>OW285207.1:5012500-6262500 GCA_935421205.1 Xylocampa areola
GCTAAACTATCTTCCTCTTCGTTGCCCTTTAGACCCACATGAGACGGAACCCACTAGTTTAGGCACTTGATCCTTGCCAGTATTTAGTATTGCTTAGCCACGAGGCTCTCCAAATCGTTGGTTTAATGACTTTTTCCCTAATCCAGACATTTTGCACAACCAAAAATAAAAAGCGTATTTTTAAACAACGTCTAAATCAGACTAAAATACAGCTATACAGAACGTAATATGTGTAGATGACGGTAGACGATTTGATTATTATATAGGTATGATACGTTTCTATAAAAGACAAATGTGTTTGTCAAATATTTGATTAGTAAAAGAGTTTCCTTAATCACAGTCTTCACTCTGGTGTACGCACCAATGGCCATACATGAATTTATGGCCTTGACCCCCACTAAAAATGCAGGAAAACATGTTTTTTTCAGGATTCCCTCGCCACCTTTCCTTTTCTAAGTACGTGATATAATTTTATTGGTAGATAACGCTTACACTCAGTCCTAGAAGTATTTTTCGTGTGTACATTGCCCTTATCTCGCGTCAGATAGAAATAAATCAGAACAGTTTCAATAGTCAGACACTTTTACTTGTTTTTATTGTCATCGTTAAAGTTTGGGTGAAAGATACTAGTACTCTTACGTATTCAAGAATCTGAAGATAAAAGCCTAAGTTTTGGTGACAAATATTCCCAACGACATTGGAATAAAATATGAACTCTGTTTGAATAGAAAATAGAAAACTCGAAACGTTGGCAGATATTTTCGGTGTGTCGGTACTTTATATTTACATATGTTCTCTATTGAGTTAGTTTTAAAATCGTGCCAAGTTTAGCATATTTTAAAATACATACAACTTGAAATGGGTGAATATAAGATTTTACTACTCAAAATGTTTCCTGTGGCTTGCTTGCAAAACGAACATATAAAACGAGACATCTTTTTACGAATAAAAATACAGTAGGTACCTATCTATCTAGGAGTTAAAGTTACTTTAAATCAAGCTTACTAAAATACTAACCCGATCAATAAGATAACCATTGCTTTACTGATTGCGTGGTCTCACGGTGCAGTATGATTCCCAGTTCGGTGGGTGTCACACTGTCACTTTTTTGAGTGGCCCGGCTGTCGACAGAGACGTATGAGCTCATTGTTGACGTACCTACAGATGTGCCCCGATCATGTATACAATGCTTTACATAATACAGACAGGCCTTCCTCGCCAACTGTCGCGTTGAATCGTCTCAATTTCTGCTGACAACTCGGCGCCGACTAAGGAATTGGATTTTATATTTGAGATCAGATACTACGTTCGTTGTGGTTTAGAATTCCAACTTGTTTAAGGAGATATGTTTTTGTTTTGTCTTTGATTTATTACCATTGTCTAGTGCCTCTAGTTTGTTCTGAAGTTTGTCGTAGGACGATATAAGAACATGGAATACCATTAAATTTAGGTAATAATTCGTAAGCTAGAGTGTATTTCACCATATTAGCCGTCAGTTAGCTTAAAAATTTCAATCGCCACCTAGTTGTAAATTCAGGTGAATTTCGAAGAATTATTATAGAAAATGTTGTTTATTTTTCCTCAAGATTTTGCATCATAGTAATGTGGTAATGGCGCCGTAAAGTGCTCGCCATTACGTCATTTTAACATTTTCATGGCGCCAACATTGAAATGACAGCTGAGTTTTCTTTGCATACAGGTTAAATAATATAAATTGATATTTTGATACGTTTCAAAGGTTATCTGGCACATCTATCTTAACTAATATAAACAGAGACGGATTAGATATAGGTGTGTATGTGGGTATATTCGTCAATAATTTCCGCTATTCTGTTTTGTTTAGTTGTTAACTAAAGTTTTGTAAGCGTTTATATCGTCGCAGTTAAAGTGTTTATCCGGCAAGATGTGGGGCGCTTGAGTGATGTGTCCGTCTGTATATGTGGTGGTATATTGTACCTATAGGGAGTTTATAGGCACTGAAATTTTCGCATTGCCTCGCGCATTGACGGCCGTGCGTCATACCACAAACCATTTAATATGGTTCCCTCAGACAGACGTGTTGCTGAGACGTTGTTATGCACTACAATACTATTTTATGCAGTTTTATTCGCTATACACACGACTAGTTTTGATGTATATTCATGAAGCAATCCATTAAGTTGGAAGTTTTTCACTGGCCAACATTAACTTGTTTTCCTGGAATTTAGCAAGTTTTGTTGGGAATATACAAGGCACTGATTACGGCAAAAATACTTATTTGATTGTATCAAGTATTGTATTTATTTGAAATGATATAATTCTTTAAAAATACAATTTTTGTAAGAGTTTTTTTTGTTGTTTTGTCCTCGTTGTAAACTAAAATAGTATCTGGTCACATATGTGTCACACCTTCCTTGATAACGGTCTTCTATTCTACGTATATCTTATTGAAAGTTTAACCCTCTTCTTCGACACTAAAATCACGCATTGACCATTGCCGCAGACATCCAAAGAGTGCTTGTCTTGTTGGAAGGACTGAAAATACCTATGTAGTTTTAACGAAGTTTCATATAAACAACATCACCGAGCCGATAATATATGTAGACATATCAGAAATTGGAAAAATAATAATTCCAAGTCTATTCGAATTATGAATTTGTACGTTACAAGAAATTGCAGTTATTGTGAAAAAAAAAAAATGACACTTTGTTACTAACAAAGTAATATCATAGCTATTCAAAATCAGCGCATATAGGTATAGTGTAAAACTAAAACCCTAAACTGTATGGAGCTTAATATTTGATATGAATTTAAACTTAAAATATTTACCCGTTCCTGAGAAAAAGGGTCTAGTCCGACGGACAGATGCAAGGACGGACAACGAAGTGATCGGATAAGGGAGCTGTTTTTTTCTTTTTTGGCAAGGAATCTTAGAAGCAAACACAAACAGCGTTACCCTTGTCGTAACAAAATGTTTTTAAATTGCCCCAGTGTTGGAGTATCGTATTGATCGACACAATATTTAGCCAAGTCAGACGTTTGCGGGTGGTTTCAACAACTCTGATATTAGCTTGACTCGTAACTATACAAAAGAACAAAAAGAAGAATCAGGTAGGCTTACACAGTTGTACATCCACATTTCACCGATGCTGATATTGAGTCCCATTTAGTAGGTGGTGAACCTATTGCTATACATAATTCCAAACTCTAGGCTGCTGTTGAGAATTTCCTAACAGGAAAACCTGATAACATTTTGCCCACCCCCCGAATCGAACCTCAGGAGCTTATGCTCAACAGTCGCTTTTGAGACCACTAGATCAGCGAGATATAAATATTTTTTCCTTTAATTGCGTAAAATTCATCAAATATATTGGTTGCTAAAGTAACTTAATATATTTAAACCATATAAAATGAATTAAAAATTAAAAAGCACGCCTGCCATGTGTGAATTATATATTTTTATAATCTTACTACTTATCCAGGATAATGTAAGGATTCTAATGATACCCCATACATCTGATTCCGTTCAGGCGTTTATAAGTTATGGTCGAATAAATAAACTCACAAACTTACATACATACATATCTGCCAATTCGGTCGAGCTGTTCTCAAGTGAGGATCTTTCATACATGCGGCAACGGATCTTTGTATCAATTGATTTTTATTACACGACTGCCCAAAAAAGGTGTGTTATGTTTTTAGGGTTCATAAATGTAAGTATGTATGTCTGTTTGTGAGATTCTTTATTTAACCATAACTTATAAATGCCTGAACCGATTTAGATGTATGGGGCATCGTTAGAATCCTTAGATTGTCCGAGGTAAAACAGGCAAGTACGTTTTTTAAAAATGGCAGTCGTCTTATTATCTTAATTTTATCTTTTTTGTTGTGTTCTTAATTGTCAGGACTAAATTTATACGATAGAATTTTTAAGAGAATCCTCCGGAATAATCAGAAATTTTGATGGCAGTTTTGTATAAATTGTATGAAATAAATGGAGATGTATTAAGCAGTGCCTAATAAAAACTATTCACATTATATATTAAAGCGTTTTAGGCGATAGTCCGCCAATCTTGCAGACCTTAAATTTAATAAGGCTTAAAAGGCTTATAAGCAATACATGGCTTTAAATGGTGCTGGTGAGTTCACGTGAGAATATGGAATAATGTTGGCGCCACCTTAAAAATCGTGTCTAGGAAACTATGTCGAACTGACTATTTACACGTACACTAGTTTTTCTTTGAGAATCCAAAAGAGAGCGCTTTTGAGATGTTGTGAATATGTAGTATTAATCGTTTTTAACGTGCAAGAAGAAATAAAGAAAAATCGTAGCATGTAGGGATATTAGATCCTAATTTATTAGGTAATTTTCTTGTAAGGGGTCAATGTGTAAATGATAAGGATTCATTTAAGTCATAATTAAACATTTTACGACAATTTTATTTTTTTCTCCATGTGCGCTGTTCAAAGAACAGTTTTCGTTGCTAGTACTATGTTAATTACAAATAATTTGTTATATCTATTTAATCCTTAGCTTATGTGAATATATTTGACTTATATATTAACCCTTTCAAAGGAAATTACCTAATAAATTAGGACCTTATATATTGGCACTTTTTAATCACATTAACAAACAACATAATCAGCATATAACTGTCCAATTCGTATCTTCTCAAACAGAAAATACGCGAGCATTGATTACCATGCTAGCTCACTGCGGGTAGGCGATTTCGGCCCATGAGGTCCTGGTTTCCTTACGATGTTTTCCTTTACCGTAATGCTGTGATGTGTTATAGTTAAGAAAGTAGGTACATGTTACGACACTGAACAAGTCACATTGGTACATGTCAGATTTGAACCCACAACTTGTGGCTCAAGAGGTGGAACCCGTAACCATTCGGCCGCCGGCGCCGCCGCCGTGAATCTTCACAGTAAAGAAAATTTAAATTATTTGTATACTGCATGGAGTGGATCGGAAAAAGGTTGTATTTCGATTGCAAGCAGCTCTTAGAACTTTATGGATCTGCATCTGTCAGCTAGTTTATAGTTTCTCTTCAAATGTCATGTCCATACAGAAAGTATATCTGCCTAGTCTTTTCCCAATTACATTGGGGTTGGCTTCCAGTCAAACAGGATGCATCTTAATACCAGTATTTTACATCGAGCGACTGGCTATCTGACCTTCACAACCCAGTTACTGGTTAACACGATATCTCGTGAATCATGATATGACTGATTATCAGACTTCCAGGCTTCTGACTACCCGTAACGGCTATCATAGATCTTTATTTGACAACCGGGACCGACGGTTTAACATGCTCTCCGAAGCACGGAGAGACTTCGGTATGAAATGATGGTCACCCATCCACAGACCGACGCGACAAGCGCAGCTTAACCTCAATCGATCGATCTGTGCAGCTGTTACTTAGCCACGAGCCCCTCTCCATACAGAAACTATGCGAAAGTTGATTGGCAAGGAGCTCTCTCAAATTACATCGTGGACCGCAATAAGTATTGAGCATATAGCAATTGCCTCGTTGGTCTAGTGGTCCCAAGCGCGACTACTGAGCAGGCGGTCTCGGGTTCGATTCCGGGGTCACGTAAAGTGTTGTTGAGTTTTTCTGTTAGGAAATTTTCAGTTGCAGCCCGGAGTTTAAAGGTTGATGCCGGCCCGGTTGATGGCAATAGGCTCACCACCTATTACATGGGCTTAATAACAGCATTGGTGAAATGTGGGTGTACAACTGTGTACACTGCCTACCCCTTCGGTGAATATAGGCGTGAATCTATTTTATCAGGCATCAAGTGTTCAGGGGCACAAAACTTTTTCAGTTCAAACAACAGGTTGGTGTATTTTGTATTTCTAGGTTTCAATACATAATGTTTGTTTATACTCTTGAAAAACATTACCACTTGGTCCTTTGGTCCCTTGTGGTTTAAACACGGTCGATGTGGCGAGACGCTAGTCGGTCGGAGATGATATTTTGCGGTCAGGGTAAAAATAGAGAAAGCACCGTGCGAACGTTCAACTCGAGTAACAATCGCGATACGGAATCCAAGTGTTGATTGCCATTAGATATATACGCAGGTGGGCGGATGTGCCAATGACGTAAGAACCGTGATGCTTTACTACTTCCTTTGATGAAATTAATTGCGGAACTTGGTACTTTTGTAGGTACCTACGATTTTGATTGTGTTCTTTGGAAGTTATATGAAAGCGCTTTGGGAATACTGAGTGGTGTCGTGAGCGAGATGAGATATATTAATAGTAATGTTAAAATAAATGCATATTTTATATAAGGTTTGAAAATATCCACACGCCATAATTATGACTCATGAGACTGATCCTTTGAGACTTTTATTTGCAGGTGTTGATCGGAAGACCAATTTTTCAATAGATTATCTATGGGCAGGTATGCTTGACTAAGCTAGACTGTATTAATAATATTTAAAATATAAACGCTGGTGGTAATAGAGACTGTGTATTTTTGCAGATTCAATCAAGAATGATATACAAGAAAATTAAAACAATATAAAGATTAAATTTACAAAAGTTTACAAATACAAAAGAGGTGCGTTCTGCACAGTAGTAAATGATAAATAACTCACAGCTGGGTATATTTATATGAACATATTGTTTGGAATAAAATTAAAAAATATTCTGAGACCAAAATATTTTTTGGTTGGAGAATGCCTATTGAGGCGTGGAACTTACCCTTCGTTATTACTTTGGACGAGTTGTCAGTTAAAAGGTCTTCCTATAGAACCACCTACCGCCTAGCGAAACCTGTCCATGAACCCACGAACCTGCGTTATTAAAAGCAATTTGAGATTGTTTTCTGCTCCTCAACTTCGAATTTCAATTATATGTAGAGTTGTTTTCAATCAGACGTCGTAACCAATAGAAATCATAAAATATAAACTAAGTTTGGTACTTTTACCACCTATCAGGACTTTATTATATTAAGTCTGTTACCAACCCGAACCTAGGCATTATGAACGAGTTGTTCTGCTTTATATAAAATACAGAATTTGTAAAAAACCCAACCACACCAAAAAACTAAATAAGTGAAGAATCCGTGGGCTAATTATAATGCTGATAAGGCAATGTAATGGCGCCAACGCCAGTGGAATAAATTCTACGCGTACTATTACATAATTTGGCTTTAGGCGCCGGCGCACGTGGGGACGGCGCGCGCAGTCGGCGCCAAAAGACAAGCGTCGGGTTGCCAGCTATGCAGACAATTTATAATTTACTTAGCTCGTCATATGTCAGCCCTTATAAGCTTTCAGTTGATAATAGGCCTCTGTATCGACTGCTACAATTAACAACAAAAATAGGAATTCCTATAAGAAAGTACGTTTAGTAAACGAATTTGTGGTATTAATGCGGATAGTGTTCCAGATGAATACTCCCGATAAATTCAACAACACGTTGTACAATATGATAGCTAGGTTAATAATAATTTTATTTAAGGTAAGTTTTATTAATTACGACTAACATTTTAAATATTTGAAGACATCGGTTGTCTGTATCGCGCTTATAAAGCGATATTAAAAAGCTGAGCCTGCAATAAGCAACACCGCAGAAAGGGACAGCGTTAATATTCCCTAAAATTGTTTTCTCTCTAAAATCTGCATTATCTGATATAAAAATTAGTTTAGTACACTGACGGAAATCTTTAAACCGCTGGCAATACTGACTACAAGATGTAGCTAATAGGCGTTGAAATATCACAGTTAACACGATAAACTTGAGTTAACTACCGTCGGCCGCGGATTGCTCGTACTTACGCGTTAAAATAGATAACTGATTGCATAAACAAAGTGTATGAGGACAGATCAAACGGCTTACATGCACCCGCCATGTTTTATGATAATTTGACAAATGCTTTTAGACCTATCTTGTGGTGATGTACAATTTCATGATATTGCCTCGATTTAAGATGCAATTTGTTAGAACTTGTTTAGGAATTTTGCAAGAAAGTTTAGTTCATGTATCTGAATATATTTTGAACGGAATCACTTCATTGTTTTATTCGGTGTTGGATGAACAGTCAATTGTATTACTTTCTAGAGAAAAAACAAGGAAATTTTAAAGGAATATATTCTTAAATACCATAATGTCGAATTATTGATGGACATACATTCTATTTAAGTAGTAAAACGTCGGCTACAAACATGTACTACATTACTAACTGTGATAAATGATTATTACTGCATAAATATTATATAAAAATAAACCCAAAGCAAAATTCCTATCATATTAAATAAATACATTCAATCATCAACATATTTATGTATGCCTATAACACCATCACGGGCTGTCCTAAGAACGTTCTCACGGCAATATAACACTAATAACAACAGCAGCACTGGTTACTCACAGAATCTTTACTTGTCGTTATCCAACTTCGGTAATCTATACGTGAGTGCTTAGTTTGAAACTTTCACGTTCAGGAAATGCGAGCGGGCCGTCAAAAGAGCCGGTCTTCCCCGCGGAGCGAACGCGTTGCTCCTGTATGAATTGTTGACACAACGCGGTACTAAGGACCAAAAAATATTTTGAAGATTTTTTGGTCCTAAAGGATATTTGTGTGAAGATGTGTCGTGTTAGTATTTGTGCAGATTTGTAATGGTTTTTGAAGGTGAGTTGACGTTTTTAAGTTTTTTTTTGTATCAATGTCGTCTAACATAATTTTATTAGGTATTGATGACACTATACATACATTTTATTAACGTAATGGTTTTGAATTGTAATCTAAAATTCTTTCACTAAGTGAACTCTGACAAGATTCTAGTAGCTGTTAACTAAAATCATAAATTTCAAAGAGTTTTCTTAATTACCATAATCTTAAAGTTTATAGACACGACAAATTATGTTATTCAATAATATTTACAGTATTTTTCAATGTCAAACTTTTCGGTGTTACTTGAGGTTTTAATATTGCAGATTGCATCTTTTCGGTAATCCGTTAATGGGAACAGAAATATTTGCTTGGTTATTAGCGCGCTTTAGGTAACATCATATTATTTAAATAAATAAGTTCTCTGCGATATTGTGTCGGATACCTTCATCAAACAGAAAATGTGGGAGGCAACGTCGATTTTACGTAGGTTTTACAGAAAATGAGTTAAATAAACTTATGCTAATCCAATATTTGTTGAAGGCAAATTATCGTATTACTGATTTCATCTTGTAAATAAAATGTGCAATATAGTATCAACGATACATGCTCAAATATTGCATCTCTTCAAACGTCTAACAAAGAGTATTATTTCTTAGAATTATTCGACTGATAATCATGAGTTGCACTCATGATTATCTTATGTGAAATGTATTAAAATTTTGATTCGGTATTTTGTTGATAATTAAAAAAAAATGCAACGGGTTCCTTCACGGGCAGTCGAAAAAAAAAATTAAATTGAAAATGGACATAAATGCAAATATTACATCTGCAGCAGCCAATTAAAATACTGAGTTATTACTGCAGGTTGCTGTGGTATTTTCAATCGTTTTTATTGTATCTTCTATAGAATGTAATTGGACCGAGAGGTTTAGAGTTTGGAGTATTAATAAAACAAAGACCTAATCAAAAACAGGTTCAATACAACTTAGAAAAAAAAAACTAACATTAAAATGATTTTTCATGTTACGATTCTCAAAGATGACTCGGACTTCAACAGTTTTCATTTATCAGTCAGTTCCACGGCCACCACGATTAATTCTATTTTCAATTGAGAGCCATCAATAATGGCGCAGATAATTTGACAGGTGCTATAAACGAGGTATTTCCCGCCTAAAATTTAAGTGGCACACCATTTGTGAGTCTGTCAAATCAAACGTTTTTGAATAGCACTTTGGCACAACCTTGAAAGATGTAAACAGTTACAGATGGTATTATATCAGAGAACTATACTTCTATCTTAATAACCCATGTTTGATTTTGTTATGAAATCGAGCCACAGTATCTCTTACTGAAATTGTGAAGGTTTCAATATTGTTCTCTAACATCTTTACTAAAGTCGCGTTTACAATAATATATGTATATTCAATCGTATTTCACTCGGTGATTCGTTTATATTGTTCTTATATATCAAGAAACTACCATCCTTATTGTGTTATGATTAATGTCCAGGATTGCATACAGGAATTTGACGATCGTTCTATTTCTGCGAGCTGTCTATGTATACGTATAATTCTCACAACATGGCCGGCGCCAAACCAATCAACTTTCAACTATTATTGTCTCATTTCAATAAACATAATAATTAGCTGAACAAGTTTTATCTTGCGTTCTAGTAATAAAATCACAGCAAGTTACTAAACGATTTCGCCTTGATAATTATAACAAGCATGTTATTTATGTACTCTTTATTGTTGCTACACATTTCTGTCAGTGACCGTTTGCTAACGGTCGCTTCGGAATGGATTTTATGAAGATGAGATTAATTAACATTAAATCGTGTATCCTCCCTGTTCTCCACATCAACTCGTTTTATGATCATTTCATTGTCTGTTTGTTATGGACAATGTTGCGTCGATTGTAATGAGTTTACCTTTTGCAGTTTTTAAAACTTGATTAATTTTAATAGAAATGAGTTGTTTCGACTATCGATTATGACATTTGATCCTTTGCCTTCACTTTACACACACAGAATAGTTACATCTCAAAGCACTATAAAGTAGCTCTGTATGATTTTATTTAATTAAGGTTTTTGGCCATTCTTACAAAAACACGGAAACGATTTTTTTTAATCCATCTACCAATAATCTGAATTGTAAAACGCATATTCGGAAGAAATTATTGATACACATTATTAATCCCGTAGTCAGACCATATTATTATTTAAAATGATAATTTTCTCCATCTGTCTATCTGTTTAATCTACGGATAAGATAATCTCTTCAGCTTTAATGTCATTGCTTACGTACTTTGGGAATTATCTATCGCCCACACGGAAGACTTCAATTACAGATTGCACTCAATATTAGTTTTGGCAGGTTTTTTGCAAGAACAGACAATCTCGCAGTAAAGACGCTGAACCGAATGGTACTCCCGCTGAATCATATGAGGTAAATAATTGATGGGCACACCACAATTCTATTGAAATAAACTTGTAAAAAGTGCTAGAATTTAGCTTTGATTGTTTCGTGATGTCATTGTAATCTTTAGCATGCTCTGTGATTTTGACAACGTGGTATTAAAAAGGGCAAATGTTAGGTTTAAAATTAATAGGCGTCTAGATAAGCGTCTTCAAGAAAATCCAAGGTTTTATCGTACTCGAACTTTGCCAGGAACTCTTGGTCATAGATGAATTAACGTACCAATACTATACTCGAAAGGGATATCATCGTAGACTACCCTTTTCTGAATTTTATGATTTAGATACAACAAATTCGTAGGTAAATACCGGAGATAAAAAGACCCGCTAATAGTACAAATTAGGATAAGTATTCCGTTTTTTGGTTCAGCCTACAAGTAATCCGTATATACTCGTAGTTGTAAAATATCTGCTGGGCTAGGTTTGAAAAAATGTATTATAATCCGTGTAAAATAGTGACGGGGACGTTTCTATTATTTATGCCATGAGTGGTGCAGATTGGAACTAATAACATAATGCGGTGTTCAAATCTTTCTGTCCCTCGAAGATCATTCGTAGTATGTACAGATGTTCCTCTGTAGTCATGAGGCCCTAGTAACCTAAAAACATACTCATCGAGATTATGTTGCTAGGTACCGCGGTCATTTGCATGTACAGATGTGCCGACAAAGGTGACTTTGCAGCTTTTAAGTACCCACAAATCAATGTCAAGGTACTTTGCCTTATGTGATGTACTTCAGTTTTTTGGCGTATCACAAGACTTATATGTGCATGACAGTCATTTGTCATAAATTGGATTGGTGCCAGAAGTGGTAGAGCTAATGGCTCTGTGGTCTTAAGTTCGATTTTCAGGTTGGCTTAAAGTTAATTGGTTTTAAGAATAATATCAGGCTAGGGTTGAACATAAATTGCTTGGAAATGGCGATATAATCATTATTTACAGACTTTAAAAATGAATTATGGTTGTTTACAAACTGTTCTAAGTGAAAATTACTTAAGAGGTTACAAATTAAAGTGTAGAGTTATTCGTATATAGATAGAGGTTGGCTTTCCTTCTAAGCGTATACAAGCAGTATTAGAATACACAAGACATAAGATTAAACATAAGTGTTAGTATATATTCATTCTACTCACGACTATTGTTATAGCTATTAGATTTCTTTTGAAAAAATTCATTATCAACACAGGCTGCCAATACTGAGGCATATGGGTTCACCAGTAACTTTAAGCTGTTGCGTCAGTCATTAGCAGACACAATAGATTTTTATTGTTACAACGTACAGATCTGTACGTTACTGAGCCGAAAGGTTAATTATTGACTACAATCAAATACCAATTATATAATAAGGATAAACATAGGGAACATGAATATTATCGTCGGGGAAAACGCTGTGTGTGATGGAGGTATGTTTTAGTAAAGCATCGATCAATCAACTGTAGGTTGACGGATGACATTTATCGGATGACGCGACACCGACAGGCGACGGTAATACGTTAGGTTATTTCCTTGGTTATTTCCCTTGGGTAAGTAGAGGAAGGAAATAGATTTATATGACTCCATATATTGATAGTAGCCGCGTAGCTATTAAGTTACGCGGGTGCATGGACTATTTTTTACGCACCAATACCCTTTATGAACTACCATTCAAGTCGATATGTGGCGCCTGGTTAACTTGGAAATACTGAAGACTGGGATTCCCTGTGGATCGTCTCAAAAAGTCTTGAGTAGAAAACCATAATAGCAGTGCGAGCAGGGTTCTTTTTGTGGATACATTTGTCGATTTTAAACGTCAAATTTGGCATAAAGTGTTGATAAAACATAAAATTCAATACATAAAACTTTTATCGAGTCGACAAGTTTGATGAAAAAGTTCGTGCTCGGACGCCAGCATTGATGAATACCTACTTAAAATCGGCGCACACAACTGTCCCTCACAGATTAGTAGAATTCGTCATCCTAGGCATTCGCTCTCATATCCCAACGACGCTATAACCCTCCTCCAAGAAAGCAGTAGGGCCACCAGCACAGTACACAAACACAGACCGCCGTCATTTCGGCCTCGCCGTCGAGGCCCGTCGCGACGTATCCATAATTGTCCACCCCGACCCTTGCTCGTCCAGCCCGCGCCGCTGAGCCTGTCGCTTTAAATTCGTCCCCTTATAATAAAGACTCGAAACTGATCCAGCCAGTCCCTTGCTGTCCTCCCGCCAGCGACGCCCTAAGCCGAGGCTCGTACCCCGCAGGGGGTGCCCGTAGCGTGTTGTCGCTTAGTTTATAAGTCGAATGCCCTGGCTGAGGGCCTTAATAATAATTATTATAAGGCAACCACAGGAAAGTCCGGTTAAGCAGTCGTTAACCTCCTAGGTTGACCTGCGAGATGCCATACACAAAAAAAACACACAACTGCCTTCTTTCTTCTACAGGGGTCCTTCGGGAAAAAAAGGGGTAATGTTATCTTATAAAATAACATAACTTAATTATTTTTAAGTGTTCACCAAAAATACGAAAATTAGAGGAATCTTATGTTGTGTAAGGTCTCTTTTCATTCACAGAAGCAACGAGTTTGATTTCTTCTTAGACATTGATCTGTAATTTTTGACCAAGTACCCCACGATTCTTCCTTCACTTAAGTTTGTAGTCAATTAGCTTGATGACGTCACACAATTATTATTCCCGATTCATTAGGTAGGCATTAGTGTGGCTAATGGGTTATTACGTAGATTCACGTAATGTACGCAAATAATTATGTAATGGTGTTATCCTACTGAAAGGAATTTGGGCGTAAAGTGCGCTCAATATGAACATTATGTTGGGAATTGTTTTAATATTGCCATGATATTTGATACCTAATACTGTTTTACATTTAGATGAAATCACCTATGGTTTATTTAATTCAGTAGGTACTTAAGTGAGTTGTACAAAACTATCTTTGTTGGCAGATATCTACAGAAAAATTGTGACACCTTTTTGGAAAAATATAATTTATCAGGCAAGAGTTTTTTGTTGTTAGATAATATGGCCACACACTTAGAATATAATCTGATTGGATGGTTAAGATCACATAAATATAAATCTATCATAGAGCAGATGCTTGTCATAGGCTTTTTCCAATTTGCAGTAACAATACTCATTTCGTCACTTGTAGAATCAAGTCGAGTAATTCAAATTATAAATGAACTAGCTGTTGCACACGTTGTTCTGCCATATATTTTAATTTTCTGGATAGGGCCACCCTTATCACTTAGGGGTATAAAAGACATATTCTCAGACCTACCTCCTACTACCTACTAGAATATACACAAAAAAAAACATAACATCCGTCTAGCCGTTTCGGAGGAGTTCGATAACAAACACTGCGACACGAGATTTTTATATATTATAAGATTAATCACAAAGCATTTTGTTATAAAATAGGTTCATTACTTATACATACATAGCATCACGCTAGTATTCCTCGAAGGGACAGGTTCACATTCATTCACCCACATTTCACCAATGCTGTTATTAAGTCCCATGTAGGTAATAAATAGGTGCCTATTGCCATCTACCGAGCACAATTCGAAGCTTCGGAATTTCCTAACAGAAAAACGCAATAATATTTTGCCTGCCATGAGAATCTAACCCAGGACCTCACGCTTAGCAGTCGCGCTTGGGACCATTACACCAACGATGTACTATACAGTATTGTTATGTACCGTTCTCTAGTTATGGCATGGATTAATAATGCTATATCTACAACCATGACGCCATCAGTAACAATAGAAGATATTTAAGTATAAAGTCTGTGCCTTATTATAATACTAGCTTCTGCACGCGACTTCGCCTGCGTGGAGTTCAGACTCAGGTCCAGCCGGGATAAAAATCCAAATATAAAATAAATTATCCTATGTGTTAATCCAGGTTATATACTATACGTGTGCCAAATTTCATCCAAATCCGTCCAGTAATTATTGCGTTAAAGAGTAACAAACATTCATCCATCATCACAAACTTTTGCATTTATAATATTAGTAAGATTTAAAAGGAATTACATATTATGTTAATATATAACTATTTTGTGTATAATAACTTTGATGAGACACATTCATATTTATATGAAAAATGCCAGTGATCTACTACTCACTTGTATTTTTCACTAGTTTATATTACATTCGGTTTCGGTTTAGATAGATTTTCAGGAAAATAGTAAACCAGGGGATATAAGTGATGTTATTGCGTTAAGAGTTATGTTTAGAAAAATGTGGACATAACAAACTAACGATAGCCCATTTTAAATAGCGCGGGTTGCCTTTTACGTAAAGGTGTACGTCAAATTCTCCTGCCCACAACATAACACTATAGGAAATTTAACATGAAAAGGACAAAATACACATGTTTGGCCGAAACTACGTCAGACCCCAACGACAACGTCACATTCACATTAGCGACAAACATATTTTTAAATAATTAATGATAAAAAAGGAAAAACAACGTCATTGTTCTCAATACAATGATTGTGATTTGTAATAAAAGTAAAGAATTTATTTATAGTTTCGAATTCTATATGAGTAGTTTGGCTGACTTAAATACTTATATCGGTCTATATAGGTATTTCGTGACGTTTCACATCAAAATACCACTTAATTAGTTATAGCGTAGTTATTATCATGTAATATTTGTTTGGACGTATGTAGCTAATTTAGTTTTTTAAAGGTCAACTTTATGTAAGAACATTCAAACTCAAACACAAATACATTTATTCGCAAGCCAAGTGTATTTCCACAATAAGTCTTATTTATATATTGGGAACTTAAAATTTAGCGGCCTTTTACAGGCGTTGCGAATTTGAGGGCTAAAGTATTTACTTACTTACTAATAAAAACATTGTGGTTAATACAATAAATAGTATTGAAATAATATAGTTTCATTTCCATACAGTTTAATTGATTTGATTAGTAAAAAAAATCGAAATCTACTCCACCACTAACAGGTGTATTAACTAGCCCTCAGTGTTGCGAGATAATCGTGAACTTAAAAGCATACACACGAATTAAACTGATAACCTCCTTTTTTGAAGTCGGGTAAAATAGAGATATCCATATAGATAATTTTTTCAAACTCATTATCTTAAGCGTAGCGGACATGAAAGTTACAAATTTCTGTGGAAAGATAAATATGGACATGAGCAGGATTTGAACCTGTGCCTCACAGATCAATACTCCAAGCGCTATACCAACGGAAAAAAGTTGAGTCTTCTTTCTTCTTTTAGAAAAAAAGTTGCCCCACACTAGGAATTTCTTCCTGTAGGTATAGTGGGTACGTTTACAAACACATAATCTCACATACATACACACTTAGACCCGGAACAATTATCTGTAGATCATACAAATATTTGCTCTGTGCAGGAATCGAACCTGCGATACGCAACGCAGTAGCCGGTCTCTCGACCACTGCGCCAACCGCGCCGTCGAGTCACTTGGTTAGCAAATAAGACCTTTTATTGTTTTAGAAGAAACAAACAAACAAGTTAACTTATAACTTCGTCAGGTCAAGGTATCATAGCCGTATAAACATTAGTTAACAGTGTTATTACGGTTATTAACCGCGATCCCCACTTCTGTTACTTGGAACAGCCCGTACCGTATTGTGGGAAAGATGGAGGCTTTATAAATTAACCCCCTTATTCATAATCGCGCTCGAAATGTGTTTTAGCTAAATTCGCTTCTTCGCATGAAAATTGAATAATCTCAAATCTGCAAAATCATGTCTAGTAAACAGAAATCCTAGTTAAAAAAAATAGTAATATTAATTTGTTTTGCGAGAAAATACTATTAATTCAAGTGTTATTTTTGGAGATAAAGGATTCATCTAATAATAACATCTACTACACGTTATTGATAAAAATTGAGAAATTTGAAAAAGTTCGCCGTTTTTTTTTTATATTATACATTACTTATGTAGAAGCTATTATGTCTATTAGTTTCAAAAGTGTGTTCTTATCTATTCCATTGACATATGAGGCACGGCCCAAGACAGGATTTTTCTACACTTTTTCACATAAGTATGAATTTATTCTAATACTAGCTTCTGCCCGCGACTTCGTACGCGGATCCTGTTGCTTAAGCCAGCGACAACGGGGTCGTCAAAATCGATGATCTGAAACGTCAGATGTCGAATACTAATAGCCCGGGGACGGGAAAATCATTCCTATATGTGTTATGGTGTAGCTGGGCTTTCGGAGTTCCACAACAGGTGTTCCAGATCTTCGATTTTTATAAGTCAACAAAGAGTGCTCATCAGATTGAACAACTTTTGCTAAAACGTCATTCCTATATATGATATAGTGTAGCTGGGCTCTTGGAGTTCCACATCAGGTGTTCCAGATCTTCAAATTTATTCTCTCAGCAGAAAATGCTCATCACGTGGAACAATTTTTGCTGTGGTACCATTTTTGTATCTCTTATAGTTTAGCTGGTCTGTTGCGGTTCTGCATCAGGTGTTCAAGTTTCCAAGATAAATTATAGCCTATATGTTGCCCAGACTTAATATCTATACAACAACAAAAAAAATCTAAACCCCCCTCAATAGTTTTTTTTAATATAAATATTCAATGTACAGACACAGTTTTTTTACTGTTTTATTATATGTATATAGATATATAGATTGTCAAGTAGGAATCATTAAGCTAGTTAATTGATAGCGCTAGATGACTTGAACAAGATACTGGTTGTCATAATTTGATTACGTACTATTAGTAGATAATTGCCTCGTTGGTCTAGTGGTCCCAAGCGCGACTGCTGAGCAGTAGGTTCGATTCCCGGGTTAGGCAAAGTGTTATGTGTGCCCGGTTGATGGCAATAGGCTCACCACCATTGGACTTAATAACAGCATTAGTGAAATGTGTGTGTAAAATTGTATACACCTCTGCCTACCCCTTCGGGAAATACAGGCATGATGCTATGCTATGTTATTAGAAGGTAATTATATAACATAATTTATACCTATTAGGCACTCTACCTAAAGTTTTATTAAAATCCGTTCAGTAGTGATTGTTAATTGATTGATAGAGTAACAAACATCCATCGATCTTCACAAACTTTCACATTTATAATACTATTAGGATTTTAGGATACCTACGTCATTTTGACGACATGGTTGGCGAAGAGGTCGAGGGACAGGCTTCTGCACCGCGTGTCGAAGGTTCGATTCCTGCACGGAACAAATATTTGCATGATCTCTAAGTACTAGTTATTCATTATATATCATAAGAGTGTGTAAATATTTGCCACTTTAACTGCCTCATCGGTCTAGTTGTCAAAAGGGCGACTACCGAGGTCCTGGGTTCGATTTCGTCTCAAGCAAAGTGTAATTGGGGTTTTCTGTAAGGCAATTCTTAGTAGTAGCCCGGAGTTTGGAATTGTACTTGGAATTGGGCAAAAGGCTCATCACCTACCTGCATGGGACTTATCTAATAACAGCATTGTGGAAATTTGGCTGTACACCTACTGGTATGTACGCCTATCCTTTCGGGGAATACAGGCGTCATGCACGTCAGTATGTATGTAACTAAATATTTAATAAATAATAATTTTAAATGTAGCAACATAGTCGAAGCGTGTCGAACAGAGGAATAAGAAAAAAAAACGAAGCGTAACCACAGGCGTTGAAAGGCCACCATGCGGTTTACATTATTACTGAACTTTAAAAAAAAAACTGCAGTCTATAATTATTTCAACTTATTAATATAAGCTGCGAACCTGGTAATTAAATACATTATGTAACAATATCGTCATCGTATTGCAAATAATTATGATGTCACCACACTTTTTACATGAACTTTTTTGGACAAATTTCACGGTTGATTACAGTCATGCGGTATCGGTCTATCTTTCACGATTGGTATTGTTATATATTTTTTATTCACTTAGGCAATGTTGTTAGGAACGAGAGTAAGATGACGTCATGTGATGGTATCGGAAGCGCGCCATCAAACAACGCCGCGCGCCGTCGCGTGACATAATTATTATGTCTAATAAAATGTATGCGGTCATTAATTATAGCGTGATTATTGGTTTTGCTCATTGCTCTGTGTGGTATATTATACTTATTGCCAGTGACGTCATGTACTGCAGAGTACCTACTAGGTATTTCACGTTCATGAATAATCCGGTGCGACTTTTTTTAGATGGCAATATTTTCAGTTGAGTTGTAAAAATTATATAAAGTTTTTGTATGAGGTGTTACATCTTAATTTTCTAAGCAGTAGGTAAGTACCTTTATTATTTATTTAATTGTATTTATATACCTACTAGTCTTCATCATGCGTGCATAACCTTTCAATAAATCTGTAATTTTAAATACATTATTGTCTTTTTGGATTTGTTGCATATTATTTTGGATTTCTTTCCACATACTCACCTATGGTGCAAATAAACACATTAGAGATTAGATCAGCATCATCCTAAATAAAATGAAATAAAAAAAAATTATCATGAGTGGAGAAATTAAAATCAAATTAAATAACAATTTTGCCTCATGTTGACATTTGTAGTGATGATCTAATTTACGGTTATTTCACTATGGTATTTTCAGTAATATCGGCAAATACCTATTACATTAATTGCTATAATATTTTATTGCAATTCGCCGTAAGCAATCACGAATAAAATGACGCAAGTGCGTAAATCGCGACGAAGAACCTGTGTTTACACATAGTTTAAGTATGTATAATTATTATCTAACTTATACAAAGTTTGCTGAGAGATAGATAATTATTACAATTAACTAGGATGTCTAAATATGTATTTATGTTTCTATTATACGACACCTTTGTCCCTTCGAGCTAAAGTTGCAATTAGGTAAAATATATATTTTTTCTTCCCGATTATAGTATCACTGTAGCTCAAGAGTCTAACAGACACACAAGCACACTCCGACGCGCTCGACCGCCTCGTTATAGACCTCACCGTCGAGGTCCCCGTCCGCCGCGAAATATCATGTCCGCCCCGACCCTTGCTCGTGCCGGCCCGCGCCGAGCCAGTAGCTTTAAACACGTCCCTTGTAAGGTAACTGATATCCAGCTAGTCTCTAGTTATCTCCATAGCAACGCCCTAAGACGAGGCTCGTGTCCCGCAGGGGACGCCCTTAGTGCTGTGTTGCTTAGTTTGTAGTTTATAAAAATATGCTCTGGCTGGAGGCATCAAACTGCCTCGCCTTAGCTATTGTCCGGATATGCAGATCAAATCCCTACGGGCTAACAGCGAGAGCCTAAAAAAAACCTTAATAATACACATTTTATAATTACACTATTCCTTATAATCTATACATATAATAAAAATGTTACGGGTCGCTGTCTGTACATTGAAGTTATATGAGAAAAAATATTATTGCGACCTTTATCAACGCAAATAGCACCCAAAACAATAATTGTTCTGTTTGTCTGTGCGTTTGTGCACGCTAATCTCAGAAACGGCTTATCCGATTTAGATTTGGTTTTCACTAATATATTGTGTTAAGCTTCACTTAAGATTTAGTGTTTGTTTCATGTCAATCGGTACATAAATAAATGTTTGCCAATTTAAAGAATCACGTCGAACATTTGTTATTTACGTCATCCACGCGGACGGAGTCGCGGGCACAGCTAAGTTTGCTATAATTGCCAAAGCTATTTGTTGACAAAACATATTTTCTAGATTTACACGTGTTATCTAATGACATTTTTGTAAGAGGCTACATATAAAGAATATTTTACTTTAGCGCAAAGTAGTCAAGAAGTATTTCTTCCTTCTGGAAGATATATATTGCATATTTAAGTTAAGTTAAGTAATAAGTTGTATATTTTATTAAGGTTCACGGAAAAGTCAGGCATATTTTCGCCCGGAATTTCCGCTTTCAGCTAGACACGAATTTCCTGAATATACACAAACAAAATTCACGATCCACACAATGAAAGAGATTTCGTGGACCCTAATATATTTTCTGCTTCATTAGTCTAGTAGTCACAAGAGCGACTGCCGAGCATGGTCCTGGGTTGGATTCCCGGGTCGGGCAAAGTATTATTGGATTTTTCTATTAGGAAATTCACAGTAGCAGTCCAGAGTTTGATATTGAGGCAATAAGCTCACCACCTATTTACATAAGACTTGATAACAGCATTGATAAAATGAGGGTGTAAACCTACTGCTGTGTACACCTCTGCCTACTCCCTTGGGGAACACAGGCGTCATGCTATATTATATTTATGTTATACTTGCGACAATCTAAGAAGTCCGGATCGGGACGCACATCGGAATCGGACTTCTTAGATTGTCGCGAGTTTAAGTTAATATATTTTCATTTCGTTCGATCTGTGATATCATATAACTACAATAATAGGTAAATTAATTAACCAACAATCATCCTCTACGAAACAGCTTCGTTTAAATCGTACAAGCTACCGATAAATTCAAACCAATAGTAATAAATAAATAAATGTATTTAAAACGGAACACGTAATAGATTCAGGTGGTAAATGATTGTCAAGTTAAGTCCTATGTAAAATACGAACGACATGCCTTCAAAGCTAACTGCTCAGCAATTTGTTGCTAGGAATTATCCAAATGAAGCCAGCATTATTAGTCTGGGTGTAAATATTCTAAATTAATTCAATTGATTATTTATTTATATTTCTGCCAGGATCCTAGTAGGTCGCCTCACTTATTTGTTTAGTGATAAGAAGTAATAAGGCTTTGAGCTGACAGATTTACGAGTAATTTTTTTTACATCAGTTTTATCGCAGGATTGGCTTACTTATAAAAAAGTTAGCAAAATAGAAGAACAACAAAAGTAACATAATTTCTCCGGAGCACATAACTATAGGTAATGTTCACTTGTTTGAGCTTATTTGCACTTTTCTTTGTATATTGTCCTTTATACAGTATTTTCACGATAAAATACTATTCCTCACCCTTCACAAATAAGCCACTTACACACACAACCTTGACTAGCAGTCCAACAAAATGACATGCAATAAATTGTGTGTTTTGCGATATATTTTGCGGGTATTTCAATAGGATTAGGTATTGTTAATCGCAATGTAGGTGGTTCTTAAGTGTGTTTAGTATGCGCAAAGATTTTAGATGAAATATGTATGCAGAATTAATATCTCATAAATGTATAATTAGTATCTAGTAGGTTTATTTTAAAATGAAAGAAAAATCATAGATAACATGAAAAGCGCCCCATGTTCACTTTATGTATGTAGGTGTTCGTACCGGTTGTAAAACGTATTTGCGTAACTCACTTGCAATGGTAATAGATTTTTAATGAAATTTTATTGTCATTGCAAGTCATCAGCGCTATTTAACGCTTATAAAATAAAATCTCATTCCACCTCGTCGACTTACAATATTGACGCAATGTAATACTAATATGTTATTAACTTATTATACTGTCAAAATAAACATGAGATGGTCTGTCCTAAGAACATCGGTTTTTCCTTCAAAATGCAGCTTAAGATGGCTAATACCTAGGTTATTTTATGTACAACTAGATGACCCAGGGAACTTCGTACCGCATTGTTTTTAGGTTCGTTTTTCTTTTTTAATTTTCTTTTATCTAAATCTTGTCCTGATAATAACGAACAAAAAGAAGGATAATCCAATTTGGTGCAGTCGTTCGGAAGTTATGCGCGTACAAACTTTTTTATATATTAGATATAGATTCTGACCAGACATAATCAGACTGTCAATCTGACCACCAACGTCTCGTATGTAAACTCAAACTTAAGTTACGTAACTCCATACCTCGTAAGACTAACAAGAGGCTTGAAGTAGTAGACCATACGGCTTTCAGAAACCAACTTGCAGCAGATAATAGCAACTGGAGGTCACTAGCCCTTGATGATGACCCCGACTCACTCTGGCAATCCGCAAAAGAGCACATAAATAATATAATACGCTCGTCGCAACCTACTAGAACTAAAGTCATACATCAACACTGGATGTCAGACGACACCTGGCGTCTAGTAGAGCACCGTCGTGAGTTGAAAGCCAGGGGGGCATCTGTCCAGGAATTAAATTTGGTGGGTACACAGATCCAATCCTCTTCGCGCAAGGATCGTAATAACCATCTCAAAAACATATGTCTAGAATTAGAAAAAAATGCAGAGCGCCACGAAACTAAAGATTTATTTAAGAAGATTCGAACCATAACTCGTCAATTCAAACCGAAAACCTGGGCCATTGAAAATGTAAATGGAGTGACCGTAACGGAAATCGGGGACATTGTGGGAGTGTGGAGGGAGTATTGCGCGCAACTTTTCAGCGATAGCAGCACAACACCATTATGTAATATTAGTACACTGTCACAGAACGCTGTGGAACCACCGATCCTGAAAAGTGAAGCTCGAGCCGCAATTGAGCACCTAAAGAGGAATAAGGCTGTAGGTGTTGATGCCATTCCAATAGAGATCTTTAAAGCTATGGGTGAATACGGAGTTGATATAATGCATGTTATATGCAACCGCGTCTGGGAGACAGAGAAATGGCCTCAAGACTGGGCACACTCCGTGTTCATACCACTGCACAAAAAGGGATCAACGAATAAATGTAGCAACTACAGACTTATATCTTTAATTACACACGCCAGCAAAGTACTCCTTCATATCATCAATACCAGACTAAGAGCTTTTCTGAATCCCGAAATAGCTATTGAGCAGGCGGGATTCGTCAAGGGTCGAGGAACAAGAGAGCAGATTTTAATTCTTCGACAAATAATTGAAAAGTCGAGAGAGTTTAACATCCCACTCTACATCTGCTTTGTTGACTTTCGCAAAGCCTTCGATACCGTGAGATGGCATAAGTTATGGAACGTACTCATTCAAATGGGAGTACCTATCCACCTAGTTCGTCTCATACGTCGACTTTACGAGGACGGAACTGCGACTGTTCGGATAGACGATGTTGACTCGAAAAGGTTTCATACACACGCTGGTGTCCGACAGGGGTGTATACTCTCTCCACTCCTGTTCAACATCTACACGGAATGTATCATGAGAAACGTTCTGGATCAATGGGACAAAGGCATTTCAGTGGGAGGTCGGAAGATATCTAACTTAAGATATGCCGACGACACTACTCTTCTAACACAAACCAGAGAAGACATGGAACACTTGCTGACCCGTCTAGAGACAACAAGCCTCTCCTTCGGACTAACGGTCAACAGAGACAAGACCAAGATGATGATCGTGGACCGAGCTGAACTAAACCATCCTGACATCTCTAAGGTTGGCAACTGTGAGGTTGTCCAATCTTACGTATACCTCGGTTCCACTATAACAAACACTGGAGGATGTGAAGACGAGATTCGAAGGAGATGTGCTATCACACGATCTGCCGTTGACAAGCTTAAAAGAGTCTGGCGCAACCGTAATATCACCAAAGCCACAAAAGTCCGCCTAATGAGAAGCTTAGTCTTCCCGATTTTTCTATACGGCGCAGAAACGTGGACGGTTCGCGTCAAAGACCTACGCAAAATCGATGCACTGGAAATGTGGTGCTGGCGGCGACTGCTGCGGATTCCCTGGACAGCGTTTCGGACCAATGTTTCGATCCTGGAGGAACTAGAAGTCAAGCAGAGATTATCGTCGACTGTGCAAACACGAATAATCAAATATTTCAGCCACGTGGTTCGTAACGAACACTCCATGGAACGACTCGTTGTCCAGGGACAAGTGGAGGGCAAGCGGTCACGCGGTCGGTCACCTACGCGTTGGACAGACCTTATCAAAGCGTCAACACACACCTCCATAGTTCAGAATTTCCGAAACGCTGAAGACCGGAATAAGTGGAGGAGCATCGCGAGGGCTGCTTTGGCCAATAAAAATGCAGAGTCATCAACCACGACCACTCTGTCAAGAGTGAACGACTAAGGAGGAGGAGATTCTAACAAAAACGGCTAGGTACTCCTAAAATCATTGTGTCAGTTCGTACTGTCGATTAGGCGAATAAATTAATTCTATTAAGCAAGCCTGCATCAAAATTGAGATGACTGTCATGTAGGGAAAACGTGAATAAGAGACATTGTTTTTAGATTGATTTGACTGTCATTTTTTTTAACAAATTTCAGTGTCATCACTCATCAGGCTGGTGCGGGTATTCTAGTTTTGAAGACGACTTGAAGTCTGCGAATGACTGCTTTATAGCAATATCAGTAATAACGCACTTCCTTTTAGACTTGCATACTTCAATATTAATTTAAGTACTCTTCAATATTAATTAGTTAGTGCGATGTATGCTAATACTGCAGCCGGTATAGTAATAAATAATATCGAGTCAAGTGACCAAGCTAGGTAATTGCGTGAATTATTTGTGATGTATCTATTATGGAGTGGTGTCGCTTTATGACTGTTTTGACAGATTGCACTAGTTATGTTTTCCTGTTTATTTAACTAGAATATAATTTGAGTAGATTTTTAGAGTTTCGTACCTGAAAGTTGCCAATGGAATAACGCCAACAACTGTCTCTCTGTTTGCGTTACAGAGCTGTATCTTTTTAATGGTAATCAGTTTTTTTTTTATTGAATATGTAATTGATGATTATGGACTTTATTATGAAAACACAAAGTCAAACAAAAGGGGGTCCTCATAAAGTTCAAATTTAGTCAATATTTTTTTAAACCCTTGCCCCCGCACTATTAATTTCTTCCTGCATCGTGGGTGCGTTTACAGACATATAATCTCACATGCACACACCCTGACCCGGAACAATGATCTGTAGATCATACAGATAGGTATTTGCTCCGTGCAGGAATCGAAGTTGCGACACGCGACACAGCAGCCGGTCTCTGGACCACTCGCGACTCCCGCGTCGTCATTGTAGTGCATATGTATAAAGTATGCGATCAAACAATAAAAATAAGGTAAACTATATTAGTTTTGGTGTTATGAAAACCTAAGTGCACGACTCCGACTCGCACTTGGCCGCTTATTTGTAACTTGATGACACAGTATGGTGATAGGTATTGTTATTTGATTGATGTTTTCAACCTTGATTTTGTATGCTTTGGATAATCATAACTGATGGGAATCCTTCAATTATTTTGTATTATACTGAGTGGGGATGATGCTACGACATTAAATGAATACACGGCTATTACTAGCCTATAGAAGCATTAGCAAACACACAACAAAATTATTTATAGAAAATTAAAAAAAAAGTATTTTCAAACAAAATAAATATTAAAATAGTCGGAGCAAAAAGTAACACCATTTGTAATTATCTGTCAATGAAAAGTGACTGACCTGTTGTATGAACGGCAACGTCGCCTCAACGTGCAATTTGAGACCTCTAGGTCGGTTTCTTTTGTCGGTGATAAACAACGCACTCACTTTACGTTTGGAGAACTATTGCTATAAACACTGAGTGTCTCATAATTAATTTAAACGATCGCTAAATGAAAAAAACTTTGCATTGCACAATCAAAGTAAACTAAAATCTTAAATTTTCAATATGCCCACCGTTCTCCTCGACGCAGAGACTTCATTTATTAAGGATCCCCACAAAAAGAAATAACCAGTGGCCTCAAGTCTGGCGATCGTGCTGGCCACCGGCAGGGTCTATAGCGACCAATCCACTGCTGTCCAAACATTTCCGTTAAACGTTCTCTCACAGGCACGACGTAATGGGCAGGCGCACCATCCAATTGGTACCAAAGACGACGATACACGTCTAATGGCAAGTCATCTACGTAATCAGATACGGGACCACTGAAAAGCTCTAAAAACTTGGCCGCATTCAAATTTCCGTCTAATCGTCTAGTCAATAATAATTTGGTTCCTATGAATGCCTGCCCAAACAAAAAACACAAAGGGAAAAAAGTTTCAAAACATAACACAATCTAAACTAAAGTAAACCACACTATTAATAACAATAATCACTAACAATAACAATAAGATCACGATAACAATCCTGCGCGTGCGGTTTGACTCGTGCGCAATTAACTAGCGAAATAGAAAAAGGACGTGCTCTCTCAAAGGATAGCATTTCCGTACTGAAATTGTGACCCAGTGACCGCATGAATTAGATCAATTAAAATTTCGCCGAATTAATCCTTATTTCTTTCTCTGTCATGCATGAACAATCACCCACACATTCGAGTGCGTAAAGACTATTTCTCACTTATTGTTTTGATTTGTCTAGATGAAGGGCGTCTAAGTGGCAACGTGTGTCACTTTTCTCTGTCTTATAATAATATTGTGAAGGAGATGTCATTATCAATGAATTCGCACAGGTTTATGACCTAATGATCTTTGCCTAGTAAAATGTTACTATATTTACAGCATGTTCAAAAGAAAGAAAATGAAAATAATTTCCTGTGCCGAAACTATGCACCCGATCTTATAGATTTTTTGTGTACGGTCAGAGAAAGTGACACCCCATACGTAGTTTTTTTAAATGTCGTACCGTCTTCCCCACTCCGTATATAACGACTCGCTTCCCTTTTGGTTAATTGATAACTTAAGTACAGGTGAAAAATAAAAATTGGGGAGGTGTCTCAAATAATGTAATCTTTATTTTATATGTGGTAAAGCGCAAAAGGAAAAGAAAAACTAAATATACTAGATACTAGGTAATACTTTAATACCAACTTATTAAATAAAATTATTTACAGACTATACACTATAATATCTACACAATATAAAACAAAAACTATAGTGTAGGTATGATCAGGACAATTCAAACATAAATATCACACAGCCAGAAGAAATAGGATTGTTCCGGGTCTGGGTGTATGTAGGTACATGTGGGACTATGTCTCTGTAAACACACCCAGGCTACCACATGTACTAATATTGAAAAGAAAAATGCTTATATAGCCAGCTTTACAAATTCTAGATAGTTGTTAAGAAATAAAGATAGATAATCGGTGAGGAAGGCTGATGGGCCATTCGATAAGACACGACCGTTAAAATCTTATTATAATAAGATAGATAATTTGGATAATTTGAAGGAAAGAGAGGAAGATTCAGGCCTGGACATAGCTTGATACAAGAAGGAGAAAGTGGGAGACGAGTCGATTCCAAAGACAAAAATGAAAGCAGAGGATAGAAGAACAATTACAGTTGCTCCGTCGACAAGAGCTAAGCTAAGCATGTTCTCTATTGTTTTTTTATTTTATTGAAACTAATTTCAATCACCAGTGACATAAAATAATAATAATAAATAAATATTCCACAACTATCACACAACGCCGTCTAGTCTCAAGCTAAGAAGAGCTTGTGTTATGAGTACTAGACAACTGATACTTATATATTTCTAAATGCATACATATTATAAATAAATTACACCCAGACACAGAACAAATGATCGTGCTCATCATAATGAACGTGCAGCACCCATCACATGCAAACCGTCTCTAGTGCATTCTGAACTACTAAACCGTGGCCTAGACCTACATCCTGTGACGTAACCACCGTGACATCACCAGCCCGCCCATTCCGCACCATGACTGATGGTGATTGGCCTTTAATGATTATCTGACAGTGTTCAAGTCACCCAGTCATTGTCGTGAATAGATAACCGGTGGAGATAAGACCAATGACATCATAAAACATATCTTTAGATCGCTTTCCGATGGTTAAGTTTTTTGAAGGTTTGAAGTCATTCGTGATATGTATTGTCATGATGAGGGTGTCATTATATTTAAATGAATATTGTTTTTTAGAACAATTATTATTAATATATATGGATGGTATTTAATCTGAAATAAATAAATTATTATATCCACATTTTTTTTTATTTTGCATGAATTATTATTACTAAAGTTATTATATTAAATGGAAAAAGAATACGGTCGCGAACAGGATTCGAACCTGCGCCTCCCGGATGAATACTCCAGGCGCTCTGACCACTAAGCCATCTCGACCGGGTCATCATCGGGTCGAGATGGCTTAGTGGTCAGAGCGCCTGGAGTATTCATCCATCAATAACTTTAGAGTTCGCTAAGCATGCGTTATGCTTTTCAAAGATTTATCTTGAATTATTATTATTAATCAGATTACGATGAATTTTTGTTCTGTAGCCTATTGGAAGTTATGGTCAAAATTTGACATTAATGGGATGATAATATAGGATACCAGGGAGAGTGGAGTAATAAGCATGCAACAAGGCTTGCTGCTTAGATGTAGAGCACTCAAGTAGACTTTCTGTTTATATGTTAATTATAAAATTCCAGTTATACTACGACTTTGGGGTATGCCTGCAGGTAAACATTTATGATAGTGTAAAATTCACACCTGTGAATGACTCGATGGTTCTTTTATAATATATATTTATATAATATAAATGATTGTCAAATTTGTGACCACCACCATTGTGTACACCTCTGCTACCATTTCGGGGAATACAGGCTTGAAAATAAAGCTATTAAAACGCTATTTAATTATGCTTATCTTAAACTACGATTGAACTTTATAATAACAAAACTAAATTCTTTAACATTTTATTATACACGGTCAAAATGCATTCTTATCAAAAAAAAAAAACCTATCAATTCATTCGATATAAAATTTATAAAAAAGAACCTCACATGAAATAAAAATTTACTGATCCTGCCGATTTCGAGAACGGATTATGGTAAAAGAAATTTAATGTTTGAGGGAGCGCAAATATTTAACATATTACCCATGAATATTGTAGATAGTTAATCCATTTGTATATTTAAGAAAAAAATAAAAACAAACCTCGTAACGCCAAAAATTTAAAAATAATGAAAAAAATGAACTTTTCTACCTATGAACATAAGTAATACATTAAGGACCTTACAACAATATTCTCATTAATTTATACCGTTTCTGTTATAACCTTAACTATTATCTATGATATGTGTTTCTGATATTAGGTCAATCAACTGGCTTCTTCTATTATCTATCTATAGATTCATGAAATGAGATTAAACTAATCCTAGCTCATAATATCATCGGCTAACCACCTCTTTGTACTATTGTACATTCGACAGCGCGTTTGGCGCAGTGGTCGAGAGACCGACTGCTGCGCTGCGTGTCGCAGGTTCGATTCCTGCACGGAGCAAATATTTGTACGATCTACGGATAATTGCTCCGGGTCTGGGTGTGTGTGTGTATGTGAGATTATATGTCTGTAAACGCACCCATGACACAGGAAGAAATTCCTAGAGTGGGGCAACGTTTTTAAAAAAAAAAGAAAAAAGAAATTGTAATTCTTAAGTTTCATATGTAAGTGAACCCTGTAAATACTTTATGAGAAATAAATGTTTTAAACCTCAACTTATTGATGTTTAAGCCTAAACTACTATGAACTTCTACTATACAGCTTTTTACAAAAATTAATATGATTTACATTATTTTTGTTTAAACGGAACGCATGCGTGCAGAACTCTAAAGTTATACATTTTCAGACTCCTGCTCACGACCGTATAATTATTTCCACGAAAATTGATAACTTAAAATTGTTAAAGCTCTTACATTTTTCTTCTAAGTACGTACTATGCTAAGTAAAGGTCCAATTACACGCTCACAGGTAAGTGGGTGTGTTCGTGCGTATCTCAGCGTGTATCTGTTGTACTAGAACACATAAATCTAACGTATTTATGTACGTCGCACTTCAATTAATAACGAATAAAATTAACTGTTGTCGCGGGCCACAGCGAGCTTTGTAAAGTTATAGAAATGGCGGCGACAGGATTATGTGTGAGACATCGTATAGTGTATCACACAAAAATTCACGCACAATAAAGTACTTTAGTAAGTTTATTACTTGTTAAAGAATTATACTTCTTTTAATAAAATATACATTCCTTGGCCGTTTTTTTCACTCTTCCCGACTATTAAGCCCATATGGTGGTGTGGTCAACCATTTTTATTTCAAATAAGTGTCGTCGTTCCTAAAATTAAAAAAAATGTACTAATTTTTTTGATGAATTTCTATTTATAATAAGGAAATTTTATGTTTGTCTGCAAAATCGGAACCAAATCGTGCACATTTATTTTTCACACCATCTCTATTGACCAGTATGCGACATCTACGAACTTATCAAGCTTCCTGTATTCGGAACAGTGTTGCGATTAAAATAATTTACACGTCAGGTGCCTGTTACGTGTCGCTCTGGTATTTATTAGGCTTGTGTTTTAGTCATTGTTATCGTAATGTCTATTTTAACACCATTGGTTGGTATCTAGGGTCTAACCTTATTGAGCTTGTGGTTGCAAGTCTTGGGTTTAATAACCAAGTCCGGGACATTATTGTATTATAATAATAATTCATTTATTTCAGACAAAATATCACAAAAGTAAAAACCTTGTACAGATTTTACGAAAATTACGCGGAAGTAATTAGGTTTGAAATTTTTACAGATGAAGTTTATATGGATGAGTGCAGAAAGCTTATTATTTTTATATTATATGCATTAGAAAGACATAGATTAAATCAATTAAAAAACATTACAAACACCTACACATATCTTTGACAATAAAACCTTAGTAAAGTTCAAATTTAAATTCGACCATAAAGTCTGTATAAACCTTATTTAAATTTTGTAGAAGATTATTTTGATAGGTTATCGATGCTGTTGAAGTAAAACTCGTGGTGAAGTAACAGCCGCACAGATCGATCGATCAAAGTTAAGCTGCGCTTACCGCGGTCGGTCTGTGGATGGGTCACCATAATTTCATACCGAGTCTTCTCCGTGCCCCGGGGAACACGATTTACCGTGTTATCGTTATCGTGTTACCACATAACTGGGTTGTGGAGGTCAGATAGGCAGTCGCTTCATGTGAAATACTGGTATTATGCTGCATCCGGGTTGGCTGGAAGCCGATCTCTATGTAATTCTGAAAAGGCTAGACAGATTGATTGTTGATTTTGTTGTAGGAACCAATGTTCGGTAACAGTCGGGGTTGCGGTGATAGTTATTGTGATCCTGGGACTCCGGCAAAGGTTAGTGTAGGAACGTGTCGTTTCGAAAGTTTATTAGTGTAGCCAATGTTTGGTTTGTTGTATTTTGTCCAGTCTATTTCTTGCGAAGCTGCTTTTAAATTTGTTTAAGCCCCCGAAACCCGTTGACTTGGCGCTGACCATTAACAACCATTGGGACCAATGACGTACCCTCCAAAGCACGGTACTGTTCCGAATGAAAATGCAAAACTGTGTCATGTAAATCGTAATATTCTTGCGTCATATAATAAGGTACGAGTATCTAATCTGCGAACAGTATAACTCTGTCTACCATCCTTTAAAGGGAATACAGGTGTGATGTTTCAATTAAAATAAATTAAAGCCTTAGTCCTAAGGCAATAAGACAAAGTTAAAGCAAACTGCGGTTAAAGTTAGTTCTCCTTTGTTGGGATTAAAGTTATTTTCATAATATATATATAGATAAATGCTATTGGCGCCATTGTATTATGCTAAGTAACGATGATAATTTTGCATGTTTAGTGTATGTAACGAGCCTGCAACCTATTAATGTTGCAATAACACACAGTAGAACTCAAGGAATTGGGTTAAATTGTCAATGATTACCGTTTAAACTCAAATTACTAAGAATTATTGCTTTATTAACTTCTACGTGGAGTATTGATATGTTTTGATTAACTGACTTCAAAAAAGGAGGTTCTGTTTTCGACCCGTATGTATGTAAGTATGTATGTTCGTATGACCGCAATTTTCTGAAAAACTACTGATCCGATTTGAATGGGGTTTTCGTTATTTAATTACGTATTGTCGTGAGAAGCTTTTAGTATATAATATATGCGGATCTGATGCACATCTTCGGAGATAGTCATTGGAACTCTGAAATAACTAACGGCAAATGATCTGCAATTGCTGCGATCGTATGTCTATATATTGCTTTTAGCATTCCATTGAAGGCGGTTATTGTTTCTTTTGAAAAAATAAATAAAAAAAATACTGTGATGATATTTATGGCATAATTTGTTCTTTGTTATTTTATTTCTGTATATTGTCTTCTTCTCTTATCGTATGGTTGATGAACAACCTAGTGACAGAGCTTAAAGCCATCGAGAACATCTGTCCGGAATGCTGGTTTCCTCACGTTGTTGTCCTTCAAGGTATATAATATTTAAACCAGTTATAATTAATTTATGATACGCACATGACTACGAAAAGTCAGGTGTGCGTGTCTGTGGGTTCGAACCTGTAACTTTTGACTTACTAGTCCCAAGTTTATCTAGGCTATCTTGTGTCTCACTCACTCTCTCCATTTTTAGCCTACATTTAAAATAACTTTATATTTACGATATAATCAGGCTAACATACCACATAAGGATAAAAAAAATTACTGCCTCACTGGTCCAGGGGCCGCAATCGCGGCTGCTGACCTTGAGGTCCTGGGTTCAATTCCCAGGTTAATCATAGTGATATTAAGTTTTTTTCTGTTATGACATTTTCAGTTAAAGAGCTCCGGAGACTGTAACATTTACCATATGAGCGTGAATTAAATATTAACCTCGACGCGATAATAGATAATAATTACTCCCAACCGAATTTTCTGTCACAGCGGTCTATTTCCATAGTGATAATCTAAGTAGGAGCTATTCTAATGCACAAGTGCGTGTGAAAACGCTCTACTTCTCGGTTTGAAGTGATGGTCACCCATCTACAGACCGACCGTGGCAAGCGAAGCTTAACCTCAATCGATCGATCTCTGCGGCTGTTACTTAGTCATAAGCATCTCCGTGTGTCTTATGTGCAATAAATAAAATAACAATTTGTTAGTCGTCCCGATTAAAAGTCTACAAGTTATCGATTTGGGTTACCGAGTCGATAAATAATTGTAGACTTTACCTATATTTATTTATAGGTCGGCCATCTTTAAAACGACGAAAAGTAAGTTACATTAAATAAAAAGAAAAATACCAAAATTATGTTGTGTACTCATACTATGCTAAAGTTCAACGATAATATAACAATTCTTTGTTACATATATTCCTTTCGCCATCGTAGTCCCGCAGTTTTGTTCCATTCTAAGTGAACCAAGCAAGGTAGCCATTAATTATTCAACCGATAGACTTGTCGAACCCAGTATTATTCAATAATAATAAACATAAATCAATAATTAAGATAAATAACTAATTTGTTGAGTTATGATTTCTGTGGGCTATATTTATGCAATTGCTGTAGGTACTCGTTAATTTTGACGTGTCTAGAGGCACAGGCAGTCCGCTTGTACTCACCCTCTATACGAAGGGCTTAAAACATCTCTTTTAAAAAAAAAAAAAAATCGTAAATGATGGTATTGCACAACTGACTTGCAATGACAATGGTATCAATTCTACCATATAGTAACTAAACTAAAAAATTTCATAGCTATCTTTTATGAACAGTTACTTTATGAGCGAAACGGGTTAACTTACCTAAAAGACATCAAATTCAGACATGTCACTCTAAAATGCGTCACCATAGAATTTTAAGATAAATCTTTTGAAAAGCATGCTTAGCGAACTCTAATGTTACAATATTAAATGTAAAAAAAAAACGGTCGCGAACAGGATTATTTTTCCATTTAATATTGTAACCATAGAATTTTTGAAAAAAAAAAAAAAAAAAAATATTCGAAAAGTTTTAGTTTGCCTTACGTTAGTCACAATTTATAATTGACCTCTATGAATTGGTGCAGTCTTGCTTTTATAGTAACTGTGAGTAAAAGACAGCAATGCTCTAGTTTAATTTATGTTAGACTTTATCAGAATGTATGTTAATAGCGTTGATATAGGTACATTTCGCCGTTACGTCTGAAAAGTAAAAATCACCTTCTCGACTATTAAAATCGACGCCATGTAAGCTATTAATTAATTGAAAGTCAATTGCAGTGGCGTTTCCAGCTGGTATTTATGTAAGCTACAACTACTCATTAGATATATTTGTATTACGTCAGTAAGTCTATAATTAAAGGTATATAAGGTCCATTTGCCAACTTTGTTCTAGATGAAAATGTTTGTCTGAAATATTTTAATTTCTTCAAGCACAGACTACGTAGCAGCCGTTGTTTATGGTTGTTTACAATCAATAAAAATTATAATACATTATATGTATTAAACGTCATAGAATGTTAATAATGTAGTGTCGTAGTCTCTATGAAATAGAAACACGTAGATAATTCATTGCACAAATGACAGAGAAAAAAAACTAGAAAATATTGTGAACATTTTAATAAGTGTCCAATTAAATATTCTAATATGATATTTTGATACAATAAATATATTATATATTATGTTTATAATTTGATGACCCGATAAATGATTGAATTATTCAACCAAAATCGCTCTATAGTTTACTATACCTACATAAGTCACCGTTATGCCGCCATGATTAGGTAATAAAAATCCGTTAAAATAATATATTTCGTCTGCGTTCTAGTGGACGAGCCCAAACCCAGTAGTTTTCCCGACGTTGACTCATAACTGATACAGCCACCTTCGATTGTTTTTTGTGGCTCTCAAATTATCTGATCGTAAAAACTTCAACAAAAAAGTTAAAGTGCTCTCTTTTAGATTGTGTACACGTGTTAATTTAATATGCCGTCATTTATGGTGAAAAACAATGTTATGATGTCACTACCTAAAATGGTTCGTCAGCGTGGTCAGGGATTACAAAAGTTTGGATAAGAATCACTTGTCATTACGAAGTTTCTGCGCTCAACTGCTTATCGCATATGTTTTGCTGTTTGTTTTCAAGTTTGAGACAACATTCAGTGCAATGTAGGTGGAGTGGTGGGTTCGATTCCAGCGGAGGCAGTAGGCGGATTAGTAACAGCACGGTTGATGTATAGTGGGCTGATAATTTTAATTTATCATGTATTCTCCAGCATGTAAACATTGTACTTATATCTCTAAGTTAGTTGAGGGCGTTGCTCTGGCACGCAGTTGTACACTTTTTTACGTAACACGATCTTATTTTACATCTGAGGGCTGGGATTACTGCAGAAATTCGATTTAATCGTGATTTATTATGGGCATTTACAGAATCGTGCAACTGTTGCCAAGTTTGTATTGAATTGTGTTCATGGTTTCTTGAGAATGTGTTAATTGAAATTCTGTCTCGCTATTTACAGTTTATTTTTATGTTTACGAGTACTTATTTTTCGAGTTTATGATCTTTCGGATCTATCTACTTTAATTAAGATACTAAATAAAACGTAATAGACGTTAAGAGACAAGCAAAAAAAAACAACCTAAGTACAAGTATTTTTGTTAGTCACATTTGATAGTAAAGATAAATCTAGTAGTTATATAGATACTTATCATTGTTTACGATACCTTCAGAGGTATTTGCGGAAAAATTTCACACATTTGTGTCAACGGAAATTTCATAACCTAGGACAATAGGAATTTTATACTGCACAACCATGACTGGGTGACTATACAATTATGGGTCTTAGTCATGCCATCATATAGTTTTATCGAAAGTAGTTTTTATTATATTAAATGGAAAAAGAATACGGTCGCGAGCAGGATTCAACCCTGCGCCAGTGGTCAGAGCGCCTGGAGTATTTATCCGGGAGCGATAAATACTCCAGGCGCTCTGACCACTAAGCCATCTCGACCTCTGCTCACTACCGTGAATTTTGCCTCCGCATTATAACGCGTCTTTTGGTTACGTCATTCCTATCTATTCAGTCCCTATACAGGTGACCGAACCGACACGACTAACTTTGCAGTTAATACAATGTCTTAAAGATGCAATTACAAAAAAAGTTACAATATTAAATGGAAAAAGATGCAAAAAGATGCAATTACCTTAACGATTTAAGATAAATCTTTGAAAAGCATTAACACATGTGTTAATATGTAGAAGAAGAATTCACGGTAGTGAGCAGAGGTCGAGATGCCTTAGTAGTCAGAGCGCCTTGAGTATTTATCAGAGAGGTGCAGGTTCGAATTCTGCTCGCGACCGTATTCTTTTTCCATTTAATATAATAACTTTAGAGTTCGCTAAGCATGCGTTAATGCTTTTCAAAGATTTATCTATAATAGTTTTTATTAGTTGTGATATTCTTCTTGGCGTCTGTTAATTGTTTATAATTTATAGATATTGTATACGTGAGCGACCGCATGTACTACAGAAAACGAATACTCATGATGCAATTCATATCCTGTTACATACAATCTAAGTCAGTCCCGCTCAAAAAAACGCAGTCTAAATAACACCACAAATATGTTACGACAAAATAATTTATGACATAATTGTCTTGATAGGTGTGTGTTTAACTTAGCCGTGACACTCACGCGCAAGGTAGGTTAAGTAACACGGTTTTTATTACATTTTATGCGAGAGACTTAAGAAAATTTGTGATATATTTCTTGTCACAGTATCTTTACTGCGTGTTAAGTTTGCGGGCCCGCCACTCACGCGCACCTTATCTCGCATCAACTGGTAATAATTATTATTGAATGATATCGGGTAACTGTAGTGTTAGGGATTGAACTAGTTTTTATTTAAGGCGATGTTTATTTTGTGTCTGATTTATATGCGGCAAATTTTTTCTAGATAGTGGCGAATATAGGAGGGTTGTGATTTTGAAAGTTTATTTACTTCTTACTATAAATATAGTGATTTTTTTTAACGAAAATGTCTGTGTATTAAAAGTGTTATGTAGTTTTTGATGACAAGAAAACTGTAGTTACGATTAATTCAGACATCTTCAGCGTTGGTACAATACATATTTGTTATGTGTACCTAAGTAATTATGATATGAGACATTACCTATGCGTAATTCATCAAATTCATCATTCATCGTCGTTCACTAAAAATGGTTCAGTTTTGATGAGCCGCCTAATAACATAGGATCACGCCTGTATTGAGAAGGGGTAGGCAGAGTTGTATACAGTTGTACACGCGTATTGCATAAATGCTGTTATTCAGTCCCATTTAATAGGTGGTGAGCCTATTGAGCATATCAACCGGGCACAACGCCTCCGTGGGCTACTGAGAATTTTCTAATAAAAAAAAACAAAAACACTTTACGCAACCTGTGAATCGAACTCAGAACCTCACGCTCAACAGCCGCGCTTGATACCACTAGACTAATAAGGCAGTTAAACCGCCAAATACCTGCCAAATATTTGTATGTATGATAGTTATAAGGTGTCTTCGCCTTAACAAGGACGATATTATGGGTTATGACTTCACTGCACAAAAACTCACCAGCCACAAACGTGCCGAACTGTTCAACAATCCAGTTTCACTGACAGATATGTCGCAAGTGATTTATCTGATCCAATTGAGTAATGGACTAATGATACTAATTATACAGACCTTTGTTGGGTAATAATAATTTTTAAAACTACCCCGTTGGTCTTGGTTGCAAACGCGACTGCTGAGGATAAGGTCTTACAGTTCGATTCCCGGGTCGGGCAAAGTACTTGTTATTGAGAATTCTGTTAGGGAATTCTCAGTAGCAGCCCGGAGACTGAAATTATGTCCGGTAGATGGCAATAGAGTCACCACCTATTACATGGCACTTAATAACAGCATTGATGAAATGCGGGAGTACAACTGTGTACATCTCTGCCTACCCCTCCGGCGAATACAGGCTTTTTTGTCTTATATTAAAAAACAAAATATAACGTAGCATCACCCCTGTTCCTGATCAAATGTTCGGTCATGGCGGCCCATTTTCACAGAGATTAGCCAAGTACGCCACAGATGTTATAGTGTACAAGTGTATGCGCAAACACAGGTGTACTACATTTTTTTCTCTCATATCCATCCGACGTGGCCGGGGTGAGATGGATGGATGGAGGATGCAGGAACCACGGCTTTAAGTGCTCTCTGAAGCACGAAGACGGCTTCGGGCTGCTACAGAAAATTTCCTAACAGAAAAACCCAGCTTATTCAAATCTACTTCCGTCGAGACATGTCAAAGCCATGACACAGAAGAAGCAATGGTACGGTCTATCAGAGTCGGCAGTGTGTTAAGAGCTAGAATTCAACCGTTGGAAGGCATCCAAGAGGATTTCTACACGAGTTTAGAAATCCGATAGTCACGAGATCGAAAATTTTGAATTTTGGCACAATTTATTTTTAATGTTTTATTTCAGATACTTAATTATTAAAAATTGTGATGTCTATCTCACTAATTCAGTAAGTTACACCCGCAATCAAAGATAGTAGAAGGAAGCCTACAATCCTTCGTGTGTGGTCCCATATCATGTCATAAAGAGATTCTAAATTGGCAGTGTAGTTCACAAACACCGTTAAACTTCTCGTTTCAAGCCTTCGAAGGGAGAATGTCGCTCGTGTATTTGTATAACCACGATATCTCCCAGCCACTATGCGATTAATTTGATGGCACGACGAAATGGCCAGCTAATGCGCGCGTGTCGCGGGTTGATTCCCGCATGGAGCAAATATTTGTGTGATCTACAGGGTCTAGATGTGTGTCTGTAAATGCGCCCACGATACTGGAAAAATAATTCATGGTGGCAACATTCACATAAAAAAACTGAATCAATATTGTAAATGTAATGATGATGCAAAGGTCAATTAAGCATAGAATACGAGTCCTTTAAGCTACCTCATCCCCTATTGATTTAGGTTGCCTACATTAATCGTGTATGAAATAAACTTTTTTTTTCTGTTTCATTTCGATGCACCATCGACCATTTTTTGCATGGTCGGTCGATTTGCTTAATAAGCGAGCTGACTGTGGCAATCTTTCTTTATGACCATCTATATATAATAATGTCGTTTTTAATGTTATTTTAAGCCGATTAATTAATATTAAGAACGTGCAGGTCGTAATATAGATTGTTTTAAGAAAGTATGAAATTTAAAAAGTTATGAACGTAATCTAAATTTAATAAAATTCCTTCTACCATCGCAAAATGATGTGCTGTACCAATGTATTTATTGGGAATTAAGCCTTTTTATAATGTTAAAAAACCGTGACAGTTTCATCGCCGCGTTAATCTCCTTTATTTTTGATTAACGCTTTTGGATTATAACACTATCATCCTTAGTTTGTTAAATTGAATAGCTCATGAAAATCAAGTAATAACACCCTGTCAGATCCGTGAAGGAAGATATCGAGATTTGAAGAAATATTTTCAGAAATCAAGAAAAAAATAATTATGCCCTTCATTTTTAGAGTATAATGTCATTGTTCATGTAAAGAGATGAAATTAAACAAATGTTTTCTTATGTCTTATTTATCTGTGGAAAAGTAAATTCATTCATAATAATATGTTGTTTGAATATGGTTATAAGAGACCGTTTTTTTTTATAGTTCCCTGTTAAATTGATAAATTTGGGAAAACTGTTTTTTTTTTTTTCTATGAGACTTTGGACAGCACAACGTCTGCCGTGTCAGGTAGTAAATCCACCGATGCATCCGTGCTTTAGACTCGCAATAAATCGAAAATGCCTGGACCGATTTTAATGAAATTTTGTGTCTGGTTGAGTGGGTGGCCCTTGATAGTTTAGATTCACATTTGGACATTGAAGACCGATTGACCCCCCTAGGCAACCCCGCTGGGTTGCGCTACTATCGGTCTACAATGTCTGCCGGGCCCACTAGTAGGTAATAAAAATCCATTCATTTCTACATACATCAATTAGTCGTGGAAGGCTGTTACTTGAATAAATACACATACATGTTTCATGTCCTACACGTTTACATTAAAATCAAAGTCGGTTGTAATTAAATACATTATTTATAAATAATATGGCCTTACCTACACAATATAATCAATAAATAGTGTATGAACTTCAAAGAACTGCTTTCAATTAAATGTTGTAATTATTCTTATGTGAACACAGATGACTAACAATTAATGTTAGATATAAGGGGATTTCCTGTATGGAATTTTGTTGCAGTTTCAAGCAAAGTACAATAATCTGGATTCTGAGAAAATATTACCTCATCAACACTGCAGATTAATGTTTTAATCGATACTGATATCGTTCGTAGGATAAATAAATATGTATAATGACGCTCTACTTAACTTGATTTTGTTGGTATGAAAACTCATTATTTTATTTTTACGTCTTTCAAACTTGGTGATGTATGCTACTATGCCAGTAGTTACTGAATAGGTAGGTATAATAATAAAATCTACTATGTAATATGCATTCGTAATCATCAATGAACCGGAATACTCGAGATTACAATTTAAAAGAGTCAGGATCGTATTTTCCTAGAGTGTGAATGATCTGATCTAATTGTGAACTTTGCACTGTCCATTCATATTATGTCCGCTCAAAGTTCATGCACGTCATAAGTATAATATTGGATTACATTGCAATTTGCACAAGAACAAACACTATAAATAGCATCATCTATTAGAAAAATAGAACAGCTTAGCATTACGATTAATTAATGCAGCAGATAGGATGACACCTCACATGACACTCTTCAAGATTTAAGCTTGACGCAACGACTATATGACGTATCAGAGATACTAGCTATCTGTTCCATTCATAGATGTTCAGTTCAAGGTCATTCTGTTAGTCGTAATTGGTGATTCAGGCAGTGTATGAGGCGCTCATAGCCAGGTGCAACTGCTCTTGGTGAAACTGGTTGGTAAATGACTGTTAAGGTTAAGCAACACTCGACACGGCAGTCTGTAGATTGGTGAACGCTAGGAATATTTTTATCTGAGCGTCTCTGAAGTTTGGAGGACATGTTGAACTATCGGTTTAGGTTATTGATTGACTGAGGAAAGAGCCTCGTGGCTAAGGAGGAGCCGCACAAATCGATCGATCGATCGTGGTTTTAACAACTCTTGACATTACAGAAAAAATGCCTTCTTTTCTCGTAGCGCAGTTACTTTGAATAATGTACCATTACCTCTAGATATCGAACTTTTTAAAATTACTACGAATGCAGCAAGACGCTTACATAATAATTAATACTGTAAAAATAAATCTTAGGTAAAATGTAAAAATATATCATTACTAAATAATTTGTATACACCCAATTTCTTTTAAGTTTCTTAATTTATAATTTGTTAACTTCATTTTTTTGGTTTGTGTAACTATAGGTTAAACTAAGTTTGCTTAGGATGCGGATGTAATTGGCAAATTACGTCAAATATTGTAACATAACTAATAATGTTATTAGTCTGTAAGCTTTCCGAAAAATAAAAATATTTATTTCAGTTGGTTCCTAATTAACTATGAAACAAGGAAAAGGAGATTCAGTGCTAAATATTTTATCTCTTATGTTATGAGGGATGTGTGGTGTGAGGTGGATGGATAGAATTAGTAATGAGTATAAATGAGGAAATCTGAAAGCGGCACCGGTGACTGAGAAGTTGTGTAGAAATCGTTTAGCATGGTATGGGCATGTGATGCGGAGGGATGAGGGTCATGTCATCATGTGACGAGGAAAGTTTTGAGTATAAATGTAAATGGCTATAAGAGTAGAAGAAGACCTAGGAAGCCAGGAATGGATTGTGTTAAAGATGATATGGCTAGAAAAGGAGTGACTGACTAATAGCTTACTTATAGAGATGTATGGAAGAAGAATACATGCTGCGCCGACCCCAAATAAATTGAGATAAGGGCAGGTGGATGATGATGATGTTAAGATACCTCTGTTAACATAATATTGTATGCACATCCTGCTAACGGGTGCGTACTGAAACAGATTAGTTGTATAAATCGCACAGTGCTCTGATAACAGCCGCTGTCTGCCAAGTTTCACTGCGCGCATTATGACGCGCGTCTGCCGTGTGTCCACTGTGCGGTGGTACACGGTCTACTTTTATGATATTTTTATTTTTTACTAGCTGTGCCTTCGACTCCTTATGCGTGGATGTCGTAAATAACAAATGTTCGACGTGATTCTTTAAATTGGCATAACCTTTTTTATTTATGAACAGATCGACATGAAACAAACACTAAATGTTAAGTGAAGCTTACCACAATATATAAGTGAAAACCACATCTAAATCGGATAAGCCGTTTCTGAGATTAGCGTGAAAAATCGCACAGATAAACAGACTAAAATTCTAACAATCATTGTTTTGGGTGCTATTTATAAAGGTCCCAATAATATGTTTTGTCATATATTTTCCATGTACAGACAGCGATCCGTTACATTTTTATTATATGTATTATATTATATGTATATTGATGATGATTATGTCACGCAAATATAGTGACATAGCATCTCGCATATATTCTAAGAAGAGTTAGGCCAAGGTGTTCTGTAATATAACATAACGTACCATAACCACACCAACAAAACTTCCCAAAGGGGTAGGCAGAGGTATAAATAGTTGTACAGCCACAATTTATCAATGCTGTTATTTAGTCCCATATACCTAATAGGTGGTGAGCCTTTTGCCATCTAGATACTGGACACAATTCTAGACTCGGGGCTGCTATCGAGAATTTCCTAAAGAAAACTCTATAACATTGCCCGACTCGGGAATCGAATCTAGAATCTCATGCTCAGCAGTCGCGCTTGGGACCACTAGACCAACGATGCTTTTATAATAATAGAAACCATTAAAAATACACATGGTGAAATGACAAAAATAAATAAAGGTGCATTATCACAATCAGATTTAAAAAAAAGAGTTGAATGTTGGACAATTTTATTGATAGAATCGACCTTTGAATGTCGACTCTTTTAATAAATTATAAGTTTTTTAAACTATTATATAATTTGTCTAACTTGAACTAGGCAAAACAATACATATTTAATCCAACATTTATTTAAAACTCTATTAGCTCACGATTTTTTCCGACACAAACGATCACAGTGCACATCTTACTAGATTACTAGACAGATTTCTGACACACACAAATTACCGACATCTCAAGTGCATTGGAACCGGTCTGTTTCAGTGGCACATCGTATGTATGGATCGATGAGTCAGTCTGTTGGTTCGGTTATCAGCCATCGTTTTAGTGCGATCTCCAACGGACAGATGGATAGGTAGTAAATTGTTTGAATAGTCAGCTGCATAGAACAAGATGTGTGTTGTGTTGCGGATTTTGTTTGTTTGTTTTTGGATGTAGGTATATATTTATTTTTAAAAGTTAACTGCCTGATGCCCGCGGCTTCGCCCGCGTGGATGTTGGTTATCGCGACCAAAAGTAATCATAAAATTTTGATCCCGTTCCCGCTTTCCAATTAGCGCTTTATAATTGCCCATTTTTTTAAGTATTCAAATGGATATAGTATGTTATATTTAAGAGATAGACATATGCCATTGCGGTATTTTCTGTAGATCTATATAAGATATACAATTCCATCATACATCATTTTGTTATATCTCAAAGGGTTTAGGCAGCGTTTTCGTTGAAAGCTTCCAGATGGCTTATTTTTTTCCGACACCTCCAACAAATATCATAATATTTTAGCCAATGTGTACAAAAATTTGACAAATTATATATTAAAACCTTTCTCGAGAAACACTCTATCCATTGGTGAAAACAGCATGAAAATCGATTCGGTAGTTTTTGAGTTTATCGCAAACAGACAGACAGATGGGGCCGAGGACTTTGTTTTATAATATGTAGTGATGATACAATAGAATAGGTATCTACTATAAATGTTGTTATAGGTGGCGAGACCATTGATATCTACCGGCTACAGTTCCGAACTTTTCAATAGAAGCTTAGGTGGCGTTCTGACTCCGAACTGCTACCAAGCATTTCCTGACTGAAAATCTCAGTAATATTACTCAACTCGGCAATGTTAGTTTAAGAGACTTGCGGATCCGAAAAGACGAAAACAAACTCTTCCAGCCAACACAATAAGTACTTATAATTATGTTCTATTTCAAATGAGTATAGTTATACACTAAAATATTTCACTGGCGCCAGCCTATCGCGTAGATATAATGTGTTTATGATAAAACTAGAATGTACTTGCCGCCAGCCGAGTTTAGATCTAATATTATGAATTAGGATTGTAGCCGTCAATAAGTATTACATATACATAGCATCACGCCCGTATTCCCCTTTGGTTAAGGCAGAGGATATACCCACATTTCATCGATGCCATGTTAGCATACTGCTATCAATCGGGCACAATTCCGGGCTGCTACTGAGAATTTCCCAACTGAAAAACCCAATAAGACTTTACCTGATCCGAAAATTCAACATAGGATTTCGCACAGCAGCCGCACTTGCTACGTAATTAAGCACTATTAAAAATATTAATCACAATAAATAACATATTCCTTTATTTTTAGAAGATATAAGGATGCTTTGGCATAAGGGCATAAGACTATTCGTGTATTAACAGCGTCACTTTTATTGAATTCGTATAAGTAATCTAATCATCAAAGGTTATGGTCCGAAAATCGTCTCACAGAAATGCTTGAGTCACATCCTAAAAATGTATGTAAACACAGCTTTACTCGTAAGTAGCGACCACACTCCTTGGATAGCTTTGGTCGCTTGTCGTTTGTATCGATTATGTCTTGTATGCCGTGACTTTGTCGTGTAGTCGTGTAGAAGTTTGTAAGAACTGGTTCGTAAACATGGCAGATAAAAACATATTAGTTAACACCTGACATGGCCGTCAGGTGTTAAATACATATGTTATGGTATATAAAAGTTCGTACACTCAGGTTGCCAAGTCAGTCTGTAGTATTACAGAACAACACCAAACATTTTCTTTTAAACTTTAAAATCACAAGAGTAGTGTTAAATCAGAGCGGAAATTGTTCGGAATCCATACTGAGATAACGATGAAAACTTGCCGGATAACTTACAATAACTGGATAAGTTACGACTGCTTATTTATTACAGACAAACAACTCACTAAGTCTTCATTGCACAACAGACGTGTCAATCGTTTACATTGTTAAGTCAATTCGTATGCAAATAATATATAAACTACATAAACACTTACATATTTAAATAATTAAAACGCGCAATTATGAAGATATCTTAGAGATGTCCATCGGTGTTCAAATCCATGCGGAAATATTTCATGCTCTGCATTCGTGACAACAAAATGTTACACGTCTATTATTTGTTATGCTAAATCGTGAGTTGGCGCATTAAATGTCATGACATAATGACACTTTGCCGTGTTAACGCACGACTGAACAGTACAAATTACAGGTGCAATTTAACCGAGAATTGTTTATAATGAATTAATGTGTGTGGAGCGACGGCAGGCGCTAATTATGCAGATATTATGACGCCCGTGTAAACAGCGGTGTCGCATCACTAGCGAGTAAGCTCTTATTGTAAGTACATCACGGGACGTGGCGCTTCGCTGATAAAAGTAAATAAGAAACCCTTATGTTGACACTTCGATATGCTCGTGTACCTAAATATCATGGCTAGTAGATGCCTATACCTACCGTATACTAAAGGACTCCTTTTATTTGCGTCTAACAAAGGACTCGTGTCTTTAGAACAGTTTCCAGATTCTACCATTAACAGTAGAATATAATTATAGTTGTGACAGCTCGTCGTGTTCATTAAAAAATAATTTTCAATGTTCGGTACCTATTCTATTCTTAATTAAAGTTCATAGTGGTATACAGGGCGTGGTCTAAGGATATCAAGAAATGTGGAAGGATAGTACTAATGAAATATAATGCCATTATAGTAAATTAGAATGAGTTTGGCTTACATAAAACATAATTCGAACATTATAATAAAACAATTTTTAACAGGATTAATCGCGTGTATTATTGGTTTTTGTTTTTCCTGAAAGTAATTTATTAAAACAAATTTTAAAAGTTGTTTTATTATAATGTGTAGTGATCGCGAAAACCTAATATATTACTATAATTTGAACAGTAAATTTAGGCTATGTCTTAAATAAACATGGTTTTAAAAAGCACTAAACACTCTATTACCTGTTTGACACTCATTAACAACTATATTTAAATCATTCTCCGAGATGTATGACATAATTTTTGAACTAACTTGTAACCGACGTAATTTGACACCTACCGTTTGTAAGTTCCTCTAAACTTTTAAGAACGTATTTATGACTAATACTACAATTAGTTTCATCTTTTATTTTATTTAATGTTACTCATAAATCATGTGAGGTGACCACAAGGCTCGGTGTGAAATTCCCGATGATTATAATAACTGAATATGGCTATTATGTGGTGCGTGGGTCCTAATATAGGCAAATTATATCGAAATGAGATTTATGGGGAAATAATTTGAGCGTCATAATATTATTCGTATTTTCCTGTAGAGATGAAGTGGTAAGTTAGTTGTATTAAGTGTAAGATTTGTGGGTTACTGGTGTGGGCGTTTATTTTTTTACAGGAAATCACATGGGTTTATGTATAATAATAATAATGATGTTACAGTGACACTCATGACACAAGATTTTTGGAGGAAACCATTACAGAAGAAAAATATGGCATAAATTTATGTTTTTATATATTACACTAGATTTGCCCCGCAAACCTTGTTTAGTATTTTTTTTATAAATAGCCTACGTTCTATTCTCAGACCTACCAAATATACACAAAAAGAATCATAAAAATCGGTCAAGCCGTTTCGGAGGAGTTCGATAACAAACACTGTGATACGAAATTTTTAATTAGTCGATTAGATTAGAATTTAGATAATTACATATTTAGTTCAATTACTTTTTTTTCCAGGATTTTATTTGCAGGTGCCATCCGGTGTAGTTAAAAACTTCATGTATGAGTAAGTTCTGAAATACATGTTTACATACATAAACTCACGCCTTTTTCCTATATACACGCAGAAATAATCGAGCTGAAATATCATAATTTAATTACAGATAAATCTTTCAAACGAGTCATTCTATTCGTAGCGAACACTAAAGTTACAAACTTCTGAGGACAGAAAAATACGAACGTGAGCAGGGTTTGAACCTGCGCCTCTCGAATAAATACTTCAGACGCTCTACTAACTAAGCCATTCTGACCTCTGCTCACTACTCGAACTTTTCTTCCACATTTTAATACGTGTTATGGTGACGTCATCGCCATCTATTCAGTCTTAACTTCAACTTATTTTAATTTAATTAAGGGTCTTACCAGACAGGCTACTTTCAACATTAGCGATTTAATAGGTTTCTAGAAGCTCGATGCAGCAACTAAACGCTTCAGTCCGCACACAGACACAGGATGCCAGTAATATTACGTATACACCCTCTTACTTTACTCTCATAGTTCGATGGGACAGCAATGTGACCCGACCGGAAAGAGATCCGGCGCAGGATCGACGGCCTTACGTGCTGTCCGAAGCACGGGCGTGTCACACCGCGAAATAGTACGTGAACAAAATCAATCGCTTTGAAGGTGATACTGGTTACATCGAATTATTAGCTCCCGTCTGCTAAGGTTCTTTAGTGCGCAGACATCGGTCGCATCATTCAGGTCTCACCTTTCATTAATTTAACCTCGGTTTCCATGAATTCGTATATTGTCGATCTGAATGCATATCCGTTATAGTTCATTAGCTAGCCCATTCAACTTATTTCAGACCCACTTCAATCTATAAGAGTATTCGTGTTGGCATTTCCGAAGTATTATTGCATTACGTAGGTATAAAAATATGTTAGATTTTTTTGTACCTAGGGAACCGTTCACAGTGTAAACCTGTAGGATAGTGACTAAAGTTAATATTATAATTATGTAGATATGTATTGGTATCACAATAAAAGTAACGTAAAATTAAGTGTTATCAGACACTTCAGAATGACGACAATTGAAAATATTTTATGATTAACGTAAGTACTACATGAATGTATCAACTAAGTTATAAAAATACTTAAAATAAGTATCTCAATGTAAGACGAAATGGGCGCCGCGCTCTTTCATTAAAAACCTATTCAGTTTCAATAACACGAAATATATTATGATAACTTGCCCATAATAGTTTTAGTAGTATAAGTAATTAAAATCTTATGCGTGCCTAGTCCATCATCGAAAATGCATTAAAGAATTAATTGGTAATTGATGATGATTGTAACAATAATCAATAATGAATAACGTCATGGGGCTATGTATGACACTAGCGGTGACCGCGGCTTGCGTCAATTGTAGCCTGGTGGTCCTGACTGCTTATATTGGATAGGAAGGTAGTGTATCGATAAAAAGTTTCTGTTCAACTAATAGTCTAAATATTTTTACAAGTTTCGTTTGACTTTATTATTTCAAAAGAATCAAACTTTATATATGGAATTCGTTGGGTATTTACATCAACCAATTTAAAATAGGTACTTATTGAAAATGCATAAATAAGAGTAAATTACTCATTGCCAATTTGTTGTTTTCTACGAATCCATGATAAGCCTGTAAAATGAATTAGGCACATGTCTTTACGTATTCGTAATTTTGATATTAATTAAGGAAAGTTTTCGTTAGTTTCTATTAGAGAAGAGGAAAAGTTTAATAATAATTTAGGCATTAATTATTGTTCACATTACGTGCATTTTCGAATTTGAAACTAGTCGGGATAACCCGAAAAACAATAATTAAATAAATTAAATATGCCTCACGAAAGTTATTATACGAATTTATCTGCGTTATAGATCTTCCTGCGTTATTTTATCAATCGCACAGATTATATGAACATGGATTCCTCAAGAGTCAAAACAATGGTTTTAAGCCATCCTACGTTACCAAACCTAAGCTAGAGGAGCGTCTAGGTAAGTACGTACAAAAATACTTACGATAGATAGTATTTATAAATTTATCAGCAATCTCATGACCATCTTTTTACGTAATGAGAGGGGTTACCTGTGTTACTAAGTTTATTTATTTATTATTCTACCAAATTACATTGACGGTTAAACCATGGTTAAACCGGATAAGTTACAGGTAATATTAGGTTTTTAAAATGAGGATTACATGAGGTTTAAAATATCTATATTTATGACTATGTTTACGATAATATTCATATTAAGTTATGTTTATATGCATTCCCATTAAACATAAGTAAACCTGCAGCCTATTTGCCTACCACTTTAACTGCAACATAACAGATTATTTAATTAATTTGTACATTTGACGTCGTCACGTCTTCAGCACGGTCAACGTGATCATGTACCGTTGAGCGTGCACTACCAAATACACAATCAACCATTGGTCGTGGATACTACGATTATTGTGCAAAAAGTCACAGCTACATCTAAATAGTCAAACAAATAAGAAAGGTAAGTTTGTTTATTACAAAGTAATATCTTCGGTTTTCGCGATCACATTATAATAAAACTATTTTTAACCGGATTAATCGCGTGTACTATTGGTTTTTGTTTTTTCTGACGTTTCGAACACTTTGCAGCGTTCGTCCTCCAGCGACCACGAACACTGCAAAGTGGTCGAAACGTCAGAAAATACAACAAATATTATTATAATTGTTTATTTCATTTTTACAAAATTTAGTTTCTTGTATCAAATTCAATTTTTTTATTTTTTATTTCACATAGACCAAATTACAGGCACTTATGAAACGTCAAAGCTAGGTGCACCCATAATTTCCTTAACCTCTACTTGTGATATGGTACATTATTTTCCCTACAGAATCACGTTTCGCAATTTCAGAGTGCAGAAGCGGCATAAAGCAATAAAGATCTGAATTTGAAGATCATAATACTGCCTAAGTGTTGTGATCCTATTACTGGCGTAGAAACCTGTTTCCTCGATCAAGAATACGACTTGCGCGGGTTGGGAAACGTAACCAATAGTCCGATATTACTTTCTGTCTCTTCGATATATACTAAAATACTCGACACTCTTACAAACTTTATGCCATCATTAACGAAGATGTGCTTCTAAAACATATAAACAAAACAGAGTGGAGTCGGTAGTCAATATGTGTTTTTATAGGTTATGTACTAATTGTTGGTGCGTTCACACGTATTGCACGTAACTAAAAATAAACGTTGTTTATGTATATTGTATATGCGAGTAGGTATCGTCTTTATTGTCTAGATGACGGCTAGTCTAGACTCTCGTCTGTTCGTATCTCCATATCAAATTTCCCAGGAAACACAAGTGTGCATAATCGCTTTTATAGTTTTTTATATTGTTACTGAGCATAGATAATTCACATCGAGACTTAGCTATCCGACAGAATAAAGGATTTTTAAAATACAATTACTTTATATTATGTTCGTTTAAGGCCTACTCGCCCGGTCGAATCGCGTGATCTTGGATCAAATCTCGAGTCCAATAAAATTCTTTTGTAAATAAACCATCATATTTATTATTTTATTTAAGGCAGGTAATATAACTTTCAATTAATTATAACAATAAATCGATTCCCTAACATATTTACACACAAAAAGGTAAAAAAATGGTTTTCGCGCATCACCTAATCCAATTTCCCAGAATCATATTATAGCCAGCCCAGTGCAGGCATGTTAAGCTGATCCCTTATGAGAGCAAAAAGTTTAAGATATTTTTTGTCACACCTATCACGTCCGTCTCTAATTGTTCCATTCAAAAAAGATACTAAAAGTGTTCTTAATCCTATAATGTTATTCGATGCGTGGCGCGTCGGCCTCCGCTGCGCCCGCGCCGCTTCACTCGGCTATTCACCGTCGATGCTTTTTTTATTTGAATCCGTGTGAATAATAAAGGATTTTATGTCATAAGTTGTTAGAGCCCTCGGTTTGATTTATACGTCTGCGCGCATTAAACGCCTGTACCTGGCGTTTGAGGAACTTTACCTTTTTCTGTTCCCGTTTTTTGTGAGAGCGCGGCATTATGCGGGCGCTGCGCCGGCGCCGCGTTCAGCCGCTGATCAAAGCGATTGGAGACGATTAAACTTAGTTGATATATAGATGGTTAACAATACGCCGCGGCGCCTCCCAGTCGCGGTACACATTTCAAATGACGAATAATGTTCCTACGTTGATTAAACGGTTTTCTTGTAATGCATTCTTGTTGTGCATCGAACCAAACGCAACAATCGTTATTTATTTGACTGTGACGGAGGCCCATGTATTTTTGTCAAATTGTGAACAAAACGATGCAGAATGATGTAACCGATGACTGAACGAAATTAATGAATGAGTGCAGTTAACAACTTTAGACAATTTACGTTGTAGGTTCATTTAATATGTATACTTATTAAATACATTTATAAAGCAACTATCCATATAATAGTTTTTTTTAAACTTCGTAACTGCCTCGTTGGTCTAGTGGTCCCGAGCGCGACTGCTGAGCATGAGGTCTTGGGTTCAATTCCCAGGTCGGGCAAACTGTCATTGGAATTTTATGTTAGGAAATTCTCAGTAGAGGCCCGGAGTTTGGAATTGTGCCTGGTTGATAGCAATAGGCTCATTACCTATTACATGGGAATTAATAGCTTTGGCGAACTGCGGGTGTACACCTACCTGTACGCTTCTGCCTATCGCTTGGGGAAATACAGGCGTGATGCTATGTTATGTTATTTATTTTTTAAGTAAGTGCTGAATATAGATTTGTATTTTTATTCAGTTTACTTTAAGTCATTTTTTTTTTTGGAAAAATAATACGTTCGCAAGCAGGATTCGAACCTACGCCTCCCAGATAAATACTTACGACATTGCATTAATTGAAAAGTTAGTCGTGTTGGTTCGGTCACCTGTCTATACAGAATTCTATGGACTGAATAGATAGCAATGACGTCACCAAAAGACGTATTAATATGTGGAAGAAGAATAGTGGAAAGCGGTCAGAGCGCCTGGAGTATTTATCCGGGAGGCGTAGGTTCGAATCCTGCTCGCGACCGTATGCGTTTTCCACAATAAATTGTAACTTTAGAGTTCGCTATGCATGCGTTAATACTTTTCGAAGAATTTATCTGTATTACTTAAAGTCGTAATCTAAAATGGAAAATATGCACAGAACTTGCACATTCAAGTGAATAATTCAGATATACCTATCCTGTGTTTACCTACGGTCATACTTATTTATAAAATAATTAGCTGACACGTATAGTTCATAATAACATCCGGGACGCTACATATAAAATATTACTATTGAACAATATTGATCTATGACATCATTTGGACCATTAAAATGGTGTAATTCCTCAGATTCTTCTCAGAAGTCGGTCTCACAAACACATTCAGGTGTATCGTCCATACATCACAGGACCCCGAAATATACAGGCTGTTATTTAACTATATCGACGTTAAAATGTTCATCTATCAATCGTTTATTGTATTTCCAGAATCACAATCTAAAACGATTTTAAGAATAGCATGCTACGATTTTTACGTGTTCTTAATCTATTTTAAATTATGGTCAATATCGACGCAAAAGAATTTTAATGGAAATAACGCATGGATTTTGCATCCCACTATGAAAATGTATGGTAAGACAATTAATTGTTTTGAATACTCAATCAGTTGTGAATTGTAATTGTGTTTATCATTTGTCAATAATAGCGTAGACTTTATTTATTACTACGGTTATTTATTATAATAGAGTTCATCTACATAAAAACCTGTAATCATCTATCGTAAAACTACGCGATGATGAATAATAAAAATATTTCTAACATGTCGTTTTAAGTTGTTCGTAACGTTTGAATATTTAATTATGCTGTATCAATTATACCAAACAGTATCTTTGTTAAACGCGAACACAGGCAGAAGATCATATAAAATGGTGTATAAACATCCATCCAGGTGACAAAATATTTTATAAAAAGCTACAGTCCTACTGATCTCCAAGCTATCGGTGTCATTTTACATAAAAAATGAAACATACAACAAAATAAACATGTACATATGTATATCATCAATCATCAATAAATATAATAAAAATGGATCGCTGTCTGTACTTACATGGAAGATATAAAAGAAAAAATATTATTGGGACCTTTATCAACACAAATATCACCCAAAACAATGATTGTTAGAATTTTTGTCTGTTTGTCTGTGCGTTTGTGCACGCTAATCTCTGAAATGGCTTATCCGATTTAGATGTGGTTTTCATTAATATATTGTGGTAGGCTTCACTTAACATTTAGTGTTTGTTTCATGTCAATCGGTTCGTAAATAAAAAAGTTATGCCAATTTAAAGTATCACGTCGAATATTTGTTAATTATGAATTTGTGTTCATACACGAAATGGTGTTAATTTACGATATCCACGCGGACGGAGTCGCTGGCACAGCTAGTTTCAAATAAAATCCGACCTAATAAAGTGAAACCCGCTGTATAAGCTTGGGCGATGTAGACGGCCTGTCGCTAAGGGTCGTCTTAACGCCTTTTATGCTCTAATTTTTTTGACAGCCCTACGCGAACAAAACGATCACTTCAATGAATGAATGAATGAAATTCCTCCGCCGAGGAATGCTAAGCGCCCCTGTAGTAATAGAAAAAATAAAATAACCATTTAAAAAGTACTTCCTTTTGTCGTAAAATTTTTCCTTTGCGCTAAAGAATGTGAGATTCTTTAGAATTGATAGCTCTAACGTTATTTATAATATTTTGAATGATTCTTCAAAGTATACTGTCCTTTGTATTTGTATTTCCATAATGTAATATGTAATATTTACCTACTAACATCTCACATGTATATTCATATTAAAATGGCTTGAACAATTTGCACAAGTTATACTTATGTTAATATAATGAATTGATTGCCTCGATTATAAATCAAACCTCTAATTAAACCTTCATAGAAACCAATAAAGTGTAGGCAGCTTATACTTATATATTTTCTTTCAATTACTTGTATCGAAGGTGTAATTAAATTATTTATTTAAATTTCTTTAAATCGTATATTTTAGTTTTCTAAGCTGTTATTATTTATTTATTGTGTAAGTGTAAAAGTTGTTAAGCTTACGTATACAATAATAATAAACTTTGCAATATAAAGAAAAAAAAAAAAACAATAACTTGTACTTAGTAGTGAAACGGACTTCCTGCCTATTTTACTAAAGAATGGTGTGTCGGTATTATATAGAGGTTTCCGAAAATATATTGTTAAAAGTGTAATGGAACATCGGCACCCACACGTAGCTCGCCTACGGTTCGCAGAAGGCTGCGGATGCTATACAACATTCAAGTTTGTATGGCTATTGTGGGCCGCACAAATGGGCGGAAGCGCGTTGATTCGAGATGGGCACCATGTGCGCCGGCGCCTGCGCACCTCTGCCTGGCGCCGCGCACCGCGATAGGTGAGGAAATCTCTCCGATCATACCTTACTGACGTATGTATCGCGCGTTTGGTATTCTGCCTAAATATTGAATCCCTCGTTGAGGATAACGATACTTTTAGTCAGCTAGTGTATTAAATATTAACTTAAGTAGCGTTATGGAACAAGTAAAGCAAAGAACCTAGGCATGATTAAAGTTAACGTTGGTTTTGCTAGTTAATACTTTAATCGGCTTAACTAACTCACATTTGAAATCCATCAGTTTTATGATTACGGAGAAGGTTGTTACAATTGTTTGCAAACAGATGGCCGTGTAAATGCAAAGAAAGCGCATTGTAAAAGGATCGTAAATATTTCTATCGTTGCTGTAGTAATCCGAAACACATGTGCGAAGAGGTGTCGCGTCTGCGTGCGGTGACTGGTAGTAACGGTTCTGTGGCGGAGGCGCGGTGCGTGACTCATCTCTCGTTCATTGAGCGGTGGTCCATTGAGCCGCGCTTGCGCTCATTACCGCTCCGCCGGCCGGCCCTGCGCACACGCAAACAGCGCGCGCTCGCGGACCGACTACACCGACGCACTGCCTACGACATGTTGGCTCCCATCTCTAGATACAACGTGAGTTAGCCTACGACATCCGCTCGAATGAAGCCTACGGACTCTAAAATTAACGCGACTCCTTATTTGAACGGTGGCAATTTAATTGCAGCAAATTAAATATATTTTATTAATGACCAAATTTATTGTTGCAGATGGAGAACTTATCGAAATCGCATATTTGGCTTGCGACTGCAGCTCTTCTGGCCACTTGCGGAGTGTGCGCCGGCGCTGGTGTCGGCAATAGAAAGCCGTTTACTCCGACCGACTCCATTTTGGACATCATAGATACCGAACAAGTGCAGAGGTTCCTCGCAGAAAGGCAGCGGGCAGAACAGGCCACAGCATCATCATCGTCATCCTTTGTGCAGAGAAACGAACTGGGAGATGGCAGCCCTGAAACGGGTATGGTGGTCTCCTTGCCGGAGCAAGAAGACACCACGGAACTGCCCCCAGGAGTCGAATTCAGAAAGATATTAAAATCTTCTAAGAATGCCCTGGTCGTCACTAAAAAGGATTATCTCAAGGAAGATTGGTGCAAGACAGAGCCTTTGGTTCAGAAAATCCGCGAACCTGGATGTCTCCCCACAACAGTGATAAACAAATTCTGCTACGGACAGTGCAACTCGTTTTACATACCGAAGGGCCCGCGGCGTCGCGACAACAACGCCGACCGGCCGCAGCCTGCGTTCAAGTCTTGTTCGTTTTGTAGGCCTAAGAAGTTCACCTGGGTGACAGTGACTCTGCGTTGTCCTGGCCAGAACCCACCGTTCAGGCGCAAGCGGCTACAGAAGGTTAAACAGTGCAAGTGTTTACCGGTCGGAGTGAATTGACGCTGATAGTGTGACGGACCCTGCAGTAACAGAGGCGGTACGACCGCCGAGGCTTGCGACATACTAGTGCGCACAGTGACGTTACCCGGGTGCCCTCCAGGGTACCGCCTGGACGATCGGGAGTGAGCGCTGAGAGGCTCGGATGTTCAACATCGTTACCGTTGATTGTTTGCGATCAAGTTCCAGTGTATAGACTGTGTATGAACTGGTCAAATAAATTGAGATGCCGTGCTCTCATACGTCAATGCGGATGACGTAATGTGATGCATAGATTAGATGCCTATTTAGAGTTACATTGTAATAGAGCGGCTTCGACTGCAAGTCGTCGAGCAAAAGCTTTAATTGTTCGTAGCGAAACTAATTAGCTAGTGTGTTAGAATAGCGGTGGCCTTCCAATCGATTAAGGATTTGTTTTGGTACAAAACTTGTGAATTATGTCCGTTTATCGAAAAGTGATTATTCTGGGAGTATAAGTTATGTTCTTAAGTTCTGCAGAATAATGTGTGATACTAGTTTATAGTTTGACAGTTAATTGTGTTTCTTTACGCGTATCGGTGAGTCACGAAATTGAAACGAGATTTAGAAGTAGCGATTTAATTCACGTCACGTCTACGTGTGTAATTTATTTATTTTATATCGTAATAAAGATATTGTAGCTAAAACAGAATACGCTTATAACTAAGTTGATAATTTAATGTTGATCGTAGTTTCATCTTGTTATCTCGCTATAAAGTATGAGTAGGTAGTGGTATACGATATGTATTTAAATATATTTCAATGCAGTATAAAGTAACGTTAGGTTTTATGATAATTCGAAACAAAATTATGATCTCTGTTTGCTCTCAAGAAATATGCATTTGTTTATATGTATAACTGTTAACATAATATATCCATTTACATGATCTGACACAGGGAACTGTGTACCCACGTAGTGTGCAGGTTATAATTGAGTATGCCTAGATGTTGTAACATGTTGTAGAACTCTAAATTAGTCGAGTGTTTATTGCTAAACATGTTTGGTACTTATCGTAGATATTTAGTGTCGTTGAAGTTGCAGAAGGAAACTAAAAGATTGTTAACTGTAGTATTGTATAGTTTGAAGTAGATGTTAATATTGTAGTAGGTTGTAGACATTCTTGCCATTGCATTTTGTCGCTGGATACGTTTTATATGATTTATGAAAACGTACTTGAGCAGTATATGTTACAGGAAATTCATAACTAATTGATAATACTATTGACCGTATAAACAATAAATTGTAAAAGTAACAAATATGAATAGTGTCAATACGGTACCGCGATTAGTCACAAGTGCCGTGAACTCGCAAATTAATAAATTTTTATATTTTGTAAATGTCATCTTGGTTTTCAGTTTTTGATTCTAGAATCGGTGTTCGACTGAATTCACTGATCAATAACGTCCTCACCGGAGGTTTTGTCATTCCATATTTATTTGTTATCATATAATTAATAGCAGACTTATAATGTGTTTTATAATGATTTTATTGTGTTCTAACTAATATGATTCAGTGTTCTTTCAGAAATAATTATACATTCATACAAAATTGATTCCTAGTGTGAAATAGCTCCTAGTCCATAATAATTATTTAAAGGGCTGATTTTTCAATCGTATTTTTTTTTATTAGATGTAAATTCGGTCAAATCGAATTCTAAATTTCATATTTCGTCCTCTGAAAAAAAAAATATGATTCGAAAATAAACCCTAAGTCTAAATAATATTTTGATTAACAAAGTTCTTATTCGCTTGTTAAATGTCATGCACTATTATATCACGATACTTAAACTGATTCCATCTCTTGATTATATAAAAACCTGTTTTTCTATTTGATAATGCATGCAACAATTGCGAGTATTTGTCTAAATAGTGCAGGCAATTACCGACACTATTACGAGTATGTAGAAACTATAATTGCAAGAATATACCTTATTGCTTTGTTGTGATTGTTTATTAAGGTGGTAAATTCATATCTGTTAATTACATCGACTTATTTTTATTATTTATAACATAATGCGAATGTTAAGTCCATTTTTGAACTGTCAAAATTTACGGTCTATGCATTTTTTTGAAATAAACAATAGCACGTTGGAACATTTTGTTTTTGTTATACTTACATTCTTGATATCAATGTTTTTTAGATATTGACCATTATTTTGTATGAGAGTACTTAATGTTTGTCTATTACATTTTGGTGCGAAAAGCAGTGAAGTGGCGGAAAATAATATTCTAGTTCTTTCTTTTACCACGAAAACATTAAACCAGTGAAGCTATGTTCCCATTAGAATATTTACTAAGACAAGTGACAATTGGCTTATGCCGGGGCTGCGGCGGATGCAACTGCAATCCTGGAACCCCGTAAAGGTTAAAGGTCCACCTTTGGGTGCTTTAGTCGGTATGAGTCCAGCAAAACGTGTATGTTAAGTTTCCACGGATAAAAAAAGTCGGTTTTACCAAATAGGTAATCTTGCAGTTGTAGAATCTGATGTGCATGTTAATAACTTATTCATTTATAAAAAAAAGAATACAGCAATGATATGCAAATAAAACAAAATAAAAAAAAATGTAATGAAAAAAGAACGTAAATAAAATGTTAATCCTATTATTCACCGTTCTCGTCTAGGCTTTCTTAATCTAAGCGCCTTCCGTTCGTTGTAAAATATATTCGATCCCAGGCTAGTTTCCACGGAAGTGTTCAGCATATAGCATGCGCAGGGAGACGTTAATCTGCCAATTGACCTGCAAAGAAGCACATTAAACAATAATATATATATTATGTACTCAGATTCGTCCTAAATATTAGAAAACATATAAGTTTATTATATTTAAATATAAAAGTATACTAAAACGTTATTAAATTTAATTACATTCAGGATTTCATTTCAAGTAAGCTGATCTGTGATTTCTCCTCATTCAGTTAAAGCCCAGTTGAAAATCAGCGTCAGGCACTAGTAGTCTGGCATTTTGCTGAACTGAACCTTTTTAGCGCAGCCGTGAAGCACACAATGCCCGCTAGCTACTTAACCTTTTTACTGACTGTATCAAATAAACGTTTTTCTTTCGTTCTTTCTAAACAATGTATGTTTTCTAGAATGATTAAAATTATTAAGCACAAATAATTGATACAGCATCTCGTGTAAATCTGGCGCATTAGTATGGCCATGAATAATTTTAAAAGCTCTTGTGATTGGATTAACTTCACACCTCACCTTGAGCAAATTGAAATTTAAACAATCTAAAATAATCTTTGTAGGATACATACATCACGCCTGTATTTTCTAAAGGGTAAGGCTGGAGTGTACTGGTGCACAGCACGCAGCACGTCAGTAGTAACAAAACCAGTATAAGCTAGCCTCGCATTCTATTAAAACTCCCTCCTACGATAGGCCAACTCAAGGACAAAGTATTACCATAGATGTACACCTATATTTCTCTTATTAAGTGGTGGTGAGCCATTTCCAAATTCCTAGCTACTGCTACAGAAAGTTTCTTAACAGAAACACCCAATAACGCTTTAACTGACTCGGGACTCGATCTCAAGAGCTTAGCATAGCGCAGATGCTATAATATATAAGTCCAACAAAGCAATTACTAATAGTTCAATTAGGGCAATATCCGAATATTGCCCTAATTGAACTAGTAGTAATTGCTTTTTAAAAATATGTTTTTTTTCTTGCAGCAATACTTACGTATAATTCATGAGGCTTCCAAACACAAGCACTAGTTTCTACAGCCGAGTGGTTATTAAAACCATGGCAGTTCCGAAGGAGAAGAAAACCTAGCTAGCCTTCTTGCTTCTTTGTTCAGTACCAATAAATTGTGATCATGAATATTATATTGATACACAAAATACTTACGAAATCTAGTTAAACTTAGCCAGACCGTCTCGTGACTAAATAGACAAGCTAAGCTATGCTTGCCGCTGTTGATCTGTAGATGGGTAACCATTTGTTCACAGCTAGACCCCACCACCTTGCCTCAAGCGCATGTTAAACCTTCGTCGCGAAGGTCCCGTTTTCCAAATGAAGATCTGTGACAGTCGTTACGGGAAGCCAGATTTCAAGTCTTACCACAAGATGTTGTGTTAACCAGTTACTGGGTTTTGGTGGTTAGACAGGCAGTCGCTCCATGTACAATATTAGTATTAAATTGCATCCAGTTGAACTTGAGGCCGACCTCACTGCAGTTGGTTAAAACCAAGGCAGACTAATAGATTACGTGGGTACGTAAACTATTAATATGACTAGCCTTTTCCCTACAACAATTTATCAATTGTCTGCAAATTTAAATGTGGTAGGTATTGCCCATAGCTCTATGTGAAAGTTGCACTACACAGGGTAGTCTACTACCACTACACTTCAATAGCATTGATAGCCTAAGGGCGACCTTTGACTAACAGTCCAATGCGTTAGACCGGAAGTCAAAGGTCGCAGGGTCTACTCGGAGACAAATACGACTGTTTGTAATCACATACATATTATAAACTAATTTTCATTTGCGTAAACGGTGAAGGAAAACATCGTGAGGAATCTAGGGCACCTTAGAAATTGTCCTTAGAAAATGTTAGAGCCTTAGGGTGGCTTAATCTCATAAAGTATATTGTTAGAGATGGAATACTGGAAGAAAATCAAACGGTCATCTGGTTGTAGGTCAACCGCATAAACGTTTAACGGAGTTAGATCTGGTTGGTTCATGTTAGGTAGGTACGTGATGAAACTACGTTTTAGATCTTTAGGTACTTATCCATGTTATTTCGAGCGGATGGGCGGATGGAAGAGCGATTGAAGACTATCCTCCAAAACGACCTCTACAAAAACAAGGTTTTGATAGTAAGATGTTATCAGCAAGTGAATGTTGTTGCCCATATTCTTATATAATCCATAGACGCTTCTTGGTACGGAAACCGATCAGGGTCATAATAATAGATTGAACAAACGGCACAATTACCGCACAATAGGACCTTATTTAGGGAAAGTGATACAAATAAAAACACGAGTACACAGATAATATTGTTATTTATTAAAACAGAAGCTTATGATACGTTGAGCGATGCACGATTACCAATGATAACCTTTCCTTGTTGATCGAGTGTTTTGTTTTTCAAGTGGCGTTCGTTTTTGGAGTAAGGGGGGTTATGTCCAAGTCTATGCAATGTTAAGGGCAAAGCCACAGGTACAGTATACAGGATGCTTTATACCTTTTAGTGCAAGCCGGGTTGATAACAACTGAGGTCTTGGTTGAAATGTTAAAATATATTTGTATCTGGAATTGCTTTAAGTGTTGCGAAGTAAAAATTATCTTCCAAAACAGCAGCAGTTAACGGCCCGAGTGTTTCTACCTTATAATTGAGATAATTTGTTTGTGTATGGTAAAAATTACTAAGTTGTTATTATATAAGTCACATTGAAACTTTTTGTCGATCTATAGTTTTCACTGCAAAGCGTTAATTACCATTATCGAAACTTATATAATATTATGTATAATAGATTGGCATCAATTATTATGATTTGTTTACTTTTTTGTGTAATTCAATAATGTGGCAGATGTGTACGCCAAAGTGGATGAATATGTCTCGGAAGATCATCAGATCTTAGTTTCAGATCCAAATATTGTTACAAGTAGGAACAGGAATTTATATGGTATTCTTTGTAGTTGGTTTTGGAAATCGACTCCGAAGATGGTTTTTTTTTTGCGCACCGGTGCGCACTTTGTAGACATGCTGTTTCTGCAGACACAGCAGTCCTTCCGATGGCTGTAATTTTTATAACGATAAGACGTTTTGACTGGCAACTGGCTGCGGAAACTTGTTTGCAAAGTGCGCCTTCAAATCACAGATCATTAACGTAAACGTTCAACATTGGTGTGCGGATTATCTGTTTTGCCGAAGTCTTATGCCTAATTAGGACATGACATCGGGCTTTCTGGATCTTACGAAAGTATTTGAGCTATCAGCTCTTTTATTGGTGTTTGAGATTGATAGTTTTATTGCTTTCATAACCGACATCTGTCTAGTCTATCTTAGTTGGCTTTGATACTATTCTGTTAGGAGATACAATATGGTAAGACCCTACGATATAATATGATGGTAAGGCAAAAGTCACACTAAGCCTACAAGCTGCAATAAACGCACAGAATACTACGGAGTTTTATTCTAGACACTCTGCCGCAGCCAGCCTACTGCAGTTCTGCAGGGTAGACTGCAGCAGACTATCTTCGGCCGCCTGTCTATAAAGTGCAATTTATGAAATTATTAGCACAGGACTGGAACCCCGAGACTGCGAAACGGGGCCGCGGCAGACCGGGAAGTAGATGGCGGACCGAACTGGATGGTTTTCTTGCTAATTAGCAAGAAAGTCATCATTTGCATTGCATTCACACGCAGTACAAAACCGGGACAGATGGAAGAAATGGAGGGAGGCCAGCAGTGGGGCAAAATGGCCTATATGCGTAGATTGCCTTCAAATACATTGTGTATTAACTGGAGTATGAGAGTCTAAAACGTTATAGCGATACGTCGTAAATTTAACTGGAGGATGAAATTAGCAAATTAACCAAAACATTGCCAGTACCGACTTTACAGGACTTTACTTTTTTCTTTCCTTTGCAACTATTTATTTGTTCCTTTAGTTACTTGCTCTGTGCTTTATACACTCTTCAGATTTCATGCTTAAATTCTCGCTTTCTGTTCGCACACGCTGTCTACACTGTGTCAGCAAAATGGAGTCCCTTTGATATTCACTATTCTTATTGAGATCCATATTGTCTTACTGGATTCATGCTGCTGCCTTATACCGTTTTTTGTCCATGCAATTTTTGTCCAGGTCATATAAATCTTAGTCGAATATATAATAGCGAATATATTTGCTGTATCACTTCCATTCAGCCATCACTGCTTCTATATGCCGCGAGGTTTTTCTGTTTACAGTGCACCATGTCTATGATCTCCATTCTAAGGTTCTTCGCCTTGATTTTGGGCACGCTTTGTTAACGAGTGGCAAATATGGCAAGGTCGTGTCAGTTGTAATTACTTTTATTTTTCTGTGTTTTTCTTTAGTTGCGTACAAGCCACCCTGTTACAAACTGATGTCTGGAACTATAAGTCATCATGTAAGTCACTCGTAGTAACGAATGACTCCTTAAAATATCAGTGGGAGTCGAAGTTCAATAAAAATGATTTATCTCCTCAGACAACACTAAGTAACAGCTTGAATATGTGGAGAGGATCTTATTTCAACGCTTAGAAGTATTTGTTCGGAAAAATGTTGCTCTTCAACAATAATTCATTGTTATGAAGGTAATATTGCCATATCACCATTCTTGAATTGATGATTACATTACATTGTTATTACTCCTCGTGATCCCTCAGTCGCCTTTTACGACACCCATGGGATGAGAGAGGTGGTCCAGTCTTTGCCGGTAACCACACGGCCAATCTTATCAAACTTTTTTATTTATTTGATTAAGTGTTAAAACTGGTAAAAGGTCCACTTCCACATGGTTACCTTTAACACTTCACTTCCACTACGCATGCGTCTTATTTTATTTTTTCGCCACAGACAAAGTTCATAAGTCTCATGTGCCTGTAACGGCACCCGTACCCTTGCGTACACAGCAATGCTGTTTGGCGGTAAAATAGGCATGGTGGTAGGTTCCCCGGACGAAATCTTTCACAAGGTGTTCTTCTACTACTTTAATTAACGTGTGTTTTTTTATGGTATAGGTGGCAACCTATACCACCGAGCCGTCTGCTCGCCTGATGGGAAGCGATTACCGCCACCCATGGACACCCGCAACCCCAGAGGAGTCGCAAGTGCGTTGCCGGCCTTTTAAAGGGTTTGGGCCACCGGTACCCTCACTCACTCAGCGAAACACAACGCAAGCGTTGTTTCACGCCGGTTTTCTGTGAGGCCGTGGTATCAATCCAGTCGAGCCGGCCCATTTGTGCCGAAGCATGGCTCTCCCACGGTGAAAAAAAATTTATTAGACATTAGTAGTATATCTGATGTAAAACCAGCCAAAAGGAGATAGTTTGTTGGAAGGCAGTGTCTCAATCGAATTCCCTGTCTTGAAAGTTCTTATCTGATAAAACAGTAGCAGTCACTCCTAAGGATGCATATTTTTTATGGTTACTATATTAACTATATTAGGTTTAACGGCCGTATTCTGGCTGCGGCAGCCTGACTCTGAAGTATTTCTTCTTAACTGATGCCTATCGTCCAAAGTTTATTTGAGAATGTATTGGAAGACATTGGACATCTTATAATACTAGCCCCAGAATCAACAGTAAGTGCGTGATTATCCCAAGCATTACGAAAGAACAATTCTGATTGGCTTTTGACTAATATGTTTGCAATGCCGTACATTTTTTGTTACTGTTTCAATCAATCAGTTTATTTGTGTTAACCCAATGTCTAATGCGTATGTTTTGGATCTATATGTATAACAATGAGTTGACATTAAGTGTGCTTGGAATACCACGCCCTATAAGTAATAAAAGATGATTTAAGTGAGTGACTACAACAGTTCTATCAATAGTAGGTATCTAAAACTCGCAGATTGCTCTTATACTATGCCATTAAATACTTTCGGCATGCCAAGCATAGCTTGACGGCCCCTCTCTGATCAGCCAACTAAGGCAAGCCAGAGCTAAGAGTCGGAAGACTCCTGAGAGACTCCTGACTCAGAGACTCCAGTCGGCCGCTAAAGGCAAGCTGGAGACGAGGCCCCAATCGACTCTATCGGACAGCTTATCATTTGTATTTATTAGTTATTAAGCCCTATGATCTGTGATTGGACGGGTAACAACAAAGTTGTCGACTCCCAAGAGATAAATAAATGATCACTTTTTACACACACATTGTTGTCTTTTTATAAATAACTTATTATATATTTTAAGTTATTTACTGCTGGTATTTTCTTTGGGATTAACCTTCAGTGATATAGGTGCCATGTCACGTCTAAAAATTGCCCTAATACTGAGTGTTTCTTGTACTTAGTACCTAATGGAAGAGGTTGAAGAGCACGCACTCCTTATATAATATATGATCGTTGTGGTGATTGTGGATATCGTTTTTATATCAGGGGTACCCGGCACACATGCCTAAGGCCCTCTTGAAATTGCCATTAATGGTGGTGGTGGGGTGATGAAGGTAGTTGATGTCTGATGGCTTTCAATAGTAGTATAAAGCCTTCCTTCAATTGTCATTAACGGTAGTGAAGGCAGTATTGGTGGCGATAGTAGTGGCGACAAGGCACGCCACATAAGCACGTAATTGCCAGCCAATGGTAAAGGAGGTATTGTTTGTTCCAAAGCACTCACGATTTCACACAATTGCAATCAATGGTGGTGGTGGGGTTAGTGAAGGTAGTGGGTGTCTTAAGAAAATCCATAGTAGCTAAAGGCCTTCTTGCAATTGCCATCTGTAGTGGTATAGGTGGTGTCTGTCTCAAAGCACTCACAGCCTTCAAGCATTTGCCATCAACGGTAGTTGTGGGGAAAGTGGAGGTAGTGGGTATCTTAAGGCATTCGACGGTAACACAGGACTTTTTTGAAACCGCCATCTTTAGCGGTGGAGGTGGATTAGTGGTGGTAGTAGGTATCTCAAGGCATTCGACCGTAGCAAAGGACTTTCTTGAAATTTCCATCTATAGCGTAGAGGTGCCATTAGTGGCGGTAGTAGATAGGATCTCGCAATTGTTATCTATGGCGGTCGTATTGGTTGTAATGGTGGTGAAATTAGTGTTTGTCTCCAAGCCCCCCAATTATGAATGCATAGGCTCTTCACGCAATTGCTATCTATGGTGGTGGTGGGTTGAAATAGTACCTGTCTCAAGGCATTATATTGCCAGCTTTAGTGGTGTTGGAGGAGGTAGTGAATGTCAAAGCATTCCATCCTAGCATAGGGCCATGACGCGATTGCCAGCTTTGATGATGGTTGTGGGAAAAGCGGCTGGTTTAAAGCATTACATAGAAGCATAGTACCTTCATGAAATTCCCACCTGTGGTGGTAGAAGTAGCGGAAGCAGTGGGCGCTTCAAAGAACTCAGCAGGAACATAGCACCCCTATGCAATAGCCATCTTTGGTGATGGAGGTAGTTATTGTATCAAGGCACCCGCAGGAACATAGGCCATCACGTATTTGCCAGTTATGGTGATAGGAGAAGAAGTAGTGATTGCCTCGAGGCACTCAGTAGCATAGGACTATCACGCAATTGTCAGCAATGATGATGGACATTGAGACAGCCTCTTCCCCCACCACCACCACTCTACAAAAGCATAGGGCTTCGCGGAATTGCCATCATTGACAGTAATATAGCGCACTCAAGCAATTGGTGGTGTTGGTGAAGGAAGTAGTTTTCTCTGGCATTTACATAGGATGGGCTGCAGGAGTATAGGGCCATCATGCAATTACGAGTTATGGTGATGGTGGTGGAGTTATTGCCTTCTGTGGGGAAGGTGCTGGTGTAGATAATAGTTGGCTCAAGTATCCACTGGGGGCTTAGGGTCACCATGGAATTGCCAATTGCAATGGTGATGGTGGCGGAGTTAGTGGCTGTGTCAAGGCTTTTCACTGTAGACTAGGGTCATTACGCAATTGTCATTTATGGTTGAATCCCTTCACTGCCGCAGTGGCTTTTGCCTTTCTCATTGGTGCCTATCTACCTATAGCCCTATAGCGTCCACTTATTTGCCATCTTTAATAAATATAATTGAATTGTAAATCACAAAAAGTTTGTATATTGAGTTCATGTTTCGCAAAACTCTACAATATAAGACAAATCTGCTATTTGAGAATTTATGTATTTCTGTCTTCCTACCTGAAGATCGTGTTAAATATATTGTACAATTTTCAATTATTCAATCATTCGTTCATGTACGACACGGTGTTAAAATCTAACGTCCACGTGGACGGATTCACGCACGCATTTTAGCTCCCTTCTCTTTTCTGAAAATCACCCGACATGTATTTTGTGGCCGATGTTTTAGGTATGAAATATACTAGCAACAGACCAAATAATGCTAGGTATACAATTTCAATGCGTATGATATTTTTTATTCATTTTGTTAATTCTAAGTGGGTCTGTTTGGCCAGGGAGGAAATTTAGTACAACAAGAATTTGCAATTTCTAGATATATACTATCACACATGTCGTAGTGTTTGAGAGATGTTTTCCGTGACAAAAATCCGACGCGAGAGTGACATAGCCCACCACAGGACTGACCTATCTTGTCGTTTCTGTGTTTTCGTCGTTCCGAACCAACACAGTGATTGGTTCAATCACTTATCGTTCAGGTTTTATCCGTATAATAAATAACGTGCCGTCCTTGATCTTTAAATTTCAATCCAGGGCGAGTTTTGTTTTATGTTTTAAGATAACTGGAGAAAGAAAATATTGCATAAAGTCGACGTTACCATCTGCAGCGGTTTGTTCGAAGGATGCAAACAACCAGGTAATTATTGATTGGCTATCATTAAATTTGCAGCAGTAAGTTATCGAAAATATGCGTTCATATCTCTTTGTAATTGTACTAAACACTGCCTTCTCATATGTTATGCCTAGTAACTGAAGTCGGGATTCCTCAATGCCATTAAAAATTATCTGAAAACTCACAGTTTTCAATAAATCGCGTCTCAAATATTTTCTCACGTCACGCTGATATTTATTAAAGATGTTATTTTTTAAGGTCTTGCTGTCCTATTCAAACCAGGTGTGTATGTTCTTGTCGTTTCCATTTAAAACTCTAGACGATTTTATTCTACATACATCTTTTCTTCCTCCTAGATTTTTGCTTAGTTAGTTTCTTTTTTAGGGCTTTTAATTTTGTTTGCTATAATTCTTTTTGATTGTTTCATTGCTACTTTGAACTTAATATGACTTTTCTAGTTTTGTTGGTTGGTATTTTTTCTCTATTAATGGTTCACATTGCTACAAAGTCTAAAGTGTATTTTAAATTTTGTATGTTGGAAGCCACAAGATCTTTTGTCCTTTTTTTGTCTGTGTCCAAATCATGTTTCCTTGCTCCGTTACATTTTCACTGCTTACGGTACGCTGTGACTATGATCACTATCCTAAGCTGATTCGTTTTGTGGTTCAAATATATATGGCAAGGTCTCATTGATCTTAAGACTGACTGGATTTTCTTAATTCTTGCGTTGACACTATTTTTGTACTCGAAGCTGTAAGAAAGTTGCATTAGCTACTTTAAAGTGCAAACCAACCTACTATGCACTGATGCCTGGAAACATGAATCATTATGTCAATTACTCGTAAAAACGTATTGCTCCTTAAGATCTTTATTGGAGCCAAAGTCCATTAAAAATGATTTATCTTTCAGACAACAGTACGTTAGAGCCTGGGTACTCAATCGTCTTTTCATCAGCTAGATATAAATTACCCTTCATGTGTATCAGAAGGAGCATTGCCATAATAGCCAGTTAGGAAATGGATTGGTGATCACAGTACGTTGTTTTTGGCGTACCGGAGGATGCTGCCATCCTCTTAATAATCCCTTAGTCGCCTCTTACGACACCCATGGGATGAGAGGGGTGGTCTATTCTTTGCCGGGAACCACACGGCGAAATTTTATAGCTTAGGGTTTTAGAATTTCGATGTAATAGTACAAATGTAATGATACTTTGAAGGCAACCTTCTTGTAGTGGGCTGGCACGCAAAGCAATTATGAACAATATCAAGCTACAACGTTAGAAGACAAGACAGACTAGGTGTCGGAATTATTCTGACCAGCCAACTAAGGCAAATCAGAATTAAGAACCACTCTTGGTAATCCAATACAGCTAGCCGGTAAAGGCAAGCAAAACAGGCGATTCCATAGGTATAATGTCACAGTATTTAGATTTAAATTGAACTCGTGACGATAAAGTGACATGTTCTTAAAAGTTTACAAAGAACGTAAATACCCGACAACATTAAATATTATATATAATTAAAATTTATTTATAATATTGATTTCCACTTGCTACGATTCTGACAAATCTTTTTCGATTAATAGCTACCTATGCCATATGAGTTCTCGTCGGTGTAGGGAGGCTCTTATTTTTTGATAAAGCCCACAAAGAAAGACACAAGAAATCGAAAAATACATTAATAGTGTTTCCTAATTAGTTAATGGTAACAAAATATATGTAGGTAATTCGAGATATTTAACAAAATAAAATTATTTATAAGAATATCGGCTACAATATTTTGACACCGTGGGCAGCACATTATCAAAGCGTGGTAATGCTGATGACGTCACCAGTACTCAACTTCATGATGTGTATTTCAAACAAACGCTTGAAGGTCTAAAGAAGGCTAGTGACATGCCTTGATAACGTATTACCTGAAGTGTGTGGTAGCTTTCGTTAATATTTTCACACATATCAAAATGGGTTTTAACCTAAGTACTACAGTTCGACTATACGTTCGCTGATGTAGTCACACTACTTAATACTCATTATACATATCGATATTTCACTTAAAATAGCAGTGACTGTGAATGTTTACTTGATTTAAGTTACATTTATAGAATTAATTTTCATAATATCCATCCATCACACTTCTCTATTCTACGGGTGATACGTCCAGAGAGTAATCATGTGCTAACATCTACTTACTGGTGATGGCAAAAGACATTCTCTGACCTTTTAAGTTGTCTTTTTAAAATACATCTACTGTTATTTTTTATAAGATTTTCTAGGCAAATAACAACCCTGATGACGTATTACTCGAGAATATATCTATTTGTAAATTATATAACAATAGGTTTCGTGTAGTTTGATCGTGAAGATGATAATACATAATCATATAATAATATAGAAGAAATTGCATAACCATAAACCTTAGAATAGATTTTGCCGTATAATTCTACAGGTATTCATCAATTATCGTGCATCGCTTGTTTATAAGACACCAATAAAATGTTCTGTTACAACCTCATTTTAACCCTACTTTAAGCTTCACCACTTTCCAATACCTTTCCACATGATTTCCGCCTGGTTTTTGTTTATTTAGGTGTAAAAAGATAGCAAGCCAAGCGAGAGCTATGTTTACGTTTAAACCTAACTTATTATACGTCGCAGTAGCAGTGTTAATTTAGGATATTCGTGTTATAATTGCTGTTCTTGTTGTGTGATTCTAATAAGATAGATTTATGTCTTTGACTCTACCTGACATCTCGGAATAAATTTATATTCTTTTTTTGCCAATTTATTAATTGCATTGTAACCGTCAAAAATAAATAACATTTCTGCGAATTTACTAAGCTTAAGGACTATTTTAAAATTATATAATTATTATTTACAACTACTGTATTTGCCGTAGAGATCATCGCGTCTGTAAGTTCAATATAGTTACATTATTTCTTAATTCTTATAAAATATATAATAATAATAATGGGTACCTACTTATATGCTAAAAACTACGTTTTACGCAGTAAATGCCCACTGGTTGCATGTGACTTTTTAAGTCGTATAGACAATACTCAAGGTAATATATACAAGAATAGTAACATATAATAGATTACAATAGATAATAGCTTGAAACGTACAGTACAAACGTACAGATTGGACAACGAAGTACAGTCATATTAAGCATGGAACTTGACTCTCTGTGGAACTCTGACAGATTAGTGGAATTTTGACATTAGCAAGTTGTTATTTTTTCCATTGCGAAAACGTATAGTATAATAATATGGAGCTCAAAACATATCGTACAGTCCTTGACAGCAAACAAAGATTAACATTCAACAGGATGAAACAAAGCACAACCCTCTTAGTGTTTGCTTTTATTTTATTCCTTTATTTTTGTTTATCCAAGATGTTATTCGTGGAATGTTTCCAGCTGTCCTTTACTTAATTACGTCTTAACATCTTATCTTAGGATTTTCCATTCCCCCCCCCAGGGGTTCCACCTTGTCGTGGTGGGGGGGCTCTAGTAGCCGTGGCTTGGTCACCCACGGTGAAGCTAACGGAACCCGAGGAGGGCCGCTCCTCAGGGCTTTGCCTTCAAGCCCATGTTGGAGTGGCGCCGGCGTAGGTTGCGGGCCTTATGGGGGGCGTCGCAACTGAGGTGGGCTGCGGCGTCGTATGGGCGGCACCGCAGCTGAGGGATGGGGGCCGCGGTGGGAGAGGAGTGCCGGTCATCGACATACCGGCACTCCTCTCCCACCGCGGCCTTAACGGGGCCGCCACCGTTGGATGGCGGACGCGGTGGGGCCGCAGGGGAAGAGGAGTGCCGGTATTGCGAGGCGCCGCTCTCCCTATCCTCTGCGGCCGTAGTGGCAGGCGGCGGGGCCACAGACCTGACCCGTCGCAGGGGACCTTGGGTGTCCAGACACGGGGTCGTCTGGCGCCCATTGCACATGGTCTCCGAGATGGTTGCGGCACGCCATTAGTCTGGTGTGCCGTAGCGGGGGGGTGCAATACCCAACCCCGTGGGGGTCCGGCAACGGATGGCTGCGGGCGGGTTCGCGGTTGTGTGCGAGAGCGTTCCCGCGTCCCGCCCTCAAGCAGCTGAGGAGGTATACTGTGGAGTTTTAGTGGGTTCGAGTCCCACATAACCACTCTGTCTCCCCGTGTCAGAGCGGTATGCGAGGGCATTTCTCCACATAAAAAAAAAAGGATTTTTCATTCACCGTGAGCCCTGGATCTTGCCCGGTGCTCAACATATCCGGTTAGTACACCGCACTGCGCATCAGAAGACCCTGATGAAATCTCATCAAGTTAATTCAAATTTTTGGAGCGTTTTTATTTTTTAACGCTGTACCAAGAAATCCTCATGCATCACTTATTCTGAATTTTATCCATACTCCACACTTCCGTACTTCCTATCTCGGCATCCTTAATACTGAGATTTATTTTGTTCGAAAGAATGAATGCTATAGGACCACAGGTCCTTTACGAACATTAATACGGTAAAAAGCCTTAATTCTGATAGGTATTTCGACGCACATCGTTTCATTTACCTTTCTACAAACATCATCCCCACATCTGCTGGTCCGTAAAGATATTTTATTTTATTTTCTTAAGAACAAGAGTGTATTTTCGCTCACGATCGTATATTTCTTTCCACAAAAAAATATATCTTTAGAGTTCGCCTCGCATGCATGTAATTCATAAATGCCTTCGCTGTCGGCCGCGCGGACGCGGAATATCTTCATGTGCGGAAGGACAGTTTGTGATCTAGAGTCACACCGAGGTATTTGGTTTGTAGTTCCCAAGGGATTGGCTTGCCGAAAATGGTAATAGGTTGAAGAATAAACTCCCCAGCGCCCGTTATCAAAAAAAGGACGGCAGGGCTCTTTTCTGGATTAACCTCGATCCTCCATTTCCTGAACCGTGCGCCCATGGCGTTGGCAGAAATCGATTAATACATACAAGACTCCTACCGGTGTAATAGATGGCCGTGTCGTCGGCGAAAAGAGCCAGCTTGGCTTTGCCGCTTTTAAGAATATCGCTGGTGTACAGCGCGAAGAGAAGTGGTGAAAGCACAGAGCCCTGAAGAACACCGGCTAGGATTTGATGAGGGGACGATAGAACGCCCTCTACGCGATAGCGCAAGCTACGCGCAGAGAGAAAGTCCTCGAATGATGAGTAAGAGGCGGTCAGGCAGAATAAGTATGATACATTTTGGCTTACATTTAAACTGATACTTTTTTATACAAAAGTTAAGTCAATTTTCTACTGTTCAAATTCATTTGAAGCCAATTTCAGTGACAAGAATAATAATTGATATTAAAGATTTATATTTAATGCATGTGGTACAATAAGATAGTAGCACTTATGAATTTTCAGAGCAATGACACCTTAAGCCATAATTTAACAGCATTAAATATTATTATTAATAATTAGCTTCCAAAGATGTATGGCACATCATGCTGCGCCGATCCCAAAATAAATAGGGATAAGGCCATTGGAAATATGATGATTAAATAATTAACTAACATAGTGTGAAGTAATATAGTTTTGAAGTCTATCCTAGTTGTGATGTGATTTTATCTAAGAGTGATTTGGAACAAATAATGGTATTTGAATTATGACACGTGGCTCACAGACTGTAACGCTGTTGACACTTATAATTTAATTTAATTAAATACCTTATATCTAAATAGAACGAAGTTATGTGAGATCTATTTACAAGCACTACACTATACACTTAACACAAAATTAATTATATAACAACGAGGGATGAAAGATATCCTTTACAAAAAGTACAGCTCTTATTTCAAATTTTAATACAAATTATTAATTAAAAACGTACCACGGACACACATTACATACTGTTTAAACACATATAAATAAAAACAATAAACAAATAACAACAACGTAATTACTTCATGCCTTTGGCACCGACTCGTAACTTCCTTTCGTTTTTGCGAAACCTCTAAAATTATGATTAGGGATTATTAATTAGGTACATAACGAATTAGGTTACACAAATCAAATAGTTACAGGACGTAATTATAAAGCGTAGAAGCCTTTCATATAACTACGATTGTAATAAGTTCCAACTACGCAATTTTAAATATGTATACACAAATTTCCAACTCCTTCTTAAAGAAAGTAATAATATTTTTTCCGATAAACTTTTTTTTCTGAATAGTAGATATTGTGCAATGTTTTTCTCTGGTAATTTGGATATCAATAGAGTATACTCTGCGACAATTTAAAAGATTTTTTTATATGAAATATATAAACAGATCTCGAATTATTCTTTCATACAGAAAACAATAAAACTGGGAAACTTAGAAACAGGTACTGAGATCGTCTAGAACTCTAGAGTAATTGGTGATAATAATGATCTTCTAAATTCTTTTTTATTCAAACACGAAGCCTTCGGTAAGTAGGTAGGTATATGGCTGCTCTCAAAATTACTATTGTATTGCCATAATTAAGAATATTGTCTTCTGCGAAGGCAATCTAGGGTTAGAGTTTAGAAGTCTCTTAACGTTTTCATGATGCTAAGATATTTTACTATTTACCATTCTTAAGAACTCTGAACACTTATAATGACTAGTAAACATTGCTGTTCCAACGGATTAATATAAGATTTTTCTATTTAGAACGCTATATTTTATTTTATGATATGATCCAATTAGAACGGAGCATTTTTACTAAGTAGGAGAACAAGTGTTCTGGTAAGAAGAATTTGGCTTTATGGTAAATTAGTATTACTTTTAAAGGGTCCGGTTAATAATTTCAGTAGCATACATTTTCGAAGACATATGTCTATCTGAGAGTATTTTCCCTTTTGTTGATGCTCATTGAAAGTTATGATCTCAGTACCTACATATATCTACAGAAAAACAAAAATACGTATTGGCAAAAGCCATAATATGGAAGAAATATAAGAAGACCAAAACTTTAAGGAAACAGGATGAGCTGAATTCCTAGTTTCCACCAGCGGAGAACTTTTATCCTGGCCCAAAACGACAAGGCCTTATCACAGAAAACAAAATGGATCCTTTCACAAGAATACATGCATCCCATATTACACTTTAATTGCACCGTTTTTCTTCTCGAACCTCCAAATTATATACAGCTTAAATAATACCTAATACTACAAATAAGTGGTCATCAACCAAGTGTTTGTAATCAAGTGACTGATAGGTCAATTGTTGCCATAGATTGCAGTGTTCCGTAATAGACGTGCAATCAATTGTTTTACACCGCCTGTTGAGGAAAAATCCTGACAATTAGCGCCCACTGGTCGCCAACTGGTACCCATCAAATCAACTAAGCGCATCGCAAATTGATATAAACTTCGTACAGCTGCTGTTTTTGTTGATATTCAATTATTTTTGTGCTGTATTTGCAATGTGAATTGATACACATAGTTTTGCCTGCGTTTATGGATGTTTTTCTTTTGTTATTGATGTATATTTTAGGTTTTTGTTATTGCTAACTCGACATTCTATCCAAAAGCGGGTTAGATGGGTGGAAAACGCTTAAAAAATGACAAATTTCTCAACAAAGGTCGAAATCGCTTTCGACAGTTATCATAAGAGTCATACTTTCGTTCGTTCAACCCTCGCAAATAATAATGTATCTTTGGTTGACTGCTTCATTTGCCGTTTGGGCCTTATATCTAACTTAGTCTATGTCTTTGAGACTCTACTAGTTAACAGCGCGGTAGCGTTTAGTTTAAGTTCAGAGATTAAATACTAACTAATTATACATTATGACTTAGCTAATGAAAACAGAGCCTTTCGATTGGGTGCATCATCTTACCCCAAGTAAAACACTACTAGAGTAACTTATTTTATAAATTTTTCTGGCGATATATTTACATTGTCTTAGTCGCCACATCGCTACTAAATATTTTTTTTGGATCTTTCTATTTGTTGGATGTTCTCTTATGTACACTTTTATGCGCTGCATGTTACATTTGTGTAATTTGTTTATTAATATCAACATATATATTATTACATAACGGCTCCTTACCACAGATCTTGAGGACCTTTTGCTATAATTACATTTTTACTTCTATAATCCTTCGAATGGTTAAAATTAAGCTACATTTTTATTATCTATAGACTTCGTTGGTAACTTTAAAAAGTCGTGAGTAATAAGGTGACAAGAGGATGAAAGACAGGAACAATTGTGTGATACTAAATGTCCTGAGGTGATCACCAGTAGATTGTCATGTGTATCCCTAGTTTATATCCTTATATCTGGTATGCAAAATGCAATATTGTCTAGTACCTTTTAGGAAATAGTCTCCAATCAACACTCTTGGAGGAAAAGAAACTTCTGGTTATGGAACTTCAACTTCAGATACTGCTGGTGTGATGAAGTGGAGACTGATCTGTGTGAGAATCAAGTCAGTAATTGGCAAGAAATTGCGCAAGACCCGGAATGGTGGAGTGTCTCGTTTCGGAGGCTTAAACTCACTTTAGGTCATTGGGCAGAGTTTAGTGATATTGCAGCTGATATGGTTATCTATAATATTTGGTGTATTCCACACTTGTACAACTAAAGCCAGTGAAAAAAATTGTTAAAGATATAAGGAGTTTGGAGTATACGGATTTTGTCCCTGAACTTTAGAATCACGTGTTTTATTTTTGATTGTTCCAAGATTGTATTAGGTTTACAGATTCACAGTAGCAATTCGACTAGGTTCTGCTTGTGGTAATGTATAAATGGTAATAAATACAAATAAACTGTATAAATTATAATTCTCTTTGGTTAGATTCACTTGGTTGTTAAAGATGAGCCGGTCAAATCCACGTGGCATGTTAGGGTTGGAGGGTCCGAGGAGATCAGGAGTGGCAGAGGTATTAGTATTTTAGCTGGAGACTGAGTCTTTGGGAGCTGAGTTGCCCGCGGCCGTAGGAGTGCACCCTTACAATGGAATCCCTACACGTGGCCCCTGGGTGGTGCAATACAGGCAACACGACTTTGGTGGGAGGCTTGAGCTACGGCTGGTTACCACCCACCGGACGAAGCCATGCCGTGAAGCGACCTAGTCATATTGTTGATAAAAAAATACTAAATGTCTTCCATCCCAAACAATAAGAATTGTTGGTTTGTCACATATCCCTAAGTTTTCTTACGAAATACTTGATCGTTTACTTTACATAAATTGTCTACAGGTTCAGTAGTATTTGCTGTAGCCCCAAGGGAGAACCGCAGTATGTAGTGTATGTTTTTTTTTCTAATGTGTTTTTTATGTCATCCACTTGTTTTGTTGATTCTCCTTTTATCAGTTTTATAAGTATATTTATGTACTTTATCATTGGTGTACTAAAAATAATTATTTATTTTATTTTCAGCTGTGAATTTCATATTAAATAAATATGTTGTTTAGTTGGAAAATTCACGGAAGAACTAAACTTCAATGCCATTGTTAAGGAAATAGATATATACAAATTGATGTGTGTGTGCTTGTGGCAAGCATATGTGCAACGGAGACAAGAGGTCTGGTGTGGTTACCTTCACAAATAGACATTGTATTTAAAGTTAAAATTTCTGACCGAATAGGTAGTTAACCTTATGGGCTGCGGGCCTGCGGTGGGTGGTGATGTTATCCCTATATGCCTATAAGTGGTGTACACCGAGCTGGTGATAAGTCATACAATTTTCTTAAGTAATAGTAAAGTCCAAGTCGAAATAATCTTCATTGAATTCATGTGTGTGCATATAAAGTTTTGTCTCCCTAAACTTGGATTATTTACGGAACTATATATACTTATATCATTATTTATGCATTCCTTCGTTTTCGCCATTATATAAGAGGATCCTAATTGCGGCCTGAATGAACTGAGAATATCTCTGCCTGACTTATGTGGCATTCAAGACCTCACCGACGACCGTTTTACATAAATATATGTTTCAATAATTAAATAAGCATTTTACACAAATGTGACACCAATTGCTTTCCTTAATAACTATAAATACCTAATTAATTCAAATAACTGGCATGACCGTATTTTAAAGCAGTTATTTTTTATTTACTGCAGTATTTTCTCGCGTTATTACTAAGTTACCTACTCGGAAATCGTTAATCTACTATGATTTATCATCATCTATGATGTACATCAGATCAGTTTCCAGCAAATTTGGATAACATTAATACTCGCTAATAAATATTCTTATTCTTACTAATAACTAACTAATAATACAGAACTATAGCCCCCCAATGCAAGTTACCTAAAAATACAAGTACATTATTGTAATAAAATATAGTCATTATAAGAAAAAACTTTTTTTTTAAATAAATATAAGAAAGAGAATGGACAACATATATAAAATAAAAAGAAGAAAAATGGTATTTATACTGAGTATAACTCATAGAGTATATATAAACAAACGGGGTGAAGAGCGTATTCTGGGGTTCAATTCCCGGGTCGGGCAGTGTTGTTGAGTTTTTTTGTAGGGAAGTTCTTGGCAGCAGTCCGCAGTTTGGATTTAAAGGCTCACCACCATGGGACTTAATAACAGCATTGGTGAAATGTGAGTGTACAACTGTGTCTACCTCTGCCTACCCCTTCGGGGAATACAGGTATCATATATATATATATATATATATTAATATACTAATAATATAATATACTAAGGGGGCTCGTGGCTAAGTAACAGCCGCACAGATCGATCGATCGAGGTTAAGCTGCGCTTGCCGCGGTCGGTCTGTGGATGGGTGACCATCATTTTCATACCGAGACCCCTCCGTGCCTCGGAGAGCACGTTAAGCCGTCGGTCCCGGTTGTCAAATTAAGATCCATGACAGCCGTTACAGGTAGTCAGAGGCCTGAAAATCTGACAACCAGTCATACCACGAGATATCGTGTTACCCAGTTAGGGTTGTGGAGGTCAGATAGGCAGTCGCTCCATGTAAAACACTGGTATTAAGCTGCATCCGGTTTGGCTGGAAGCCGACCCCAATGTAATTGGGAAAAGGCTAGGCAGATATATAATATACTAATAATATAATATACTAATATAATTTATGTTATTTGTTATAGAATCTTTATTCGCAATTTCAGCTCAAAATCAGATTTTAATTTTTGATAGTATTATAGCTATATTTATCGCTATTACTAGCTTGTCCTTCATTCGGTGTATTTATATGTATACATATGTATATTCAATATAATATATATAATAAATATAACATAAAACTATATATATTTTAAATATATAAAAAAATACATTGGGAACAATGTCTAAGCCACCGCTATTGAGGACTTGTATTTTAAAGGGGTAAGTATTATAAATACCGTAGTACAAGAGTTGATAGTTTATTCTGTCACTCTGATATAGCTTCCGCGGTCTGCGCGCCTAATACAGTAAAAAAAGTAACAAAAATGCCACTTAGTTTGTCGTCATCAAAATAATAAATGTACTTGATATTTTTTCCCTAATTTACCCTTTCCACTAAACAATACAGAATATATAATAATATTAGATTGCGAATATGGAAAAGACAACAAAAAAATCAAGACAAATTAACATTATATAAAAATAAATAGACATTTTTTTATATAATTTTCACATTTTGTATATGTTTTTTGTGTTTTTGTTTTCATTTTTTCCTAACTTAGATCCTATTTAATTAATTATTTATTTTTCTTACTTAATGCTGCTTATGAATCTTGCGGTTATTAAACTAACTATAATGAAGAATGTAACAAATAAGTGTTGTAACAGAAAATCAATGTACTTATGTATAACCCTATGTAATGATAGAATATATGAAAATTATTTAAAGAAAATGAACTTGAGTAAGATTTTTTGTACTGACTTCCATTATTACTCCATTAATTACAACTTAATAATTTATGTTGTTAGCTGCTAAAAATAATCTTTACAGCATAAATAAAATTTTTTGAGTAAAAAAAATCATATGCAAGTACAATTTTTTTGTACTTTGTCTGAAAATAATAATAAATTATGGTATATTAGAAAATCATTTGAAGTAATATTTATATAAAAACCCATTTAAAAATAATATAAGTTAGTAAACTGAATTAATACAAATTTGTTTTCGAGGTAAATTAAAAAAAAAAACAATTACCTTTAGTTATTAAGTATTATTAGAATTAATAATCCTATATTATTAACTGGTTTGAGAGGTATCGTGGTTCTATGTATACGTGTTATAGACCGTATATTCAATTATTAGTTAACTGCTACAGTATTATTATCCATTGATGTCTTTCTTATTATTCCTGAAAACGTACACATCATAGCAATTTTTTTTACATGACTGTTTACTCGCTGTTTACCTACATTCCAGGAAATGTCTTATCTATATAAGTATTGAAGAATGCCCATGTAATACTATAGAGATTTTGAGGTAGTATTTGAGTTTTGCAATTTAAAGGACCACGACTTGGTATAGACCGTGCTTCAGTGGATACGAGAAATTTCAAGAAGATATACCTACTTTATCTGTAGAGTAGTAGATTCTACAAAGTGCTCTTTGGTATGTTTAGTTAGCAAACAGTTCACCTGGTATAAATTGGCCTGTGTCGTCTGTAGAATAAATATTATCCAAAATTAAAGGCTTGTTATGCTTGCCTACAATATTGTCGAAATTTAATTAGAGTACGCGATGGTACATATTTACTCTGAATTATAATATTTCGGATAATAGTTGTTTGCTAGTGATTTGTAATGATATAATGACTGTCTAAAACTTCTTTTAAACACTGTAAAGCACAGCATAAACACACATAAATTAATATTAAACATGACTTATTGCAAACTTGAAAATTTATAATTAATACATTATCGTAACCAGAACAAATAAAATCTTACCAATTTCTAAATTATTGCGAATAATAACGATAATTATATTAAAATTACTGAACTAAAAGATAATTTATATAAATTATTACTTGTGAAAATACTTAATGGGCATAATTATGAGTTTACTTAATTATTACTTATTTTAATTAAGTACAAATTGTCCGACTATTCTCATTATTTTATAAATAAGAGTTAAGTATTATTTTAGCGGTATGGTTGCCATTTAGATAGTTGACATACAACTAGGAACTAGGTGACTCTGAGTATGACAGTTGAGTTTTATCCCATCTTTTTCTATATTTATTTACACATATTTAGACAGCCACATGAAAAAATATATCTATTCATAAAAAAATATAATTATTTCTTGTGTTTGTGTCTTTTTCGGTTTTTATACAAAAATATACTCTTGTACATGTATAGTTTGTTTCTATGAGAATAATTTGTTAAGCGTTACATAATATATTTACCACGACAAGCCGCGCTGGCTTCCCTTTTACGGTTCTACTGTAACATCATACTGTTGGGCAAGGGCCGGGGACGCTTGATTTCTAAAGCTAGTTTCGTGCAGGCTGTAAGTAATGCAGTAAAATATTTGTGTGACTTTTCAGAATTATTCTCATTGAAAATTGTTAATTAAATTAATTAAGCTATAGTTCTCGTCTCTATACTATTTATGTACATTCTACGGTAATGACTAGAGTTACTCCCGCGATTTTGGCCGTTAGGCATTTTCATTAAAACTAACACTACTCATTTATCATCTTATTGTTTTCGTACCATTCCTCCTTATTAATATATACACATACTTAATATATACCATAGATAAAATAACGCTATATTACTGCATTGTGTGCGTCGCAAGAAGGGTGATCGACATCAAGCACCTTCCTACACTGAATGGTTAAACTTTATCACAAGTTTTATTAACCATTTATTATTTACAGAAATTAAAGATTACATGCAGTGATATTTTTACGGTTGAACAATAGAATAGGTTTTGCATCTCTTTGAATTTAATTTTCTAGGATATTTTTGTTTTATCTGATTAAACAGTTACCATTTCCATTGTTCCACATGTTAACCATTTCATTTTACTATTTCGATAAAATTGCAGTTCATTCTTTGGTTATCTGGCAGAAATATAATTTCTAGGTAGAGTTGTTTTTATGATTTAAAATATGAAAATAATGACTCTGTAAATTGATTACAATGACAGGCGCTTGTGCGTTAGCGATTACTTAATTTCTATGGTTCAATTAAGCGTTTACTGAAGTATTTAAGTCGTAATTATCTACATCTTATCTTCCTAATTAGAATTATTGAATTAAAGTAGATTATTTAGTTATGAACTTAATGGCATGCATCCAACGTAACTGTTGCGCGATAGTTGGCGAACTTTTTTGGTTTGGAATCGGGAGAATGTTTGTATTTTCATACATTACCATTGACTTTGGTGATGCAAACCATCAAATAGTAGTTTTTAATATTTTTTCACGTAGGATAGTACTGGGTTAGTTTATTATTTGTAAGTATTACGGAATTAAAATTATATAAGCTTTTGAATACTGTAAGTGTATTATAGAGCAGTGATAGCCTATTGGTATGATCGTTAGACTGGCAAGTCTAAGATCGCAAGTTCGAATCCACCATTGACTATTCAAGTCATGTGCGTATTAGAAATTAATGATCACTTGCTTTTAACGGTGAACGAAAATATAACGAGGAGACCAGCACACCTGAGAGATGTTCTCAATGGTGTGTAAAGCCATGTCAGAGACCTACGGGCGGGTGGTTTAAACTCTGACACCAGGTTGTTCATCAACCACACAAGGAAGAAGAGGTGCATTGTAGTTGATGGCACTATTGTTATCGTATCGACGGCCACGTTATTTTAACATGAAAATGGTTTAAATAATTTGATATTTCGCATAAGTTGTAGTTATGTACGCTAGCAGCCCGGCCTACGTGAAAAATTAAATATCTATACTCGCGACAATCTAAGAAGTCCGAATTGACGTTTCTTTTTTGAGTGCAGTTTTTCAATATAAAGTTAAACTTGAGGTTTACGAATGATAATCGTTGTTATAGTGTATGGTTAACAAAGTAATTATTTAGCATTAAGAATTTGATTTTTCAATTTCTTATTTAGACGTTCATACAAAGGTAAAATGAGAAACGTCAAATCGGACTTCTAAGATTGTCGCGAGTTTAGTTGGATGTATGCGTTGACTTAAGTGTTTATAATCATTCTCTGTTGTCCTACTATATACTTACTATACTATACATTGCTACAGAGAACTGTCGACGCGACGCTAAATTGGCATGATTTTAAATCTAAATATCTTATAATTATAATAGTCAAACGTATGTAACTAAATTTTGAGATTAAATTAAAGTAAATATTTTATAATATGTAACCATTACACTTATGATTGGACTAAGTTATAAATTATTATGCTTCAAACAATTTTTTTTACAATATATAATTACTAAGGAAGACTTTTATTGAAATAACACCTACGGTTATTTATTTATATTTTTTACAGTTAGGTCGAAACTAAATCTTTACAACTTATTAGGTTTTCATATATTTTTAATAGGTATTATATATTTTTTCAATATTAGCTCTTAGCCAAGTAATACTAATAATAATTACCTCTTTGGTGTACATTTATCTAACGCGCTAAACATTTGGTAACATAACAGAAATGAAGAATACCTAACGATAATTTTGATGAATATATACAATATTTATTTGTTTCCTTTCTTGTATAGTAGGATTCTGTGTTTATTATATAAAACCAAAAAGATCTTTAAATGTATTTTTAACTAGTTAAATTTAAGTTGGATTCGTCGAATATAAAAAAAAAGTTTTCTGTTATTTGAGAATTACATGATAAATAGGTACTAGACAAATAAGGTGAACGTTTTTTTTTTCAAATTTTATACTAGATGTATGCTAAATGCAATTAAATTGCCAAAATACATCGAACTATTATGTATATGTATAGCGTTATGTGCACGATTTCGGTATTTCCTGGATTTAAAATTTATATATACACTTAGTAATTTATCCATATAACGTTTAGATATATACTTAAGTTATCATATTAAAGTATTAAGTGCTCTTGGAATCCATATAATTATATAAGTACTTCTAAACCTAAAATATTCGTTGAGGGGCACAATAGAATTATTTGGCAAATTAAATAAATGAAACTTAAGTAAATATTAATGAAATAATTGATATTGTCAAATTGAAGTCATGGTGAAAATAAAATTCTTTGTAATATTCTGTTTGTTGTCCTAAAAATATATCCAAGTTAAAGACATAAAATAACTTTTAATTATGGCTAATGAAATCCAACACATGTACTAAGTAATTCTGTACAGCTAACGAAATTCACAGCTTCGACGTTTATATGAATGATTTTCAATAATGACGCGCCTCACAAATTACAAGTGACTAATTAAAAGTATGACGTAACTTTGACCTCCTTATTAATCAGTTTTTATATGTACAGTTATTCATATAGGTTTGTAACCATTAAGAAAATATAATTTCAAGAAGAAAATGGGAAACGGCGACAGTGTTAATTGGGATTACAAAAATATATTGCTTCCATCTAAATTCATTACCGCTACCTCTTCCTTCCTAATATCATAGCTATCTGTTTGTGTGTCATGGTTAATGTATGTTGTCTCCTTTCTGTTTAATGACCCAATTGTTAGTGACACACAGTTTACCCTAAATGAAGTTGTAACAGAACTACTATATACGTATAAATATAATAATTACACCGCAAAAGAGAGGACAAGAAGATGTTATGCCCGTTCGACAAGATAGACACTAACTAACATAGTAGTATACATCTATTTAAGACTAGTGACTTAGTAAACATTAACATCAAAACCTTTTTTAGCTGCGATCGGTAAGCGTTCGCCCGTCAAATAAGGATTTTCTACCTGTAAACGGAAATTTTTGTTTTAGTATAATTTCAGTAGGCCAAGGCTTTTGATCCTTGCAAAATGTATTGAAAAATTTGGCTGAAAACTCGTGATTCGGTTCTCATTAATCCTTCAGTTTTTAAAATTTCTAAAAATATGTTGTTTAGGTACAGGGCTGTTACTGCTTTTGTTGGTAGATATATTTAAAGACCTTAATTCACAGAATGAAACCATGCATACTAACAGCAGGTTTATACTTCTTGGCGACGAGATTCTTGTGGTGCTCCGGGAAGCGGAGGTCCAGGTCAGAGGCGGAGTCGGGAGGGCAGCTGAACATGTGCTCTCCGTCGCACATGCACCGCTGCGCCAGCTGGTACTCCCGGCTGAAGGCTGCCGTGTTCTCGAACTCGCTGATGCAGCCTTGCTCCTCTGGTGAAGGGTTTATTCATTAAGACCCGCACAAAAAAAAACATGTTGTCTAGTGCTTTATCTTTAATTTGTTCAGATGCTCATTAAAAGGACTATAATATATTTTGTTAAATGTATTCAATTAAGAAGCTGACATTAATAGGAATTATTAGTTAATAAAGAATTGAATGACATTTCGGTAGGGAGATGTTGATGCGTATTATTATTAAGTGAGAAACAGTAAAAACAAAACGCTTTCTCAAAAAAGACAATTCTGACAAACATATTTGTAACCAACCTGTAACAAACAAAAACGACTTGTAACATATTGACCTTCAGGATCTAACACGTACCTGTATATCCAACGGGGCATGGGTTAGGCGGGTTGCAGTAGGCCGGCAGCACGGCATCCGTCTTCACCATCTGCCGGTTGGGCACCACACCGGAGGGCTGCAGCCGCTGCTCACCCTCGCCAGCACCACCGGTTACGTACTGATGCCCCCACAGCGAGCTACCAAGGATGAGAAGACCAATTTGTTCTTTGTGTCAAAGGCATAAGAACAATAATGTCAGAGTATTCAGGAACTTTCTGAGGACTGTCAGGTTGAGTCCATAAGTCCAATCAATCAACTCAGCCTATAGCAATGAAATGTGTATGATATGTAATGTAAATAATGCAGGAGCTTTAGTATGAGATCATGGAGTATTCATCAATATTTTCCCCAAACATATAAACCAGTTGCCATAACATATTGGCACAGTTCAATAATAAAGAAAAATGTAACCAACGTTTCGCCGAAGTATAATTAAGGTTTTTATGAATCTAACTAGGTTGATTTAATAAAATCTTGGCGACTAGGCGCTTGATACAAACGGGAACTTAAAGACACCGTTCCAGAAGTATTTGCTCGACTGTATAAATTTTATGTTTTTATCTTTAGCCGAGTGATAGTGTCGACGGAGGATTTCTCTATCTGATTAATCACAGGCAGATTTTGACCAATCTACTTCGAGCTCTTTCTTAGTAGATTTTCGCGTACGCGATAAAGTCTAATGTGTATGATGAACCCGTTGCCAATAGAGAGAAATAAATAGAGATACTTGTAAGCTATAAATAGCTTAGCTTGTGGCACAGCCGCACCTCGATCGTATTGTTTAATCGTGTTATCCGTCAATCTTAATGTTGTTAATTCGTTCTAATTTCTCGTCTAGACTTGATTTGTCTTTTTGAATTAGGACGGCTGTAGACAACGGACCACTTCTATTGTTATTGAATTGCGCATTAATTGTTTGTTGGTTTTCAATTGTTCTCGAAGAATTTTCAAATACAAAACTATTTTACGAAAAACATAAAGGCTTGAAGTAATCACCTAACCTATTAAAATTTTCACAAAACTATATTTAAAGTCTATATAAATTATTCTATACACAAAGCAAGCACTTCTTTACATTAAGGTACTTTCAAATCTCATCAGAGTTAGATGTTAAAAAAATTCTTGCTTAGAATAACAATTTTGTGACTGTGCTGATGACAAATAAGAAGAAATTAATTAAAAAATAATGAAATGTACACCTGCCATGTGTGTTCTTCTTTCTTACCTTTTTGTGTACCATATCCACTACATTACTATTTTTTCAAATCTTACTAGCCTATGTTACCCGGGATAATGCAACGATTAAATCGATACCACATATTACCGATAATTTGAAAGTAAAGGGTATTCTTTATTGTAAATTTTATTATTAAATTGACATTGATTAATACACATTGACAGTGACAAGTAAAAATTAAATGTTTGCATGTCATTTGATTGTGACTAAATATGCTGAACGTAATACATATACATAAACACCGCTGTATAACAGTATTTTAAGCAAATAAATCTTTGAATCTACACCTGCGCGCTCATAGACCATAGACACGGTCCGAAAAAAATAAACTCACGATATATTATTTATATATGTATATAGTGAATGTCTTTGCAAAGTGTAATTTTATGTTACTTTATTCTTTTTTCCTCGCAAGTGTGTTGAAAAACGTATGAGACGCGTGCGCTATGATCAATACAGTCGAGGTCAAATTATCGGTATATATGTGGTATCGATTTAATCGTTACATTATCCCGGATAACTTAAGCTAGTAAGATTTGAAAAAATAGTAATGTAGTGGATATGGTACACAAAAATGTAAGAAAGAAGAACACACATGGCAGGTGTGCATTTCATTATTTTTTAATTAATTTCTTTTTATTGGTATTAGCACAGTCACAAAATTGTTAATCTAAGCAAGAAGTTTTTTAACATCTAATCTCTGTAATGACCAACTTAGCGCACTCGTGTTATGATGTATTATACTAGCTATTCTTCGTGACTCCACTAGTTGTTTATATGCTTTGAAAATAAAATAGCTATCCATCATTTTCAAGTAAATCCTTTATGCTGTGAAGGTGCTGAAATCGGAGAGGATTGCATTCCGCAGTGGTATAGCAGTCCACTGGTCAGAGTAGGCCTCGCCAATTTCATACCTGATGTGATGATGATGATATACCTACGCGAAGAAAGTAGTTCTGCAAGATATCTTAAATGGCACTGTATTCAGTAAGTCCACATACCTGTGCTGCAGGTATTCTTGGTCGCGAAGGCTGGGGTTGGGGTTGCCGTCGATGAGTGAATCGTAGTCCAGTTGTTCGTTCTCCAGTTCCTTGTTGGCGCGTGCCATCAGTGCCAGGTGTCGCTCGCTCGCTGGGTACTCCAGGTAGCTGGACGCAGCGTCGTTGAACTCTTTGCCCATACGCTCGACAACTTCACGAAGCAAAGCCTCCGTTAGCATATGATCCTGTTGTAGAGACATGGTTTTAGTAACAACTTCTGCACCTTCTTACCTGATAGGTACGTCCTTTTGCCAAACTTTGATTACCAGAGTACAATGACAGAATAATGCGTACTGACTAAAAAAAAAAAAATTGTTTGTGGTAATCAGACTTGTTGCAATCATTAGTTATCATCAGCTTATATTATAAAACATGGTAAAGTTTTTTAAAGAAGTAGATATGTGAACACTGATTGATTCGGTCTTAAAAGACTGGTCGCCCAAAGAAGAGAATGTTATATTGAATACATACCTTTTCCCCAATAGAACCATGGGGGATAAAGCCCATGGCCCCGACGATGCTTATCGCCATAATTAACACTTCTTGCCGGCCCATTGCGAATCTGTAAAGAAGGAGAACATATCAAGCAAAACATATAAAACAATTAATCATCATTTAATTATATTTTGCGGAGACTTATAAACGTTTTGAAAATTCGATAAAAAAGCGATTCATAAATCTATCAATGTTAGCAATTAGTCATGTTATAATGCAAATTAGGAGGGTTTTTATTATTCCTCATCGGTAAAGCACAATTCATATCAATCAAACGATACATGACATAACATCATTGTTTGAGGTTTTTGTAAATAAAAAACGCGCTCGGCCCCATTGTGCGAGGTAGCGTGGGCGAGGAGATTAAGATGCTATCAAAATGTTTATGCCGGCGTCCTTTGATCCGCTTAGCTCCAAGTACATAATTGATTTAATTATATTTTAATTAAATTTTTGTGCCCATGTCATAAATATTTTAGTCAACACTATCAGGAAAGGGTTAACATAGGTACCTGTTACTGTAGCTTGATTTATTAATGTTGATGAAAGTGACCATAGAGCAATTAATAAAGTCAGTTATGAGACAAGCCAAGCTTTGCTGATTAATAGCGAAGCTGATTAGCGAATTTACAAACACCGTTAACCGCTATATGAAAATATACTTATTAAAGAAAAAAAGCGCTGAATTGTCTATTGATCGCATGATTGTGAAAGTACAACAGTGAATAATCACTAATTAAAGGATACATTTCTAAGATTGTAAAGATCAATATCCTCTTTCATATCCTATAAGATTTTCTTGTGTTGACGTATAAAATGCTAAACGTATGGGTCTGTCAGTGTCCGCTTATAACTGAGACCTGTTGACTTAATTCTCATTCTGGTTTCGTCTTCCGACTATCAATCTGCCCAATTAGCTTAATGCAATCAATTTAATATTCGTAATGGGTTTATTTATACAATTTTTATTATGTATGATAAAATAACGATGTTTTTATTATAGAATTGATAATCGCGCTACGAGTTTTTTTTATCTCCTGTCATGCACTTTGTTCTCGGCGTAAATATTAATTTCACTTGAAGTAAGTTTAATCTGTTATAGTAAGACGATGATTATGACAATATTTAGTTCGAACATAAGAACACAAATAAATAATACATCGGATATGCAAACAGAATGAAAATAAAACCTTAATGGTACACCAAAAGGCTAGTAGAATTGCGTCAAAGTGTAAGAAAGCCTGGTAATATAATATCAATGCATATGGCCTAAGTGTAGATAAAGTACCGGTCTGAGTGGAGCCGGCCGAACATGGCCCAGACATGGCCTAGGCTCGAATCAGGGCTATACTCGCTGTCCATTCACTAGTGTTCATTCAAGCTTTCTACTGCCATAGAGTAAGTAGGAGAAGAAATGTAGATGCGTCATTGTTTTCTAACTTTTGATTAATATATATAATTCATATAAAAAATTAGTTATATTTTAGCTTTTCATAGTTTTGATGGTTTGTTTATCTCTTTGTAGTGGTTCCAGATTCAAGACTTTGACACATACCTTTACTGTGTAAAAAGTAAAAGATTTTGAACAAATTATGAAGTAATCTTGTTGTTTTATTGCAGTTCAGAGTTTGGGTATGAATATTTAAAAGTATTGTTTTTTTTTTAATTCATAAAAAAATTGATTTTTGTCTCTGTTAATTAAAATGTAATTTTCAATAAAATAGGTGTCGAAAATTTAGGTACTCTGCAAGAAATTATCTCCCTTTAATTTCTTTTATTCTATGTCACAAGCGGGTGTAGGGGGGCGGGGCGCACCTGCGCGGGCGCCGCTCGTGGGCGGACGATCTGTCGGCGCGTCCACGAGTCCCCCGCCCGCGGATAACGAATGCATAGCACAAGTAACAACATTCAGAAGGCTAATAAGGTAATAAAGCGTCATATATGGTATAGGAGTAGCGAGGCAATATATTCAGTTTCTAGTTTTTCCAAATGATAGCTTCCTTAGAACATCCCGAACATTGCAATCCTAAAGATTAACAGAAGCCGAGATAGCCATTCGACTCTTCAGGTAATCACCCCCCTTTTGCGCTGGCATACAGTTAAGTCACTGCTAACAAAACTTCTGACTAAGTTAATCTCAGTAATAATAGGAATGATTTATATAATTATCTAATACACAATACCAATTCAGTTAATTTTTAATTTAATTTAATTTAATTTGATTGCCACTAGTACATAAGGTGAGATTGGATGGAAGAGTTGGAGCAGGCCGACCTCGACGAACGTACCGCAATCAAATTGCGGATGTGCTCAAAAAAGGACAGGTCAGGAGCCATCTAAATCGGTGAGCATGTTTGAAGATAATAATGAACATAGATGAAGCGAAAGAGGTGTATCAGAATCGTAGCAAATGGAAATCGATAGTCTCTGCCGACCCCTATGGGAAACAGGGGTGATTGTATGTATGTATGATTGCCACTGTTGGCCGAACATGGCCAAAGCAGCCTGCTGCTGTAAGCTCTTAGTGAGTTCTATAGCTTTTTTTTAGTACGTAAGCTAATTATCGTGCCTTGTTTAGAGTGATCCTTCTGCGGCCTTCTCTTTTGTTCTTACACCTTCATCATTGTCAGTGTATACTTGCAGTTTGTTTTACATTTTGTAACACGAAGGGACGAACTAATACATTTAGCGGTCAATTTGAATTATACCTGAGGATTTAGAAAATATTGTTAGATGTTATTTTGTATGAATTATACTCGTAACGTCGTACGTAAGAATATAACGGCAGTGATTCTTATTCTTCTTCATGTAGTTAAGAGTAAACCTATTGTTAAGAGTCATTCAAGCCTCCCATAGGTCTCTGTTAAACTGACAGGACTATGTCAGAAAGTGAACTGCTGTACATTGATGATGTAATAATTTACTCGAATTGACTTTTAAAATATTACTTGAGAACTAAATATTTTTAAAGTAATTACACGACTGCCCAAAAAAGGAGTGTTTAAGGGTTCACATATAAGTATATGTTCACTAAACACTTGAAAATAATTTATCTTATTCTATTTTTTACTGTAGGATAATTATAATTAATTAAAGTGTAGAAATAGCGTTGAAAATCCTTTAAATCCCTAGTGTGGAAAATCCATCATGGACATTGTGCCGAAGATCTACCGACTAAAAACAACAAGGTCCTCCTCTAATCTTTATTGGGGTCCCAGGATCGCGGCAGTATTCACCGCAACCCCGGCAGGTTATGGCCCGTCGAATATAACGACGCACCACGTCACCTGTGCAGGTCGGCCACAGATGGCCTGCACAGACACTCTACAGAAGGGCGCGTGGCAAAGCGCCCTATGCGACACAGATACTTCCTGAAGCACCCGTGGTCCAAAACGACATCCAGGAGCTGAGAACGCCGTGTCTCCTCTCCAGCCATTCGCCGCTTTTACGGAATGACTAGGTCATTCGTTAAATATATTGGAGTCTTTAAAAAATTAAGAAGTATATGACAATATATGACAATATTCACTACATTAAAACAATGACGTGTTCATAGAAGTCCTATAAAACTATTTATTGTTACAAATAAAACTCAAGTCTGATCATTGTCCGGATCCGGTAGATTTTATTGCCTTTCAAAATTAACTTCCAAGTCAATTGCGTGGGCGCTGTCATACCTACTCGTAGATTTTATGATTTTCTAAGTATATAAATGCAAACCTATTAAAATAATATAAACTGCGAAATCTTTAATGTCCCGATCTTTACATTTTGTTCATCGAATAAAATAATCTTTATGGTATATATTATTTTATTTATTTTTCAAAGTGGACTTAGTATCAAAAGAACTGAATGCTTGTAGCTTTATTTAATATGATGTAATTATTAATAAAAATATATAGTACAAGTAATAACATTACAAATACAATACTGTTAAGCTTTCACTCGCACAGTGAAATGTTCAAACTAGGTCGATACACTCAAACAATGACAAATCGATATATCGATTGGAGCTTCCATTTTACGATCGATTTAAAGATAATGCGAAATAGTAGCGATACTTTATATTAAGTGTTTTATACGTTTTTATGGTGAACGCTTTAGGTTTCTCAGTTTGTGATAAACAGTAAGTAGTGTATGCTTCTTGGATTTAATGTACATTAATTTACGATTTAATACACATAATAAGTTACTACAGCTGTATTTATAATGCCTTTTTCCCGCCTTTTGAACTACAGGCTGTGGGGTCAAATCTTGCATAGGTACTGGTACCAGAGTGACTTTTTCAAAATCATGTAAACATAACATAGCATTAAGCCCGTATTCTCCGAAAGGGTAGGCAGAGATGTACACAGTTGTACACCCACATTTCACCAATACTGTTATTAAGTCCCATGTAATAGGTGGTGAGCCTATTGCCACCTACCGGACACTACTACTACTGAGAATTTCCAAAAAGAAAAACTCAATAACACTACTCGACCCGGGAACCGAACCCCTAACCCTCAGCAGTCGCGCTTGAGAACACTAGACCAACGAGGCAGTCAAAATCATATCTACTTGTCATAGTAAATCTAAGATATCACAAACCTATGTACGGTGAAAGGAAATGCCGTAAGAAAGCTGGACGGATCAATGCTCGTGCCTTCTCTATATGAGAAGAGGCTTTTGCACTGCAATAGGACACTAGTGTTTGGCAATTTTGATGAAAGATAAGTTGAGCTATAAATGGGTCACGCTGTCCTTAGATATGGCAAGTAATTTCATGGATAGCAAACAATTTTAATGAATACTATAATAACTAATAACTGAAACTGAATCAAGTGATGTAACTAGTTAAATGATCGAATGAGAGTGTTTTTTAATTTACCATTACGAAAAGGTTTGACAGCTATAAATGTGGGGCATTCATATTTTTTTATCAAACCAAGGACAATATCTAGCACAGCTATCAGCTACAAGTTAATCTAGCACTTTACATGATTAATAAATTTAGCACTCTACATTTAAATTTAAATTAAACTTACAAGGCTACCGATTGCTGAAAAATAAAAGAAAACTGAAATCAGCGATGTTGTTTTTGTTTAATAACTTTCGTGAGACACATTCTTTTTATAATTATAATCATTTCCCTACATAAGTATACGTATAAGTGTTCGCTTAACTGCATATATTATCTATATACGTACTTATTGACCTAACCTACTGAGTGACAAGCGAACATGTCTTCCCAGTAGACAGTGGTTAGATTAAATTATTAAAATAGTGATGAACTCTATGATTAAGAGCCGGTGTCTCTGACTAGGCACCCTGCTAGCTTTTGAATTAATAATAGATTCACATTAACTGCTTAACGGACTAATTATAATCAAAGGTTTATGAACAACCAGGTGGCAGGGTTACCATGTTGATATACCTACACTTATAGTGAGATAAGTAAGGGGGCTCTCTACGTCAAGCGCTTCATTTTTTCTATATAAAAGGCTTGTTTTAAAGTTATACATTTTCGTAGAAAGAAAAAACCACCGTGAGCAGGATTCCAACCCGCGCCTTCCAGATAAATACTCCAGGCGCTCTGACCACTAAGCCATCTTGACCTCTGCTCACTACTTCGAATTCTTCTTCCACATTTTAATACGTCTTTTGGTGACGTCATCGCCACCGTTATTTCACCTATACAGTTATTAAGTCAAATGTAATAGGAGGAGAGCCTACTGCCACGAACCAGGCACAGTTTTTAACTCCAGGCTGCTACTAAGAATTCCCTAACAGAAAACCCCAATGCTAGCTTTATTAGTAATTAAAATTTGTACTTTTGTTCCAATATAATGTAGTTTGTAGGTAGTGGTATCAATTTTGACGCAGCAAGTTAAACTTAAATAAAGCATTACTGTCTTATACTGACAGTTACCTACTATGAGAGCGGGATGGAAAAAATTAAGAGACGTCAAATTTAAATATAATCATGTCAACCACAAATTTCTATACTAGTTTAGTTTTACGTCTTTTAGTGGCTATCAAAATGTGCCTACTAAAAATGATCGGAGATTTTAATTTGACATTTCTTAATTCGGCCCATCTTGCTCAAGTTAGTAAAAGATAAAAATGTTCGAAATTTAGTTTAGGTGGATCACGACAGAATTCACGCTAGTCTGTTCATCTTAAATAAAAAGCTCTAAATTAAAAATCAAGATTTAAGAAAGGTAATGTGCTATTTTATTTCAAATACTAATAAATGTCCAAGCTCATTGAGATCAATTCCACAAATCTGTATCATATTTCAATGAAACCAAAGCCCTTAGATGAACATTTTTGTTTTTCGTTGCAAAAATCTCAATGTAACATCCAGTTACCGCGAAACATCATTCAAGTAAAAATAGAAATGACAAATTAATTTATATAATTGATCCCGGATCCCGGAGCTAAACATGCCTAAACGTAACCTACGAGGATTGAATAGTGATGAGATCCGTTCACTGATACCCATCGATTACCTATAAACAATGAGTATGTTGACTTTTTACGTAACATAACGTCATATCCGCAAAATTATACGAAACAACTGATGTTATTAATTATCTATTGGAATAAAAATAACTATGTAATTATTTCGATTAAAATATTAATGACAACATGAAAAAAAAAACTGTGCTTAAGGAGCTCCAACATCAAAAAATTTGAAAGCAAGATTTTTATGAAAGACCGTAATTATAAAAACACCAGAACTGGCTGAATAAACCATTGGAAAAGAAAAAGTTTTATTCGAATTTGATTGTTCCTTTTTTGTTTTCATTTTATATCGTGGTTTTTGTTTTATATTGTTAAAATTATTTGTGTATTTATATATCGGTGAATATTTATCATAAGTACGGTAAGTAACAATACAATATGATAAAATAGTTCACATTGCATTTTAAAATTAAAATGTAAACAACGCCATTATTTTAATAACACCAATCGTTATAGCCCAAGATTTTATTATTTGTGATTAGCTGTTCCAATATTTATAGCCGTTACGTCCTGTAAACGTTAATTAGTTCTGACATAAATATTCTTGTAACTGTTGTATGAAAATTAAAGGGAGGAACAATCTTGAGCAAGTTTATTAAGATTTATAAACACTACGCCGTCCATTGTACTATTTCTACACGCCATTAATTAGTGTCATCTAAGTCACATAACACAGACAAAGAATGTGAACGGGAAATACCTAATTTTGATTGATATTTGTAGGACTACCTACCGTTGGTATATTATTGAAATTAAAATTTTGACAGCTTCCCTAAGCTCTTTCCAGACCTCATGGCTTTATAGGGCACAAAATTACGAACTGACATAATTAAATTTCAATGGCATTATTCCTTTTACTTATCCAATGTCATGAAGCTGTCAGCTATTAGTCACTAAAAGCACGGTTCCCATAACTAAAAACGATGTGAGCTTAGGGCATGCGATACACAAATAAACGACTCACTTCAAATATTATCACGATTTCACAGTTGACCGTGTCATGCTGTGACGTCATTGGATTGTTATCGAAGCTTCAAGCCTGGTTTACTGCTGAGTAGAAGTATGTAAAATGGACACAAGTAAAAGGTAAAGGGTCCTAAATTATTTTCGATCTCCAAACAATATACCATAATATACATCCATGCAAGTTATCAACCACCGATATACCCAGCTATTCATAATTAAGACAATGTTTATCACAATCATAACATAACATAACATAGCATCACGCCTGTATTTCCCGAAGGGGGGTTGTGTATACAACTGTACACCTATATTTCACCAATGCTGTTATTAAGTCCCATGTAATAGGTGGTGAGCCTATTACTATCAACCGGGCACATTTCCAAACTCCGGGCTGCTACTGAGAATTTCCTACCAGAGAAACTCAATAACACTGCCCGACCCGGGAATCGAACCCGAGACCTCCTGCTCAGCAATCGTGCTTGGGACCACTAGACCTACGAGGCAGTTATCACAATCACCAAAATATAAACGAATAAAAACTTAAGTACCAATATAACTGATCTGGATGGCGCCCAGTGGACGTGGTAGCCGTGGGGTTGGTGGGGTAGAGGCGGGGTTGCGGGAAAAGAGGGGAGGTGTCCCCTCCGCGCTGATAGTTTCTAGGAACCCCGTGGAAAGACTATTTTGATCTGCGCACAACAAGAACTGCGCAGGTCTAGACCAAATCAATAAAATCTAGGCACCTTGCCTATATCGATTCAATACCTAACAGATAGGTTTTATAATTTTATCAGGTATACTCATATAATGATAGGTTGTTTCTGCGTAATTGCCACATAAAATTGACATTATTCCTTCGACGATTAAGCAATTATGCTGAGTGTGCTCGCAACATACTTTGTTGGTATTACAGAATTGCTGTAATTAAGCTATCCTGTTTGATTAAGGCTCGATAAAAAGCACTTTATAAACATTGTTAAGTGCGTCTAAATTATTTATTAATCAAGAATAAGACCTATATTATGTCATTTTTGACGTGATTCATATAAATCAAATATGAACTGCTCAATTAGGTGAATAGTTATGGAGAATTAACATACCTCTGGTAATTGTTTGTCGTTTGGTCACAATTGTGTTTAACCTTATCGGTTTATGTTGCACACTGACATTTATTAACTATTGTTTAGACAACAAAGGTTTTACGACCGTACTTGTTGCGTGAGACGTGGTTTTCAACTCGCAAGCTTCTTTCACGAGAGGAAGCTTTTCAGACTGTTGATTGCGTGCGATATTGAACTTTATTGCCGTTAGGTAACGCTCGATCTTGCGCGCCGCCGTGATAGAAGCCTCTCGGCAACGCGCAGGCGCGTGACATTTCGAGATGATTCGAGATCTAAAGGTTTGTTGAGGCGTAATAACATTTTTATCGTATAGGGTAGGTACTAATTTACTTCCAAAAATAGGCATGGTATTTATGGTATTAAATTAACGAAGATTTATTTTTTTAATTAAGTAAATGATCGACTTTTGTATCTAAATGATTAATCTAAACAATATTTAATTATGAAAGATTATATTTTGAATATAAATTAATTAGGTAACTTACACGTATTCTGACCAAACTGGCTATTATTATGATGAGGGCAATTGCAAGATACATCAACACGCCTTATGAACGAGTTAAATAAAAAAATCCAAAGAGTCCATTTTGTTTCAAACCGATAACTTTTCCTTTAAATTCACGCTAACCGACTCGGCACGCCAGAAGCTAGCTTAAGTTTACACTCGCGGAAGCTCTAACTATAAATGGTGAGCTAATTTAGACTTTATTACTCAAATATTAAGTTCTTAACTGCATGCAGCTTGCAATGTCCTACCAGTCCGGCCGAAAGCCCGGGACTACTGCACGCCCTGACGGGGCGCTCAGTGCAAGGCTTATTTCAGGAGCCAAGAAGCGCATCTAAATATCGCGTATTATATTGAACCTTAATGTCATTTCATAGAGTCCGGAATTGCGCGCTACTGTGTTAGAGGCTTGTGGGCAACGCGCAGGCGTGAGGAACTGCATCGAATTGATAGTTTTTTTTCCTGTGTGGAACATCCGTCATAGACGTTGTGCTGTGTTCTTACCAACTAAAAAACACATTTTCTTTCTAAAATTTCTACCAAGGTCCCGAGATCGCTACTAGGTAGGATATTCGCTACGACATCGAATTGATACCTAATATTAAACTATGGTTTTGAAGATGGTGGGAAAGTATTGTGCGTAGTTAATGGTTCTAATGTACGTAATGTTGTACGTATTTTATAACTGCACTATACAGGAAGTGCTTTAGATGAAAAAAAGTCTTAAAGAAAGCTTAAATTGTGACTTACATGTATCCTGAGAAAACTTGCAATTATCACGATTAGGCAGAGTGCAAAATACATGAACTCGTCTTCCAGTCTTTATAATAAAGTTTTTTTTTAATATAAAATAATTTAAAAAGACGCGAAAGAATGACTGCAAAAAAAAAAATGGCCCAAAATGTCGTATGATACGCAATTGTTCGATATTAAAATTTGACTATTGCACGTTCACACGCAGTGCAACGACTTATTGCACGGGCGTGAATTTTTGAATTTCTAATTGGTGTGTCAGACACTAACTCACTTTATAAAATCGAGCTTTCTATTAATTGCAAAGACTTCGTAAACCGGAGGCCGACGCGGAACTGTTGCACGGAATGACGTGGCGCTCAGTGCACAGCCTTTTTCAGGAGCAAGGAATCTCATCCATCGATCGCGTGTTATTTTCAACTTTATATGGTACTTCATAAAGCACTATTTTGTGTGTTGTCTTGTTAGAAGCTTGTGTGCAACGCGCAGGCGCGGGTAGTTGCATCAAATTGATGCCTAATTAAGAGCTCTATCTAGGGATTTCATAGGTACCTGAGAGAATTATTGATCGAACGACAGGTACTCATAGGTAACCTATGAGTTATTTGATCAAGCGAAAGCTAAAAGAATTGTCTTGATTGATCTCCTTTTAAATGTTAGTTGTATTTTGCAATATTCGCAAAAATTGGATATTTACTTAGTAGTCTTTGTTTGAATTTTTACTTTCGTAGGTATACCGTAACGTTATTTATCCGAACATCAATTACGGTATGCTGATTTGGTCACACTTATTATTCATATTTAAAAATAACTGTTGCTGTGGCATAATGTATGAGCATCGAATATCAATTTGCTATCAATACGCAGTGGAATATACTGTACACTATATTTTTATATAAAAAAAGCCGCAATAATTTAGAGTTATAGGACGCTGTAGATGTTGTATTCGTTTAATCGTCACAACCTCAACGCAACAGGCATTAACCCAACTATCATCTTTTACGAATCAGTTCATACAGTCGGAGCTTTATTAAACATATAATAGAATCATCTACGTAGTAAAACGGTGGATGTCCACAAAAATCAGAAGTGAATCTAATTACAGATAAATCTTCGAAAAGCATTAACGCATGCATAGTGAACTTTAAAGTTGTAATTTTTTGGAAAAAAAGAATACGGTCGCGAGCAGGATTCGAACCGGCGCCTCCCGGATAAATGCTCACTACCGCGAATTCTTCTTTCACATTTTAATACGTCTTTTGGTGACGTCATTGCTATCTATTCAGTTCCTTTACAGGTGAACTTTGGAAGTGAAACTGTTTAATTTTCAAATGGAATTTTAAGCTTTAAGTTCCGTGAAAGATATGCATAAAAGTTTTTGTTTACAGCGACCCCGAATTATTCGCATATCATCCAGTGAGTCGAGTTCGAAATTAGTTGGGAAATTCCGAACAATGCACTCGAGTGAAACCGTAAATAATAATTTAAAATATATAAGACCGTTTCTGAAACATGCCAAACTTAGTCTAACAAAGTCAGATCAGAATAAACATTTAACTATGAATATTTCGCACTTAGCCGTAAGCAGAGGTGGTTGAAATTCAAACTGTAAAGGTACTGTTCATATAAAGAGTGAATTTTTGAAATTATAAGGAATAGCAAAAAATACTTCTTCTCGGCTTCGATCACTAATAAAAAGTGATCGAAGCTTCTCGGGCCCGATTGTGATGAAAACTAAAACTGCATCATTGAATCTTTGAATAATTGATGTTTGTAGCCAGGAATCGAACCCACTGTTTTAGGAAAATAAAAACACTTGATGTGTTATTACACCATCCGATAGTGTAGTAGCCAATGAGGATGAAATTCTGAGAAGTAATGACATATGGCAAATTATAGGAAAGAGCAAATTTGTAACAAAGTACTTACTATTTGTTTCAACTTGCAAAATTCAGCCTATTTATGTAGAAAAAAAAATACTTACATGTAGCCTGAGCGAACCCGCTATCACTATGATAAGATAAAGCGCAAAATACAATAAGTTATTATTGAGATATTTTCAATGAATTATTATAAGAAAATTGCGTCGCAACTGTCAATTAAAATGGTGGAACAAAATTACGCGCAATTATTGGATTCAATATCTTGACAAGCTGAGACTTACAAACGCATTTCCCGAACGTAAAAACACAATTGCAAAGCTAATTTCGAACTTTGCACATCGTGTCGTTCTGACGTGACTTCAGTGCATAAGCTTATTTCATGAGCTTGAAAGCGTATTCACGAACCGTCATATAAAATGAGCTTTATTACTATTGCATAGAGTCTCGTGTTGTATTTACTAAGTTAGAGGTTCCTGTGCAATACGCAGGCGCGAGTGCAATCTATTAATAACCGCTAAAGAGCTCTGTCTAGGGATTTTAGCTTCGTCATAGGGTAACTGATTTGATTGAAACAATCACAAAAAAATACAAATGTGAAAGTTTTAGTATTATTATAATTTATGTTAAAATGCATGTTTTAATAACTGCAATGTTTCTATTATCCATAAGTTCAATGTCCTTGAAGTACCTAAACGTAATAGGTAATCAATAGCCGTGCATCATATTTACTAACGGGACAGTGAGATGGTTAAGATGTACCCGGATAAATTAATCATTTGAAGGTATTTTTTTTGTGTAGGGCATTTCGCAGGTCAACCTAGCAGGTTGTCGACTGCTTAACCGGGCTTTAAACCTTTTGAAGGATCTCAATGTCAATAAAAGTAAGTAGCATTTGAATTTTATTTTTGTATTTGTATAAAAAAAAACTGTCATTCATAAATTTGAAAAGATATGACAATTTATATTTTTTTATAGTAGGAGCAACGTGCTGAGAACATTTTTAAAATGGTAGAACTCAGAGTCAAAATCTCATAACGTGCACCTGATCAATAGCATAGACGCCTCCATTCTTATTTCTATAAACATAACATAACATAACATAACATAGCATCACGCCTGTATTCCCCGAAGGGGTAGGCAGAGGTGTACACAATTGTACACCCACATTTCACCAATGCTGTTATTAAGTCCCATGTAATAGGTGGTGAGCCTATTGCCATCAACCGGGCACATTTCCAAACTCCGGGCTGCTACTGAGAATTTCCTAACAGGAAAACTCAATAACACTTTGCCCGACCCGGGAATCGAACCCGAGACCTCCTGCTCAGCAGTCGCGCTACGGACCACTAAACCAACGAGGCAGTCTTATTTCTATGATAGACGCTATACACGTAGTGTGGTGAGACAAAAATTATTTCAAGAAAGGAAAACAAAAACCGAACCACTATTTAATAAACAAAAATATGGCGCGATATAGTTGAGAATGTTGTGGATCATAATCAGCTTATTTCATAAATGGAAATGTAATCTGACAAAATGACATGGTTATTATTCTTCCTCCTTTCAAAAGACACCACTTTTCTTTTACAGTTCAAGTTTTTGTTTAAATATTGAGTTTAGTTTATCTATTTATATTTAAATAAACTGCTTCTTTTTCTGTTATAAACCCTGACGATAGCTTAAAATAAATATTTATCTTATTAGCAGCTTCCTCATATACCTAACTTTAACATAGAATCAGGTATGTAATTTTTCCCTCCAAATGAGAAGCTTGTTTTGACAAAATATCCCAACATTTTAAGCATCATTATGGAAAATAATGCTAAAGACTAGCATAGGTTCAGAAGTTGATAAATAGTAGGTACTATTACTTACATTATATGAGTCTAAGTAAACCCAATGTTACTATGATCAGGCAAATAGCTAAATACATTTAGGTATACGATATTAAACACCAGACCAAAAACAAATTCAAAATATCTTGTTCAAATTGCGTTGAGTCCATTAAGTAACAAAGTAGCCGAACAGTCTTTTAGGGTAAGTGACGTCTTATGCAGAATTAGACGATAATTTGGTCGTGCTAAAATTTTCACAGATTTATTGTTTACAAATTATGTAAAAGTAAGCAAATTAAATTTAATATTAATGGTGGTTCCTGAAGTAACGACTTGACGAACCGGAATGCGATGCAAACTATTACACTGTTAGTACCGGAAGTATCGTTCACTGCACAAGCCTGAAAGCGCATAAACTGGCCGCGTGTAATATTATGACTTAAAGCCTTTATAAAGAGTCGAGTGTCCTGAGCTATCATGTAAGAGACCTGTGAGTAACGCGCAGACGCGAACCTATGCCCTACACTCGATTGATAGATACCAAATGTAGTGTTTTGTCTAGGGAACTCTATTATAACTCTTAATTATATAATGTATTAAAGGATACATGATAAAGATGTATTTTGATCGAAATTTCATATTGATTCTATTTATATTTTAATGTAGGTATTTGTTGTAAAGAAATAATTGCATAAATATTTAAATAATTGTATAAATTTAGAACATAGTTGTTGTACACCCGCAGGTACATTAAAACCATTAAGTTAAACAAAGCCTAAGAAAATCTTGAGCTTTAAAATATTCGTCTCTACTAACATTCACGTAGCGCAACAGGTTTGTTTTAGCATAACATAGCATTACGCCTGTATTCCCCGAAGGGGTAGGCAGAGGTGTACACAATTGTACACCCACATTTCACCAATGCTGTTATTAAGTCCCATTTAATAGGTGGTGAGCCTATTGCCATCAACCGGGCACATTTCCAAACTCCGGGCTGCCACTGAGAATTTCCTAACAGAAAAACTCAATAACACTTTGCCCGACCCGGGAATCGAACCCGAGACCTCCTGCTCAGCAGTCGCGATACGGACCACTAAACCAACGAGGCAGTTAGGTTTGTTTTAGAAGCATAGAAAAGTGTTTACAACAGTAACTGAACATCTGGAAATATAATCCGATACTATAATGATTTAATCAAATATACATATCTATATATTAAAATAGAATGGGAAGTGATTTTCAGGACTAACATAGAAAGGTTATTCTGCGATTGCATGAAACTCCATAAAACTTAAAGTAAGTACAGTTTTGTTTTTTATTGCGGAAAGGCTTGAGAAAAGCGTGCAGTCGCGAATCCTTAAACCAGGTAGATGAGAGAAAATTTATAGGTAGTTAAATCTAGCCCAAAACATAATTGGTCCCACATCAATTATTCCGCCAAAGATTCTCAAGAATTTAGAAAAAAGGTATATCTAACTAAAACTAAAGTTTTCATTGCTACAGTTTACATTTTAACATTCTAGGAATTACTCTCTCTTGTATAATCGTTGGCATCAACACAAGTTTCACAAATGACTACATACAACTTTGGTCGCTATATAAGGTCCTAATTTATTTGGTAATTACCTTTTAAGGGGTCAATGTGTAAGTGATAAGGATTAATTAAAGCCATCATTGAAATTTTTACAACAATTAATTTTTTTTCTTGTTCGCCGTTCATGGAGCAGTTTTCGTCTTGCTAGTACTATGTTAATTACAAATAATTTGTTATATCCATTTAATTATTAGCTTAAGTGAATATATTTGACTTATATATTAACCTTTTCAAAGGAAATTACCTAATAAATTAGGACCTTATATAAATGTTTCGCGTCCTTTAGTTATTGTTCCGAGTTCGCTTCAATAATTTATACTGCCGTAGTTTACCGTAGCATGCAACTTGACGTAGCAGTAGACTGCCTACGCGAGATTTTGCTGCTAGTAGGTACACTCAGCGTCTACTTTATATGCATTAAAAATAACAAAGTTTCGTTTAGAAATGTAATGTTATATTTTTTGTGAAAAAAATAATACTAATATTATTCTTCCACAAAAAAATAAAAAATTGAACTTTATAGTTTCGCTATGCATGCGTTAATGCTTTGCGAAGATTTATCTGTAATGAATAGTTCTTTAAAAAGTATTGATATTTCTAAAATACATTAACGCATACGAAGCGAACTCTAACTTTAAGACCTGTACACCACCGTATATTTCTTGCCACAAAGTTATAACCTTAGAGTTCTTTTCGCATGTGTAAACGTGTTTATTAAATATATTAGAGACCAGCTGTGCCCGTAAATTAACACCATGTCGTTTAAGAACATAAATCAATAACATAATATTAAAAAAATTTGATACTCAGCCCAAAGCAAAATTAAAAAGCAGCCACTAAGGACTAAGCTATGTAGTTTTACGTAAACAAACATTTTCTTTTTTTTTCTGATTGTTTATTTATTTTTATTTATTATATATTCCCACTTGGGCGAAGGTCATTATTCCGCGGAAAATCTTAACACCGCGGTTTAGAGAGTGACGTCTTATGTTGTGCATAAGACGTCACTCTCTAAATTGCGGTGTCCACCGGTGTGGTAAATCGCCATTTAGCGAGTTGTGATTAAACCGACAAAATATTAAGCATAGAAAAGTTTTCGGTTTAACCTGGTAAACCCAGGTTAAACCGAAAACTTTTCTATGCTTAATATTTGCAAATTTTTTACAATGCAGTGATTTTTATTTATAACAATGGTTCGTTAGTACCATTTTTAGTCAAAAGATGTTGTTACGTCTACCTCCATTACGATTGTTATGATACGTGTATCATGAACTCTTCAAATTCGATTATGATGAAATAAAAATTTAATAATACTCCGAATTACGCACATTATGTTTGTGTCAAAGTTATCCACACTAGTTTTGTACCTTTTACGTGATGCTTGCACAAATAAACGACAAACAGACATACACACAAAAAAAAACAAAAATGGTGGACATGGTTCTGTCAATTTTTTTTGGAAATCTCTTTAATGTACAGTAACTCCAACTCTACAGATTTATTATTTGTTATATATATGTATATTTGTAAAGAAAAGCGTCATCTCTTTGATATTGGATTAAAAGCAAATTTAGTCGTATCGGTTCAGTACCTTGTGAAAGTTACTGAATCGATGATGCCGACAACGTGTCAGCATAAGACGTATGTGGAAGAACAATTCGGAATAGTGACCCAACTTAGTCGGCAGAACGCTTGGAGTATTCATGTGCGGGCGCAAGTTAACATCCTGCTTACGATCCTATTCTGCATTCAACAATAAATTATAACTTAAGAGTTTTGAAAGTATAATTATGAATATTAACTATCAATGAGGAATAATAAATAAAAAAATACTTTCATACATGTTATGGTCATGAATATTGTTAAGGGGATAGATAAGTACAGGATTGAACCCGCAGCACTTGCCGACACAGACCCATTCATTGGCAAAATAAGTAATTGCTTATTTATAAATGATACATGATTTTATTTCTGTAAATATATACAAGACAAATTTAAAAGTCATTTTTAGAAACTATATGGCGCCTTACGTACCTTCCTACTCGTTGTTTTGTCTTCAGAAATGTAATGGCAGTTAACCGAGGTTCATCATAAACATAATATAATTGAATCAATAGCTATTGAGATTATAACTAGAACTTGTATTAGCGATCTTTGATCATTACTATCTAACTGTAACAACCAACAAATTTACAGTTGTAAGGCATCAATCAAACCACGTGGAGTTGAATACAATTCAACTGCTTTTCAAAGTACTTATATAAAAAAAAAAAAAATATTTATTATTTTCCTATTTAAAATATTGTACATCTCAAAAATAATTTCGAATAGAATTAAAAGCAGCCAATGTGGTTCTCAAAATATAAAACAGTACCTTTCCAAATTTTTAATATAATCGATTTCTAATCACAGGTTATAATACAACCCCGATCGCTGTGCGAATAAATAATTAAATAATAATATATAAAACGCACTTAACTTAGAAGACACAGGCGTGCCTTGGATTCGAAGTTGCAACCTTTGACTTGCCAGTCCAATGGTCATACCACTAGGCTATCACTGCTATTCTTTGGAAGTTATTTTTCTTATATTACCGAAGAAGTAACTCAGTTCTGAATTTGTTGACGTGTCGCTAAGTACTTAGGGTGTTTAGTCTAGAACCTCACCGAATCATAGCATCCGGAATTCCGAATTGTATTGAACCTTATCACTGTTTATATAAAGCTCTAAATGTTTGCTACGATGAAAGAAGCCTGTGTCCAGAGCGCAGGCGCCATATTGGGATTTTCCCAAACAGAGGGCTGTCAGTCTAGGGGTTATTTAATTATCTAATAAGTAATAATAGTTAAGTTACATTTTTACTGTAAAACGTTTGATATATTCAAACATCACATCTTTGGATATGACACAAAGTCGATATGCTTTTCATCCATGCACAAATTATTCAACAATATTAAAGGTTTTCAACTCCTCGTGCACTATGGTTGCAGTCTGTGTTTTAATTTATAAGTACACTTTGAAAAAGGACGGAATATTTTCAATGAAATTTAAATTATAATTATAATTCTTTTTCCACAAAAATGTATAACTTTAGAGTTCGCTATGCATGCGTTAATGCTTTCCGAAGTTTCATCTGTATAATTATAATATTAGAAAAAATTGCTCAAAACAATGATTGATTATACGTTTCCACCGAATTTAGTTTGACAGAAAATGACGCGATTAATTTGGCGAACGGTCGTTAACGCCACGTCACATTTTTCCTTTTATCAGTAAACTCGATCGCAGGCATCGATAATGTTTTCCCATATCGGTGATAGCGGAGTACTACGTATAGAGATTGATAGAAGAGTTCTATGATATTTGCATTTTAAATTGTTGTATGCCTAACAACGGCACAAGGCATGTCTACACTGTATTACCAAATCACAAATAAAAAAAAATGCTGTATTGAACCATAATAAGGCTCACCGTTGTAAAGAAATAGTAGTAGTAATTATAGTCAGTGCAAAATAGACCTTAGATATTAGACGTAGCGCGCACACTACCTGTTTACGTGGCGTACATGCAACATGTGGTTTGTTCGCCATTACGGGATTTACGTAAATTAGAAATTTCCCTTGAACTTTTACAACTTATAATTTGGTATTTACGTAAATAAATCCTATCTAACACGAAACATAAAAGGTATCTATAATAATATATGGATATTTTCCTTTCCACACTACTTCAAATCATTAAATGATAATATTATACCAATAAAAAACGTACGTAATCATAGACATAAAAAAAAATACATTTAAGTAAAAAATCTCATGAAATAATAATCGAATTAAATTAAAATATTTAAAAGGCACACGTCCCGAGATATTTTTGTCTGGAAGTTTAGTTATGTAAAAACAATATTTTATCCCTAACACAATTTACAACGTATATATACTACCCAATATTTAAGGTTGATTACGTGGCTCGGTATTTGCAATCGTTGGTGTGTAAAAATTATAAGCAGATATTTATAATAGTATTATAAGTACCCTCGGAAGCAAGAAGATTAATGCGTGCCTTGAACTTCAGTGAGAGGGACATTAGAATAGAAAGTATAAGCAAAGAGCAGAGTACCTCGGGTTAATATCAAAATATGACTTACATGTAATCTGACCAAACTTGCTATTATTATGATTAGCGCCACCGCAAGATACATGCACTCGTTTTGAAGCGACTTTTTAATGGAGTTTGATCACATAGTCCGTACACGGGTAAATTTGTTGCGTACTCACCGATTGGGTAGATACCGGGCGAATGAGCCCTAGAACATGGCGCGTCGCCTCGGGTCGATCGCGCCGCGCCTGCGCCCTGTGACCAACTACGCAGGTATTTTTGAACATGACTGTACTAAGTATATATTACTGGTGGTTTAGAAATTTTCACGCCAATTTTCTGTGTGGTAAGCAGAGAATATACTTAATGTCAGAACAATTTATTAAACGAATACAGATAATCTTTCAAACGCATACGTAGCAATTTTTTTTTGTGTAATGGTAAATACGGTCGGAAGCAAGATTTGAACTTATGCCTCCCGGATGAATACTCCGGGCGCTATACCCACAGAGCTGTCCCGACCATTGCTCACTATACTGTAAAACGCGACACGTCACTATATAGTGAATTAATGGACACGACTAACTTTGCAGTTAATTCAATATCGTACAAATGCGATTAACTTAACACATAGATACATCTGTATTTGTTAAGTTTATCTAAATCTTTCAAACGCATGCATAACGAACACAAAGTATTTTGTGGAAAGAAAAATACGATCGTGAGCTGGATTTAAACTTGCACCTCTTGGAGTACTTATACTTAATTTTTTGTAACCAATAAACTCATAGCGTTCATTAGTAATTTATTGAAAGTAAATAATTTTGAAGTCTCTCAACATTATTTCACAATGTAAATAACTATGTTTCCGGAACTTTTATCTTTTAGTGATAAGGGTTAGTTTATTTAACTTTGAAATTTTATTACACGCCGTCAGTATACATAATTGAAATGTCCGGTAAATATTTACATGTTAGTTTACTTCTTGTATATAATTTTAGATCAAGTTTAGAGCGCTGTGTTGTGCATTATTACAGTGTAAACTCTATCATTAATACTTATCATTTGCAAGGATTCGTTAGTCTAGTGGTCACAAACACTACTGCTAATCGTGAAGTTGGGTTCGATTCCCGGGTTGAGTAAAGTGTTATTGACTTTTTCTGTTATTATATAAATTCTCAGTAGTAGATTGGAGTTTTGAATACAGTTTGCAATTTCAATGCACTCCTAGCACCCAACCGGTAGACCAAGCGCACCTCTTCCAGCTTGACGCGGAAGTCGAACGTAGAGCTTCACGAAGTCAACCCCGACAAAAGTCAAGCCGTTTTTTTCTCGAAACGGCGTAGAATCAAGCCCCCTAACCCCAGACCGATCATCATGTTCGGCAAGCCGATCCCTTAGGTAGAGCAAGCCAAATATCTAGGTGTGATCCTCGACAAACATCTTACCTTCGTTGAGCACATAAGGTACGTACGCAGCAAATTGTCCCTCAAGTGCAAATTGCGCATTTACACAACGTGCATACGCCCCATCATGAATTACACCTACGTCGCGTTTTCACACGCAAAATCATACCGTCTCCATAGGATGCATTCTCTTCAAAACCATTTTTTTTGCGAAAGGCCACTGTAGTGTAGTGATGTATCATTAGTTATATAAACAATGTATTCCTTAGATTTAGCCAGTATATTAAAGACCTTACACCAGTCATCAAGTGTATTATTACCCACGTCCCTACACCACGGGAGCCTCGTTCTATGTTTGCAACGAGAATCTTCACCTTGATTTCAAAATCCCCACCATCCAATAGTTCATTAAACGTATCTCCAAGCGTTATTTCGACTCTGCTGAAAAGCACCCCAACCGGTCGTGGCAGTTGCACGGTACACTCCCCACAGATCAGTAGGATTCGCTGACCTAGACATTCACATACCTATCCCAATGACGCTATAACCCTCCTCCAATATAGCAGTAGGACCACCAGCACAGTACACAATCACAGATCGCCATTGGGACGGCCTGTCGCGTAGTTTTATTTAAAAATAAATAATTTTTTGTTTTTTATACTGTTACACGATATCGGGCCACTTAGGAGCACATTCTATGTTTAATTTATGGGAAACCGATTAGGGACAAGTGTTCACCATCAGTTAAGATGCAATATTTTAACTATCTCAAAAAATATGGTAAAATAGGCGACCCTTTTGTGTTCTGGATCTGTGTGACCCATGTGACCTAACGAAACAATTGAGAAAGTTTACAAAAAAGGGTAATGAACATATCATTCAAAAGCATGGGAATATGCTGGCAACAACGTAAAGTGGTGGACTGAGGGTTTGAACGTGAGGCAGTAGGCCTTACGCCACACTAGGAGTCGGACATCAGCTCTTGCGCTATAATCGAGTTAGGATAGTCAAGACAGTTGGTCTAGGACCACCGTAGGGATCACACGTCAGCCCCAGGACTATAGAAGGGTTAGAATATTCTAAGGCAGTTGGTCTTATACCATACGAGAGAGATCAGAGCTCTAGAGTGACGCGTAGGAATTGTCGTAAGATAATCTAGATTTAGTTAACACAATTTAGTTGAAGTCTAATGTAAGGCTAGTTTAGTTGTGTGTAAGTGCGAACTCCGTCTCAATGAGTGGGTAAGTGTTTAAATTACAATAATATATCCTTTTATGTTGTATTTAACATATTTTATATTATGTATGTTTATTTATATAAGGTAGGTGACATTGCTGAAGTAACTTGTAACTAGGTTCGGTTATAGGGAAGTGGGGGTTTATCAAGTTCTGGGGACACATACACTGGCTTTGAAATGCCAACCCTTATTGCACTCTTACGAGTGCAATAGGGTCTACTAGCAGTTTAGCTCCACTTAATGGGTAGATTAAGGAAGTGTGAATTGAATATATTAATATACCACTCGGACGTATTTAAAGTGCAACTCTGAGGTACCTTGCCCATCTGACTGACAAAACATAACGCTTGTACTAGTGTCAACCATTTTGATAAAGTAGTTTCACGAAGAACTATTTGTACAATTTTGTAACCTTCCTTTATTACTGGAAAGCATGTCTCGCTGGGCAGCAGTTAGCAGGACTCTGTGTAGGGTTGATTAAAACATGCTGCTTAGGGGAACGTGTTCGTTAATACGGTTGTAATGGAACATATTGGTAGGACATTGTAATGGACGCAAGCGTTAAGTATCATTAGTAGGCCCCTTGCATACTTCTCTGTCTTTCTTATCTCTATTGTGCTGACATGTTATTGTTGACAGTTTAAACTTAAGTTAATTAACTAAGCCCTCCACGGGGTGGCAGAGTGACCAGTCTGCACAGCCCTGTAGAGCTCGTCTACAGGGCTGTGCGGAATTGGAGGAGCACAGTCCCTTCCCTATCATTCGGATAAATAAGAAAGGAGGGAAGCCCCATAAGCTACTTTAGGAAAAATGAAAATTTAATGGCTTGGGTCTCCATGGAACAGTCATACTGTCATTCCGGCCGCGTCGTCGAGGCCCGTCGCGACGTCTCCGTTATTGTCCACCCCGACCGTTCTCGTGCCACACCAAGCTGCTGAGCCTATAGCTTTAAATTTTACCATAAATAATAATAATGTTTTGAATGCAATCCAGCCAGTCCCTTGATATCCTCCCACCGATACAGGCCGAGGGCCTTACCCTGCAGGGGGTGCCCTTAGCGTGTTGTCGCTTAGTTTATAAGTTGAATGCCCTGACTAGGGGCCTTAATTTTCTTAAAGCAATCGCAGGAAATCCCGGTTAAACATCCTAGGTTGAAAAGCAAGACGCCTAACACAAAAAAAGATAGTTTGCAATTGTGCCCGGTTGATTGTAATAGGCTGACTTCCTAACCTAACTGCATCAGTGAAATGTACACCTCTGCTTGACTCTCGTGGATGTTGGCGTGATGCTGTGTTATGTTTAAGTTATGTTAAATGACTTATGTTTGAACAGTTCAATTTTTGATATTTTGGTCGCTGCGTGTGCGACTGCGACAGGATTATTGGCATACAGTAGAGCTATCTGGGGCAGTATTATTAACTTTTAAAAAATCATGCATATTCCCGGTGATTCATTTCACGGCCGGCCTTAAACTGCCTTGCTGAATTTGCATACAAATGTTAACTGACATGCATACGACTTCTGAACGGATTAGTTGTCTATGGCTGTGTTGTACTTTTATGACAGCGACGTTCCGCAACTGGATATTTTCTTTATCGGTAAGTTTCGGTTAATTTTTTAAATTTCATTGATTTACAATTAAAAAATATTGATTTCATAAACACATAATTATCTAAAACAACAAATTTTAGGAAAAAAAGTTATAGTAAATTAATTTAACCTTAATTTAACTTTAGAGTTCGCTCTGCATGTGTTTATGCTTTTCGAAGATTTATCAGTATTATCCTTAAGTTATTTATATTCTCATAATAAAATTTCATTTACATTACGTGAAATTTTGATGAATTAACGAATAAAACGCGAAATTAAATGAAAAGTCCACGCGAGTGCGCCATTTCGTGCCATTTTCCTGCCATTTCGTGGTCGACTATACATATAGTCAACCACGAAATGGCTTTACCATATTTGACAAAAACTTCCAGTAAATTAAAATGTCAATAAGGTTGACAGTATCTGACTGACACTTTGATCTTATAAGTAAAAATAGACCTTGTCATAATTTGATGTGCAATCGAAATTCAGCATTAGGGAGTAAAGCAATCGTATGGTCGACTATACGTCAAATAATACAATAAAAGAAATTAAACAATAATGCATAACATTCTTATGTAACAGTACAATTTAATCTCATTATGTTTCAGTATTAGGTGGACTACCAGTCTAAATTAAAGAAAGGGGTGGCAGCGCTGCGCGCTTCTCAAATCTTACTGCGGGAGGTCCTGCAAATGTTCCTCCTCTAAGCGATATAGAAAATATTTTTTTGAGTATAATGGGAGATGACTCTGAGTCTGGGCTGCCTAACATTCAAGTTAACCCACTTGTGAGTATTTTTCAATTTATCTTATCTGTGCCTGGGCAGTCAAGTTCAAATCCCAAACTCTGGGTGCCACCTTATTAATTCAAACTAATTTTAGGTTCCAAGAGCAACTACATCCAGTCCAAGTAAAAATGGAAGGGAGCTGGCTGTGCCTACTGCGGCAGTTGATATTGTTGTTGGGCATGAGTTGCAATTAATTTATAGTGATATAGAAGTATTACAAAGGGAGTTACCACCACAGGAGGTCAAACCACCCAAGGAGGAGATAACACTCCAAGAAGAGTTAGTACCTTTGGCATCTCCTCCAGTTTTCCACCCAACCTCGACATCACGGCGGCGATGCCGGAGAAAGATGCACATTACTCAAGAGGCAGCTCGCTCTACTCTTGTGCAAATAAGTAGACAGAGATTGGAATTAGAGCAGAAAAACAGCGAAACATTAGAAAGGATATTAAATGCCTTAAATACAATTGCACAAAAACTGAATCGGTAAGCTTTCCCCTATTTCTGAGCAATGATTTTCTCATACCTACTTATCCTCACTAATTTATATTTAGGTTACGTATCTAATAACACAATCAACTGTCCGTAATGGTGTAAAAAAATAATTTATTGTCTAGGGGTACGGAAAGCCGAGAGACAAGCGACAAGGGCACGCCTGGCAGCTAGACCATCAGTCATCATTCCTGTTGCTGCTAGCATGATTCTCAGAAGAAACCGACTGCTGCATTGAGTGTTTTTGTGCCAACTCCCCATCTATTAGATCCAGTATCGGAAGATTAGCATTAATGCACATATTGAATAACACCACACAATAATTAACAATAGAGGCTGCTACAAATGGTGCATAGTGCAAGAAACGATGAACCAGTAGACACTAAATCTTGCTTTTAACAGCCCTATTGTTCGTTCTATGATGTTACGTGTCTTGACGTGGACTTCTATGTATTATGCTTCTGGAGTACCCGGAGAAGTATTTGTGATTGGTGTCATCATATCTTTTCTAAGTGGGTAACCAGAAACTGCTAAAATCAAGTAAATATTTGTGAATTATCACCTTTTCTTAAATATTCACAATTAACTTTTATTAAATTTTCTCTATATACCAAGTAACTAAATGGACTCATTTATATTAAGATTCTCCATGTGTAACTTTATGGGCACAATTTGCCCTGCAGCTTTAATCGCTGCGACAAACTAAATTGCTTGCCGGCAAAGTAAATAGTCAACTATCAAATTTTATCATACATTTATCCATCTCTCTTAGTTACATTGAAACATAAGGAAACAGTTATTCCGTTAATCTTTTTTCACAATAAAATAGTCGATACTTTTTATTATTAATTCATTTATTTAAAATACACAGAAAGAACTTAAAAACAAAACAAAATTTTTTGCTTACTCATCTCAATTTTTTTTCAAAGAGTTATTGTTTTTGTTTGTGTAAAATAAAAACTACCAATAGTAACTATGATTAGAAAATAAGGATACAATTATTTCATGTTCCTTTACAAATTAACCAATAATTGGCGTAAATTCTAGAAAAGTGTTTTTGCAGCTATTTTAAAATAGGACCTAGGTAAGTATTAGATATGTAGAAACACTTACGTTTCAAATCATGGAAAAAGAAAATGTAAAAAGAAAAACCGTAAACAAACGATAAGTAGGAATAAATTGAGAAGCTTTAATGTGTGTGAAGTTGTAGCTCCTTAAATTGCCCAAAAGCCATAAAAGAACATAAAACTTTTAATGAAAACAGCTTTATAAAAGTTTCATCGCATCACGTTTATCCAAAACGTGACTACAAGGAGTGGCTGTCGCTAGGGGTCAAAACCATACAGGACGGAAACGTGACCGGTAACGCAATACTCCCGTATAATTACTTTATCACCCTTTTTCCCCATAGAGGATAAAAATAAGTGGATATTTTGCAATATCACATTGTAACTGGCATGTGTCTGGAAGATCACGTGTCTTGGATATCATTTAATAAAATGTAATATATGAAATACAAACAGTGTTATTTTTATAGGCTTTTGAGTCTATCGTATGGCTTATAAAAATCTTAAGCTAGAATATCAAGTTTTGTAGAGATTGGAATTACCGGTTGATGCCTATAGGCCACTTAGTACTTGGTACTTAATAACATCATGTGGCGTAAATACAACGGAAGAACCTCTGCCTACCCTTCAGCGTGATGCTATGTAACTTATAGTAATAGTGACAGCCTACCTTACCTTACATATAGAAATAGTGCCTTGGATTCAAACTTGCGATTTTTGACTTGTCAGTTGGGACAGTCCAACTGGACTGACACGACCGACAAGATTAAGATCGCAAGTTCGAATCCAAGGCCCGCAACACAAACTTTTCGAAGTAGCATGTAAGTCAATTAATTATCACTTTCTTAAAACGGTGAAGGAAATCACCGTGAGGAAACCGGTACACCTGAGAGATGTTCTTGATGGTGTGTAAAGTCATGTCAGAGGCCCTAGGTTGTTCATCACCCACACGATCAGAGAGAGAGATAAAGATATGTATAGAACAAAAGTTGTAAAAAATCAAATGTAACCCGCATTTGATTTTTTACTCTCACGGATAGTGTTATGTTGGTACGTTACCTTGGAGTACATAGGTAAAAAACATAAAACTGAAGATTTAGAATTTAAGCCAATTCGTTGGTTATTTTATTTTTACGGGACTATACGTGGATATAATTACTGAAAGATGAATAATGAAAATAATAATAGTAATTATTATTTTCATTATTCTTAACAATTACAAGAAACTGTTAAGACTATATCATTGAATATGCATATACAAATGGTTACCAACTCACTTACCCTAATGAAAGTTACACAAGTGCACTCCCTCCTCCTTCACTCTCATAGTCCGTTGGGACGGCAATCCGATACGATCGGAGAGAGATGAGGCGCAGGACTGACGACTTTACTTTCGTTCCGGAGCACGGGGGTGTCAACCAACTTCCTAACTCCTGCTGCTATTTAAGAATTTCCTAACAGAAAAACCGAATGACATTTTGCCTTACCTGGGAATTGAACCCATAACATCACGCTCAGCAGCCGCGCTTGCGGCCATTCGAACAATGAGGCAGTTAACATACAGGTTTAACAAAACATTTATGAAAAAAAAAAGGTTTCGTGTAGAATATCATATTCATAATTACGTATGCACCATCAATATAATAATGATAATTACCATAATTATTTCTATCATGGTGTGAACACTTGTCACATTGTGTCTCGGTTGATGACATATTCTCTTTATTTTATCGATATGTAGGCTTACTCTTGTTAATAATTCCGCTCGATTGACATTGCAAATATGTCAGTTCGTACTTAAAAATGCATTTTTTTTTATAAAATATACAAAAAAAGGGAAGGAACATAGGATATATATATATATCTGTATAAAAAAGGGAAGGAACTAACTCCCGTAACACAGGGATGACCTACTTCGGGAGTTAGAGACTTTTATAAAAATTGTCATAAGGAAGTCAATAAAGTATTATCTTATCTTAAAATAATATTATAGAATCAGGATACTATAAATTGAGGCAACTGTAATGTAGGTAAATTTATCTTAATATTAGATACGCATTATTTTAAGGCGGGTTTATAATATTGGAATTGGATTGGAATTGGTATTAATTTCAAGAGTAATCCCACTGGTGTGAACGATTTTATTGCAGTAAACTACTAAAAGCGACATCTGTATTTATTTCTATGCATTGTTTTTATTGCTCCAGCTTGCTCTACTTAAGTTGTCTCTACTGAAGTTAGTAGATGGCGCTACTAGAACTACTAGAAACTTTTTAAACAAATTCGGTGTTTTCATGTTTAGTAGCTCTCTAGGTATGATATCAGTATTACAATCTATGAAATAGATGGCACTAGCTTAGTGAAAATGTAAAATAACGCGAATTATGATCCCCAAGACCCCAATGGATCTCTATCTAGAAGGAATGTTCCCATAATTTTGTCACCTAGGTGTATTTTACAGGCCTTCGGGAAATTAGATAGATAATATATTTCCAAATGGATTTGTTCAAAATTGAAGGTGCGGCTGGCGACGGGTTGCATTCCCGCACGGAACAATTTTTTTATTTAATTTACATATAGTTGTTATCGGTGTGGGTGTGTGTGCATGTAATATAACACACAAGGTGTCGTAATATAACTGTGCATGTGTGAAGTTAGGCTTTCCAAACAGCCGCGCAGGTATAGTCGTATAGAAAAGTTTTAACATGTAAATCTAATCATAATAAAATCTCCACTTTTTATGTACTTAAGGGTCTCTTGAATTTCATCATCATACTACACCCACATTTTACCAATGCTGGTATTAAGTCCCATGTAATAGATAGTGAGCCTATTGCCATCAATCGGGCACAATTCTAAACTCTGGGCTGCTACTGAGAATTTTCCGCATAACACTTTGCCGGACTTGGGAAACGAACCCAGAACCACTAGACCAACAAGACAGTCTCTTGAATTTCGATAACTGTATTTACTAATACCTTATAATATAAGCATATTATGTATTATTTTGCTAGTAGGTATATCTTGATTATCATTTCACAACAAAACTCGTCACTTCCTTTCAAGGCATAGCATGACTTTCCCTGTCCCTAAAGCATATTAACCGCTCATCCCACGTAATAAAGTTATCACAAGCAGTGGCGTGCTGTCTAGCGTCTCAGTATTGAACATAAATTACACGCAGGGTGTACACGAGCGCTGCATATTACTATACGTTACATTACCGTGCTCGTAAATTACTTTGTTGCTAACATGGCTATATGCAGTAACATATGAAAAGCTTAGTTCATTTAGAATTTGTTAATTAACTGGTGTAAATGGAACTGGTTATTAATTATAATTTGTTTTATATTGTCTCCGCGCAGTATAAATATTTCAAATTAGACGAACAAACTTCCGAACATAGACTCTCCTTCTGCTTATTATGTGGTAGATGAAGAAACTATAGTGTCAGAGCTTAAATCACCCGTAGACTTCTGACATGTCCTCTCACAAAAGTTGCGATAGTGAAAGTGATTTCAAATTATACAACAAAAACACAGCATCACGCCCTTTTTACAATACGGGCGTGATGCTATTTTGTTGTATAATTTTAGCATTTTTTCCTACTGAGAGAGGTGTACACCCACATTTCACCCATGCTGTTATAAGTCTCATGTAATGGGAGATTAGGTGGTGAGCCTATTCCCATCTACCAGGCAAAATTCCAAACACTAGGCTGGTACTGAGAATTTCCCAATAGAAAAACCCAATAACACTGCCTGACCTGGGAATCGAACCCAAGACTCAGCTTCTCTCTTCAGCTCAGCAGTCGCGCTTGGGACCACGAGACCAACAGGATAATATTATAAAATTCATGTATTAAAATTATATTTCACCTACCTATAAAAAAACTACCTGAACATAAATCCATCAGTGCCTAAACAATTTCCTCTTACCTAACGTTCATTCTAGCAAAGTTGTGTATTCAATAAACAGGCAAATTCATGCTCTACCCGGGTATAGATGTCGGCTATCAATACAGATGATAAATGACGATAGACAGGACCTTTGTGTCCGCTCTTCGGCACGGACATTGTTACATGGAACGGAGCCTCAACTGGTAAATAATCACTTTATTGTGTCAGAGAAACTAAGGCCGCGTAGACCGGAACGATGCGAGTAGCGTGTTGTATGAAAATGGTTGCACAAGTGTGCACTTCATCCTATCTATATAGATCCGCTGTGTGCTACACGCACCTCAGTCTTCGAGGCCGAATTAGACCGCGAGCGGGAATGCACCTCGCGATCTCCTGGTGTTCTTAAACAGAGGTTCGAGTACTCGAGTTTCGGCGCTCGCAGTCAAATTTTTCTTATCACATATATTAAATTTTTTATATTAAAATTTATAGTATAATTTATATTACATTTAAACCAATATATTTCATATTTAAATTATCAGCCTGTGCTATGAATGTCTTTTAAAAGGTCCATCGAGGAGGTCAAATATTATCGTCCATAAAATCATGCTATTCGCAGACTAAAACAACCAATGAAGGTAGAGTGTATATGATTGAAATATTTCCTTCCTCAATCATTTTGATTCATAGAATTTACCACACACGCCACGATACGGTTTTAATAACGCGTCCGTTTGCCTGAATGAACGCGCAAATATAAGTGGGTGCTACTAAATAGTCTTTTCATTGGTAAATTTCCACATAACCGCTGTATTTTTCTCGTAATAGAGAAAGATAAATGAACAGCTCACTTACTTGTGAATGTGATGAGATTTTTCCGTTAATTGAAAGCGTTTGACGTTGTACCTATATTTGGATAAATAATTGTATTGGACTTGCGGTTTTACTTGTTTAAAAATATTTGGTTTTAGTTTAATATGCGCAGTAAAATCCTACTATAATATTATAAATGTGATGAATGTTTCTGAAAGTAATATCTTAGGTTTTCGCGATCACTATACATTATAATAAAATAAACACTTTGCAGCGTTCGTGGTCGCAGGAGGTCCTCCTGCAAAGAACGCTGCAAAGTGTTCGAAATGTCAGGAAAAACAAACCAATAATACACGCGATTAATCCTGTTAAAAGAATATTTCTGAGTTTAGTCATATAAAAGCTGCTGAAAATATTTGGATAAAATTTAGTATAGGTATAACTAGTTACTTTAGGACCTGGAATAGGGCATAGGATATTTTTATCCTAAGAAAATGCAGAGTACATGCGCGAAAAGGGAAATTCCGTGGCTTACTAGTTATAAATATTATTTTTTAGATATTCACGTTTGTAAACGAGTGGTTTATTTTTTTAATTATTTTGCGTCTATTGTGTCTTGTGTTTTTGTGTTGTCATTGTATAATATTCAGTTTTTGTTCTGTCATAATAAATATATTTATTTCTTTTTGATTAACTTAAACTTAACTTGCGCCCCAAATTATTTGTCTTACCAACTTAAAGCTTGTTTCATGAACTAAGTTATAAATTCTATTACTGTCAACTTCATTTCAACTCGAGTGCTGTCTAAGAAAAGTGTCAGTTCGTCCTATCCTCCTATACATTAACGTAGTCTTACTATGTACAAAGCTAAGTTTCGGGTCACTTTGTTAGGTTTCCAGCTTCTTGGGGTGTTGCTTTGTATCTTGTCAGAGCTCCGGTCAGGCTCAGAAATGTTAATAATATTAGATAAGTCTGGATTCAGTATCTGTCTGGGATAGTTGCTTTCATTTGCTTCCTATTGTCTAAGTTTATACAACTATTACTCCTTGTATTAAGGTTTAGTGAATGAATAGGGTTACTGCTTTAAATGGCAATAATAATATCAAAGACGGAAACAGTTCGCTTCCGAAATTTTACATTGATTTTGATTAGTTTAGTAAAACCATATTTTAAACTGAACTGGATTGTAACTGACTCAGTCGTAAAAGATGTTGAAAGGAAAATCAAAGCTACTTTCATACTCTGCAATCAATATTAGTAAACCATAAAAATGCTTATCTCATGAAACTCAAAACAGATAACAAACGCTCTATAATTACGTGAGTATACCTTTCGTCTGTATAAACAACGATATTAGATTATAACAATTAATTTTCTATATTATTTTATACTATTTGATATTTGAAGTATATTTTTTATTAGAGATAGATTCAATAACGTAAAAAGTAGACTATTAACTTCTTCCATTACTTTATTCGGCCCGATAACTCATTATCTAACTGCTTGAACGTAACGAAGACATAGCTCAGGCTAAGGACTGGGGATATCGATAATTAGTAATTAACGGAATGGAACGACACCGACCCGCCATTACACTAATTTTCAAGATAACGATAGAGATTAGCAATTATGTAAGTTATCTGTTATTACAACCAGACTGTTAGAATAATGAAGGCTATGTGTCTTAGGTCTAGAATTGTTATTTGATGGAAATTAAAACTATAATTGTTGTAGAATAAGATTTGAGTAGGTACTTAAAATATGTGTGTGTCATTATTATTCCTGTGTTTATATCTTTATATATTGTAAAAAAGAAAAGAAAGTTTTTTTGTTTGTTTGTTAAAACGCGCTAATCTCTGGAACTAATTGTCGGAATTGAAAAAAATATTTTTGTGTCCCGTCCTGAGAAATAGTATAGGCTTTCTAATATTGGGCTAAACCTCTCAGCTAGCCTTAAATATTGATTTTTGTTAAGTAAGTCGGAAGAAAAAGCGCTCCCGAACTGCTATATCCGCGTGCGCTGGCGTAATGGTTAGGGATACATAAATACAGTGTTCTACAAAAAAAAAGTATAGTATATCTAAAAAAAATCCGCAATGCCATATGCCTTTAAGTGCCAAAAATTGTATGAAAATATAAAAGTGATTTTAGAGCATTATTATTAGGTAGGTATTACATATTAATCCTCAGGAATGAAAGTTTATCGTCATAAAATTCAAATTCAAAATCATCATCAAGATAATTTTATGAAGAGTAGAAACTTTGCGTTTTATAGCTTAACAAACTTTTTGTTTTGACGTATATCTAACGACATAACATCCTCTTTGTCACTACATCCCTTTCACTCCACAACGTTCCCTTATCACACTGTTCCTCACTTTATCTTTTAAAGTTACTCCACACATACTTCTAAAAGCTCAAATCTCTACTGCATTAATTCTGCTTTCATGTTTCTTCTGCCACACCCAACTTTCACTACCATACATAAGAGTTGGCACTAACACCCCTCCATGAACGGCCAGCCGCGCCATTTTTGTCACATTCCGGCTATCCATGAAATTGTGTAATGCCCCATTCACCTGGTTACAAGCAGTCACTCTCCTTTCTGTGTCCTTTACATGCATCCCATCCCTCGTAAACATAGATCCCAGATATACAAACTCTTTCACTTGTTCCACTCTTTGGTCACCTATCAATATATTGCACTCTGTCATAAATTCGTCCCGTTCAAAAACCATAACTTTATATTACTGGTTCGAAAAAGGTTATCAGAATTGATGGTGATCTTATCGACGAAACTATGGTAATTTGAAAAATGTCTCATTATTTTATGTAATTAAATAATAAACGGCTATGGTTTTAATTAATATGACATTAGTTTGCCTGATTAAAATGATTAAAGCTAAGGGCTAAAAAATACAAAAGAATAATCTGGTATATTGACTTTCATTAATATTACACTACATAGTAAATCAGTTTACTATTCAAGTATAATTGAATGGTGATATTATAGAACATTAGAGACTAACACTTAACAAAATAGTTAATTAATTTAGTCATAACGTCTTCTACAGACAATTTATGCGTCTATGAATATTAGCGTGGAATCTATCTGAATTATTACTGAAAACATTAATTTAATCTATTCACAACAATCCCCTAGGCTGCGTGTAATTAATAGATTTAGATCGAAAGATCCAGCATATCTTGGGCCATGGATCTCTCAAATAGTCTTGAATTAAGGAAGGGTCGCTTTGTGCCTGCGACCAACGAAATAAATTCGAAATAAAGAAATTTTGTTTGGAATATATGTGTAATCCTCGGGGACTAAGGAATCACAACATATGTTCATACGATGAAAAGTTGCTACCTATAGTTGTACGTGGAATTAAATCGGAGCGTATGCTCTCATTGTTTAGGGGTATTTTAGGCCCCACATAGCTGCAGGTTTGGTAGCATCGCTAGTCTAGTTTTTGGCAGTAACATAAAGAAGTGATGAGTTTAAGGTTCGATTATAGACAACATACGGTGTAATTACTTCATTCTGAGCATAGCATCTACCTAAGGTTTTATTCTTCTTATCGTGTGGTTCATGAACAACCTAGTGTCAGAATTTAAACCACAAGTATGTCCTTGACATGGCTTTACACACCATCTAGAATATCTCTCAAATGTGCTTGCTGGTGTCCTCAAGATGTTTTCCTTCACCGTTTTAAGCAAGTGATAATTAATTTATAATACGTATATCACTTCCAAAAAAACAGTAGTGCGTGCCTTGGATTCAATCTTATCAGTCTACGGGTCATGCCACTAGGCTATCACTGTAAGGTTTTATTGCTATTGGTTTTCCTGAGGCCAATAACTCCCTGCAAAAATGTCGCTAGGAAATAGAAAGATAGACAGACATCTTGATTACTACAAAGTTCACGAATGTTGTTACTCGTCCGTGGGTCTGCTGACTTGAATGTAGAATGAGGTCGTAAAGTCACCTCCCGCGCTCTCACACCGCCCGTCGGATTCAAAATAAATAAAATGCTAATCCGTTCCCCTTTTACTGTCGAACTTGGACCAATAACGCTGATGTCTGTCTACCGCGAGGTGCCCTTAAGTGATATCGTCTAAGTTCACTCGTAACCTTCGTCCTGCGTTGTTTATTTTCTATGACACTTTTGTTGTAAATATCATTGTTTTGATGGCGCTACGCTTGACCCGACCTTTTGTTAGGCATAGAATAAAGGTAATGAAAGGATCATTAATTGAGTAGGAACTTCCAAATGTTTAAAAAATATAACGGGTGAAAATATCATCAACATAGCATCACACCTGTTTCTCCAAAGGGGTAAGCAGATGTGTACAGTTTTCCTTGTCTTCTACCGGGCACATATCTAAACTCCGGGTTGCTACTGAGAATTTACTAACTGAAAAAACAAATAACACTTTGCACGTACTGGGAATCGAACCTAGGAACTCGTGCTTAGCAGTCACGCATGGATCCACTAGGCCAACAAGGCAGTTAAGTAGAAAATATGTAGGTATGTAGGCAAAAGTAATGTACTTTCTGTTACCAACATATACAATAGTTTCTACGTAATACTTGTCAAGACATTTCACAAAGACAGCTTCAGTACAGATAAACACTTGTTTTTCTAAAGAACTATGTAAGTCTCGCACATAGAAATTCTTAGCGTCTCTTACAGAATTTTGAATACACCATTTCCGCAAACGCGTGCACAAACGCAGTGCGTAGTTATTGTAAGTGCTCGTATTGTCATTTTGTACAAAGCTCGAGGAGTTATCTATGTGCCGACTGTATCCGTGGTCGTGATAATAGCGGAAGAGTTACAAAAAAAAAATTGCTGTGTCTGTTTTTGATTTTCTAAAATATCTTATAACTTTGTTGCTATGCCTGTGAAATAAAAAATATAATATATACGATAAATAAAAAATAAAATAAAAAAACCACTGCTGCAGAGTATTTTCTGGATGATTACCTACAAGTTTCGCTCTATATAATAAGAGATATTTATATATTTTTATCAAGAACCTTCGAGCACGCGCGCACACCATTCAACAAAGTTTAAAAATGCATAGAAGACAGACAAACACGCATACATTTTTATACTTTATTTTGACTGCCTCGTTGGTCTAGTGGTTAGTAGCCCTGACTGCTATGCCGGAGGTCGTGGGTTCGATTCCCACCCAGGACAAATGTTTGTGTGATGAGCACGATGATTTGTTCTGTGTCTGGGTGTAATTTATCTATAATATGTATGCATTTAGAAATATATAAGTATGTTTATCAGTTGTCTAGTACTCATAACACAAGCTCTGCTTAGCTTGAGACTAGACGGCGTTGTGTGGTAGTTGTGGAATATTATTATTATTATTATATATTAGTACCAGTTTATTAACAAAATACTATTCTTGTTCAGTACCACATATTCAGCGTACCCAGAGTCGTAGCAATCGCACCATTTCTACAATAAAACATAGTAGAATGTTAATTATAGGAGGAGGTCTAGCAACGCTATCTGCGGGACCTCGTCCATACATACAAAGAGTGCCTTTCACTTTGCAAGCGTGTTTTTCATTTGCGAGAGAAGCGTTGTATTGTCCCCCCGCTACTAACTATTCATTTACGAATTTATTATTTTTTGATGAGTAAATCATCGTTCAGTAGAACATTAGAATTATCAACTCTCAACAATGTTATTTTAGTACGAAATTCCGACATTAACCATGTTACAAAATAAAAAAAGTTAATTTACATACAATACAAGGACGCGTACGGTGGCGTCTTTCACTTTTGGATATGATATTATAGTGTTGTTAATTTTTACATGACTGCCCCAAAAAAGAGTGTTATGTTTTGAAGCTTCATGTATGCATTTCATGGTTACCGATACCTTTATGAAAATGTTCTACAGTACTGTCCCCAAAGTGCGATGAAAATTCTTCACCTACCGTGTTTTTCAAATTTTAGTTCACACATGGCAGGCATGGCTATTAAATTGTTATAATTATATTTTTTCTACAATATTCCATGTATCTTATTTTATTTTGTATCTAATGTGTTTGGGTTGTACCTATATGCCACTTTCAGATTCTACAGAGTCTTTTTAACACACCGTATATACCGGAGGTGCACAAAACTGTACGGCAAATGTTTTACAATAGAATTGAAATGCTTTGAATATCATTTTCTTACGTTGAATAATAACGAAATATGTATTGTATGTATTATAATGGAAGTGGGAGAGCTATAGTGACCAAGTCTCCCATGACTTCTTTATTCATAATAAGCAATTTATACGTGAATTTCATCCCTTTATGTTCCCAAATTTTTTGATTTCTCGCTACGTTGGCATTGAGATGTCGTAATAAATTGTAAAATGCGATTAATAAAATATGCTATCTCGTATTTTCGCTCTTCATTCGATTTCCACGATTTTTTCCCGAGCACAATTGTCATTTTTTATTTCTATTCCAAATGCAAATTGAGTTTGAAACTTCGTTTGGAGAATAAAATTTTGTGAGGCGAGTGCTGACATCATTCACGATTCCTTTGTGATGTTATAGCTGATGAAACTTGTTTTTTTTTTCTTCTCTTTTATTTATATTTTTAGTTCGAAAATTAGGGTTACAGGATTAGGTACTCTGAACTGATTGTTGTTGATGAGTCCACTACCTACTCAAAGACTTGCTTTATGAAATAAAGTTTGTTGTAGACTGTTGCTACACAATTCTGTACAATATTCTATGATGTGGCAAACATTAAAACATAAAATATTCTGATATGAATAGTGCAGTATTAGTAGTTTAAAAATGTTCTCGGCTTTGTCAGAAAATAGATAAATTTTGTTTTTAAACTAAGTAGTCTATAGCTACTATAAAATTATGAATAAATATAAACATATACCTAGGTTGTTGACAGTGTCAAAGTATGCCTTCATACCTACATACGGCACATAATTATTGCTTAATTCGAATGATAAAATAAAGAACATAGAAGACAATTAAGGCAATTACACACGGAATCAAAACAGAGTTCAAGAATAGGTACTGGATGTCAAAACTACTAATAATGCGAAAATGTCCCTTTGTATAGACAAGTAGTTGTGAAGGATCGCGCTCCGGCACAAGTCACACTCGACCGGCTCTCGGCCTGTTCCGACTGACACGGATCACTGGCTTCCCAGCGGTACCTATCAGAAGTTATCCTCGCCCACGCGCCACGGACCGAATCAGCCCTCCCTTATGTTAATGACGTTATTCTAACCCTTCACTCCGTTTATATTATGTTTCTATTATACTTTAGTTCGTACACGAATACTAAACATTAACATTGTTGTATTCTATTGTAATGAACTGTTGATTTTCGTTTTAACTTTCAGTAAATAATACGAATATTTAACTAGATCTATTTTAAAGGCCGTCGTTGAACTAAGTTAAGGTCGATTTTCCTCGGTCTTAAGGGAACTTTTTGGTTTAAAATAAAATAAGAAAATAATTCGCTGGTTTCGTGTTCTTGGCTTTTTGGGTCGTTGATGAGGCAATCAGTCAGCGAGGATATTTTCTTTCTATTTTATGTCGACTTTCGACGCGGAAGGGGCTGTGGCGAAAGTTAAATGAAGTTATTTTGTTCAGTCGGTGGAACAGTTATGATGGGATCTAAAGTTTGAGGCCATCTCCGCTGGGTTTACTCGTGTCACACCTGTTATTCATTAAAAGATGGAAATTTTATTTTTTGTATTTTGATCGTCATCAAATTCAGTGCTTTTTTTTTCAGTTAAAATATATTCTGATTAGGTAGTACTGATCCATCTATATTTATTCTATGATGAAATATAGGAAGATATAAATCTTTCTATATTTCATCATAGAATAAATAACCTGAATTCCAACAAATTAAATAAGTCTGAAAAGAGTCTGAAAGGTTTTATAAGACATTGATTTCGTGAAAATAATTTACCGTAGAGTTTCCAGTAGTTTTACCACCAGTAAAAATTAACGACATTTTGTAAAAGTTACACCAACTAACTTTGCACTTAATGTTGGCCACGAATCGTTAATTGAAGGCGAGCTTAGTAAAGAATTTCTCTGAAAGCAAACCCAGTTACCAACCGCACTTAGTATCTCATGCTATAACAGAGTTTCTAACCTTATATGAGACGGAATAACAAGGCATTATAATATTAACTTTTGCGTTATTCATACTATTTTGAAATGCAACTTGTATTGCGAAAACAGTGAAGCCTTTTTGCAGGTTATGTACTTTTTAAATCTTTTTCAAATAGAAATATATATTTGCTGCAAGTAATTTGGGAATAAAAAACAAAAACAAAGCCCCATCCAAACTTGAAGATTAATAGATATTCAATTTTAAAATATTTTAATCTTATTAATGTCATTGTGTTCATTTAAAATACGAGTATACTAGTCTATCGCTTTGTGTTATTTGAGTTTATTCATCCATCGAAAAACAAAAAAAGTTGATTGAAAAGATAAGTCTAAACTAAAACGGCCACGAACGAACTCGACGAACGAATAAGGTTTCTGTAAAAACAAAAAAAATTTTTTTTTGTGTTTCTTACACCGACAACATTGTTCCTGTGAATAAATTTACTTACTTATTTAAAATATTTGTACTTTTTTCATAGTGATCCATATCAAACCACTCTGTATAGGGATAGTACGGTTTAAATCGGAAACCCGGCTTTGAGTAGCTGGAGGCAGTGAACCGAGTGGTTTTAGTTGGTAAGAATCAAGAATAGCATCCGTATATATTTCCGAATGAAGAGTTATGTATCTTTTGTTGCTATTGTGATGTGTGTTAATATAAAATTATTTATCCAACCCTACACTTTGGCTTCTACCAACCGCAAACTAATTTATACGTACGTATATGCTTATTTTGGACATACTTATATATACGTTTTTTTATAGTACATACAATATCTTAAGATGAATTTTAACGAATGTAGATATTTTAAAGGTGATTCTGTTACCTACAGAATCACCTTTAAAATATCTACATTCGTTTCCTTTGGTAAGTATTGAATGATAAGTAAAAAAGTTTTTTGTTTTATTTTACGTTCCCTGTTCCTCATAGGAAGTTAATAAAGTCTTATCTTTTTGTATAAATACCTAGTTCTTTTAAGTACGGAACCCTGAAAAGTGGGACTTTTGTTCAAACAAATTACTAAAGGGGCTAATGACAGTGGATCCAATGGCTTGGCTACCTAATCGCCTTAATTGAACAGCTCCAGTTAAACACTATTTGAACTTGTTATTATTTGTTCTACAAAGGGATCATTGACGTGAACCTTTTCTTGTTGTGTGTTAGTAATAATATTTATTACATAACTGTCCCACTGCCAGACAACGGCCTCTTCTCTACTCAGCAAGCTTTCTGATAATGATCTAAATACTCCACCTGTCATCACCACGTCTTGCCAAGTCTCCTGCTCACCGCCATTTCAAAGATATAGTATAATTTACATAGGTATGATAGAATTTAGAATCTTCATCTCAATGAAGTGTTACCTTCAGTTACCCTGATCTTTGTAACTAGGTTAGACTTTTTTTTACTTTACCTACCTACACTTTTGGTTACTTCCTCCCCCCAGGGGTTCCACCTTTTCGTGGTGGGGGACAGTAGCATCGCGCCTTCAAGCAGCTGAGGAGGTACACTTTTTAGTTGTAGTGGATTCGATTCCCACATAACCGCTCTGTCTCCCCGTGTCAGAGGGGTATGTCTATATATATCGAACCCATTTTTCTTGCCCTCGCATTACTACACGTAAAAAAAATGGGTTCGGTTCCGGGGTCGGGCAAAATGTTATTGGGTTATTCTATTAAGGAATTTTCAGTAGCCGTCCTGAGTTTGGAATTGTGCTAGGTTGATGACAATTGGCTCACCATATATTACCTACATGGATTAAATAACAGCATTGGGGAAATGTGGGTGTACAACTACTGGCGTGAACACCTCTGCCTACCCCTTCGAAGAATACAGTTGTGATGCTTTGGTATGTTATGTTACGTCTACGTTTTGGTGTGTTTTTGCTTGTAATTACCTGTGGGGTTACTCTTGAACTTAATTGAATAAATTCAAGTTAACCAATTCCAGTTTTAAATTAATACCTTAAAACAATACGTAATGTTTTACCTACGTAATAGGTATCTCAATTTTAAAGCATGTTGGCTCATTAGTATCCTGATTCATTATTGATCATAATATGACTATGTTGTAATTATGACTCTAAAGCTTGTCTAGATCTAAGAAAGTCACAAGTTCATAGTTCGAAGTAGTTTAGATGAAAACAACTTCAACAACACTGCGTGGTCTACTTCAGTAGTCGTTTATTCTTATACATAATTTTATATAGGTAGGTACTTTTCAATAGAATTCTAGCAGATATCAAAATTTATTCTTAAACCCCATATTCTTTATCAATCATCAGTTGTTTAAATCGTTGGAAATGGCTTTAATGATTAATCCTGTCTTTCTTATTTACATTTTTGTATCAAATTGTGCCAATGGTACCCCTTTGTGTTTTTCTTTTGTTCTGCGTTCTCAAAGGATTGGGAAGCATTAATTTGGACACGGAAAAGGATTACTAAGGTGGCTCGACGAGTTACCATAACGATAGAAATTTTCACACACAATTAGATTTTTATATTATTTTATTTTATTTTCTTGATTAATGAACTACTTGAGAAAAGTTAAATATTGTTATTACGTCACAGGCGGTAAACCTATCAGCCATCAAAAACATATCAACCGGGCCCAATGAAGGTCTCCGAGTTAGAGCTACTGAAAATTTATTTATAGTAGCAACTTTATAATCTCTATAATATCAAAAAATATCATCTTTCCGAACCGGTAATCGAACACAAGACTTCACGCTTGTGACTACTACACCGATAATAATAATAATATATTTATTGTTTTACCCTATTAACATACATGTTATGTGCAAGTTTTAAAAATGTTCATAAATTAACAAATATTGTACCGCTGATACTTAAAAAAGGAAACCCTGTGCTGTTAATGAAGCAGGTAATTACATAATTTTACAAAAAAAGTTATAACCAGAATTTCAGAGGGTATTTACACGTACTTTTCAAGACTTTTTGTGTTACTATAAACTAGCAGGGCCCGCAATCATGATGAATTAAAAGTTATTATAACTATAATTATACTAACTAACAAAATAAAATATAAGAACCTCGCTATTAAGTCGGTTAAAAATACGGACACATTGAGTGTAGTGTGTCGTGGCCTTTATAATAATAGTGAAAACGTGGAGGTAGATGAAGAAAAATCTACCGCACCTATGACGGAGTTAACTCGCTGCATCAGTCTGCTCCTGACCACGGTCAGTGCAACCTGGTCGAAAAGTCAAGCGATTCAAAGGTATTTATTGTGCGTTAATTCCTGTTAGTATACAGTAATGTCAAGCAACGCGACGGTATAAAAGTTAGTAATTAAAAGTTAGTATCATCATTAGGTTTCAGATCCAAGTCTGTCACCCTAGCACCTGGTTCACGCGACCGTCTTCGTAACATCATTACCGTCCTTCACCCAATTCCTGAGTTCCCCTCATAATTTCATTACGCGCGTAATCAAATTCTGTTAGTTGGATTATATTCCTATCGCTTTATCAAATCTATTGTCTTTTGTTAGCGAAATTATTATTTCCGATTGCTACCGGGATTGTTCTTTGTTCAGACTTGTGAATACTCCGCTGGTTAATAGAATTTTATTGTGTGAACATTGATTTTACTGGTGTCGGCAACTTTGGCAAAGTGGTCAAGAAGGCGGAAACCATCAAGAGGTTTGTTTACTTTATTTTATTGATACCTTTTAAGTGTTTGCAAGTAGACGGCATAATAAGATATGCAGTATTTTGTAAATTTTTGTTCGACTGCCTCGTTGGTCGGGCGAAGTGTTATTGGGTTTATCTGTTAAGTAATTCTCAGTAGCAGCCCAGAGTCAGGAAGTTGGTGGTGTGCCACTACCGTGCTTCGGAGAGCATGTAAAGCCGTCGGTCCTGCGCCTGATCTCTCTCCGGTCGTGTTGGATTGCTGTCCCATCGGACGAAGGAAGAGGTAGTGCACCTGTGTTTGCGCACACACTTGTGCACTATAATATCTCCTGCGTACCTACTTGGCTAATCTCTGTGGAGATAGGCCGCCGTGACTGTAATACGGTCGGAGCATATATATATATTTAGTAATCATCGTTTTTTACTGAAACTGGCATTCAGTTTAAAATTAACCACATTATTAGGAGTAGCAATAAAAGTCTTTGCTACCAGACTTTTAATTAATTTAACCCTTATTTATTCTCTTCACGAATTGATGTTCTTTTTAATATTGTTTCTAGCTTCCGTATTAAAAAGATAGTGCATATATTAGTGTTTTCATTTTAACTACATTATGCAATTATAATTTTATACTTATATCTCAAATAAAATTTATAGAACTTGTAGTTGCGGTTTCCATGTCCGACGTGCTTTAAAGCGAAATGCTTGTTTATTATAAAGATATAGTGCAAAAGACGTGACTTCGCTCCAATTTCGTTATAACTACTTGTATTCCTTTGAAATACTGAAAATCTGTTTTGATTCCCATTCGGAATACTTAAGTAAAAATATGGGTATAAAGTAGAGCTGATTCTTCGGTAGACTGCTTCGTTGGTCTAGTGGTCCAAAGCGCGGCATGAGGTCTCGGGTTCGATTCCCAGGTCGGGCAAAGTGTTTTTAAGTTTTTCTGGTAGGAAATTCATAGTAGCAGCCCGGTAGATGGCAATAGGCTCACCACGTATTAGGGACCTATAGGGACCTATAGGGACTTAATAACAGTAGTGAAATGTGAGTGGACAACTGTGTACACCTCTGCCTACTCCTTCGGAGAATACAGGCGTGATGGTATGATGCTATGATGCTTCGGTCGGGTTTTAGTTTTTAACTCTATTCAGCTACAAAAAAAATAGTTTTATTCTAAATTTTGCTTCCACTTATGCTTATCCATGAACGTAGAGCATGAAAGGCATCCCATTATTTCTGTTGGTGACAACAATAGTACACCACGGAATCAAATATGTTAGCTTTTATGTTACCATATTTCGAACAAATTAAGAACAAAATATTCTATACCATAGAAAAAAGATCGCGGTTATTCTATTCCGTGGTGTACACAAGTCCTGTATTACCCTTGCTTGCGGATAATAACTTGAGCAAAACTTATTTCAACTGTGAAATTAATTTGTGTAATCGGCTTTCGATGCCGTACCTGTAAGCTGTGGCTAAGCGAAGGCTTCGTCGCTCCAATGCGGCCTATGAAGTGCATCCGATTGAGGTAATTTTTTACTCCACCGGTGCATTATACTGGCTGGTTTCCACGATAATATGGAATTAAAAAAGAAAAAGAGTTGGTGCAAGTTGCGGGAAATAGCTCGTTCATTAGCTAAGTGGGTGGTTAACACGACTATAAGAGCACGCAGTGTTCCTCTACGGATTATTCTTGCAATGGGCCCAAATAGAAAATCAATTGTTTCTCTGTCTTTTCTTCAAAATTGAATAGTCGTTTCTCTTTTTTCCAGTGATATTTTCTTTTATTTCCTTTTTCTTGGCAGACAAGTTTACAAAGTCATTTGAGGGATACTTTGGTGAATGCAAAATTGTTCAAGACAGTGGATTCTTTGCTACAAATTCCGACTGAAGTACCCTAAACGCTGTGAGAGTCAAGATGAATCGTGTGAGTTGTTAGAAAAGAGACCGAACTTGTTCGTTTTGTGAATAATTATGCTATTTACGTATTGTACGGATTAGCCCGTATGTGTTATTATAGCCCGGTTAGTGGTTTGTCAGAGTAGGATAACACCAGAACCTGGCGCATGGATAACATTTGGTGTGACATAGCTAGATAGAAGGAGACAGTATCGGTGGCGGTTACCACCAACAACAGCATTCCCAGTGAGGGTTGACGTCAGGCAGGCGGTCGGTCATAAAACATAGCCAAAACTTTTGCAGTATTCCAGATATAAGTATGCTGAGCGGACCCCAAATTAAAGGATAAGGGCAGTGGGATGATGATGATGATGTACCTTTTTATATGGTCGTAAAAAAAATACAATAATACAGTCCTACTTAATAATATCCTAACATACCGTGACACAGATCGTTTAACAGATTATAATGATGTATACTGATATTTATTAGATTTACATTGTTAATTACTATTTTTAAAGGAAACATTGAAAAATAATAGACACGAACAGGTCTTGAACCCGCGACCCTCGACATTCGGTTCCATTTCCGTATCACTCTACAAACTGAGCTAGTACTACTGCTGTAATAACTAGCTGAGTCTCCTTGTATTCGTCTTAAGGAGACGCCTGGCGATATTTATTTAGCAATCTTTTACAGATCTACTAAATTAAAATTACTAAATGTCTATTATTTTTCAATGTTTCCTTGAAAAATAGTAGATCATAATTATATTTTAAGTGCGAAAGTAAACGGACACTACTGCAAACGGTTTCCAAATAATTTGTTATTCACCTAAACGTCAAGAGGAACGTCGGGATGATCCTTTTCTCAACCCGTTATCACAATACTCACAAAATTGTGCCATCCCCACTCAACGTGTACTTCGTGGATGTCATAAAAGTTTGTGAAGTATGTTTAACGAGGAATACTTGGGACCCTCGCTGTTTGCAGACTTGTGAGGCTTTTAGTGACGTTTATCTTGCGTCTATAATTCGTACCTACATAATACAGATGTTTACATACATAACGACAATATATATTATATGTGTACATACTTTTAAGCATATGCCAGTTAACGATTGACGATAGTACTGGCAGAGAGTACAAGTGCACTACCTAAATCACGCACTATTTTTGATAAATGGATGCATGATCAGGTGCCGTGCTTGGCTCACAAAAGAGTGAAGAAACCCATCGTCTAGATAGTTCCATAATCGTATTCTCATACTCATTGGAAGGAGAGATAAGGTAGAAAAAATTCCAGAAATGAACAATTATATATATATAACAAACTCACCCTTAGGACGCGCAACTTGTAGTGACACGGAACATGACATAATGTGCGTAATTTCCGTCTCACTTAGCCACACGCGACTTGTTCTAACATATTTACCTACACCTACCAATTACGCCTAAGCAGTCCCTTGTGTAGTCAGCCTAATTCTAAATAATGGGCAAGCAGTTTTTGTTACCACACCGATGTTGGGCCCTTTGCACACGGTGACATTTAGAATGCTTGTATGTGGTGAGAGATTTCGTTTTATTGTCAAAATGTTGTTGGTCTCTTTGTTTTCTCATATTTTTGTTATTTATCGTGTTTGTCGTTGTAACCACATTATGGCGTCTTTGTTCGAAGTAAGTAAGTAATATGTGAAGAGCTAACCATAATCTACACATCCGATCCACCTCCACTGCGCATGATAACGACATTTATAGATAGACGACTGCTTCTAATATGATCTCATGAAAGTTAAAGTCATATGTCTCTAAAAATGTGCATAAAGTAAATACGATTGAAACAATTTCTTCCTAAGTAACAACTTGAATGAAATCTTTCTAGTAGGTACTTATGAAGAAAATCGCGCACAGACAAACGTGGTGGGCCTTTGCTTTTATCCCTGGGCCCAAAAAAGGGGTGTTATAATTTAAGTTTGTAGCATATTTTTATCTGTCTGTCTGCGTATTACTGTAGCATTCGTAGCTCCCAAACGGATGGATCAATTATAATAGAGATTATACAATGTGGAAAAGAGATGTGCGATTAACGCAATCGCACATCGATTTATATAATCCCCATACACAACAACTTCTGATCGCAGAACGTACGTCAATACGATTATAAGACAGGTCTATTAATTCTTAGTTATAGATAAATCAAAACAAACTAAGTTCCTGCTTACTATTTAAGTAGAGGCTCTAGTTTATTTATTCTAGTTGATAGCGAACATTTTTAACCTAAATAATTTACATTTAAGTTCTTTCAAAGTTTCAAACGAAGTTTATTTTATGGTTTAGGAGAGTAACATTTTGGTTTTTATTAGGTATGTAAAGATGAAAGTTTTTATAGACTTAGGTACAGGTGTTAATTTACTACAATTTTACAGGATAATGACAATCTTTTTGGACCGTTCATTGTAGCAGACTATGAGGCTACCTACATCCAACAATGGATCAAATGTTGGGGCTCTGGTGGTTTGAGGGTGTCAAGAAGACATAAGGCTATGCGACGAATCTAATTTGGTTGCCTCCTTGAAACATGATAAAATTAAATTTCTACTTTATTACAAAAGCCGGCAAGCTATATAAGATTTCTCCGCGTTAAAGTATTTTTATTTCTGAAAATATATATGTAGCTAAAAACAAATTATTGCTGTTATATCTGTATATTTAAACCACACTAACTGACTGCCTCGTTGGTCTCGTGGTCGCAAGCGCGGCTGCCGAATGTGAGGTCCTGGGTTCGATTCCCAGGTCGGGTAAAGTGTTATTGGGTTTTTCTGTTAAGGAAATTCTCAGTAATTCTCAGCCTGGAGTTAGGAGTTTGGTGGTGTGACACCCCCGTGCTTTGCAGAGCACGTAAAGCCGGTCCTGCGCCTGATCTCTCTCCGGTCGTGTACGATTACCGTCCCATCGGACTATGAGAGTGAAGGAAGGGGGAGTGCATATGTGTTTGTGCGTAAACTTGTGCACTATAATATCTCCTACGGCTAATCTCCGTGGAGATAGGCCGCCGTGACCGAAATACGGTTGGGTGTATATTATTATATTTAAACTGGTTTTTTGCTTATCATAACAGCTGTAGTTAGCATTATTTATTCAATATGTACATAGTATTTATTCCCTTAGAATGATGATATTATATGGTTTTATAGGGAATCTATGTATAAGCCTGTGCCTATTTTTCCTTTTTTACAGACAATAATGTTCACATATCTTAGCAAAAATAAAGTCGTAAAACGTTTACACATTCTTTGCAACTTACATAAATCTTTAGGTAAAACACCAACATATTTTGTCGCAGAAACAACTGTATTACCATCTAAATATTCCAGTACATCACGGAATCCCACAAAAACCCTTTTTTTCTTGTATAATATACATATAAAGTTACAATATTGCGCCGTTGTCAACGTTGTAAATTCAATTTCTTTGCTTTCTTTTATTTTTCTCTGGCAACGAAACCGCTTGTCAGTCGAAATGATACTCACTGGAGTCTATTTACAATTCTTGTAGCGTTCAAAGAATTTACTCTATAGGTTTACAATTATTTCTGTTTTAATGGCAACAGTATTAAATAAAAGAATCACTTGTAACAAAGACAATTATTTTAAAATATTTCGAGCTTAAACAATCCAAAGAAAACGTATAAGTATTAATTGTATGTTTGTAAAAGATTTAAGTTTGAGTATCTTAATCTATTTTAAGTATGCAATCAATGTACCTACGCTGAAGTTATTGATTTTAAACGCTACCAAGAATGTGATTTCAGAATATTACTTCTAATTGAATGTCGTCTACATAGCCAAGAAAATGGTTATCCATTATCAAAAATAAAAGTTTCATCCATAATATATGAAGTTTGATGCAATAACGTGCTCAAAGAACTTAGAGCTAATGCATGACTCCCAACTTATGTGTTTACTTTGACACGCTGATATTAAATTTTCACAGCCAAAAAGCTTTTTAACAAATTTGGTACTTTGTTATATTAAAAAAATGTCCAAGAAAGTTTAAGGTGACTTCAAAATAATCTGTGCGTCATGTTGATTTACGAGAAAAGTTTTACAAACGGATTTATTAAAGTGGGGTGAGGGGAAAGTGCAGTGGTTTTTTTAATAAGGTTCAAATAACAGTAATCCGTCCAATTAAGATGTCCAAGATTTTGACATCAGCTGGTGAAACTGTTGTATTAATTTTGGCGTAACGACGAAGGCATTTAGGGACTTTGGTTTTGTTTACGCGGTTTCAAGTTACTTGTAGCAACGACCGTTTATTTTAGCAGCCTGCAAGTATTACGAATGTTGGCAGACGGTTGATTCTGGTGAACAATTTGTGTGAAAAGAGCCTACTTTCATGGCATTTTAAATCTTTAAATTTTTTACAACCCACAAACAGTTTCACAGAACAAAAATAAAAAACGTTTCTATGATTCTATGTTTTTTATTACTATTGCCTTCATAGTTTTTTTTTTGAAATACTATCCTATTGAAAAGCCGCCTTACATTTTCATATATTGAATTTTATATTATGGAATAGTCATATAATGTTTTGAGTCAAGACTCCAGACTCAGTTTAAACTTATATGTTATAAAGTAAGTAATTCTATAAGTTTAACACTCTAGTATACTTTTACATTAGGTACTTAGTTACTTCGATTTTGTACTATTACTAAGTACTTTCTAAAAGTTTTGTGTTCACATTGTGGAAATTGGCTTGGACAATTTCTGTATTTTACTTGTTGCACGTATTAATTTATTCATGTTGTTCTGTCTGGGACATGTACACGACTCGTAAATCAGAATGTCCCGAGTCCTTTACGTTATTATATTCAATTTAAAATTAAACGTAACTTGGTTGCAGTTATCTTGCAATAAAATCAAATTAGTCGTAGAACTCGCAAGGGCGACAGCCTAGCATGAGGTCCTGGGTTCGATACCGGGTCGGATAAAGTGTTATTGAGTTTTCTATCTTAGAAAATTCACAGTGGCACGCCGGAGTTTGAAACTGTGCCCGGTAGATGGGAATAGGCTCACCACCTATTACATGGGACTTAATAACAGCATTGGCGAAATATGGGTGTTTAACTTTGTAAACCTCTGCCTACCCCTTCGGGGAATACAGGCGTGATGCTATGGTTATATTTATCCAATTAGTAATGTTTTATTATTCAAAAGTCCTTTTAATAAAATGAATTTTCAAAAGAGGTTTTGTATTATGATTGTCTCGTGAATAATTGAACAAGATCAATATAAATTGACCTCTCAATTTTGAATTGATTTGAACCACTCAATTTGCATTGTGTTTGTATTCATATTTGTGTAATAGCTCTTCGTAAATTCCACTTTAGACTTCATAGTAGTTGACCCTAATTTACGATCATATCATACGGGTCACTATAACAAACAAATATATATTTTCTTACCCTTGACAAAAAAATCAAAAAAGATTTATTTATTTTGAGAATTATCGATATTACCTTTAATACGCGAATGTCGAAGGAAGCGCCACTCGAGTCGAGTTTACATAACGAAATGTAAATTTTATTCTATTAAATCGGTCCCAGGGGCGGTGTTTACAATACAATTTACACATAATTTATTGGAGTCTTCGCGGGTGTGTTATGTGGGTCCCGTCAATTTCGCAAAATTACCACTTTCCTAACGAAATGTATGGGTGGCACGCTCCTTTGCTTTACTCCGACTCCTTTAAGGGAAATTTCCAGGAACGGGGTTGTAATATTCAATTACGCAGCCACGTAGAGGAATAGAAGTAATATTTTTTGGTATACTGAAGTTGCTTAAGAGTACTTGTACCATCGATTAGACAGCGCGGTTGGCGCAGTGGTCGAGAGATCGACAGCTGCGCTGCGTGTCGCAGGTTCGATTCCTGCACGGAGCAAATATTTGTACGATCTATAGATAATTGCTCAGGGTCTGGGTGTGTGCGTGACAAAAAAAAACAATTCCTTCGTCTATTGACAGCAATAATTTATGAATAAATGTCAAAAATAACTAAAGTTAAAGGACACATTGGTTTCTTTTATTGTTACGTTTGTGCTAAATAAACGCACATCAATATTGATCTTTTATTTCGTTGGGTCTAACCTTCATGGAGGACAAAATACACTACACCGTAAAAATAAGTGTATAGAAGTAGGTACAGATCGGACCTTACCAACATCAATTACTTGATTGTGGCCTAAGTAGGTATATCCAGTGAATTAATGGAACTCTCCTTAATGAGATAACTTTGTTCTACGAGTTGTTCAAGTGCGTTCTAGATAAGAATGTTTTGCCGCCTTCGAGCATTCATGTGATACTTACCACTTCTTACTGATATTTTATTAGTCTTTGCCCATGTTCTTGTACTGACTAAACTTTTATTCTGTTTTTGGATATATCACAGAACAAGAATATAGATTATGAGCCTAATCTAACACGTTGAATCGGAATAAGTTCCATTTGGCGGATTCAATATTTAGCTGTAATAGTCATAAGCTGTTTTGAGGAGAGGGGCTCGTGGCTAAGTAACAGCCGCATAGATCGATCGATCCAGGTTAAGCTGCGCTTACCGCGGTTGGTATGTGGATGGGTGACCATCATTTCATACCGAGACCCCACCGTGCCTCGGAGAGTACGTTAAGCCGTCGGTCCCGGTGTTAAATTAAGATCTATGACAGCCGTTACGGGTAGTCTGAGGCCTGAAAGTTTGACAACCAGTCATACCACGAGATATCGTGTTACCGACTGACTGACGACTGACTGATAGTAATTGGGTTGTGGAAGTCATATAGGTAGTCGCTCCATGTAAAATACTGATATAAGCTGCATCCGGTTTGACTGGAAGCCGACCTCAATGTAATTGGGAAAAGGCTAGGCAGATATTCATTAGCTTTTTTGTGGTTAAACAGCGCTGTGCGCGGTCAGTCTGTAGCTGGGTGACCACAATAGTATACTCATCCGTCGGTTTTAGTTGTTCTTAATTAATATACATAACATATAACATAGCATCACGCCTGTATTCCCCGAAGGTGTAGGCAGAGGTGTACAAAGTTAAACACCCACATTTCACCAATGATGTTATTAAGTCCCATGTGTATATAAGTGGTGAGCCTACTGGGCACAAATGCTGGGCTGCTACTGAGAATTTCCTAACAGAAAACCCAATAATACTGCCAACTTGGGAATCGAACCCAGGACCTCGTGCTCAATAGTCGCGTTTGGGCCTACTAGACCAATGAGGCAGTCCCTGTTTATTAATAGCGATCGCTAAATCAGATGCGTACGGGAGGCTGGAATGACTCTGGTAGTACGAACCACACGGGTTACGAACCACATTATAGAAGAAGAAAAGGCTGTTATACAGGTAGATAATTAGTTATCGTAAAGGGTACGTAAATTGTTTTTTAACACACTTCGTGAAGTGGCTCTTATTGCATTGCTTTTAGGTTCATAATGAGGCTTGTACGTACACGTGATTTTCTTTAGTTACTACACTAATCCGGTAAGAAATAAAAAAATAAGCTTGACACCTTTACGTTCACTTTTAAATTTCAGCAAAGAGTTTTTATGTTTAAAAACTGCCTTTCCTTGATGAGTTTTAATTTTTTTGTGATTATTTAGTTTTACATAAAATATGACGTTTAATTTCTTTTATCTATTGACTAATTCTAAAAAAACAATATAGGCTGTTTTGCAACTTCGCCAGTGAGCTTCCTTACATCTGCGCGTGAATAAATCATAGCGATTCTAATGACCAACTTAGCTCACTTGTGTCATAATGTACTATTATTATTTTGCGTTCTACAAAGATTGAAAAGCCAACATTGTTTTCATCATTCTTAGCCTTCCTTCTTGATCTTCAAAACGTTTCGTTTTAAATGGGTTTGTGACAATCTTTTAACTTAATAGCTCTGTCCCAATTGTCCCTCGTAATTTAATTTCAGATGTTTAAATAAATTTTGGGCAATTTGGTGGGTCGTTTGATAGTTAATGTTACACTTATCACTGGAAGAGCATTTGCCTAAAATTAATGCTTAATGTTCTAATCGTTTTTAGACTAATTCGGCTATAAATGTAGATTAGCGATGGAGATGGTGCTCGTTTAAAAAGTTCGTGTTCAATTAGTTGATATCTATTTGGTTTCTATAAATTAAGGAAGTGTGCTTTTAGATATAACTATTACATAATTTTCTTTTGAGGCGACATTAAACGTGGATCGATGCGCTTCATATACCACTTTTAAAAGGTAGAAGTCAGCATCGAGTAATCACCACATTCTTTAAAATAACTAGCACCAACAGAAAATAATATTAATATAATAGAATAAAAGAACAAAAATATTATTTACAAAATATATTTCAAAAATGCAAACGAAGGTCTATGCGGTCCGATTTATTCACATGAAGGCAAAATATACGAATTCTAATAAGCTTGTTGACACACAGCTGCCGGTCAGTAATCCAATTAAACTCACCAACTGACACTTCCTTATGTTTTAATTTAACTTTCATAAATCCAATATACGACTACAAGGGTGCGGGAGCATTAAAATCAACAAACATTATTATAATATAACAACTTTTAACCGGATTAATCGCGTGTATTATTGGTTTTTGTTTTTCCTGACGTTTCGAGCGCTACAAAGTGATTAATTCGGTTAAAATTTGTTTTATTATAATGTTTAGGGATCGCCAACACCTATGATATGTTTATAAACAAACATTATGTTTTATTTACTTGTTTTGGGCATGCAAAGATTACATCGGAAATTACGACTTACGAAAGAAGATTAACTCCGGACGAGTCACATTTTTTACTGTATTTTGAAGTAAACGAATCCAATTGTAGGGGGAGGAGTTGAGAGCTTTGAATGATTGACTTGTCGCTTGACGAAAATTAAGTCAAGTTGCGTTTACGGGAATTTATTTTATGTTCCGAATTAATTTGAGTATTCCTTAATGAAATTCAGTATCGTATAATATTCGGTATATCTTGTGTTCGTCTTTTACGTCATGGTTCTGGACAGGGAGAAGTAGGTTATTATTAGTTGCTTCGACTCAATTGTACGGCGAACTGAGCCACTGTTTGCATCTGTGGTTTGCACCAATTGGGTTATTGTTGTCTTCGTGTTATCTAGCATACTATCATCGTATGTATGTGAAGTTCCAATGCGTATGTAAAGCGAAATGCTGTTTACATATGACTTTAGAAAACCATAGAGATAATGCTATTACTTTCAAAACATTGTTAGGTATGTATCACATGAACTGGGTGAAAGCTTAGAAGTGTTTAAAGATGTAAGTATGGTGAGCAACATAAAATGCAAAGCATAGAGAAGAGAGAAAATTCGGTAAAAAATATATTTAAGTATATACCCGAGGCAATAAATATGTAATCTAGACGTAATTTTGGAGGAATTGAAAGTGCACGGTAATTAATGTTATATAAAAGTTCGACCAGTTGTAAAATAACTACAGAAAAATCTTGTTCATTTTGTTCAACACAACATTAGAAATATACGTAAATAATAAAAATATTTACTCAAAACGAAAAATTCGAATGCGTAGGCATATACCAATTTAGTTCATAATCGAATAACAATGGGTATAAGGCGCTACACATGAACAGATACAGAGAAAAACATAACTTATTGAATTGAAAAACTTACGGTATTAATTTATATAATCATATTTGCGAGACCAGGCTTAAGCGAATAGCATAAATTTGTCACTGTTCTGATAAAGCACATGTAAAATATCCCTAATAAAACACTGAGTGTACTTAAATAAACAATTACTGCTACGGTAATGGATTAATTTGCAAAATCAATGCGATAATGCGATGATAAACTACACAAAGGAAAAATGCATCTTTCTTTACCTTATGTTATACTAAAGGCCAAGAGAGATAGGTTACAAACTGTACGTCCTCATAACATCGGCGTAAACTGGGCTTTCTTATAGCAAGTGATCAGTAGGCGAGACATCGACGCACGTGACATAATAGCACCAAATATCCTGCTGAAGGCTTTATGGGAAATAAGATGGGAGGCGTAAATATGAAGTATGGGCAAACAGGTGGACAAAAGCTGTGCCTTTTGAAACGAAACTCTGCAGATTCTTCAATTTCATTATTTTACTGGAATAGGGTTTTTTAACTTAGTTTATATTAAGTAGTATCATAAATAATAAGAAAAATATTTGAGAAGGGACTGAATAGATACCAATGACGTCGCCAAAAAGACGTAGGATTAAGACGATGGAGAATTCACGGTGGTGAGCAGAGGTCGAGATGGCTAAGTGGTCAGAGCGCCTGGAGTATTTATCCGGGAGGCACAGGTTCGAATCCCACTCACGACTGTATTCTTTTTCGATTTAATATAATAACTTTATTTGGGAATCAAGGTATCAAGGTTATAAAGTTTGGAAAAAGTCATGATGATTTATTATTACCGAAGTTGATTACGATCACGATTTCTTTGTCATCATCATCATCTCCCCGCCTTATCTCAATTTATATTGGTGGCGCAGCATGCATTCTTCTTCCACAAATCTTTATTTCGTCATCACAATTCGACAAAATCCTTACCTAAATAAATATTAGAGGCTGCAATATATTCCGTGGAGTATGGTTCTACATTATGCTACTTATCTTCAAGAAGGCTAATAATGGAAACAGATGTATGACTACACACTATAGATTTCTCTCTAAGGACCCTCTGGGTGCGATAATTACTTTCGAAGCAGCTCCATTACGATGACTGATGGCTGTCTTGGGAAACATGAGCCTTTTACACCGCCAATATCGTAGGTTCTTGTACTCAAAAGTACATACCACATTGTCAATTTGATAATGTTACTGAACTTGTCAAGGTCTGTAGTTACAATTCAATTTTCAATTAATTTTAATTATCAAATTGTTATTGTAGTTGATAAGTGGATTGAAGCTGCCTTATTGGTCTAATGTACTCAAATGCGACAGAGCGTGAGGTCTTCTACGTACGATTTCTGGGTTGGGCAAACAGTACTTTTTATATTGATAAAACCATATATTTTAAAAAGAGTTTCTATGGAGTTTCTTGCCGGTTCTTCTCCGTAAGATCAAAAGTGCCTGTAAGTCTAATTGAAATAAAAATATTTGAATTTGAAATTATTGGGTTTTTCTGTCAAAATTCTTTAGCAGTAGCCTGGAATTGTAACCGGTTGGGGATAATAGGCTAACCGCTATAACATGGAACTTATTAATGTGGTTGTACAACAGTACATCTCTGCCTAACCCTTCGGGGATACTACAGGCTATGTTTATTTTATGCGTTAAGTAGATTGACATTCATATCTTATTTTTATAATATACGTAGGTGGTAGCCTGACTTTATGGTGTCTGTTTTGACTAGATAAATTATTGAGCGAGATTGCTTCATAATTGTTAAGACCGTAGATGGGATGGTGATATCTCACATGTAGATAATTAATATAAGAAAAAAAAAACAATGGATGTAATCCTTGAAACCATCTTGTTACCTGTTTTAGGAATAATGTTATCTTCTATTTAATAGTTACAATAGTAACTTCAATTGATGTTGTAATCGCAAAAATAAGCATAGGCATGTTTTTTAGAACAGAACAAAGATGTATTTCTATCATATGTCTAGTTCATTAAAATGTCGTTAAATAAAGCCAAAATAACATTTACCGATAGGCACTCAGAATTAATTACAATAATTACATACTGCCTACATCAACTCCGCAAAGCAGAAGAGTTACCTAATAAATTAATGTTTTACGCTTTTAGCTAAATCACACGAGATGAATACTTAATTTTATTTAAAGTGAACTCCCGGGGAGCTCATCTAACTTGAAATGAATGGGCGTCGACGTTCTATGGCATATACTTGTAGCTATAAATTTTAAGCCGCATTCAAGTGCGTGTCGCCTGCTCTCAGATAAACATTGAAGCAAATAAAGATTGTGAATTGCTGCGTGAAATAATTGATATGTGGAGAGATGGAAATGAACAGAGAAGTGCTATTCAAAAGGTAGGTATTAAGTATTTTATAATTTGTGATACAGACAGACTGCATTTTTACTGAAAAAACGTTCTTTTTGTTGAAGAACCCTATGTTATTAGTTTATTGTCATACATTACATAGTTGAATTACTTAAGTGAGTTAAAATTAATACTATATACACAAATAAACCTAAATATAATGACTACATAAATATATACAAGATAAAGATAATAGAAATAAAATATACCTATAACATATAACAAACATGGTTTAGGCGTCTAAGTATTCCTCCGCATCGCTGTCATCCGGTAATGTGCCCAGAAGTCTGGCAGCATTGCCACGTTGAATGGTAATGCTAATTCTTTGACCTAGAAATAGGCCAGCCCTCTGGTCTCGCGAAATGTCGATCAGTCTGCCAGAAATATCTTAATTTCTTATTTCTTCTGTACATAATTAAATAGTCATTATATTATGGTTTATTTGTGTATCTAGTATTAATTTAAACCTAAATATGTAATTCAAAATAGAATTTAAATGCAAGAGGATAACAAAAAACAAAACATAAATTCATGTTTTTGACAGTTATCGCTACAGCTAAATGTCATTGATTTTCTATATACATACATCGGGAAAATACAAAACCTATCAGCACCAATAAAATAGGAAAACCACTAAGATACTATAAACATGTTTTATTTTTTAAAGAAACATTGAAACAAAAAAAACCTCCTTTATTTTTTCAATGTTTCTTTAAAAAAATGTAATTAATATAGGCATTACCTGGCCTCAACAAGTATTAAAAAATATAATTAAATATGATGAAAATTTAAAATTATATTCCTGGCTGAAAAGTCGGATCCGATCTGAAAGTCATTATAACCAAACGGGATTTTTAAGTTCCTTGAAATAAAAAAGGACTATTTGTTTTTATGACAGTAGCAGTAATTTTTCCTCTGTTATTGAAGCAAACAAACATATCAGGTATCTTGAAGGAGCGAGTATTTATTGTGGCGCAACTTGGCACAAATCTATGTCTGCCAGGGAATTGAAATACACTGAATATAAGTTTTGTACCTACTTAACAATGTAATAGATTTTTTTTTACTTGTTGGATTATCGTGCTGATTGTTCTCCGTAACACACTATTTTGACCCATGAATATAGTATCTTTGATGTTTCATAAGTAAGGTAAGGGGCTGAGTTGCCCGTGTCCGTAGGAGTGCACCCTTAAAATGGAATCCTTATACGTGGCCCCTGGGTGGTGCAAAACAGGCAACACAACTCTGGTGGAAGACTTCGGCCGCGGATGCTTATCACCCACCGGACGAAGCCATGCCGTGAGGCGACCTAGTCATTTTTTGGGATATAGTCCGGTGCAACCTTTTTGGGAGACGGGTCTGGGCAGTTGCATCAACGCCCCAACTATCGTTCTCCCCAAATCTATCCACTCTATTTAAGAGTGAATAGATTATTCTGGATATACTTGCTGCATCCTCAGCCACAGCGTCCCTTACCATCAGTTGGGTTGGTGGCCAAACGGAGATAAATTTTTGATAAAAAAAGTAGGTTCCTGTAATTTATTTGGTCTATTTCAATTGAAGATTTACCATAACAAGGAGTCCTACAGGAGATAATATAAAGATTGTCACATTCTGATTAGGTTCTATGCTAGCAGGTATTCTATAAAACGAAACAAATTTTGTTAGTTCCCTAAAAACAAATAATGTTACCTACCTAGTTGAAGCATGTTTTGATCACGAAACTGAAATACTGTGGATTAGAGTTTTAAAACCTGGGATCCACAGACTACCGCGGTCTGTAAGCTTTACGTGGCCTGGTGCAAAGGTTTTCGCCTTGGGATATCAAGGGCTCTGTAGTTCACAAAATAATATATATATGAATATATAAAAATAAAACAGGTTAAATAAATTAGACCCTTATTATCTATCTATCTATATAATACCTTTAAACGAGCAATTCTTGTATATATATAATCTGAATCTCGGAAACGGTTCCAATGATTTTCATGAAATTTTGTATGCAGGGAGTTTCGGGGGTGATACATCTATCTAGCTAAGTTTAATTTTTATTAATCATCGCTTTACCATCCAGGTACTGATCATTAAAGCATCGATACGCGACAGGAAATTGTTTTATGGTACTTCACTTGTGGCTTACAAGCTTGTTGCAGTCACATAATGGATTATGTTATGTGATACTTGGCAATAATTAAATAATTTAACTAATAAAGCATTTGTAGGGGTTAATGGTTCGGTATTTAATATGTTAATAGGAGCCATCTGGTATTAAGCGAGTATAATTATAACTACATGATCACTTAATAGATGTGTTTATAATGAATCTTGTCGTTACATGGCGCCAGTAATGGCTCGTGTGAGCCTTGATTACCTATAACATTTTAGTGTTGAATTTTGATTGGTTCTAATAAATTCAGATAATTCCTTCAAACAGCATGCGTAAGGAAACTCTAAAATGTAAATTTTTGAGGACAGAAAAATGTGGTCGTGAGCAGGATTCGAGCCTGCGCCTTCCAGATAATTACTGTAGACGCTCTGGCAACTAAATCATCTGTTCATTACCCCGAATTCTTTTTACACATTTTAATACATTCTTTGGTGACATCATTACAATGTATTTAGTCCCTATACTAATTAATTTCAGCAATATGATTCTTCAGATAAATCTTCGAAAGCATTAACGCATGCATAGCGAAATTTATAATAATTATGTGGAATCTTGTGGAAAATTTAATTAAAATAATTTTAATAAAGAATTTTGTGGAAAAGGAATACGGTCGTGAGCAGGATTCGAACCTCCGCCTCCCGGATAAATACTCCAGGCGCCTGACCACTAAGCCATCTCGACTTCAGCTCACTACCGCGAATTTTTCTTCCACATTTTAATACGTCTTTTGGTGACGTTATTGCTATCTATGCTTATATGATATGCTATAATATGATTCTAATTAATTTTAGCACGTATCCATATAGTACTGCAAAGGTAATGTGCACCCTCTTTTGATACTGGTGGGTGCCGTGAACTATGAGCAAAACAAGTAGAAATTTTAAAGACTTCCTATTATAAGCTTGGCAGATGGGTACCCTACCCGGGTCTTCTGTAAGATGCAGTTTGATGTTTGTAAACTTCAGAAACTATGAAAGCGGGTAAGTCAAAAGAAGTTTACTATGTTTTCTTGGAGATTAGTTTCACCTACATGAAGGAAGTTGAAATATATTTAATATTATGAATATTCAATTATTGGGTATAGGGATAGTTATGCAAAGCTGATTGGACGAAGCTCTGTTGGCTCACTAATTACCAGACATTATAGTTTTTTCGAATAGTTAAGATAAAAATGAGATTAGCAAGTATAGTTAAGAAAACTTCAATTATTTTATTCAATTTATTTGTCACTATCATGTCATATATTAATTACACTGCCAAGCCTTGCCTTGGAACTATTTTCTAAGACCTAACGGCAATATAACTTAACTTTAGGCTCTGAATTTATGTTGAAGTTATGGACAAAGGATCGTTGACCCGTTTTCATTGGATGAAACGATGTTCTAAGGATCTTATATAGTTACTTGGCTACGTGCTAATAAAACAGTTAATGTGAAACTAGCTGTAGGTTACTACTCAACAATGTTATACCTAATTAAATTGATATTCTCACGTCGTGAAAGAATTGATTCTCATATAAAATATTCATAATTTAAGTTAAGTCTATTCTTTAGCAGAAACATATGTTAACGTTTAAGATTTGCATATCAAAAATTTATGTCACCATAAAATTTGGATAATGGTACTTTTTACAAAGGTTACTTTCAGCACTGACTTCCAAAGATTCTTTCATTATTGATTGCATTGCATTCCAAAAGTGCGACGAAAATTAAATCGCCAGCGTGGACTGTACATGGGTAAAGTAGTATTAGGTGTTCATGTAAAAAGGACGTTCATACATAAAGACGCCTGAACATTCAGTATGTTTATAATAAAACCCCGAGTCACAGTACAACTGCAGTTTATGACGGTACAACATTCATTTGATTCGCAAAATATTTCTACATTACCGACCCCGGAATGTTTTCCCGGAACCGCGGGAACATTTTAACCTTATCTGGGAACAACTAAAATAATTTCGCTCGCTTGACGGGCTATAAACAGAGTTTACGATAGGATATAAATATCTTGGGTCTAAGCGGAGGGTAGGAAGATTGTCTGTGGGCTAACGTATGTGGTGCGTTATGTGTGGGTGTTGGTTTGTGTTAGTGATTGGCAGATATGTCTCCTGGTGAAGGTTGAAGAAGATGGTATGTCTGACATCTGAAGTGTGTGCTGCATTATGATCATTGGGATTACTCTTGAAACTAATACCAATTCCAGTATTAAATATACACCTTAAAACAACGCGTTATTTCAAAACGAATTAACCTACATTACAGTTACCTCAATTTTAAAGCAGGTTGTCTTCATAACATCCAGAATCTTTAATAATTATTTAGGATTACTATTTTTCAAAGAAACATTGAAAAAATAATGGACAAGAACGGCTGTCCATTATTTTTTAGTGCTCGGTGGCGGACACTGCACGGTCTAACAGCTCCTGAGGATGCCCCGTGGAGGGGCGAAACACGTGTAGAGTAGTTGGTGGTAGTCGGAATTTTCACCGCTTGCGTATGTGCATATATTTGCGGGCGGGCGGGCGGTGCACAGGTAATGCATGACTACCCTCAATTTTGTGGAAGTAGCTAGATATTGTATTTATTTGCATCCATTAATATAGGCATTACATGGCCTCAACATGTATTAAAAAATATAATTATATATGAATTATTTAGGAATTTTGGCTTTTATAAGTACGAACTGACATATTACCAATGTCAATCGAGTGGAACTATTTTCAAGCGTAAGCGCACTGGTCTGCCTTATTTGGGTATTTGTTGATGGATATACCTATTTCCATGCTACACTATGAAATGCATAATTTGTAACTGAAAAGTGAAGAAAAATAGGGCTACCTAAATGTTTTTCCATCTGATGAAGTAAAGTCTAATATGGTACAAACCATTTGCTTTTTTTCATGATGTTCAGAAAGTTATTAAGTTGACTCACCAATGGTTTTGTGACTGACATTGATGAAGCTTTATATTATTTTGTTTGATACCATGTCAACTATAGTTCGAAATAAATTACATACTTCTTACACGACTGTCCAAAAAAAGGAGTGTTACGTTTTTAGGGTTCATGTATATGTATGTATGTGTGTAAGTTTCTTTATTCCACCATAACTTCTAAATACCTGAACCGATTTCCGAAATCCAACAAAACCCTTACATTGTCCCGGGTAACATAAGCTAATAATGGAACGTTTGTTTTTAATTTTTCAATAAATTTCATCTAATTTCACTTCAACACAGAACCGACTCGATGCTGCTGTTAATTGCAATAAAATCAGCAAAATAATGTTATCAATTAGGTTAGTATATTAGATTTAGATTTCTTGTTACTCTATTTGTATTAAGGCCACATGTCCTATTAGTTATTTGCCTAATTAATCCCACAGATACATTCACAATGCTCGCGTTTCAGTGAAAGCCCTGCGCGTCACACATAATCCTACTGGATTGCTGACGTCGCATCAAACCATGTATTTTTTTACTTGTGTGTTGTGGTGATGGTTTACTAGTATTACTTAAAAGATTCATCTCATTGTATTGGAATCAAGTACCAAATAAGAGTAAAAAATCAAAATTTCATTTAGTTTTTAACAGTCTTAAAGCACGACACTGGGATTAGGAAAGCTTCTTCATTTTGATTCCGATATCAATGACGTCTCTCAGACGAGAAAGTAGTTATTCAATCTTGACGACAAGGTGAAAAAGGCCGTTAAGTTGTACATAATATTTAAATTAAGACCTGTAATACCTTAACATGCAAATAAAGACTTTGACTTTGAGTTTCAGTCTAATCATCTTATGAAAAAAGAAGACAAGATGTTGCTATGAGAATCCAAGGGATAATTTACTGGTAACAAATCCAAATTGAAAATCTAGGCAACAGGAAATAACTGAGTACCCTAAATAGGTTATTTACGAGACCAATTTAATATCCCATTCGCCGCGCGTCGAGTGGCTGTTGGATAGTATTCAATTATATAATTTTCTCGAAACCTCATCTGTTTGGAGCGTGTTCGGTGTTCGGCTCCCTTTAATCGCCAATTAATTTAGTGAAACCCTTGCCAGTATGTGGAATAAAACGTGCACCCTAATAAAATACTGTTCACGTTGTTCTGGAAAATTTCACATAGATATTGTTGTAAACACGTCAGCTCACACGTCATAATTGCTGGTCTTTTACGATTGATTTCCTTTGTTAAGCGAAACCTTTGCGAACTTGAAGTCGGTAAGTCGGTAATGTAGCCTGTTAAATTGCCGGAATTAGTTAACTAAGGAAATGTTTTTTAATATCCACTATTTAACTTTTTGTTTGTGACAACACGGTCGGCGCAATAGTTGAGAGATCAGCTTATGTGCCGCGCGTTCGATTTCAAGATACGTGCCTGTAAACGAAATCAAAACGGGGGAAATTCTTATCCCCAGAATATAAATTTCTCCTAGTGCTTTTTTTTATTAAATTACTTTAATAACCATTTTGAGCATAGATTGATACTTGTTTCCATTACTCAGTTTGCGGCATTTCTCTGTCGGACAACATCATTATTTTGCTTTGAGTCTATTACAGACGATTCATGGCGCTGTTGGACTTCCGCTTCCTCCCAATTCCACGTTATTGTCGTGTATTCACTGGGGACATCCTCACTCATACAGTATATGGCAGCAAACAGACTTAACTGCTTCATCACAGCGTTGAAAAAACAAGTAAACAACGAAGTTAAACAAATTGTTTAAATGTTACAAAAATAAACTGGAAGTACTTAAAGTAAACACGCTGTTTCAATTCTCCGCTCGAAAGAAAACAATAACAGTACCGGTTTGTATTCATATTTAATAATAATAAACGGGAGAGGAGTAATAATTACCACTTCCATGTAATTATTTCAGGTACTCTGCAGGGCTGAGTGATGTGTTTACGCATTTTTTCTAATGACGATTTAAAGCTAAGTCTGTTGTCATGGGATGAATTGCATCTTCAGACTCCTTATTGAGAATTGATGATACTCGTTTTCCATCTACTTTTTTCTACCATCGCATCGGAATGAAACTCCACAGCGTAATTCAAATTTAAAACGATCAGCCATAATATTTCTTTTTTACTTACCTAAGTTAGTATTAGTATATTTTTTGTGTTCTCAACATAATATGACATGAGACTGCGTAATTAATTCAGTTATAGTCTGCAAACTACGTAAACATCGTTATTTTTTTTTATTTTTTTGATAATGGCATCTCGCAGGTCAACCTAGGAGGTTGTCGACTGCTTAACCGGACTTTCCTGTTGATGCCCTAATAATAAACTATTATTAAGGCCTCCAGCCAGGGGCATACGAACTAAATTAAATCTAAAGCGACAACGCTAAGGGCACCCCCTGCGGGGTACGAGCCTCGGCTTAGGGCGTCGCTTGAGGGAGGACAGCAAGGGACTGGCTGGATCGAACAAGAATCATCATAATTATTATTATGAGGGGAATTTAAAGCTACAGGCTCAGCGGCTACGCGGGCTGGCACGAGCAAGGGTCGGGGAGGTGATGCATTAGGTGCATTACGGGGACGTCGCGACGGGCCTCGGCGGCGAGGCCGAAATGACGGCGGTCTGTGTCTGTGTACTGTGCTGGTGGCCCTACTGCTCTCTTGGAGCAGGGTTATAGCGTCATCGAGGTACAAGAGTGAATGCCTAGGGCGGCGAATTCTACTTATCTGGGAGGGGGTGTATCGGGCGGCAGTAAGAGGGTTGGGGTGCTTTTCATCAGACTCGAAATAACGCTTGCAAGTGCGTTTTTAAACTGTTGGATAGTGGGAATCTTAAGGTCGAGATGGAGGTTTTCGTTTCTAACGTAGAAGGGGGCTCCCGTGGCCTTACGTAAGGCACGGTTCTGGAGGGTCTGCATCTTATGGAGGCGGTGAGATTTCGCGTGTGGGAACACTACGCAGGCGTAGGTCATGATGGGGCGTATGCACGTGGTGTAAAAGGCGCGCGAGCGCACCGACCTTATGTGCTCACCGAAGGTCAAGTGTCTGTCAAGGATGACTCCTAAGTACTTGGCTTGCTTCTCCCAAGGGATCGGCTTGCCGAACATGGTTATCGGTTTGGGGTCGGGGGGTCTGATCCTGCGCCGTTTCGCGAAGAGTACGGCTTTACTCTTATCGGGATTAACTTCTATTCTCCATTTCCTGAACCAAGCGCCTAGTACGTTGGCGGAAGTTTGGAGAGTGCTGGCTATACGGTCGCGCACGATACCGGAGTAAAAGATGGCAGTGTCGTCTGCGAAGAGAGCTAACTTGGCCTGTCTATTTTTGGGGATGTCGCTAGTGAAGAGCGTGAACAGGAGGGGCGAGAGCACGGAGCTCTGGGGGACACCGGCGCGGATAGAGTGGGGGGCGGATAGTGCGCCCTCTATGCGATAGCGGAAAGTGCGATTCGAAAGAAAGTCCCGTAGGATGAGCACGAGACGGTCGGGCACGCCGAGTTGGTACAGCTTGTATAATAGGCCGTTGTGCCAGACTTTGTCGAAAGCCTTCGCTATGTCGAAAAAGAGCGCGCCTGTCATCGTGCCGCGCTGAAAACCGGCGCTTATGTGCTCGACGATGCGGTGGACCTGTTGTACGCACGAGTGTTGGGTACGAAAACCGAACTGTTCGTTGGGGATGAGGCTCTTCGCATCGGCAAAGTCCTTGAGTCGCTTATAAATACGAGGGGCGTTCAATGTATTCTCGGTATGGGGGTGATTTAATAATGATGTGGGTAATTTGACTAATTAATTAAGTAATGTCATTATCTGAGGGTATAAATATGAAATTTCATATAGTTCTGATCATTAGTTTCCTAGTTACCCTTAGTCAACGACAACTGGAATGGCTAACGTGACAATGTCGAAGAAAATCGAGCACCGCGCTGTGATTAAATTCCTTACCAAACAAGGAAAAAGTCAAAAAACTATTCACGAAGAGATGGTGGCTGTTTAACAAGATTCTGCACCTTCGTTATCGACAGTACAAAAGTGGTCAAGTGAATTTAAAAGGGGCAGAGAGAGTATTGAAGATGACACTCGCTCGGGCGGCCCGGTTACTGCCTCTACGGAAGAAAACGTGAAAAAAGTTGAGAAGTTAATACTGGAGGATGCCCGAATGAAGGTCAAAATTATAGCAGAGATGACCCACCTCTCCGTTGGTACCGTACACACTATTCTTCATGACCTCCTTAACCTCTCAAAAGTCAGTGCAAGATGGTTGCCGCAAATGCTCACGGCGCCTCAAAAACAAGTGCGAATAGAGCGCTGTAGAGAGTTTTTAGAGCTCTGTGGTGAAGACCCATCAAGTATTTTCGATCGAATTTTTACTGGAGATGAAACGTGGGTTCACCATTATGACCCTGAAAGTAAGCAGGAGTCCATGCAGTGGCACAAGAAGGGTAGTGCCCTCGCTAAGAAATTCAAAGTCGTTCCGTCTGCCGGAAAAGTCATGGCCACGATGTTTTGGGACTCAAAGGGAATTTTGTTGATTGAGTACACAAAAAAAGGTGAAACCATAAACGCAGCATCCTACGCATCCACTTTGAGAAATTTACGGGAGGCAATTAAAGAAAAAAGACGGCGTAAACTGACCGCCGGTGTGTTGCTTCTTCACGAAAACGCCCCAGTCCACACGGCGCGTGTTGCCAAGGCTGCTGTGCGAGATTGTGGTTTCGAAGAAATAAACCACCCACCCTATAGTCCAGACTTAGCCCCTAGCGATTATTATTTGTTCCCTAATTTGAAAAAAGATCTTCGGGTAAAACGATTTTCCAACGATGAAGAGCTTAAGGCGGCCATAAATGCGCATTTTTCAGAGATTTTTTTTTACAGGGTATTGAAAAATTAATTTCGAGATGTAACAAATGCATTGAGGTTATGGGGGATTATATTGAAAAATAAAAATAATTTTATTTGAATTAAGTTATTTTTTCATACCGATACCGAGAATACATTGAACGCCCCTCGTAAGCTTCTCGTAGATTTTACAGAGTACGTTGAGGAGGCTGATCGGTCGGTGTAAACATCGTTGTTTTGTATCTCGTTAAATACTACGGTTGCTGATAAGGGATCTAGTGGCATGTAACATTAATACCGTTATTTATTTACAAATTCTTGAAATAAACTGACCGTTAAAAATATATCTACAATTAATTTTAAATTATTGAGAAAACTTTGAATGTCAGATAGATACAGGACGGGGGCTTCAATACTTGAAATATAATATTCATTAACGTTTTCATGCATCCTCGTTGGTTTGGGAAGAAGATGAAGCAAAATAGGTGTGTAGAAACCGTACAATTGAAAATAGATACCCTTTAGTTACCCCAATGGGAAACAGGCGTGATTATTATGTATGTATATGATATTATTATCGGAGCAGGCCGAATGAACCAACAAAATAAATTCGTTGCAAGTATTTATTACTGTACAATTGTATAACCTATTAAATAAACTTATTTACTAACTACACACTATACACATAAAATAAAATAAAAGCTATTTTATTATAAATGTAAGAAAAAGAAAGAAAAAAAAACTAGGGTTTCGAAGTATTTCTTAGGAATCAGCAGGTTTATTGTATTTGCGCTGTTTGAGGGTCTCCGCTGCTTCCACAGCGGCGCCAGCACACTCCGCTGAACTAGGAAGATGGGATATCACAATGGTGTCAACACATGTTGCGTCCCACGTGAAAGGCGTAACAAACTTCCATCCGTCTCTTTCCATCGTCTCGAACCAAGCCATTGGGTTCTAAAACAGCTAGTACGCCGGCGGTGGTGAGAGCTGGGTGGATAATGTCGTTGATGCTGGCGTGTCGTGCTAGTAATAATATTGAATTATTAGACCCATTAAGTTCTATAGCACTCACTTTTTTCCTAACAATACGCAAAATTTAGGGCAGCAGTCGTTACACTTAAAATTTAGGTTTTCGTACTTCTTTAGATAAAATGAAAATATTTTCTTGGCTAATCTTTTACGCTCACTGATTTTCAACTATGATTTCCAACTGGTTGTTAATTTCCGTCACGCCTTATAACATTGTTAGAGAAACAATTTATTCGCTGCCAGTCATCGCTTGGACTTCATTTTATTATAATTAACAGGACCATTAATCTAAAGGTGGCGACACTTTATACAGATTGTGCAGATTACACGGTTTACAACGACGAGAAAAACAGTTTTTTATTGAAATTTATTCAGAGTGTAATTTTAGGTGCTCGGGCTCACAATTTGCTGGGGTGCTTTTAAACATTATTTTGAATACAAGTGGAAAAATTAAGAGTATTGAAGCACAGGTCATTTATAACAGTCTGGGCTTGGTGCAAAACTGTAAGATTAAAATATAATTATAAATAATAACCTACCCAAATTACGTATGTATTATAGATATCTGAATTTATTTATGGTGATAAATAATGATTTATCGTCAAGAATTGCTCGCATACATTAATGATAAAAATGAAGTGTGCCAGTTTGTCGTTTAAGTAAAAGTACTTTTTACTGTTATCGTATTTACTCAATAGGTTTATTACAGTCATCATTAAAGAACATTTAACCTTGTGGCAATTAATTGGAGACATTTTCATTCTTACGTTTAAAGTAATAAGGTGTAAAATACAATTCTTCTTTCTTCTAAAGCCAATTTGATGTCTGAGTTTTCAAGCTTGTAGAAAAAGCAAAACCATAGAATTTTGATTTGGTCTTACGATGTACAATTATCTAACGTTGAACGTAGGGTTGGCGAACAATTAACCTTTCTAACTAGTATAAGATTTATAATTTATTGTCCAAAAATTTTCGCTCGATGTCATGTAAAAAGGTTATAGCGGCACTTTTCACAAATCGCTACGTCAGAGCTTTTCGTCGTTACTAAGACCGTGTGTACAAGTGTTTATTTGTATACACTGTTGTGTGTTGATTGATTAAACACGAAGTAGAATCGACGCTGCAACAGCAAATTGTGGACCGGAAAGCTTTTTCAGTCCAAACAGAAATATAATATTGTTTCATGTAAATGCTTGCCTGGTGAAAATAGATGAGTTATGAACAGCGATCTCAATAAAATTTTTGTAAAATTATAAAATGTTTCCTTAAATCTTTTGGTACTTCCACCGTAATAATCACGCAAAGGTATCGGACTGGTGATCTTAACCATATACTTTTTGCCTTTAATATAGCTACAGTAGGCTGCACGTCAGTGGTAACACTCTGACCTTGAGCTGGTCTATCGTAGCAGGGAGTTTCAATAGTTAGCGAGGCTGGCTTACTTAGGTTTTGTTAACACTGACTAGCGGTCTACTGTACCTACAATACATTGAACGGAAGATTTTCCCGTGATAGTGGAATTATTTTCTTACTTACCCATACGTAGTTTCCTAACTAGGTCTCAAGTTTCCTTTTGTAGGAATTATTATTTTTTAAGAATTAAATTAGAAAGCAGTGAAAAACATTATTTATTTGTATTATCTAACCTCTGAGCTTCTCTGAGGAGATAAGAGTCTTCACAAAATATATCTGCCTAGCCTTTTCCCAATTACATTGGGGTCGGTTTCCACTCAAACTGGATGCAGCTTAATACCAGTATGTTACGTGGAGCCACTGCCTATCTGAACTCGACAGTCCAGTTACTGGGTAACACAATATCTCGTGGTATGACTGGTTGTCAGACTTTCAGACCTCTGTCGTCGTAACGGCTGTCATAGATCTAAATTTGACAACCAGGACCGACGGTTAAACGTGCTCTCCGAGGCAACTGTCTTCACAAAATGACAACGAGTACGTTGCCTCCAGACAATATAAAAACTGTGACATTTAGTATAGCGAAGAAAAATAACACAAAGGTAAAGAATATTTTACTCACACAATTGTTTAAGTTAAATAAAAGAATTAAACTAAATTGCATGTCAGTGAAACTAAAAATACCCACATTCTCGCTCTTTGTTTCACCAAAATATAAGGTTTAAAATAATGTAGACGAGTTTCGGAGTTACTCCGAGCGTATTTTCTAGTGGACTTTTAGAGTAAAGTAGTATTACTTCGAACTAGGTCTGTGAAATTTACAATTCTTTTGGTAAAGCACTTGGTGTGGTTCATAGTGCTCATTTATTAAAATACTAGGTGTGCCAGCGACTCCTTCCGCGTGGATGTCGTAAATTAACACCATGTCGTGTATGAACACAAATTCATATTTAACAAATATTCGACGTGATTCTTTAAATTGGCATAACTTTTTTATTTATGAACCGATTGACATGAAACAAACACTAAATGTTAAGAGAAACTTACCACAATATATTAGTGAAAACCACATCTAAATTGGATAAGCCGTTTCTGAGATTAGCGTGCAGAAACGCACAGATAAACAGACAAACAGACAAAAATTCTAACAATCATTGTATTGGGTGCTATTTGCGTTAATAAAGGTCCCAATAATATTTTTTCTCATATATCTTCCATGTACAGACAGCGATTCGTAACATTTTTATTATATGTATTGATAGCAGTTCGTTGCCGAATGTGAAGCCGTACGGGATTGTTCATCTTCATTTAATTATAATATTTCCATTATCATCTTCCATGGCTTCCGGGCAAGTAATCATAGTCTGTTGTTATTGCTGCCAAACATCCTATTGGCTTATGTCATCAATACATATAATAAAAATGTAACGTATCGGTGTCTGTACATGGAAGATATATGAGAAAAAATATGATTGGGACCTTTATCAACACAAATAGCACCCAAAACAATGATTTTTAGAACTTTTGTCTGTTTGTCTGTTTATTTGTTTGTCTGAGCGTTTGTGCTCGCTAATCTCAGAAACAGCTTGTCCGTTTTAGATGTGGTTTTAGTAATATATTGTGGTAAGCTTCACTTAACATTAAGTGTTTGCTTCATGTCAAGCGGTTCATAAATAAAAAAGTTATGCCAATTTAAAGAATCACGTCGATCATTAGTTAATTTACGACATCCACGCGGACGGAGTCGCTGGCACAGCTAGTCTATTAAATATTAAATTTATGTCCTTTGGTTTAGTTTCGGTGATTCGAAGCACCTTAAAAGTGTCGAGTCGAGGATTGAGAAGGGAATGCTTATGATGTTTTGGGCATGTAGAAAGGAAGGATGAAAGGTTGACAAAACTAATATATGAGGCGAATGTGGGTGGAAGAGTCAGAGCAGTCCGATCTCGATGAAAGTACTGCAAATGTAGCATCACGAGGATGCATGAAGAGGTCAATAAACATGGATGAAGCGAGTAGTGAGAAATCACAGCAAAAGTAAAGCATCGCAGAAGTGAGTGTAAAGCACTATTAAGATTACAATTATACAATCTGCCTAGCCTTTTCCTAATAACATTCATGAACTCCACAACTCAGTTATTGAGTAACACGATATTTCGTGGTATGACTCGTCATCAGACTTTCAGGCCTCTGACTACTCGTAACGGCTGTCATAGATCTTACATTGATAACCGGGACCGACGGTTTAACGTGCTCTTTTTTTTTAATGTTATAGTTGTCAAACTAGCAGACGGATCGCCTGATGGTAAGCGATTACCGCCGCCCATGGACACCCGCACCATCAGAGGAGTCAACAGTGAGTTGCCGGCCTTTTAAAAAGGAGTACCTCTTTTCTTGAAGGTTTGAAGGTCGTATTGGTCCGGAAATACCGCAGGCGACAGTTCATTTCACAGTTTTGTTGTGCGAGGTAGAAAGTTTCTCTCCGAGGGACGGAGGGGCCTCGGTACGAAATCATGGTCACCCATCCACACTTGAAATGAATATCTTCAATACTTACACTTGAAATTTTGACAGTTTTCTTTGCGTATAGTGAAAACCAACGCTATCTTCTTATACTTACTACTGGCTTCCGATTGTGCTTTCCACACAGTTGTGTGTGTGTGTGTGAGTATCGTAGGCGTCGAGGAAATGAAGCCCACAGCGACGACGAGCGGATGTCATGTGTCTCTGCTCAAAGATAGCATGGGGATATATGTATGGGGTTTCTGGATATGAACTGTCTTGTTAGTCTATTGGTCCCAAGTGCGACTAAGTATGAGGTCTCCGGTTCGATTCCCGGGTCGGGAAAAGTGTTATTGATTTATTCTGTTAGGAAATTCTCAGTAGCAGCCCGGAGTTTGGAATCAGAGATGCCATGGCACATGGCATTTTTTATCAATTTCAACATTCAAACATTCATCGCTGCACTGCAACTCGCATGAAATCCGTAGGTTTGCTCCTTATAGGTAATGCCTTCCGATAGATTTGTGTGTGTGTGTGTGTATCGTAGGCGGCGAGGAAATGAAGCCCGCGACGATGGGTGGATGTCTTGTTTGTTTATTTTGAGATAGCATGGTTATATGTATAGACACGTAGAAAAAGACTGGTTGGACTATCTCTGTGATTTTAGGTTTTGTACACGTGACTGATTCGGGTCTTGCCAAGATTGTGTTGTTCCTTAAACTACAATATGATATTTACTTACTGATAATACATACTTTATCTGTCAAAAATTGTCTTTTGTTGTGTTCTATTTTTCTTTCTTTCTGTTTTCTCGCTCTATATTCGTGTTTCTATTCCCTATTTCATTTTTCCTTGTCTTTTTAAATTATTATTAATAGTAATACTTATAGCAGTGATAGCCTAGTAGTATGACCATTGGACTGACAAGTCAAAGGTCGCAAGTTCGAATCCAAGGCACGCACCACTGACTTTTCGAAGTCATGTGCGTATTATAATTTATCACTTGCTTAAAACGGTGAAGGAAAACATCGTGAGGAAACCAGCATACCTGAGAGATGTTCTAGATGGTGTAAAGCCATGTCAGAGGCCTACGGGTGGTTTAAACTCTGCCATTACACGGTTGTTCATAAATCACACGATAAGAAGAATTAATCGTGTCTTGTAATTCACTAAATAAACGCATATTCATATCATATTTTCAATAGATTTTTACATTGATGGCTAGAAAAAGACTTGTTGAATAATTAGGTATATGGTCCATGTTTGTAGCAAACACTAAAATACCTACAACCGATGGGACATGGAAGTTCTATCATCTTGCTATTTGTATATATATTGCATTTTACTTAACAGAAAGATTTTTGGAGTCGGTTATTTTTTTTGTAAAAAAATATTTTTATTTCTTACTTTTTAGTGAATCTTGCGTTCCATAACTGATTTATCGGAAGTGAATATGGTTAGACCTACTCAACGCGCTGTCCATATGGGTAGGGGCCATTTAATTGAGACGAGCAAAGAAGGGGAGAAACGCCTATATCAAATTCGGAAATCTAGATCTGAGGCTATTTCAAAAGAGATTAAATAAACTGCGTAAAACAAGATGAAATTAATTAAAATCTGACTAGCGTATGTTACTCACGGGACACTGTAAGGATTATAACGATACCCCATATATCGAAATCAGTTCAGGTATTTAGAAGTTATGGTGGAATAGGTAAAGAAACTCACAAACTACTTACATACATACATACTTAGATACACTCCGTTTTTTGGGCACTCGTGTAAGACTCCGTGCCGAAAGAGATGTTTGAGAATGCAGTCTTACACTAAAAAGTAATAAATAACAAAAAAAAATGACGGATTTCCGGTGCTTATCTTCCGGTTTCATCATCATCATCAGCATCAGCATCTTATGATGAAGCTGGAAAATAGGCAGTTCATTGGAACTATTCTAGAGACCGTAAACACCACCGGAAAGTCACAAGAAAGCAAAATACACCATTTCGTTTACTTGGATGACGTATTATTTTTCAGTTATTTTGATTTAAATACCAAAATACCAAACCAATTTTCATAAAATTTAAATGGGACCAATCTGAAAGTAAATCCTTTCAAATAAAAAAATAATTTTCCAAATCGGTTCATAAACGACGGTCTTCTGAGGTAACAAAGATAAAAAAAAAATACAACCGAATTGATAACCTCCTCCTTTTGGAGGTCGGTTAAAAAAGAAGAATACAGTCGCGAGCAGGATTCGAACCTGCGCCTCCCGGATAAATACTCCTTCTCGCGACCGTATTCTTTTTTCATTTAATATAGTAGCTTTAGAGTTTGCTAAGCATGCGTTAATGCTTTTCAAAGATTTATCTTTAATTGTATTACTACTAACAAAAATACAAGATTTAACTAACTTTTCTATTACAAAGAAGAGCAGGATAAATTAGGAATTTACCAAATAAAACAACAAAATGCTAATTATTATAAGACGTTTTCTGTAATAGACTCCTTTGTTTAGTATTCTAAGAGAAAGGTAAATAATGCGAATGGTGCGCAACTTTTATTAATTTAAAGACCCAACTACGTGTGTACTTTACATTTTCATTTAAGTAAAGTCAAAGTTCTCTTTAATTTAACTCTTTAAAGTAGGTTAAAAGGTGTACTTGTGTCGGTTACAATATTTATAGATCTTAATATTAACATTAAAAATTATAATAAAAAAATATTGTTCTTTGAAACAGAGTTACATTTTTTTTTCTACTCGCTATACCTATAATGTCAAGAATTGTACGAACAACAATAGTGGAAAAAGTTCACCTTTATCCTGTACTGGTTAGAATACTGTATCCCAGGAGACAATCTTAAATGAGCAGTCTCGTTGATGCCTGGAAGAGAAAATAAGTAATAATTTTCTTATTAAATGGAAAAAGAATACGGTCGCGAACAGGATTCGAACCTGCGCCTCCCGGATAAATACTCCAGGCGCTCTGACCACTAAGCCATCTCGACCTCTAGTGGTCAGAGCGCCTGGAGTATTTGGGAGGCGCAGGTTCGAATCCTGTTCGCGACCGTATTCTTTTTCCATTTAATATTGTAGCTTTAGAGTTAGCTAAGCATGCGTTAATGCTTTTCAAAGATTACTCTTGAATAATTTTCTTCATAGTAATTCCAGTGGGAAAAGAAATATTATGCATTCTCCTTCTTCACCGTCGTTAAACTCTTGGCAGTGTGGTCGTGGTCGTCCCATCAGGGGTGGTGGCAAGCGTCACAGTCCGTCGCCATTCCTCCTGTACTGAAGCATGTCGTGTAAATACACGGAGTGGACCATTGAGAGCAGTTCTGACTTGCTCGGTCCAACGCATTGGTGATCTGACGCGCGCTCGTTTACCTAAAAAAAATCCCTGCACAACAAGCCGTTCCACAGATGTGTCTTCTCGACGTGTGATATGTCCAAAGAAAGTGAGAATACGACATTGGACGATGCAGGAAAGACGCTGTTTGAAACCGAGTTCTTGGAGGATTGAGACATTGGTTCGGAACTCTGTCCAGGTCTATCTTCTTTTTCTCACTTTCTCTTAAAGTCAAGGTCTACAACTATAATGCATACAAACTATGAAAAATAGGCGCATGAGAAACATGATAATAATCTTATGGCAAATCTTAAATATATACAGGTTCTTGAAACTATTATAACCTGAAGCTATTATGGTAACTGACTACACTTAAACCATCAAACTTTGAAACTCCAATACACGAAAACTTAAACAATTTATACACTAACTCCGGATACTAAGGTCAACTAAAAACAAACAATAATATATAATTATGATCCTTCATTAATAATCAGTAATATTATAGGCCAAGAGAGAGACCAACCTATAGAAGGTTGTAGGGATGCATTGCGAAAAAAATATGTAATATTATCATTCAATTTTTGGAAAAAGAACTATCAGTAGTGTCAGTATTGAAACCATCCGTGGGCTTCTGATATGCCACCAACGAGAACATCTTTCAGGTGTGTCGTTTTCCTCACGAAGCTTTACTTCGAAATCGCGAAATCTCGAATCGCGAAATCTAGACTTTAATGGTAAGATTTCTGTCATAGTTGTTGTACAACAACTCCCGTTTTTAAAGGAAGTCCGAATTCAAGACACATTCTACTATAGGTAGTAAAATAAAATATTAAAAGCAATAAAAGGTCATTAACAAATTGCGGTACCTACCTAAGGCCGGCGTTATCGTGTATTGACCTGATTTACGTCGTGCTTTTATAATAGCGTTTTCGTGTTGTAAGGTTTTCATAAATCCCGCTGTCACTTGATAAGGGAAATCTTCATAATATATCGGAGCATTGAGTTAAACTTAAGTTAGATGGTTTTGGGAAGCGAAAAGGATTAATTACTATGTAAATATTGAATTAGTAATACCGCTATCCTTGACGGGACCAGGGCTTGATATAATTTTAATTTATGTGTTAATATCAGAAATAAACGAACACTTTATTTCCGAAAATGTATAACAGAAATAAACGATTAATTGTAGATGTATAATTAGAAAGATTGATAGTTAGTATAAATATTTCTCTTTCGTCCATTTCATTCATACATATTCGAATATTATATGCGTGGCTTGACAATATTTCTGAGAACATAGCTAAAGGTATGTTCACATACCTATACCTAATAAAAAAAATATTCAACACGGCACTAGGGTATGATTTAATTAAAACGTTCTTCAAGATTCAACTATACAAACACTTCAAAGCATTCCATTGGAGCACTCGTAAATTTCTTTCTATCTGACCTTTTGTCCCTAAAAGTTCGTCTCCAAGTTGGAAAGTTGAAACTTACATAATTATAGCCCTCGGCACAAGACAGTTTCGGATGGACGAGACTCAACCAAAGCTCCTCACTTAATAACCTTTTAGTAGATTTCACAATAAGTTTTAAATTGCTATCATTTAACGTCAAATAATTTCATTTTGGAACTTAGATTAAATTATGAAGAATTTGGAGCATCTACGATAAAACGTTTAAATGTTGTAATCGTAAAACTTTTGTAATTAGTACTAGCCAGCGGTTAAGAACATTTTCCCTAGAACACAAAGATAATTTAGCCTTTTGAAAAGATTTTGGTATTCTTAGGACTAGATTTTTTCTCAAAAAATCTACCCTATTCTTTAACTTCAAATAAAATTCTCAGAGAATTTCTCGGGAAATAGCCTTTATTTTGATTGGGCTGCTCGAGCCGAGCTTAATGTTGCTTGAAGAGGTTCATAAAATAACATTAGAGATAAAACTAATGTAATTCTAAAAAGCCATAGTGTAATTGAAGCTCAGTGATTCTACCAAGCGTAATATCTTAGATACAAGTACATACATTTCCCCACACCTGTTGGTCTCGCTACCCGGCGGATTATTTCGTCCCCTCACTGAATGCAAACAAGTTCATAACTTCGGAATAACAAGGTTTGTAACATTTGAACTAAAACCGGATAAAAACGGCGAGCCCCTCCGGAGTCAGGCCGGTTTCCGGACCCTCGCCTTCAATTCATTCTTGTACTGATATAACTGTAACACGGACTATATAGTTGTCATTTTGTAGTCTACCAAAGGCTATACAAATTAGGTATGGCAAGTCATATTTATTTAGTAAGACTATTGTAAGTCAACGCACACATCCAAAGGTTTAATAGTCGGTTTATACTTGCATATACCTGAGTATATAATTATGTTAACTGGTGACATTTCATGAGAAACGCCACCCTATGGGAAAATCATAATAATGTTCCAACGATAGAATAAACAGTTTTAAGCTTTACGCAATACACTACGGAGTAATGTGACCGTTGTTGGTTGCCAGACATTCAATAATCTTTATCTGCTGGTCCCATGTGCACGGCCAGCCTATAGCTATTGATCGAACCAATATCCCGAGCTACGACTGAGAATTTTTGCAACAGAAAAATCCAATTAGACTTTGAACTCTAAATAGAATTGAAAACGTATCCGAAAGCCATGTTTGTTATCAGTGATAACCACAAGGAATGATCTGTGAAATACTTACGTGATACAAATTATACTAGGCATAATTTTTTTTAATTCCCTGTTAAAATTTTTGTGATTTTCTATTATTATATCAATTACAACAATTTATTAATGGTATCTTACTTTGTGTAGAAAACCAGATAGTTATAACCTGTGATGCGTCAGCCCGGTGGAACAGTGATTCCGAAATGCTGTGTACTTATTGATTGCTGTTCATGCAATACAGTGTTGTCTAATCTAAGTGACTAATGATAGTGACTTAGGTGTATCGCAACATAAGGGTCTGTTGCTAGACTAGGATGCAGGCACAGAATTGGACGTAGTTTCAAAGTCAAAGTCAAAGGTTTTTATTTCAAATAGGCAAAATTACATGCACTTATGAAACGTCAATTGATTTTAGTTGCACGGTTCCAAAAAGTTGGTCCTATGGAGAAGAACCGGCAAGAAACTCCATAGACACTCTTTTAGAATAAAATAATACAATAAAGATGCAAGATCTTTGCATAGTTACAAAGTTTGTAGGTGCAAGAACAATGGAGGTTAATGTGTGAGATGTAATATTATCTAATTAATAATGCTACGAATACAAATAATTAGTTATGTCACATGAGTCATTAATCTCTACATTGAGCTCACATTTACAGCATGTTTTATGGGCTACGAATTTAAATACATATTTAAAATACAGTATCAGTAGGTATTTAAATGAAAATTTTTATACATGTCAAACTGAATAAAATGTCAAGACAGGTCAATAAAACATTGCCACTGACACAATTCAGTCATTTCCGTTTTAATTTTATGACACTCCACAATCACCTGTTGCCAGGAGAGCCACATGTTCAGAAAATAGTTAACGGCACACGTCCCTATCCTCAATGTAATCTTTAATTTTATAATAGGCTTTTTTAACAAGAACCAAAGTTTTAAACTTTTTACCAGTAAGATCCGTGATAGTTTGTGGCAGCTTGTTATAGAAGCGTATACAATTACCTAAATATGATTTGTTTGTTTTTGTTAGTCTATATTTTGGCACTACTATTTTATGTTTATTCCTAGTATTTATGTTGTGAATGTCACTGTTGATACTGAAAGATTTTAATTTTTTTCGGATGTACATAATATTCTCGATAATGTATAGTGAGGGCAGTGTAAGTATATTAATTTCTTTAAAAAAGTAGGAAGGATTCACGAGGACCCATGTCATAGATTGCCCGAACTACCCTTTTCTGTAGAATGAAGATAGATTCTACCTCAGCTGCCGATCCCCACATCAGAATGCCATAAGACATAATGCTATGAAAATATGCAAAGTAAACTAGTCTAGCTGTTGCTATGTCTGTGAGCTGGCTAATTTTTTTAACTGCAAATGCAGCTGAGCTTAATCTATTAGAAAGAACTGAGATATAAGGACTCCACTGCAGCTTTGAATCAATAGTAATACCTAGAAAAAAGGCTTCTGAAATTGGTTGGAGTTTGTTACCATCAAGAATTAAATTTGATTCTACTTGGGTAACATTAGGTAAAGAAAATTTTAAACATTTTGTTTTACTTGTATTAAGTAGTAGATTATTAGCGGCAAACCATTTAGATAAGGACTTTAAGCTTTCATTCACCGATAAGAGCTCACGGTCTTTCCTGTTATTTTTAAAAATAAGGGAGGTATCGTCTGCAAACAATATGATATCAGATAATTCAGACATCATAAGGAAGATCATTAATGTATGCCAAAAATAAAAAAGGGCCTAGAATAGAACCCTGAGGTACACCCATTTTAACCAAGGACCCAGATGACGTCACATCAATAACGCCTACTTTTTGCTGTCTTCTAGAGAGATAGGACAATACAAGCTCACTAGATTGACCTCGTATTCCATAATGATTTAATTTACGGATGAGCGTATTGTGATCAACGCAGTCAAAAGCCTTTGAAAGATCACAGAAGATGCCAATAGCATCATGAGAATCTTCCCAAGCCTCCAGAATATGAGATATTAAATCCGCACCTGCGTCTGTTGTTGACCTAACTTTCGTGAACCCGAACTGCCGATTATGAAAAATCATATATGTAGCGCGCAATGCGAGGGTTAGTAGCATACGGCTCCGTGCGCTGCCGCGCGGTTAAGTAGGCATCGTACGACACCGCGCAGGCGCGGTGCGCTCGCGGCACCTCGGGCGCCTCTAACGGCCCTCGGGCTCGCTCGCCAGTCGCGCGCTTACGCAACACGAGTACACATCTGTATTACTGTCCCCTCCGCGGCTCTCGCTCGCTCCGCGAAACGATTAGCGCCCAATATATGCGACATTTAAGTATAAGGACGATTGTACCTACTGTTAATATTAATAGACTGATTTGTGCATACGAGAACGCCTACTTATTTTTTCGCAGAATCCCTAATACCCAACCTACAGTGACGCCCAACTTGCGGCCATCTCGTTATTATACCTAACAGTGCGAAAACGAACCCAAACCGAGTGAACAGTTATAGTTTTTGTCATTATAAACGATTATTGTGTCATCATGCCACGAATAACGCGAGCAACCCAAGCGGCAGTCGACCGCGAGCCGGAGGATCAGGGAAGCGACGGTTACTCCGATGACGACCGTGACTCAGTGGTGGAGCCGCGCGCCTGTGGTGGCGCCAGCACCACCACCACTCACGCACGCGTCGTGACCGACGCGGCGACCGAGGAGATGCGCGCCCAGAGCGGCGCCGCTCCAGACTACGCGCTCGGCGGGACCCAAACCGGAGCACCCACCGCTACTCTCAGCACCGAAAGGCTCCTAACCACGATGATGGAGTCGTTCGCCAGGGCGCAGGCGGAGACCAATCGTACACTCGTAGAAACCTTACGAGCTGTACACCAAGGCAACCAGTGGAACCCGGTCGCATCGACACCGGCGGCATCGCCTACGGCAAACGCACCCGCGACAACCGGCGGTAACTTCACAAGGTGTACCGCGAGGTTCGACGGGCAGTCACGCGACGCCGAGGTACTGGAGGCATTCATTGACGCAGTGGAGGTATTTAAGGAGTGCGCCGACGTGACCGACGAGCACGCGCTACGTGGCCTCTCCATGTTGTTAACCGGCGACGCGGCGGTATGGTGGCGCGGCGCCCGGGCCGGCGTCTCCACGTGGCCGGACGCGCTCGCGCGCCTGCGCGCTGCCTACGGCGTGCCGAAGCCCGCGTACAGAGTACTGCGCGAGATATTCTCGTGTGAGCATAGTGAGTGTGAACGCGCCGAAGTGTTTATATCAAAGGTACGATCTTTATTAGTTAGATTACCGTATGTTGTGCCTAGTGTTATGCAAGTCGATATAGTGTACGGCTTGTTAAATCGCCGAATACGTAAACGATTGTCACGAGATAACATTAGCGATATTGATAATTTGTTAGAGAGAGCGAGACTCGCGGAGGATACTTTATCAGAATTAAAACATTCTATCATTATCGCGAAAGATTCAAATGTACCTACGGTTCCCGACCGCGGTGTTACCACGAGTCCGAGCGCAACCACGAGTACTAAACACTCTAACTCAAACGAAAACTCGAAACGTCCTCGCTTGAGATGCACGTTTTGCAAAGCTTTTGGTCATGCGGCTAATGAATGCCGTAAATCTAAAGTAGATAGTGACAGTAAAGGTACCCATACGATACGTTGTTATGGTTGCGGCCAGCCCGGGGTAGTTAAGTCGAAGTGCGACACATGTTCGAACAAGCCCGCGTCTACCAAACCGTACCGAACCGACTTCAATATCGTAAAAGGCGACTTCTTTGCCACGACATCGTCACACCCATTGATTGCGGTAGGAGTAGTGGGCAAAGAAGGGGTAGCGATAGTAGATACCGGAGCCACGCACAGTGTCGCTAGCCAATCACTGTTTTCGTTAATGGTGAATAGCGGCGTACGTTTTGACGAGACCGAACGTTACATCGGGCTCGCCGATGGCTCGCGCCATAGGAAAATGGTGAAGACGACCACAGTACCTGTCACCTTAGGTAGTCGAATAGTCGACACCGACTTTATGGTTTTTCCTGATTATGACACCAGGACACTTTTAGGTCAAGATTTCATTGCTAACGCAGGTATCATTTTAGATATAGCCCAGGAGTCGTGGCATTTTGCAGATAGTCCAGGAGACCGGTTCACGTTTGTGCAATCGTATGTAATGAACAGCGCGGCCGTGATGCGAACAGATGTCTGTAACGTATCACTGCGCCAAGATGAAGGTACGAGCTTGCCCCCGGAGCACAGGGCCGCACTCAACGAGTTCTTGGAAAACAGAGTCACTCAATTCGCTTCGGAGGGACCGCCTACAGATTTCGCCGTTCATAAAATTAAGGTAAGTGACACACAGGAACCTTTGGCTTCTCCACCCTATAGACTATCCCCACCTAAGAGAGAGGCGCTCGAGAAAGAGTTGCACAAACTTGTCAGCTCAGATGTCATCGAGGAATGTGAATCACCGTGGGCATCGAACGTCGTCCTCGTCAAGAAGAAGGATGGCAGTTTTAGAGTTTGCGTTGACTACCGCAAGCTCAATGCGGTCACTGAGCCTGACCGATACCCTCTCCCGAGGATCGAGGACATCCTTCATGATGCTAAAACCGCCAAGTACATGACAACCCTCGACCTTCGGGCTGGCTATTTCCAGGTGAGCGTCGACCCTAATGACAGGGACAAGACTGCATTCACCACACCGCTAGGAACTTATAGGTTCAAACGTATGCCGATGGGTTTGCGAAACTCAGGCGCTACGTTTCAAAGGCTGATCGACAGATTCAAGTCCAACTTGCCAGGTACCACTCTGCTAGCTTTTTTAGATGACCTTCTAGTACTGTCCGATGAGTCATTCGAGAAGCATCTCGCCGACCTCACCTCCGTGTTCGACCGACTCGCCATGTTCAACTTGCGAGTAAACCGCGAGAAGAGTCACTTCGCGAGGGAGTCGGTAAAGTTCCTAGGGCACATAATTTTACCAGGTGGCATACATGTCGACCCAGAGAAGACCGCGGCAATTGCAAACATGCCAACGCCCCGAAGCGTGAAACACCTGAAATGTTTTCTGCAGACCTCCAGCTGGTTCAGGCGTTTTATCCCTGACTACGCGGAGGTTGCCAAACCATTGACTACGTTACTGAAAAAGGTAAGCGTATGGAAATGGGGTACAGAACAACAGCTCGCTTTCGAGCAGATCAAACAATTGCTAGTGTCGGCGCCGATCCTGCGCCAGGCTGATGCGACGTTACCTTTCGTCCTCAGAACCGATAGCAGTGGGTATGCTCTCGGAGCGGTTCTCCTCCAGGGGGAGGGTACCGACGAGCGCCCAATAGAGTACGCCAGTCGACTCTTAACGGCGGCCGAAAGAAATTATAGTACGACGGAGAGAGAGGCCCTAGCCGTCGTCTGGGCAGTCTCCAAGTTCAGGGGATACATAGACGGCGCCGAAGTTGTGGTCAGGACAGACCATCAACCGCTTAGGTGGCTGATGAGCATGAAATCTCCAAGCGGCCGTTTGGCCAGATGGGCCCTGAGCCTTCAGGAGTATAACCTGAAGGTAGAATACACGCCAGGTAAGGCAAATGTTATAGCCGACACCCTGTCGCGTCCAGCGTGCACCGAAGACGCCGACTGCGACCTGTGTTGCGCTGTGGCCGACATGCCCTCTCGCAGCCTAAGGGACCTGCGTGAGAACCAGTCGAAGGACCCGGAGGTGGGCAAGATTGTTAGCGCCTTGGAGTCTGATGATCCTTCCAGGGGGAGGGTATGGGCCGATAAAGGGTACGTGCTTGCGGAAGGGGTACTCTATAGATATTGCCCCGAAAACGAGGACCAGGATGACGCCAGTCTGGTAGTTCCGGAACAGGAGCGCGCCAAGGTATTAGCCGAACACCATGATGCACCCACCGCTGGTCACATGGGCGCGGAGCGTACCTTACAACGTTTAGTCGGTAAGTACTACTGGCCAGGGATGCGTTCCTACGTCGCGCAGTATGTCAAAAATTGTGTACCTTGCCAGCGTTACAAGGCGGACACTAGAAAACCAGCGGGGTTGTTGCAGACGCCCGCTCCTGCACGCCGATTTGAGGTATTAGCCGTGGACCTGTTCGGCCCTCTGCCCGAAACAGCAATAGGGAACAAGTGGATCCTGATAGTTGAGGATACTTGCACGCGCTGGGTGGAACTGTTCGCTCTCGCTGCAGCTACCAGTGAGGAATGTGCCAAGGTACTTGTATCAGAAGTATACTTACGGTTCGGAGTCCCTAGGCGCCTCGTTAGCGACAACGGAGTCCAGTTTGTAAGCGAAGTGATGCAGCAGACCTGTCACGCTACGGGAATCACGCAAGCATTCACCTCGTATTATCACCCCGAGGCGAACCCGGTGGAACGCAAGAACCGGGACCTCAAGCCGCAGCTGGCGATATTGGTAGGTAAAGATCACAACACGTGGGATGTCCACCTACCTGCAATCCGCTTCGCCATGAACTCTGCAGTCACTTCAGGCACGGGCTACTCACCCGCCTATCTAAACTTTGCGCGAAATATGCGCGCGCCAGCAGATGTCATGTCGGAGATGCGCACGATCATCGACAATGATAGGTATATAGGTGATATCACCACTTACCTGAAGAAGATTTCGTCGGTACTCCTAGACGCTCGCGACGTTTACGAGAGTGCCCAGGCTGCGCACAAGAAGTACGCCGACGAACATCGTCGACCGGGACCAGATTATAAGGTTGGTGATCTGGTACTATTGAAAACTCAAGGATCTAATGATACAGCCAGGGGGCAGACGCCTAAATTTATCCCTCGCCGTGACGGGCCGTACAAGATCCGGGAGGTGGTTGGACCCACTACATACATACTCGAGCATATCGATGACGGTACGGTGTTAGGGAAGTATCATGCTTCGGTATTGACTCCCTTTGTTGGTCGCATCCAAGCCCCGGTACGGGAGAAGCGTAGAAGGGGGAGGCCTCGTAAGAGCTAACCCGATCGCGGGGACGTTCGTTCGGGTTAGAGGGGGAGACTGTAGCGCGCAATGCGAGGGTTAGTAGCATACGGCTCCGTGCGCTGCCGCGCGGTTAAGTAGGCATCGTACGACACCGCGCAGGCGCGGTGCGCTCGCGGCACCTCGGGCGCCTCTAACGGCCCTCGGGCTCGCTCGCCAGTCGCGCGCTTACGCAACACGAGTACACATCTGTATTACTGTCCCCTCCGCGGCTCTCGCTCGCTCCGCGAAACGATTAGCGCCCAATATATGCGACATTTAAGTATAAGGACGATTGTACCTACTGTTAATATTAATAGACTGATTTGTGCATACGAGAACGCCTACTTATTTTTTCGCAGAATCCCTAATACCCAACCTACAGTTGGGTATTAGGCGTTCTCGTATGCACAAATCAGTCTATTAATATTAACAGTAGGTACAATCGTCCTTATACTTAAATGTCGCATATATTGGGCGCTAATCGTTTCGCGGAGCGAGCGAGAGCCGCGGAGGGGACAGTAATACAGATGTGTACTCGTGTTGCGTAAGCGCGCGACTGGCGAGCGAGCCCGAGGGCCGTTAGAGGCGCCCGAGGTGCCGCGAGCGCACCGCGCCTGCGCGGTGTCGTACGATGCCTACTTAACCGCGCGGCAGCGCACGGAGCCGTATGCTACTAACCCTCGCATTGCGCGCTACATATATTTATTAAAATGTGACATAAGTTGATCAAGCATTAGCCTTTTCAAAAATTTTACTTAAAGAAGGAAGAACGGAAACTAGCCTGTAATTTGATGGATCATTTTTGCATCCAGATTTGAAAATTGGAATAACTTTACTATGTTTCATTAAATCTGGGAACGTGCCGTAATCAATGCAACTGTTAAAAAATCCTGCAAGAATCGGAGTGATATCGTCAATAATTGAGTGAATTACTTTGACAGATACCCCCATAAGTCCTCCGTTGTTTTAATATTCAAACTGTTAAATGACTTTTTTATTGTATTTCCAGTTATAGGACAAAATTTTAAATTAGGGATATCCTTATTAAAGGCTTGTTTTAAAATTGATTCCGCTAGTAGTGGCGACGAGTCAAGGGACTTGGTAAGCTCAATAGGAATATAGTGAAATATTTCTCAAAGCTGTTAGCGACTTCTGTCTTATCAGAGGTTATTTTGTTACCGATGTTTAAAGTCAATTCGGTATCCCGTTGTTTAACTCTGTCAGTTTCTGTGTTTATGATCTTCCATACTGTTTTAATTTTATTATCCGATTTTTTTATTTGTCTACTGATGAGTTTAGATTTGGCTATCATACATATCCTTTTAAATAATTTTGAGTAATTTCTAACGTATTTATGAAATGCTTGATCAGTAGTGAGCGATTTCTCATAATATAAATTGTAAAGCACTTCTCTGCTTTTTAGAATACCTTTGGTAGCCCACTCATTAAAAGTACGTTTATTATTAGGTATAACACTTTTAACAGGGCATGAGTTGTTTAAAGATTGGCATATTAAGTTAAATAGTTTGATATAATTATCCTCAGGATCCTCTAAATTAAAACGAGTAGTACTTAGTTTCGTTTTGATTAACTCTTGGAATGAACGCAATTTATTTTTGGTTAGAGGTATGACTCGAATTTTTTTATTTTGAGTTGACCCCTTTTTAATTTAAATGAGACAAGTTGACCCATATGGTCCGATCTAACGCCGCTAACCAAAGAAAATTCATGTACTTCACTATTAGAAAAACAATTATCTATGCAAGTACTAGAAGTAGCAGTGACTCTGGTGGGCTCATTAAATATATGTTTCAAATTATATGAGTTAAATAGTGCTAAGAGCTTACATTTCTCGGGCGATTCAATAAGTATGTCAATGTTGAAATCCCCGCAAATAAACATGAATTTATTATATTTAGATATTTTATTCAAAATGTCTTCCATAGTTACCAAAAACAATGAAAAATTAGATGCTGGAGGCCTATAAACACACATAATAATGTGACTTCCTAATTCCGCGCATGCTACTTCACATAGACGATCAACAGACAAAGAGCTGTCCTTTCTTTCAAGAAAAGCCTCTATTTAAACATTTGTGTTTTAAACACTTTTTTTTCAGTTAATTTGTTTGATACGTAATAAGTATTAAGTCATCCTGTTATCATTTTAACTAGTAGTATTTTCTCGTAAAAAGAGTTTGTTGTCCACAGATGGTATTTACGTATTTACAGAGTTGTGGGAGGAGAGTGAACGGCGCTTAAGGCACTTAACTAAACAAAGGGTTGAAACTAGATCAAGGACACCTTGAGGGTACAAGCCACGGGTTGCTGGACAGCGCATGGGGAAAACTACACGAAACAATAGTGCCCGAACATACAGGAAAAGGGTGGTATCAATAATTATTTCTTCATCTCTATTTTGCTTGTTGGGTCTAAATATCCAAAATGTGATATAAAGAATGGTAAGCGATTAGTAGTAGTATTTAACTTGATAAAACATAATGTTGAATAACAAAATAGAAAGTAGGTACAATAGAGCTGTGTTAATGAAAATAAAACCTATAACCTGACTTAACTATTACACGAGATACCAAATCATATTATTCTGTATTACACCCACATCTAAACTAAAGAATGTTCACTCATGTTTATTCAGAAGTCACTGAGCCATTTGAAACCATTGACTTCGTTGAAACTTGAGCTGTTTCATTCCAATCTCACGGCTCAGATCACTTATTGGCACTCAGTGGTAAATAAACTAAAGTGCATTCACTCGCATGTTTTATCAGTAAGTAATCACGAACTTTGTAGACAAGACGCCATTTGCGATCAATGAAACTTGAGGTGTGATGCTCGAGATCTTTTATATAGTCTGTGATTTCGATATACTACAGTCAGCAATGTAAGCAGATCTTAATTTTCAAATTGTTATATTTTCCAAGGACTATACATTAAAATTTATCACCACTATTATATTCTATCTTCTAAAATAGTGGCGGTACACCCAAATGGCACACAGGAATTTAATGTAGGTATTATTATAAATGTATAGCTGACTACATAAAACTAAACGCTACTATTTACCACTACAAGTGTCATCCTGAAAATAGCGGTGTCATTAATTCATCGGATAGACTATAATTACCATAGAATTAAACAATACGATACTTTACTTATAGCATTTCTATATGATATCGCTCATCTACATAATATATTATAAGTAATCTCTTAATAATATTTTTTGGAAAGATTTGATTAATAAATGAATTCGGATATTTTTAACTCTTTTGTCCACTGTACATAGAAAAGCATTTCATATACGTTTATTTAATACAAAAGTTGTTCAGAGGCTTTTCTCCGAATTTTCGCGACGCATTTCCAAGTTTAGATTACTTTTTTGATATTCAAATAGAGTTTTGTGTTTGATAGTTTGTTGCAAGTTGAGTTATTATATATTATGCAGTAATAACAATATTTTTTAGTACTGTTATTTTTTCAGTTAATTAATGCTGACAATTTCATATACTGGTGTATCCTTTTTACGTAGGAAGACAGTTATTGCATGTTCATTTAATAACCACATTTTTACAAATACGTAATTCAAACATATAAAACAGGAATCCATCTGCATCGGGAACAGGGTCCAAGCTACAGGCTCAAAATAAAGGAATATCCACACAATGCGTGGCCGTATCAGAGAGTACCGATTTCTGCATCGGGCTCTTCATCTAGCCGCCTAGCAAAAGCCTTTTAAGGTAGATCTTATTATTATGTACTGTTACCTAGATTAAAACGTTCTGTTTATCAATCAAATGAAAGACGCTTATCAAAAACATCAACAGGAAAATTGGGCAAACATTATCCCTGATGACTCTCATTCGATCGAGTATGTTTTTTACTCCGTATAAGAGTAGGCATAAAAGTAACTTTTTATGAGCTATTTTGTTAGCGAATGAACTCGTCGCTCTATTGCGTTTACTTCACTTCTCAGTAAACTCCACAATGTACTTTTTGGATACGTATGTATCGGGAAATTACATTGTGGAGTAGAGTTTGGAAATTACAATAGACCGTATGGTATACTGTAATTTCCAAATTTTATATTAGCATAGTCCACACCGATGCGCGGTGAATATAAGAAGCACATAACAGTGGAAGTGTTACAGTGTAACAAGATTTCCGTCGAGTCGAGCCGAGGGATAAAAACAAAAAGCGCAATTTGCCCTTCGAACGCGCCTGACTGATCCCCAGCATTATCCTATAGACCAAATCTCACAAAATACGAGTGTTTATATCAGTTCAAATCTGTCGGGACGGTTTCCGATGAAGGTCGGCCGAGTTAACGACGCGATGTAACAACTTTACTGTTCGACTCTCAATTGTTTTGGATTTATTTCTTCCAAACAGCCAGAGAGCTTCTAAACGTGGGCCATTTCGGAAACTATTAATGTAGGCCATCAAACTTTTTCTTAGAAATGTTCCTTTCTTTTTGTGAAATAATAGGGCTGTCGCTATATAACCTGTTCAAGTAGTACACTCGTTTTAAAAGTTGGGTAATGAGTTAAGCCCTCGGGTGTTGTAAACGACCGTAGGTCGACAAACGTTTATCGTCAAATGGGTCGCGGAACTTTTACCTATTTTATTTTATTAACTTCGCCCTCGGAATGTTCTTTACTGTCTGCATTAAAGAAGCTATTTAGTTAAAACACAATTTCGCTGTTTTGTTTCTTCATTTTGAAGCTGCGAGTCTGACAGTAAAAGTTGTTTTAGAACCAGTTAACGGTTACTTAAAGCTCTTGATTAAGTTTAGCGTCATCGTGTGGAATTTATATTGTCTTATTAATAATAAGATGTTTTTTATTTTTTCATTATCTAATAAGATTTATTAATAAAGCTTCCCATAATATAATAATAATATATTATATATATATATATAATATTTTTTTTTTGCATTTAAGCATTTTCATTTGAGCTTCTCCGTGCTTTAGAGGGTACATTAAAGTATCAGTATCTGTTGAAGTTAATAAATAACAGTCGCTATGCCAATTATGAGAACTACGGGCAGCTTGAAACAACTCTGATACTAGATTAGATTCTAACCACACGACATGAAAAAAAAAACAGAAAAACATCTAACATAGCCTGGATAAACTTATCAGCTAGAGAAATTTATTTGAAACGATTTATTCCTTGTATTTAATCTCTTGACTCGCTAAATGACAACAAAAATATTATTGTTATAAAGTACAATGTTATACTTTAACGAGCAAGGTTTAAACTAGTGCCCATACAGAGTACAACTGAAGTTCACTCAAATCCTATTTAATTACAGTAGATCCATGGTACGAATAGATGCTTTATGTCTGTAAAGATGATATTATTATTTAATTTCAAATATCCTGATACATTAATAATTATAAGGTATATTTCGCTCTGTTCAGTAAGGAAACTGATAGGTACCTTCACATGTTGTTTCTTTTTAAATGACTGCCCAAGAAAATGTGTTATGTTTTTCGGGTTTACGAGTATATATCATATTTCATAGGTATGTTTGTGAGTTTCTTTATTCTACCATAACTTCTAAACGCCTGAACCAATTCAGATGTATGAGGTATCGATAGAATCGTAACTGCGCTTAGGACACTCAGATTTAAAAAAAAACTAACTATATTTTATAAAACCGTTTTTTATTGTTGATCTACGTTTGGCCACCAACTCACGTGATGGTAAGTGACGGTGTGGCCGAAGGTTATGATGAGGAAGCATTTAGTGTCACAATGGCTTTGCGAATAATATGCTCCCAACCGTATTTTGGTCACGGCAGCCTATCCTTATGGAGATTAGTATTAGCCAAGTACGCAGGAGATATTATAGTGCACAAGTGTACGCGCAAACACAGGTGCAATCCCTCTTCCTTCACTCTCATAGTCCGATGGGTTGGCAATCAAACAATGAAACAATGTAACTGCTTGCCCTTCAGAATTTAGATTTCAATACACCAATCCCCAGGCTATTATAAAAGCTTTTAAAGATATTAAAATTAAATCAACAGAAGACCTTTGGGGAATGTCTGTTAAAGTTTGCACATCAATTATAGATACTATTGCACCACTTTTGACTGTAATATTTAACATCAGTATAGCACAGGGAGTTTTTCCGGAACTCATGAAACATAGCAAAGTAGTACCATTATTTGTCTGGTCATAGTTCTGAACCTAACAATTATAGACCTGTATCAGTATTGCCGGTGCTCAGCAAAGTATTTGAAAAAATAATGCTAACACAGATGTTACGTCATTTTAACACCAATTGTATCTTTCATGATCAACAATATGGTTTCACCAAAGGCCGTTGCACCACCGATGCCGGTGTAACCTTAATAAAGCATATTTATAGCGCGTGGGAAGATGCACAAGATGCCATTGGAATATTTTGTGACCTTTCTAAGGCATTTGATTGCGTTAGCCACGAGACGCTTCTGCTGAAACTCGAGCATTATGGAATTAGGAATATGGCTCTAAGTCTAATAAAATCATACCTAGAAAATAGAACACTAAAAGTTCAAGTTAACGGTGTAAATTTATTGCGCTCGGAAATTAAAATAGTCGTGCCTCAGGGTTCGATATTGGGTCCGTTCCTCTTTTTAGTATACATAAATGATTTACCGTATTTGTACCAAAATCAACCCGAAATGGTGTTATTTGCTGATGACACGTCTTTAATTTTTAAAGTTGACAGACGTGCACCGGATGTTGACGATGTGAATGACGCTATTCTTAAGGTTCAAAATTGGTTTACAGCAAATAATTTAGTAATGAACGGGAAGAAAACTAAATGTATAAAATTTTCTTTGCCAAACGTAAAAAGTAGCGAATGTGACATTATATTGGGTAAAGATAAAATTGAATTTATAGATCAAACCGTTTTCCTGGGAATTACGCTAGACGATAAACTACAGTGGGGTCCTCACATAACATCTCTTGCAGGGCGGTTAAGCTCAGCCGCTTACGCTGTTAGAAAAATAAGGCAACTAACAGATGTAGATACCGCAAGACTAGTTTACTTCAGCTACTTTCACAGCATTATGTCTTACGGTATTCTACTATGGGGACGTGCTGCTGACATTGAGTCTATATTTATTTTACAGAAGAGAGCTGTCAGAGCCATATATAATCTACGTCGTCGCGAATCTCTTAGGGATCTGTTTAAGGAGATTAATATTATGACCGTCCCTTGTCAATATATATATGAAAATATTATGTATGTTAGAAAAAATCTAGATCACACAGAATTACAACACCAGAAATAAAAACAAAATTGCACAGCCACGATTTAGATTGTCTAAGGTACACACATCATTTATGGGGTACGGTGTAAAATGTTACAATAAAATTCCCTCTGACATACTACAACTAAATGAAAGGAAATTTAAAACTCATATAAAACGCTCATTATGCAAGCAAGCATACTATACATTAGGAGATTACATTGATGACAAAAATGCTTGGCTAACTGCTGGTCCTGCTCCACAAGCACTCTGACTAACAAATCAATGTTACAAACAACATCACTTCGACGTACTGTCTCTTAGAATGTAGTTATTTTGTTTTTTGACATTGTTATATAATTTTCATGGACAATTTTTTTTGTCTTGTTCAGTCCTTAATCTAATAATATTTAAAAATACGTTTGTCTAATAATTTAGCATTTCATTTTTATTATACTGTAAATGTGAGTACCATGTAATCATTTACATATTCTACATGATTAAATATATTTGATTATTGTCTGGCAGCTAGAGTATGTCATGCTCACTTAGATGTCCCGCTGACGGTGGCGTTTGTGTTGGGTCATTAGATTCCCTACAATATGGTCGAGTTTAGTGATGCTGACGCTGGCGTCATGTTCGTGAACGGGCGCCGTTGGTTGGGGCTGGTCATCTCTAAACTGTCATGGCAAAGTTTTGAATTGTAACTAGACTCTATAGACTTCATATTACATTGTTCTCACATATGATTTCTACATTATAAATACAATGTAACCAAAATATTGTAATTGTTTGATGAAAAAGAGTAACCGTGGAGTTTCTTGCCCGTTCTTCTCCACAGGAATCTACACTTTGGAACGTGGCAACTAGTTTATTTTTTTGACAATTCAAAAGTGCCTGTAAACGGTCTAATTGAAATAAATGCTTTGACTTTGACTTTGACTTTGAATCCGACACGACCGGAGAGAGATCAGGCGCAGGACCAACGGCTTTACGTGCTCTGCGAAGCACGCTTTGCGAATATGAACTATTCAAGAACTTTTCTTCTAAAAGAAGATTATGGTTTTATTTTTTAAAGATGTTTACGGACAATAGATATTAACCTACTTTAAAATAGCTATAGGTGGACAAAGATAGTACGGGACGTAGACAAAGTAGCTGCGTCCGCTGTGCTATCTCGAAGTCGACAGGAATACTTAATGGTGTTAGTTTTCTCACCAAGTTTGTCTAGTCACTACTTGCACCACAGCGAGCGGGTATTTATTTTCTCTTTGAATTCACAAGCTCGACTGTTAGTATTTGCATTTGCGCGAATGCACGACCACATATAAAAATAAAAAATAAATGTAGTGCATATTTAACATTGAATTATTAAATAATTACGCGCATACTCACTTTGTTTCGAAACAACAGTTAACAGTAAAACCTTACCTGAACATTTTGTAGTTTAGAAGACAACATCAAAAGGCTGTAACGTGATTTCCTACACCCCCGGAACCAGACACTTATAAAGAAATTTGATTCCAATTTCCATACCTCCACTACCAAAAATTTAAGGAAATAAATAAAACAACAAATCATTATGTGTAAACCAACGTGTAATACATTTATATTATAAAGAGATAAAATTTCACATCTTGTAAATATTAGACATAATTTTCCATAAAAATTCAGCGCAACAGACTGTTACACGAAACACACAATATAATAACATTTATTCATTATACTACTTACTCGGCTCAGCTAACAACACAAGTGTTTGACTTCAACTCAATTAATGGTTCAGGGAACGCACAAGGCAGCTCAGTCGTGAGGCTATGCGTTCACATTTGGTACCATAGTGAGGTATCAGCCGTCATAATATTAACGGTTTATGCTGCCGCGGTTTGACTCCCTTGTGCGTAACCTGCGTAAGGGATCCGATTTATTACACCGGGATACGAGATCCTTCTTGAGTTTAATTGATAAGAATAATACGACGGCTTATAGATTTGTTATGCATGGACTTGATTGCTCGTCAAGATTGGGAAGGTTTTGTTTAAGTGCTATTACATACATTGTTTATTTCACTAGAGAAATTCATTAAACGATAAACGAGTGCAATAATGCGCTACCAGTGTAATACCCCAGATCCCTCAAATAAAATTTTCTACGATTTTTGGTTAGTTCCCAGCTAGAGCGAATCGAATAAATATCTTCATAAATAAATTACCTTCGAAATATACATCTCACATTTATGTACAATTAATTCTATAGGGAGGGTAAAGGATATGAATAATAAAACCTAATATTACGCAATTTCTATTTGTTTACAATAATGCGTAATTGACAATACTCAATAGTCTCGTTAGAGGCAATCACTATGAAGCAATAAAGATGGGTATGTCCAGGATGAAAGAAATATCCATTGTTCTGTAATTTCATTATAACTATTACAATATAAAATCTAACTTACGATAGGACTTAAAGTTTATATAAAGAGTGTATAGCAATAAGGAAGACATCGATAGCCTGCATGAATTACATCATCAATATAGAAAATACAATAAATTATCTTTTGATTTCAATGCAGTTTTTAACTTACTTAAAGTCACAGGAGTAAACGATACAGACTAGAGAATGCTTAGAGACAGGCAAATCGACTTTAGCTGCGGTTATCGTGGCTGGTGTAACAATTTTTTTTGATTTTTTATTAGAGTTCGCTAGGTTTGTCTAATCGTATTTACCCCTGTGGTACACCCATTTATCCGTTATTAAAGGGGATATGATATTAGTATCAGAAATTAAATAGAACGCGGGTAAAATCTGTCAATCTGTGGTGCCCGTTCGACATGCTTACTTAAGACATCTCTATTTTTAATTGTTCATTTTCAAAACATTGTAAATTAATTGGGATTTTTATATAAATATTTACTTTTTAGATTTTATTTATCCATGAATCGACTAAATTCTGAATAAATAATTTTCAGTCAATTATATTGCACAAATCATGTTTACTAAGTTTAGTGGTTTCTATTTTTATTTGTGTTAGCAATATCTAGTGATATTGATAGTCTTAAATTAATTGACTGCTTTTTCAACGACTGAATTTTTAGCTGTTAGTACCTACGTTTCCCCAATACGTGATCCAAGATTAATGAAAACGGATTGAAATTATACCAAAATACCTATACTAAAATTGAATAAAACTGATAGCTATTGACAACAATTAAAAGATCATGTCATTATGTTCTATGTTATCCGCAGAATATTTATTAGCCTACATAAATTTGCCTTTACTTAGGTACACAAGTTTTACACACATTATAATTAACTACCTAATTTACGCTTTAAGCTTTGCTAATTACGAGATTAAGATAGAAAATTAAGTCATTCGATAATCTATACAATACATCAGATCTCGTCTTCTATAAACCATTATGTTTGGCTTTAGAAAACTTTGAAATACATTTCAATAATCAATGTTAAACTTTTACAATACGAACCGAACGATATGTTAGCCTCTCCATTTCAACAACATTTATAAATCGTTTACAAATACTCACTCCTAATCATGATATGTTTTTGTTACACAATTGCTCCTAAACGTTTTTCTTTAAATACACCATCGCGCAACATGCCTCCAACATGGTTTTATGTGATTACCACCGCATACTACTGCACAAACATAACTTGAAATTCTTATGCAAATCGTATAAAATATTTAGTAACTTTACCTGACTATTATGTTATAGCAGTAACAAAGATATTTTACAATACAAAAGTACTTAACCGTATCTCCAAAAATTGTTTATAAAATGGTTCACTCAGTTGAATTCTGGCAGCATACAATTGAGAGTGCACTGTGCAATGATTGCTAGATCATTAGGCGGCGTGTAGAGCACAGTGTGCAGTATGCAGACATGGGCTAACGCCGCACGTCCCACAGAGCTCCAGCGAGGCTTTGTCTACGCTAACACGGATTTCACTACTATGCGAGTCGGTAGAACCGTGGTAAATAACGGTTGGAATATACTGAAATACGAAATATAACGTTGGGTAGCAACATGAGCTGAGCGGACTTATTATATAAATAAATTTATAAAAACATGCAAGTAGAATTAAATAGGCATACTTCCTATTCTTGTAAAAACTCTTTGGCATGTTTTTTGCAGAGGTCACAATCATCTATATGTATTAAAACCCTTTTGAGGAAGTGAGTTTATGGTTTTTGTTTACAGTCACACAAGGAAATAAAACAGTGCTCGCCTCAAATGTTGAATAAACTCTCTGCTTTGCAAAGCATTTCAGCAGGAATGGTCTATATGCGTTTCACGGAGATTTTGCAGAGCTTTGTCTTCACTACTACGGATTGCACCACTGTGCAGATATATAATAATATATATTATACCAGTAGACAAATCATCTTAGATGTGACTCAAACGGTGTTAAAAACCTAACATGATTCAGTTAACGTATTTTATGGTAGTAATGGATATTAAAAACATACCTAGAATTTTTAAATAAAATCTATACCTAGGACAATAAGCATGATGACAGTATTAAAGAACCAAAGAATAAATGGTTTTAGCGGTAAATATAGGCACAAAGATAAATAGATTCTAAAAAAATACCTAGTTTTATTAAAAACATTAAGATTAATAAGATTTTCAATAAAATAAAAGTATAAAATGCTGCAATCGGCACTGTTGACTGAAACATCAATCACGGCGAATGACGTCACGTCTCTGTCAAATGTTATTATGGCTTCAACTTATGCAAATATGCTGAGGCATGTAGTCAAAACGGCGCCATGACACTCAGCAGCGTTATCGCGGTTAAATCAAATTAGATAGATTAAGATGCAATAATTTGCGTTGTTACTTAGTTTATTGCTGAAATAATGTGTTTTTGGGATATAGTAGACGTGTACCTTCATTATAAAAGGAGATTTTAAAATCTGTCATCATGCCTATTGGGAGAAATTTCCAGATTAATTGATACCTAAGGTAACTCATAAGAATCACTTAAATGTAGCCTTCAAACATAATACCACGAGTTGTTTCTGGTTATTAGGTTAATAATGTAATAATAAACGCTTTACTTATTCATCGATTCATTTAATATAGAGGAATACTGCGCGATGTCAATACACCATATCATGTAATCAGTAAGTATCTCACTTAATCATTTCGCTTCGAGATTATATAAATCAATTGACTTTATCGCAATGTGTGTAAAATAGTAAAATATAGGTAGCTATACCATAGTTATTTTATTGTATGAACCGAAATGTTTAAGGAGTGATTCCAATATTGATATTGCACGTAATATGGATTCAACACTTCAGAATTTGTTGGCTATGTAGGCTAAAGACAAGAATTCCTAAGATTCAATCATTTTAATTAAATATTTTATAGTTTCCAGATTCTATAAATTTTTTAGTGAAAACAGGTTAAGAAACACTATGATAGTTTTTTACGAAACGCAATAATAATTTGTTGTGAGTTAAAACTTTTAGGGCAACTTACACATTGTATCAATTTCATTTTGCCTAATATTCGTACCTCTACACTACAAGCAGTACATAAATACATCTGATACTGAGAAATAAGGTTTAATATTATTTTTATTTACATTTCTATTCTAGGTTCAAGATTTCCATCAAGTTAATTGAAATTATAAAAGATCACGTCCACGTTTAGATATTATGTTACTGATATGTAGAAGCCAATGCATTAATTGTTAAAGTCACGCTATAACTTATATATGACTTCAATTCGTAAGACGTTTTTACTATTTTTGGCTTAGCCATTATTATACATTACAAAATGGACACGGGCTCTCTAGCAATTGATAGGTGGGTGTCAAATTGGGTCATTTACATATCTAACTTTCTAATTCAGTCTCATAATTGCGCATACGTAAGTAAAACGGTAAATATACAAAAGGATACAAAGAAGCGCTGAGAAGCTCATCGATAAAGATCAATAATCAAAAAGTAAAAACCGCGTAGAAAATGACAGCCATCTTGTGAGAAATATTAATGGACAAACGTTTGGTCGTGGTTCCTTTTTCAAAATCACCCGAACATAATCACAACGTGCAGTTAAAAATAAAATGGCAATAAAGTTTATATAAAATTCACGCTTATTTCATGTTCAGGTTCACAGTGTTTTTAACGTTGAATAACGCCATTAGCTGGCCCACTAACGTTATTTAGCGCTTGTTTTTATTATTCGCTGTATAGTTTCTACGGCTATATCGGCACTTTAAATACGTGTAGATGTTTTATTTTTACTAACATTTTCTTTAAGCCACGTACATTTTAATGATATCAGAATTTGAAGTGTTCATTAAAAGGCGTCGTAATTCAGTGTTCAAAGTTTTGCTTGACGAAAATGCGAAGTTTCAACGTAACTTCCCCGCCGTTCTTCATTAGACGAGCAATTTTGATATTGGCGACTCAAATTATAAACGTTGCTTGCGTTGGGCCCTTTATTTTGAAGGGATTTGTTTTAACGTCCATAATAAGATTATAGCCAGCGTTAATTAAAATAATATTTGTTTCCAGAGGGAATCACGTTATTTAAAGTTATTCAAACAGATTTTAATAACGATTAAGCGAATTTGGTCGACTGTTATTAGTCGTCAATTGAGTTGTTACCAAAGTTCATTGTTTGGAAAATTAGAACGGAATTGTTGGTGGAATTAGAGTTTTATGTACATTTTGTGTGGAATTAAACGTTACTTATTTATCAAATTTGAGCTCAAATAAAATGCGTCTGTTTGTAATAGGATCGTGTCGCTATTAAAGCTTAATAAAATACGGTGTTCAAAAGTAACAGGGTGAAATAATTTTCTTCTAAATATCTTATGATGTATTACACCAATTAAAAATACATCAATATCGACATGTTTCTTTAATAAATTATTATAACACCTGTCAAATTGTAACGCGCAAAACATGTTGTTAGGCTAACGCAATATTAAATGCTGTATTGGTTTAACGTTGAATGATGACTGAATCTTGTTTTAAGTTTATCCAAAAAAACGGACTGTGTCATTCTAAGTAATACAATTCAATTAGTATCATTATTTAGATTTGGTATTCAGAATACAACCATCGCCATTAAGCATTTTAGCACCACAGACATTTCACTTTTCTCAATATACGAACTTTATATTCTAACCAGATATCGTAGGTAGGTACCCGCTATAAGTACACATTACTAAGCTCGTAAATACTTACTAGTAACACTTGCTTGTAATGTTTATTATAGAATGGAGCTTTTATGACACTGGTAATACCAAATATTAGAACTTGATGTGCAGGCGTTATAAAGGCTCCCACATATTATTGCCAGGGCGCGTTTTAATGCAACGCAATCTGTGGCGAATTGAAGCCATTTGAAACCGCCGTTGCCCCGACTTGCCCCGCAATAATATGGATCACCCTTTATGAAACATTAACTCCGCGGCATTACAAAACCGATGTTACTGTAAATGTTATGCTCCACATTACATGAGAACGAATTTGACAGATGTTATGTTACAATGTTTACAATTAACGTCATATCCGAGTTTAGGAGTAAATATGGCACACAAATATGACTAAAACAACCAATATACGTTCTACGTGACATCGAGCCGATACATTTAGTTCAGAACTAACGATTTTGACAGGCAGCTGAGTCGGCGCTGGTTCGAAGCGAACTACGTTGACTGAAAAAGAAAAATATTTTTAGAACAACCATCCAACCAACTGCCTCGTTGGTCTAGTGGTCCCAAGCGCGACTGCTGAGCATGAGGTCTTGGGTTCGATTCCCAAGTCGGGCAAAGTGTTATTGGGATTTTCTGTTAGTAAATTCTCAGTAGCCGCCCGGAGTTTGGAATTGTGCCCGGTAGATGGCAATAGGCTCACCACCTATTACATGGGACTTAATAACAGCATTGGTGAAATGTGGGTGTACAATTGTGTACACCTCTGCCTACCCCTTCGGGGAATACAGGCGTGATGCTATGTTATGTTTTTTGTTGTTTTGAACAAACTGAGACATTTCATCGCTTTAGAGTGAAGATAATTTAGCTAGGCTGGAATTTGTACTTTCATATGCCTCAATTTTGAGAGGATCTTCAGACGTTTTATGTAATACCAGGATGCAGATATTCGCAAAGTTCTTTTTAAGCCAAATTATGTTAACAACTCATATTTTTTTTTAGAAATTACAGCAATTTGATTTCAGTGTTTAAAAGGCAAAATCTTTCTATTGCGTTAATTTATAGTATATTTTAATAGCTTTGTGGTTTAACTATGAGTAATCAAATACAATTCTTATGTAGATATTGCGTGTTATTCAAAAATGTTTTTATCTCAACGTTACTTTGAGTGACGTACCTTATTTGCATTTGTCACACGTGATAGGATTTTGATTACATCTCGAATTAGGAGTGATGTTAATCGATTAGCGCACATCCTTGTTTTATTTCCCAAGCGGCAAAGGTTGGATATGCATAAAATACAAATTCATTCATTCATTCATTCATTCTAGAGTACTTTTGCATATTTCCCACATTCCTAGAAATGTAGTGGATTTTTCAAGCTTTAATAAAATAAAACTTATAATGTTACTGTTATTTTAGTAATTGAAAAATAACACAGACAGGACACAAATACTTCTTAATTAAATTCATTACTTATATTCGGAAATTCACTTGTTCAAATATTTTTTTAATATTAAATCTCGTCTAAATTCCGAACTTTCTTACCTGACGTAGTATCTATACACTATACATTTCAGGAATTCGAATTTGGGATATATACTTTCTAAATTGGAATGTTATTCTTTTTCCGCTCGAGTGTCATACTCCCTTTTAGAAACATATTTTAACGCGTTTAATATTAAAATGCTATTACAATACTTTTTAGTTTCCCGACATTTAGACCGAAATAAATCAGCGTTCAAACGCAATTTAGATCTGATAAAATATATGTCTTTATTACGTACGAACTGCAAAAGTTTAAAATCATATGTTATTCACACACTTTTATTTTATGAAATTATTATTTATATCTATCATTTTTTTTCTTCTACGTACCTGTGACTGTATAATTCTGAACATCAGCGAACCCTTCACCCATACTAGCGTAGCTGGGGATGGTGCTCAGGCAGGTGATATCCACAGTCTGGTTGGGGTACAGCTGCAGGTTCGTCAGCGGGAAGTGTAATGAGGTGTTGGTCATGGACAGCGGCATCCCGTGGTGATGACGGTGTACCTTCATCGTCCCGTACGGTATTGTTAGACTTTCGTCTACCTGTTGAAGTATAATAAGACTAGAATATAGGCAAATAATTAACAAATAATCCAATTAGATAAGAAGTACCTGGGACTTATTATATGGTCAATCGTTACAATAAAAACGGTAATTAAAGTACTTATAATTGCTTGATAAGTCCAAGAAATTTATGTTAACTTGTGATTACGGAATTAAAAGAATTATGGTAGATGTATTTCATTATTTTTTTATAAATATTAATCAAACAATCAGAAAACAAAAAAATAAAAACACAAAAATATATTTCATGTCTTTCACCTTCATAAATAGAATAAAGTTCTAACAGAAAGTAAAATAACACAAAATTGCTAATGTAAAAGAACACAATTTACAACTTTACGTCTTATTTCCACGCATAATATAAATAAACGGAAATAAATACCTACGCCTTATACAGAGGCACGTAGCAATTGAAATTAAGCTACCTATTTATAGATTTATTTTGACCTGCGTTATTTTTAGAGGTTTTACAACATTACACAGCAGTGATAAGGCGTGTACTTTTATACACCCACATTTCACCAACTACGTTATAAAGTCCCATGTAGTAGGTGGTGAGCCTATTACCAATTTCAAATTCCGGGCTCCTGTTGATAAATTTTTGACCATTTTTAGTTTCTTACTGTGGATTTCTTAAGTGCTCATATAAGACATTCTCTACCACCATGACCATTAAACTAGTAAAGCATTAATATTGAAACTTCCATTAAAACTACGACAGTAAAAATAGGACTCCACAAAATATTATACAAAATCCCTGCTTGAAACATTCAAACCGCTTCATCATTGCAGTGTAAATAAATCTGCATATGATGAATGTGTTGATAAATCATAGATACCACGAATTGCGTCGCCCTTCAGTTAGTTTTCACAATTTACAACAAAATACGTTGCAACGTAGGTATTTCAGTGACGAGTTATTTTTGAATTTACACAGTATTAAAAAATAAATCGACAGTATTGATTGAATATTGTATGAAAATATGTGTATGTCTGATGGTTGTGTGTCGAAAATGACAGAAAATTAAAAATGCAACTAGATGTTAAATTAAGTTGCAGGTCGTGAGCCTATATTGCTTCGAATCGAGTATAATTCTAAACTTTTTGATGCGACTGGTTATCGAACCTGGGATCTCGCTCAGCAGATATGCTTGCGTCCATATCGACGAGTCAGTTACAAAACATAACTAACAAAAACCCTTAATTTGTGACTAACTATAACCAAATCGGAGTATGAATACGACCTAATGCTTATTCCTTTTACGTCCAGTCATTCGTGAATTCTTGGTGTGGCTAAGCATTTCCTTTAGGCACGGTACCTAGGCTATTAGTACTAAGCACGCGATACCCTTTCCTTTCTGCCCTGAATGAAATATGTACTAGTTTATTGATTGACAGATACGAAAATATTGGCCATAATATTTTTCGACCTATTATGGTATGAGCAAGGCGAGCCGTCCATACTAAGTGCCGAACTAGGGCCCTCCCCTGGAGTCGTAAAACCAAACGACTTTGATCCCTCCACTCGTAATATCCACTATAATTATCTACCTTGGCAGGATGATATGTGACGATAGTATCTATAGTTTTGTTGGTTACTTTGCATTAGGGGATTACAATATTCCACCTTAAAAAAAGCGTAATTCATCAGAATTCATTAAAGGATAAAGTTAATAATAATAAAAAAAAGTTTACAATTCGTGCTTGTTTTTTTAAATAGTATCGGAGCAAATTTAATAAAAATGTTTTTAGAAATATCTGTATCTATGTAATTGTGTAAAAGCTCAATTCATAGACATAAGTGGTTTAAGAAAATACCGTATCTTACTTGCCTTATTTTGTCCTTTTTATTCTTATGTATTTTTTTTGTCAAACTTAACAGCCTCTAAAAATTGAATATAATTAGAGGCAACTGCTCCTAGTGAGTTAGTTCCTAGCAAATATAACCTATTTAAACTAGTTCAGAAAATAGTCTATCAATAACAGAGACTCATTTAACAACCAACTTTGCTTCTGACTCGTATAGATTTCAATGTATCGTTTCCGTAATATTGTGGTGATATGTTGACACTTGTCAACTAGCGGGAAATCTATTGTTACTACTTTATATCCAGGTCGTCGTCTCGCGTCCGTATTTATAACTATATTTAAATGAATACAGTTTCTTTATATTTAAGTACTCGGCGTTTTTTAATAATTCCATTCTCTTAAAAAATACTGAATTGGATGTCTGCAGTATCCGCCATTAGACAGTGTTATTAATTCGCTAAAAGAGAAGACCAGACAAATTATAATAAATTTAAAAATTACTTTACATTTAGTGTAAATCAGACCGTTTTTCGATTTTCACCGTGGGAGAGCCACGCTTCGGCACGAATGGGCCGGCTCGACCGGATTGATACCACGGCCTCACAGAAAACCGGCGTGAAACAACGCTTGCGTTGTGTTTCGCCGAGTGAGTGAGGGTACCGGAGGCTCAAACCCTTTAAAAGGCCGGCAACGCACTTGCGACTCCTCTGGGGTTACGGGTGTCCATGGGCGGCGGTAATCGCTTACCATCAGGCGAGCCGTCTGCTCGGTTGCCCCCTATTCCATAAAAAAAAAAAATAGAATCGACACTATCCTACAATCGATTTCTAAACGAGTCACAACGTCCAGTTGATGGCTCAAGTTAGTGTCACAGGTCACTTACTGACAGCCTAATGGAGCATTCCAGACCGTGTTGACAGCCCTATGGTCTTCACTGTTACTAGAATATTTAGGTGTTAGGCGGAGTTTAAAATAGGAAACTGGTATTATAGAACTGTACCCTGAATCTGGGGAAAAAAATGGTTTTACGTGCCAAAAATCAATGTAATTTTGTGGTCCAGAAGTGTAATTTAGCAAATTCAGCTCTGCCAAGCTGAGTACTTCGTAGTTCATGTTTCGTAATGTAAATTCTAAAGCAGTTAGAACAACTGTAGGTATATATTCTAAATGAAGTTCATGTGTGTTTGATTTATTATTCCGAATAACTGTTATTACACTAATATTATTCATACTTTAATTGCGAGGTAATGGTTGACTTAATTTATTACTGTTATAATAATTATAATCTTTTATTTTATTTTTAACACGTTACAAGTTATTATACGACGTAATGTGTTTATAATGTCAGATGTAAAATTTGATCCTATCATAATTGTTGGTTCATTTCTAGTTCATGATGGGATATGAGCAACTTGCTCATGTCTGATGGATTCCAAATTTGGTTTCTGTTACTTCAGTGATATTGCAACCTTGATCTGATCTCGCGCATACACAACTTCTCACCAACTTACAGCAGTGATATTGTGATTTGACCCATCGGAATCGTTTCAATGAATAGGTTTATACTTTTTACAGGTTTTTTGTGTCGGTGGTGCTTAAAAATGTTAATCCAAGTACGTAGATATTACATAAATGTATAATAAATTTAAAATTCCTGCATTACTAACAAAAGAACATTATAGGTGACTCATATAAATAGTTGAACACTATGCTTGAAACCCTCAACTCCTTTAACAGTTTGTATAAATGAAATTTAAAATTAATGAATACATGTCATCGAGACTCTTGGAGATAGTCATATAAATTCTCATATGTTCATTAAAGTTGGGAGTGTTGAGACCTGATTATATTGTATGGTCGTGTAGGTACTCGCTGATCATTGTTGGAGATACCCGAACGATCGCTAAAATGGGTGCACACTAACTGACTACATCAATAGGTGTCCGAAACATGATGCAATTTGAAAACATACTCGTTACGGGTTTACAATATTGGAAGTAGCTTTGAAAGTCCCAAACAAAACAGAAATGTGAAGTATTTTATGTGGGTAAGTATACAATTTGAAACCTAGACCACTTTTATATCTTATGGTCTATTCATATAAAATATGGAAAGAATATGTTTGCTCAATGTAAACCTTATAGCATTACATTTTCATGTATACATTATTATTGTTCTTAAATTTGACAAAGTTATCTTTAACTGGTTCATTGGTCTAGCAGTTCGGCTGCTGAGCGTGCAGTCCTGTGTTCCATTCCTAGGTCCGGTACCTAAAGTGTTATTGGATTTTTCCGTTAGGAAATTCTCGGTAGCAGTCCGGAGTCAGGAATTTGGTAGTGTGACACCCCCGTGCTTCGGAGAGTACTTGATCTCCCTCCGGTCGTCTTGGATTGCCGTCTAATCGGACTATGTTATACTAATTACGGCCGGTAACATATTCAGACCAGTATGGTTTTAAAAATCAACCTCTACAATAAATTTAACCAAATGTTCTAAAACTACAGTGTCAGAGAAGTTCAAGAGCTCGAACCATCTGTAAACTTTAAAAATATCGGCAATGAAATTCAAACGCGAAATATTCAGAGATTGATTTCATAAATATTCATTCGAACATCCTATATACAGGTATGGTTTGCATTTTTGAATATTAATCAACCATTCTCATTTTAATCCATACAAATTTTCAAGTGTCGTGTTCCGTAGCAGTCGCTTCAGAATTAGTTTAATGAGAACTATGAATTTATTAGTATTTAGCAAGTCAATATTAATATCTGGTAGTTGGAAACTGGAATGATATTTCATAAAGTTTTCAGGTAACGCTTCTGAGTATTCATGTTATCTTATCAGTTTTTGCCGTTAGAAATAGAAATAATCGCCATATCTGAATAAACGATGATTGCAGTTTGTAACAAAGGAAGAATGCTGCAACCTGGATTACATACATACATAGCATCACGCCTGTATTCCTTAAAAGTCTTTCTTTTATCAAAAATTTGTCTACGTTTGGCCACCAACTCGCCTGATGTTAAGCGACGGTGTTGCCTAAGATGGAGCACTTAGATCTAGAAGAAATCCATTCACCCAAATCTATTCACTACTTAGAGTGAATAGATTTGGGTAGAACGACAGTTGGGGAGATGATGCAACTGCCCAGGCCCATCTCCTACAACGGTATATATCTATCAGGTATAATTCCAAACTCCAGGCTGCTACTGAGAATCTTCTAACAGAATAATAACCTAATAACACTACCCGATCTGGGATAACTTAGACGGTACCTAATTTTAATATCGAATTTCTGGCTTCTATACGAAATGTAAAAATTATGTGACGTATAATCCCATTTTTCTGAGCTCTATTGCCTTAACGCAATAAAGGCTAATACAAAACGTGCTTCATTTGAGGAAGGTACCTACTGTTCTGTACCATTTCAAGTACCTACTCATAAACTTTCCTACATTTCTCTTTACACTAATTTTATGTCACTGGATGGTTATGATTCTTTCTGAGATTATGATCAGAAATGTTTAATTAAATAATGTTAATTTAGCAAAACTACATATTTGGTGTATCTACATATCATAAAGGATGTTTTGAGGGGGGCAGCATTTATTTAATTTATATTGACCAATGTCACAATCAACAAAAACGAAGAACCTAATATTTTTTCAAAATAAATCTTTGAAAAGCATTAACGCATGCTTAGCGAACTCTAAAGTTACAATATTAAATGGATATTTTTTGTTTACTTCGGCCCTATTTATCAAAGACTCGGTATCTAAAAACCAAAAGGCGACTGTTTGCTGCCAGCCTCCTTTGTCGCCCTGATTGAAAGTTATCAGGCATCATGTCGAGTATGTATCGATAATTCGTTTCCGGCTAGTTTCATTGAATTTTGATCTTGCCGTTTTATCAGTACTTTGGTGTATTTGGTATCATTATTTTGGTGTAAGGAATGGCTAATGGCAGTTACTTTGAAGCCTGGCGTGTGTTTGTATCTGGACTATTACAGCCACCGCAAATATCAGCACATGCCTTCGAGCGTGCTTCTATTGTGTAATAAGAGTTAAGGTAACCGTGTATTAAACTGTGGCAATGTGTGTGGAATTTTAGTGGTACTGTTCTTCTATCTACCAACTTACGCATGTCAATAGCAATAATGAGAGAAAAGTTCAAGATATGTCTTTGAAAAAGCATTAACGCATGCTTAGCGAACTCTAAAGTTACAATATTAAATGGAAAAAGAATACGGTCGCGATGGCTTAGTGGTCAGAGTGCCTGGAGTATCTATCCGGGAGGCGCAGGTTCGAATCCTGTTCGCGACCGTATTCTTTTTCTATTTAATATTGTAACTTTAGAGTTCGCTAAGCATGCGTTAATGCTTTTTCAAAGACATATCTTGAATTATTAAGGTAATTGCATTCTTTACGACATTGTATTAACTGCAAAGTTAGTCGTGTCGGTTCGGTCACTTGTATAGGTACTGAATTGATTGCAATGACGTCGCCATAAGACGTGTTAAAATATGGAAGAAGAATTCGCGGTGGCGAGCAGAGGTAGAGATGGCTTAGTGGTCAGAGCGCCTGGAGTATCTATCCGGGAGGCGCAGGTTCGAATCCTGTTCGCGACCGTATTCTTTTTCCATTTAATATTGTAACTTGAGAGAAAAGTTGTTTTTTTTTGTCATGTGCGATAAGGCATTGTACAATTTTTATATAGTAAGGTTAATTACTCATTGTATGTTTTTGGTGTACAATATAGAATATAATAAATAAAAGTTGTTTTTATTGCATGAACTAAATTCTACCAGTACCTTTGAGGGCCGATTTCAGAATTGGATATATATATCCAATGTTATATATATCCAATGCTAATGCAAATGCAATCATAGGATGTCAAATTAAGATCCATGACAGCCGTTACGGGTAGTCAGAGGCCTGAAAGTCTGACAACCAGTCATACCACGAGATATCGTGTTACCCAGTTACTGGGTTGTGGAGGTCATTTAGGCAGTCGCTCCATGTAAAATACTGGTATTAAGCTGCATCTACTGGAAGCCCACCCCAATGTAATTGGGAAAAGGCTAGGCAGAGAGACTCGCTCGAACTTTAATTTTTCACTTGTGATTAAATTTGGGTAACTTATATTAACGTTAGAAAGCTGACTATTTTATGTGTTATAATACAATTTATAAGGCATACGTCACTCAAAAAAAGATAACACGAAAAAAAAAACATCCGATTCTTTATAATGTTTTTTTAAAGATGGACAGAGACAATTTTTTCAAAAAAAAAAAAAAACGTCTCGAACGTAATAAAAAGTCAGGGTACTTAAGGGGGTTTAATTAATAATTATTATATCCCCTAGGTATTAGTATCCCCTAACTCCAGACTACCACTGGTAGGTACAGCCTTCCTGGGAGAACCTGTATGCCTAGTAGTCAAGTTTTCTAAAATTTTTACGTTTACGCAGCTAGCAAGGACTATCAGTAACTTCCTCCAGACTCTGGGCTAATAACCTATAAGTACCTTAATTTAATTTTTTCTGCTACCTTGTACTGAAACTTACCTTGTTATTATTTATGAACCAAGTGAGATGAGGCGCGGGGTGCGCAGCCGCGCTCTGACACGTCGCCTCCAAGTGGTCGCTCGATGTGAACTTTTTGTGCTTTATTTTTATCTTTGGACGGTATTTCTGACGCACTGGAAAAAAGTTTCAATTATAACAGTGCTAACATATTTAGGAAATGGTGTCAGTGTACTGTTTTTTTTCATATATGTTTGAGACCTACAAATACTTACTTTCTTTTATTTACATAATACTTAAAAGTGTATTTTTAAAGATTAAAAGTGAAATCGTTTTTCATCATACTGTGCTGTTGAGTAGCTTCATACATTTTCATTTAGCATTCGAAATACTTACCAATGACATTCAGTTCATGTATCTTGGATACTTTAGAGTAGAGGGGGGTTTCTAGCGCTATTTCGCAGGCGTAGGGGCCCGACGCTGAGAAGTCAAGTCGCTCCAGTGTTATAGACGTCGGAGACAGCTGTATTAACTGTGGACAATATGATTAAGTACGTGTTTCATTAATTATATCTGTAAATAAAATAAAAAACGATGCTTTATATAATACTGATATTATGTTTACAGTTCTTTATTAGCATAACTTGTTCATGAAAAGTTTTCAATTGGAGCTAATAACTTTACGACTATTAGCTTATTTAAATAATTTTATCAGGTAGAAAACGGTAAAGTAATACAATAGTGACACATCATTATGTTACAAAAATAAGAATCCAATAATTTTAGAGATCATCAGAACGTCAAAATAGTTCTTATTAAAAAATATAATTATGAACATGGTAAGCTAAGATGATTTGAGCATGTAGAAAGGGATGGATGAAACCCGATTGAGAAAACTAGTAGGAATATGAGGCGAGTGTGGATGGAAGATTCGGGGCTGACCCACCACGATGAACGCAATCAAATTGCGGACATTCTCAAAAAAGCACAAGATCAACCGAAACTGACGAGCATGCACGAAGAGGTTAATGAACATAGATTAAGCAAAAGAGGTGTGACAGAAACGTAGTAAGCAGAAATCGATATTTTCTGCCTTCCCCGTTGGGAAACAGGCGCGATTATTAAGTATGAAATATCTCGTTGGTCTAGTGGTCTCAAACGCGACTGCTGAGCAGGAGGTCTCGGGTTCGATTCCCGGGTCGGGCAAAGTGTTATTGAGTTTTCCTGTTAGGAAATTCTCAGTAGCAGCCCGGAGCTTGGAATTGTGCCCGGTTGATGGCAATAGGCTAACCACCTATTACATGGGACTTAATAACAGCATTGGTGAAATGTGGGTGTACAATTGTGTACACCTCTGCCTACCCCTTTGGGGAATACAGGCGTGATGCTATGTTATATGTTATGTTATGAAATATCTCGATAATTCTATTTACAAAGATGTATACAAAGATCCAAATTAACCTATATGTATAAAAATTCAAATTAATTTATATTTTAAATGCTCGTGCTTTACTGAGAACTACTTAGCCTGAGGGTACATAAATCAAATTATCTCCACAACTAAAGGTCTTAAAATGAAAAATAGCGTAACTTAATAAACGTAGTTTGAAATTCAATTTACCATTTTAAATAGACTCGATGAAAATGGAATGAAATAATTTTTACTACAAGATGTTTGGAAAGCATTATCTAAGATTGAAAAGAATAATAGTTCTGATTTAAAAACAATTCAAATTGTATTATATTTTTTCGATTTTACGTTCTACTTTAGTTGAAGAGTTTTCTAAGCTATACACGTTATTGGATTTAATTTTTTGGTTGGGATTTGGTTGAGGATGATGATGAACATAGTTAATGATTTTGTAACAAATTAAAAAAAAAAAAACATCATATTATTTCCCTCCTAACTTTATACGTCCAATATAAAACAATTGCGTAGGTAATCAACGTCCAACCTTTACGTCAAAAATAGAATTTGTGTGCGACTTCACTGGGACCACCACCGAACACCTTCGATGCCTCTGTAACCCTTTCTCTTACTATACATCATCGAAACTAAATATAAAAATACCAATATTTTTCTTATTATTTATGAACTGCCTCATTGGTCTAGTGGTCGTAATGGTGACTGCCGAGCATGAGGTTCGATTCCTGAGGCGGGCAAAGTGCTATTGGGTTTTTCTGTTTGGGAATTCTTAGTAGCAGCCCGGAGTTTGGTATAGGGCAATAGGCTCACCACATACTACATCGGAGTAAAAATGAAAAAAAAAAAAGGATTTATTTCAGTCTCGTGGCAGAACATACAACTATTATTATTATTTTATTATTAAAATGCACGACTTACTAAATTACACCTGCACGAGACCAAAAAAGGCCCCTATTTCGGCAAAACAGCATTGGTGAAATGTGGGTATATATACATCTGCCTACCCCCTCGGGGAATATGGTCGTGATGCTATTTACAAGCGCGTCATTAATTAAAACAATAATAAATAAACAAGTTAAAGGATTATTTCCCCATATTGTTCGTCCCATTTGGAGTGTTTCAAAGCACTTGTGGTCGACCCTAGAGTACGCCTGGTTTAAAGGTCCCCAAACTACCGGAAAATTATATTTACTCTAGTTCAGCTAACGAGAAATATACCGAAAATTGTTTGTTTATTTTGATTTATTTATATTTACTATTACTATTGTGTTATCGCCTTTGTTTTGTCACAGTTTTATTTATGTTATTTAGGGTTTAGTAACATGTAGAGAGGTTCATAAATACTAAGCTAGTTTGCTAGTTTTGAATTATAGATATTTATCAACAATTACATAATTCTAACAAAAACTTTATTCAAAACCCAATACCTACGCATATTTACTTAATTTTCAAGCAATCTGCCTAGCCTTTTCTCAATTACGTTGGGGTGGGCTTCCAGACAAACCAGATGCGGATAAATACCACTATTTTACATGGAGCGTCTGCCTAATTGACCTCCCAACCAAGTTACTGCGTAACACGATATCTGGTGGTATGACTGGATGTCAGACTTTCAGGCCTCTGACTACCCGTAACGGCTGTCATAGATCTTAATTTATCAACCGGGACGGACGGTTTAACGTACTTTCCGAGACACGGGTTTACTTAAACTTAATTTTATTCTAAGATAATTTCTTTTAATGATTTTAATATCTGTAGACATCTCCAATTTCTCTCCAAGATTTGTTGAATCTTTTCAGTAAAACTCTCTCTCTCAAGAGAATATTCCGTTCTATATGGAAGTACAAGACAGGTATACAAAAAATTCCCTTTTCTCAGAAGTCTGAAGTCGTACAACTATCAGAAAATAAAAAGGTCAATATATCTTACGTACCTACAGGAAGGCGATATACGTTTTATTACGGTTTTACTTCAGTCATATCGATAACTCTAAGATGTATCCTTAAAAGAAAATATGTTGGCAAGGTTTTTGATATTCTTTTATTATTTATGAAGTCACAACATGAAGGGTATCAAGTGGCACTTTAGGCAGTGGAAAATAAGTACCTATAAGTTAGTAATGAACTTTATTTGTAGTGGTGTAACGTACATCACTTTCGCTAAGTAATATCTTTTGAACCATTTCTCATCGATCTGCAGAACGATAATCATAATTTTTGGTTCACGTAAAAGTAGTTAGGATTTGTATGCAGACCGTAACTAGATATATAAAAGATTATGTTTTATGTCTGGGTGTAAAATTTTATATACAGTATAGAAGTGTAATATATGTTACTCTTATTCTTTCGCTTTTAAATTCTCCTTGGTTTTACTCTCTTCCTTTCTGATATAAACATTGTAATGTATGTTTAAGAAGAGATAAAATTTCCGACCATAAAAGTAGGTACCATAATGTATATTGCGTTCTCTGATCTAACCTAGATTAAAATTTATGATGAGTACCCATTTAGAGTTACAAAGTTAAATCTTTTATATATCTATTATATCGCGTACGTAGAAAGGATGGATGAAAGGCGATTGGCTAAATTAGTACATGAGGCGAGAGTGGATGGAACTGTCGGGGCAGGCCGACCTCGACGAACGTACCGCAATCAAATTGCGGATGTTCTCAAAAAAGGACGGGTCAGGAGCCACCTAAATCGGCGAGCATGTATGAAGAGGTTAATGAGCATAGATGAAGCGAAAGAGGTGTGTCAGAATCGTAGAAAATGGAAATCGATAGTCTCTGCCTACCCCTATGGGAAACAGGCGTGATTGTATGTATGTATGTATTATATCGCAAATAATTGTAGTAGTTGCATCCTAAAAACCTGAAGTATCCATTATTTTTATTTAACTAGATAATTTATTTTAGTCGCAAGGCCCCGTGCACCGCCGTAAAGCAGCATGTCTGTTCATTTTCTACCGGATACATTCGGTGAGTGTGCGCAGGAGCTTCATGAATTTATTCCATCATCGCCTTTTTCCTACAGGACAAGGAATCCGTTCCTTATGGAATTTCCGAAAATTCGTTCGCAACGATTTGGATCCACGTTCATGATACGTGAATTTCCTGCCGTCTTCTGTGTTTTCTGACAAATACAATCTAAGAATATTAAAGGCTAGAGTGAATAGATTTTTTCTAGATCTACGCCCTCCATTTGCGGCCACACCTTCGTTTGCTATCAGGTGAGTTCTTGGCCAAACGTAGATCCATTATTGAAAAAAAAAATCTTTTATGGAAAAAGAATACGGTCGTGACCTGCGCCTCTCGGATAAACCTTAAAAAATATAACTTTACAGTTCGCTATGCATGCGGTAATGCTTTTTGAAGATTAATCTGTATTTACGTTAATCTTAATATTGAAAGTAGGCACAGCATGCAAAACAAAAAATTCGGTTAGCATTTTCCCAACTTTGTTTCGGTAGGCTTTCAGTCTAACCAGATGCAGCTTAGTATCAGTATTTTATATGGAGCGTCTGTCTATCTGACCTCCACAATTTAGTTATTGTGTAACAAGATATCTCGCAGTGAGACTGGTAATATCCGTAGCGGCTGTCATAGATCTTTATTAGACAATTGCATCCGACGATAGACCAGCAAAAGAACATAATATGGAATATTAATAAATACACACACAGTAAATTTTACGTAAATAATTCTTATATAATTAAGAACAATGACGTCATTCAATAAACGGCTCTAACAAACTCTGTATTTCCTTTGTAGCTTTGATAGCGAAACTAAAAATTACGTTTTCCTGATACTTAAGTACTCGTAGTTTAAAACACTTCTACGGAAGATGCAGCATCCACCCTAATGAAAACAGTATTGGAGGCCTGGGAAGATTCGCAGGATGCTATAGGCGTGTTCTGTGATCTTTCTAAGGCATTTGACTGCGTAGATCACCAAACGCTTTTACTAAAATTAAAATATTATGGAATTCAAGGTAGATCTTTTGATCTCTTAAATTCATATCTGTCAAATCGTGAACAAAAGGTTTCTATTGGCAATGTAGTTTCTACGGGCGCGCTTGTTAAAATGGGTGTACCACAAGGATCAATTTTGGGCCCATTTCTATTCCTTGTTTATATTAACGATCTTCCTCACATAATTAAGGATACAATGTCAAATATAGTATTATTTGCTAACGATACATCTCTTATATTCAAAGTTAATAGAAAGGACAGGGATTTGATAGAACCCAATAATACACTTAGTAAAGTATTTAACTGGTTTTCTGTAAACAATCTTCTACTAAATTCAAAAAAGACCAAATGTATTAGATTCTCTATCCCAAATGTAACCCACGTAGGTTCAAATGTGAAACTTGATGATAAAGTATTAGACCTGGTTCCCTCAACTGTCTTCCTAGGCGTCACAGTGGACTCTAAACTGCAATGGGGACCTCATATAGAGGCACTTGCAGGCAAATTGAGCTCTGCTGCATTTGCTGTTAGGAAAATAAGACAGATGACAGATGAAGCTACAGCTAGGCTAGTTTATTTTGCATACTTCCACAGTATTATGTCTTATGGCATTTTACTGTGGGGATCGGCTGCTGATATCGAGACTATATTTATATTACAAAAAAGAGCAGTCCGAGCTATTTATAATATGGGAAGCCGTGAGTCGCTCCGTGAACTATTCAAGGAAATAAATATACTTACATTACCATCGTTGTACATATTTAGCAATATTATGTATATTCGGAAAAATATTGCCCAATTTTATAAAAAGAGTGACCGCCACAATCTAAACACCCGTTACAAAGATAGGCTTCAAGTACCAGGTTTTCGACTTAGTAAGACCAACAAGTCATTTATGGGTAATAGTGTTAGGTTCTATAACAAGATTCCTCGTCATATTATTGAATTGCCGGACTTAAAGTTCAAACCGATTGTTAAGCGCGTTTTAATGTCCAGAGCCTATTATAGTATAAATCAGTACATTAAAGATACAGATGTATGGCGAACGATTTCTTTCTGCACACTGTGACCCACTGGCATATTATTTGACCAGCGCGGACATATACTTACTTTTGTATAATTTCTTTTTTCTTTTTTTAGTCTATTTTCTGACCTAACTGTCTTTTTACAGTTATTTTATATTAATATCTGACATACGTATTTATTACTTTAACATAACTTATTGTTATTAATCTAATTACAGATTGTACTCTATATTCTCATATGAGTCTCTAATTAATAAATAAAATAATTCATTGCTTTTCTGTAAAATGTGAGCATCATGTGGTTAATAATGTTATATATTACATTAATATATACATTCACCTGCCTATTGCCAGGCATTATGAGTTTGTCATGCTCACTAAAATGTCTTGCTGATGGTGGCGTTGTGTACCGGGTCGTTGAGTTCCCTTCAAAATGGTTGAGTTCAGCGATGCTGATGCGCACGTCATACTCGTGAACGGGTGCTGTCTGTCGGGACTGGTCCGCTCGTAATTGCCTTGGTAATCGTTTTGGCTTTATAAACTTCTATTATTTTAATCATTTGCTTTTGTTTTCCTCTTACATTATTCTACATTATTCTCACATACCATCAATACACCATTGTAATTAAAATTTTATTTAAAAAGAGTGTCTATGGAGTTTTTTGCCGGTTCTTCTCCATAAGATCAACTTCTTTGGAACCGTGCACCTAGCTTTGACGTTTTATAAGTGCCTGTAATTTGGTCTACGTGAAATAAAAAAAAATTGAATTGAATTGAATTGAACTGCTATTGTGTGGATTTCTCTCGAAATCCACACAATAGCAGTGTTTTAAGATCATTGATATGACTGAAAGTAAAAAAGAGCCGGCTATTTCAAATTAATTACAAAGTCTTGAACAAGAGATAGATGACAACATATCGAACCGAAAATATATAAGAACTTGTAATAACAAGCTATTGTTTTACGAGTACATTTCCTCTTTCTAAATGATTAGGTTAAACATGCTGATCAAATCATTATTCAATCGAATCCATGTGATGTATGTAAAATAATTAAAATAATATAAAAGTTCTACGCATAAAATAACTTACTAGAAAACAATATTCATGTTATTGGCAAATATCATTGTTTTTTTTTATTATATCTGTTTTTCCAGTTTGGTGCTTCAAAAATAATTGAATTCCTGTTGTTTTTATTTGTAATTTTTGTCCCGAACTGTGTAGATGTGACCGTGACGCTTATGTCAAAATACGTTTGACGCCACCGTAAGATTTTAATCATACATATCATGCCTTATTCTCGTAGGGGTAGGCAGAGACTATAGATTTCAAGGAGCTATGATCTTAGCTTTATCGTGTGATTGGTGAACAACTTGGTGTCAGAGTTTAAATCATCCATTGGCATAGTTGAGAACAACTCTCAGATGTGATGTGTTCCTCCACAGATCTGCATGAGTCTGTTTAATGTAAATGTATTTAAAAAGAAGTTACACTATCTGCTTGTTGAAAAAACTTATTCATTTATGATCATAAATTAATAAATTATAAATGTTCAAATAATGTAATACAATTCTGTAAATGAGTTACTTTATCAATCTATTTTAATAGTGCGACTATTTTAATACTTGACTATTACGTACATGTTTGACATTTTAATATCATTAACCATTTATAAATGCATTTCAATGCATATTGTACAACATGCATGGTCATTCTAATACACGGTATACAAGGAACGCATGCTTGTCTTCTATAATAACTGAAACAATGCAGAATACTATGTGAATTGTGGACTGACAGCGTTGAATTTCCCGTGGCACTTTACTCAAACAGGAATGGAGTATATCCTACGTGATTTTCATTTCGAGTTATAATATAATACGTTGCCGCGTCCGTCCGTAGAGGATATATTTGCAACCGACTTTGGCACCGGACGGTCTTATTGTGTTCCGAGATAAATGATGATACACTACACACATTGGTTATTCAATTTGTATTGCTGCATGAATTCAATAGTGCTGTTGAATACAGATGTATTAATTTAGAAACTTCTATTTCAGGAAGTTCTACGTACAGTCATGAACATAAGTGAGTCAAAACTTGTTTTTAGATTTAGATAGTTCTAGGTATCAAAACGTTATATTCTTTTTTCGTAACCAATTTTATCGTTCATTCAACAGAACAATTACGTAATTAGATTTTGACTATTGTTCAAAGATTAGCTTTTCAAAGAACTTTAAAGATAAATCATTCTCCAATGATATATTCACACTCTCTGTTAAAAAATTAAAAAATCTTTTGTTTTTAATTAAAAAACATTGAAAAATAATAGAGACGAGCGGGACATGAACTCGCGACCCCTGGCATTCTGTGTCATCACTCTTCCAACTAAGCTACCGTGTCGTTATTCGATACTATTAAATTTCAAGCTTCCGTGTATTCTTCCGTAGTTTTTGTTTTTCATCTTTAACGCGTATTCATGATATTAAAATGTTAATTTTTTCATTTTGGAAAATATGGCATTTTTTATTGGATGAGTTTTATAATAGAGTAGAAAAACTTTAAGCAATGACATTATGATACATTTTGAATAATTAAACTCTTGCAACAAATTTGTTTGAACATTTCAAATATTTCTGATCCGAGTAGACAGAGGCTATCCATTTTCACAGATTACAAAATTAAGAGATAATTTTCTTGTGTACTGAGTGTACCTACGTCTACGATTTTGTAGAATAACTACAAGATTGTTTGTTGTAATTATTGTGTGTAGTTTAAATGGATATATACGGATAATACATGGATAAATGGGACCACAAAATGGGGCTCAAGGAGACTGTTTGCATGAAACACTTTACAAATATAGAAGATATTTGAATTCTGATGCAATGCTGAGATATGCAGGGTCAACTCTCTAGCTTTAATTTTCTAAATTGAACAATACTTAGTACGGAGGAGGTCGAATATATACCTATACTTTACTATGTATTGCTAATTACTATTACAAGTGAGTTATTCAATAATCCTTCCGGCAGGGAGGAGATGGAAGAAGTACATTATCAGTCATGGTGACTACTGATAGAAGTGAATACTTTAAGGCTACGAATAAAAGTGGTTTCTTTTTTAACCGACTTCAAAAAAGGAGGAGGTTTCTCAATTCGACCGTATATTTTTTTTTTTTTTTTTATGTGTGTTCGGGGATAACTTCGTCGTTTATGAACCGATTTTGATAATTCTTTTTTTGTTGGAAAGAAGAAATCTCAACGGTGGTACCATGATAAGGAAACCAGGATCTGATGATGGACGGGACCGACGGCTTAACGTGCTCTCCGAGGCACGGAGGGGTCTCGGTATAAAATGATGGTCACCTATCCACAGCCCGACTGCGACAAGCGCAGTTTAACCTCGATAGACCTATCGGTGCGGCTGCTATTTAATCCCCGACATACTGATGTACATTAAATAAAAAATTAATTTTAAACAAAAAATGAAAACCGCCTTCAAAAATCTACTACACTAAAAAGTTTAAAATAATATCAATATTTGCTTATAGTAAAATCATTTTAAAAGAACAATATATAATAATAATCTGTTAATTTTGGAGTCGGTGCCTGATGTATATGGGGTTTACAACCAGATACAAAGGCCGGTAACATAACCACAGCACAACGAACATAAGTGACTAACAAGAGGAAAACAATAACCCTGTCTCAGTACAGGCACCGACTCCAAAATTAACAGATTATTATTATATATTGTTCTTTTAAAATGATTTTACTATAAGCAAATATTGATATTATTTTAAACTTTTTAGTGTAGTAGATTTTTGAAGGCGGTTTTCATTTTTTGTTTAAAATTAATTTTTTATTTAATGTACATCAGTATGTCGGGGATTAAATAGCAGCCGCACCGATAGGTCTATCGAGGTTAAACTGCGCTTGTCGCAGTCGGGCTGTGGATAGGTGACCATCATTTTATACCGAGACCCCTCCGTGCCTCGGAGAGCACGTTAAGCCGTCGGTCCCGGTTGTCAAATTAAGATCTATGACAGTCGATACGGGTAGTTAGAGACCTAAAAATCTGACAACCAGATTCCACGAGATAACGTTTTACCCAGTAATTGGGGTGGTGAGGTCAGATACGCAGTCACTCTATAAAATACTGGTTTTTAAGCTGCATCCGGTTTGACTGGAAGCCAACCCCAATGTAATTGAGGAAAGGCTAGGCAGATATACCTATATGTCGGTGAAGCGAACCCCTTATAAGATCGCTCAAGCGCCTAAAAAAGACAGAATATGGAGAGACTTTTGACCAATAATGGGTGGTATACTTACAACAAATCGATGGTGAGCAATAATCAAGTGATTACTTGCAATCTTAAGATAAACGGCCAGTGGGGTTAACTCTTGAAACTAATACCAATTCCAATCCAATTCCAATATTAAATACACGCCTTAATACAACACGTAATTTTAAAATTTTAAAGCATTTTTTCTTCATATTATCCCGAATCTGTAATAATTTTTTAGACATCTTTTCATTTAAAAGTACGAACTGACGTATTACCAATGTCAATCGAGCGGAATTATTTTCAAGTGTAACCCGATGGTTTTTGTATACATTCAAAGCAGAGATTACAAGTAGAAATACATTACAACATTATATCACAAAAAAAAAAAGTTCTTTTTGTTTCGCCTTATTAGCTACAACTTACTACAAAATCATTTAAACTATTTAATTTATACAATTAAGGTTTCTTTCAGGCTTTTTTCAGAAGACTTTGAATACGTATATTTCTTGAAGGCCAATGTTAATATTGTTAATTATATGTTGGACAATGGTTGGTATTCTAAATTTAAACAGTTCTAGAAGCTAACTAATTGCTCGGAACTCGCTTAATCTTATTATATCCCAAATAAATATGAAATACATAGCATTACGCATGCATCCCGCAAGGGTGAAGGCAGAATATACACAGTCGTACACTCCCATTTTATCGATGCGGTTATTAACATACATACATACCATCACGCTTGTATTCTCCAAAGGGATAGGAAGAGGTGTACACAGTAGTCCTACACCCAAATTTCACCGATGCTGTTATTAGGTGCCATGTTGGTGGGTCGGGTCGGGCAAAGTGTTATTGAGTTTTTCTGTTAGCTAATTCTCAGTAGCAGCTCGGAGTTTGGAACTATGCCCGGTACATGGTAATAGTCTCACCACCACGTAAAAACATCGGAAAAATTTGGGTGTACAACAGTGTACACCTCTGCCTACCCCTTCGGGGAATACAAGCGTGATGCTATATGTTATGTAGATAGCGATGACGTTACCATATGACGTATTAAAATGTGGAAGAATTCAGAATAGTGAATACAGGTTAATATCTAAGCGCCTGGAGTATTATCCGGCAGGCGTAATTATTATTACACAAAAAAAATTTGATAGCGTCGCACTCGTCATTGCGTTTGGAAAACTTGCCGGTATATACTAGGTACTTAGAATTTCATACATAGGTACATAATTTGACATGAACATTTTCAGTATGTGTAGATAAGTCCTTGGAATGGAAAAGTTTTGTTAAAGTACTTACATTAATTTCAGCGCCGGTGATGTTATAAAGTTCGAAAGGAGGGTCCCTTCCTCGGACAAACTTCATGATACGTTGACCGTTCTTAAAAAACACCACCTGTAAGTAATTAGAAGCAGTGAGTATGAATTAACTGTTGATAATAGTAATACAGAAGGGCCTCGTTAGTCTAAAGTAACATAGAACTGCCTCGTTGGTCTAGCGTTCCAAGCGCGACTGCTGAGCAGGAGGTCTCGGGTTTTTCTGTTAGGAAATTCTCAGTAGCAGTCCAGAGTTTGGAATTGTGCCCGGTTGATGGCAATAGGCTCACCACCTATTTCATGGGACTTAATAACAGCATTGGTGAAATTTGGGTGTACAATTGTGTACACCTCTGCCTACCCCTTCGGGGAATACAGGTGAGATGCTATATTATGTTATATAGAACGTGTAAAATAGTCTGTAATAATTCTGAAGGACGTGAATGTATATCAAGTAGACCTTTTGTAAAAACATTGAATACAATTGCTTTTACATAATAAAATAAAATTTGATAAAATACAAGCTGTAAAAACGTCCCTATGAGATGTGAATCTTAAGATTGGCTTTATAGAAAATTATAAATAATATGATCATTATATTTTTACTTCTCAAATAAAATAATTCTAATAATGATATGAATGGCTGCTGCGTTGCGTGTCGCAGGTTCGATTCGGGCACGGAGCAAATACTGTATCAGGAAAATATTCCACAATTTTGTTTTTTTTTTGTATGAAACTGCCCTAGTTTCATACAAAAAAAAAAAAAAAAAATCCGTTTGCTTAATAATAATTACAATCATCATTAGCTTGTTACAGGTCGGGCTCTGGTGCATGCTCAAATCTAATCAAATCATTTTTTTTTTTTAATAAACCATTTACAGGCATTTTTGACTTTTCAGAAGTTGGTTGCCACGTTCCAAAGTGTAGATTCCTATTGAGAAGAACCGGGAAGGAACTCCACGGTTACTCTTTTTCATCATATAGGTTTTTACAATAGAATACCTACTATATAGGTTACACTGCTTTTGTTGCAAAATATTAAGTGATAACAATGCAATATGACGCCAATACTAAAAGAGTTTAGTTTAATTCAACATTGCATTCAACATAACAATTCAATATGCTGTTCTAGTTCTCGCATATCTATGTTTTTCTTACTATAAAACAGTTGAATATTTTTTTAATAATTTAATTATTAACAACAGATAAATAATAAATTTGATAAAACAACTTTCGCAGGAGGACTCGAGCGACCACGAACGCTGCAAAGTGTTCGAAACGTCAGGAAAAACAAAAAACCAATAATACACGCGATTAATCCGGTTAAAAGTTGTTTTATTATAATGTGTAGTGATCGCGCAAACCTAAGATATTACAATAAATTTGATATTTGATATGACTTCTTTATCATGCATAGATGCTACGTGTTAAAATATTTTAGATTAATAATGTAGGACCTTATATATAGGTACCTATCTCATAACGTATCATCACGCCTGCTTTGCCCGAAGGGTTAGACAAAGGTGTATTGTATAAATAGGGGATGAACCTATTACCATCTAAAGAAATAATGGGGCTTTCCCTATTCACAGAGACATGAGTTCCGTCTCGTAAATTTAACGATTATTTTGTTCTAGTTCCAATGGAGTAAAAACAATTATTATTTGCTTATTTTCACATTAATTACCGGCCTCTTATTAGTAAAAAGTTTAATGTTATGTATAACATTTACACCTTATACATGTTGGGGCCCCTTTCGCTCGAGGGAGCCCGTATTATTGATATGATACAACGGTAGCGGTAACGGTGTGGTGCGCTTGCGACTTGCAGAAAGGTAAACAATAAATATGATAGTTTTCTTACTAAATATAAATTAAAGCATCTAAAATTAACTAAAGTGGATGTATAGAATATAAATGTTGTTATAAATAGCGAGTCGCTCCGTCTAAAACTTATGAGTTTATTTTCTTGGAACATCTTAGTGCCTTTTATTATTTATATTGTCATTGACAAAACTTTTCTGGTTGTTTTAACTTCAGTGAAATAAATTGTGCCTTAATGTAGAAGTAGTATGTATTTTTTTCAAAGGTAAATTAACTATAAACCTAAAGTTATTATATTAAATGGAAAAAGAATACGGTCGCGATACTCCAAGCACTCTGACCACTAAGCCATCTCGACCTTGACTCGCCCACATTTTAACACGTATTTTGGTCTAATCATGGGTTTCGCATTCAATTGAGTTGATGACCACCAATCTACTTCTTTACTTAATCTGCATACATTATTCGTACTGTCAAGGTTTTGTGACACAAATGTGCCGCGACATTGCGACTGTACGACGCTGTATTTTCGTAATACAATATAAATTTGACATATAATCCTATACGGTGTGCGATGTGTTACACCCTAATTTTCTATTGGATTCGTTTAGCAAAGTTACTTGTTTGAGGGAACATGAACTCCATCAATAAACAGTTGTGGTTTAAAGACTACATTTTTTTTATGGTATTGGGGGCAAACTAGCATACGGATTGCCTGATGGTAAGCGATTACCGCCGACCATAGACACCCGCAACCCCAGAGGAATCGCAAGTGCGTTGCCGGACTATTAAAGGGTTTGGGCCTCCGGTACCCTCACTCACTCGGCGAAACACAATGCAAGCGTTGTTTCACGCCGGTTTTCTGCGAGGCCGTAATAGTATCACTCCGTTCGAGCCGGTCCATTCGTGCCGAAGCATGGTTCTCCCACGGTTGACAGCTACCAATTAAAAAAATGTAGTATATCGCTAGTTGCTATAAACATTCTGGAACAAGCCTACTACACTAGCTTACTGATAATAAACATACCAAACGAAAACAAAAACAGTAACAATATAATTATTTATTCATACAAAAGGTCCAAGTGTGGTACTATCCAACCAGACCGCGACAATTTACGTCTCAGTTTGTATGTTTTTAATCAATTTCCCGAAGAGAATAGGTACTGGAGGAACCCTCGTAAAACCTGATCGTATTAATTCGAGGAAGTCCGAACTCTCTGCTAATAGCAATCGATTCAGTACGTTTGTATGTATGTGAAGGTGCGGGGTACATGCAAACCGTCTTATTAGTGTGTATTGGAGTTTATGACGTCATGTTTGTGTTTAGTGGCGGCTAATGTGTGTTTGGATTTATTGGTACTTATGTTTGTGAATGTAAGTTTTGTTTCTAAGAAGATGTTTAGTTAGAAGTGCATTTATGTTAGTTATATTCAAGAAGAAGAATATTATGTTTTGGTATGCTTTATCACTATCATATCCTCGGCCATACCGTCGCTCACCGTCAAGCGAGTTGGTGGCCAAACGTAGATAGGTACATTTTCGATAACAAAAATCTAGTATTTGATAACATTCATCAACATAATATAATGGATAGGTATTGAGTATGGTCTACCGATAATATACTAAGTTTACAATAACTTTACCATTTATCTATGTTAAACTATAAAATATGACAAAAAGACTTTGTCCCTATTTCTCTATCTGATAGGTAAACAAAATCTAATTACACTTTGGTGTTGGAATCAATAATACATATATCAAACAGTGAATAAACCGTTTTGTTCAGTTGGTAGGCATAGATTGATTTATTTGTATTAACATTTAAACACAAAAATAGAAACGCACACATGGTGTGTTATTTATTTTACACTAAGATTATACCTAAAAAAGGATTTTCAAACAGAGTTCGATGGATGTTCGTTGCAACTTCGCATTTAGAATTTCAAATGCGATTTGGAATTTCGATTCGGATTGGTCGTATGCGCGAATCCGCCTTGAACAATCCGGTCTAGGCCGATTTAAGTGATGTAGCCAGTGCACTTGGTGTTTTCGCTATTAGCACTCTGGTTGCCCAAATCCTGGGTTTGTTTTAATTTAAATGTCGCCTTAGAGATTTAGCGGGATCTTAACTTTAATATTTGATAAAGGCTCTTAGTTAAATCATGTTTTGTGTAAAAATGAGGCTTAATATTCATTTAGGGGTTAGGTACTAGATTTGTTCTCATAATGCTTTCTTTTTTAATATTGATCACGACAAAACCATATGAAGTGAGTAGGTAATTCTAAGTTTAGTAATCATGAATAAGTTGACCTAATAACCGGGGTTTGTATCGAAAAACTCATATATAGTATGTTAAAACTATTATTGAAAGGTTATAACGTTAAAAAAAGCATGACGTTTCAAGATACAAAAATAACTAAAGCATCAACATAGCCACCGTTGCCTTTTCCGAAAAGATACAAGATAAAGCTAGGTCAAAGGTCACGCTTTAATTAGAGCATTTATACTTTAAATGTTAAAGGTTACGGAATTGCGTGCCGCATTAACTTGTATAGGTATACCTACATTGATTAAATGTATAATTATATAAACTTGTCGACGAATTTGTAATTAGCCCTGGGACCAGATTTTCGTTTGTTAAATTGCTCCTGTAGCGTGTGTTTGTGTGTAGATAAATTTTTCATATGCACAAAACGTATGCTCGGAAGAAGTATTGGGCATACAATTCCTTACTATTAAATTGAGGTGTGGGATTCGATTCACTGGTCGGGCAAGTTTTATTAGATTTTTCTGTTAGGAGAGTTTTCAGTACCTAGCACCACAGAGATTAGAATTATGCCATTATCATCATTTAATAAGTACACATATAACTATATGTGTACTTATTAAATGATGACTGCCTCATTGGTCTAGTAGTTGCAAGCGCGGCTGCTGAGCTTGAGGTTCTGGGTTCGATTTCCAGATCTGGCAAAATGTTATTGGGTTTTTCTGTTAGAGAATTCTTAGTAGTAGTCCGGAGTTTGGGAGCTAGTGGTGTGACACCCCTGTGCTTCGGAGAGAACGTAAAAGCCGTCCGTCCTGCGCCTGATCTCTCTCCGGTCGTGTCGGATTGACCGAAATACGGTTAGGAGGAGTATTATTATTACTTATTACATAGGACTTCATAACAGCATTGGTTAAATGTGGGTGTATAATTACCTCTTTATCCCCTTCGGGGAATACAGGCTTTTTTTTGTGTATGGCATCTCGCATGTCAACCAAGAAGGTTGTCGACTCCTTAACCGGGCTTTCCTGCGGTTGCCTTAAGAAAATTAGGTCCCCTAGCCAGGGCGGAATACAGGCTTGATGCTACGTTATTTTCTACATACTTTTCATTCCTAACAGAGAAACTCATTAACACTTTGTCCGGCTTCATGCCCAGCAGTCGCGCTTGGGACCACTAGACCACTAGAGCAACGAGACAGTTGTTATTTAATTAGATTATAAGTAAAACGATTATAACTAACATTGCTTTTGGAGTCAGTTATTATATTAAGTACTTGCTCCATATAAGAACCAAACCTACGACCAGTATGTAGTGTAGCGCCCAATCTCTCGACCATCTGTCGTCGATAGCGACTCTTATATGTTCTATTTTGAGGTTCTTGCTCGTTTATGTCGAATTCACATTCATATTTTAAATGATTGTTCACCGGTTACTACTCACGTGTATTTTTCGGGATTGCCCGACTAGTTTCGAACTCGAACGGAGCCCTTTGTCATGAGCTGAGCCCGAAGCGATGTCGTTAGAGGGGGTGAACACATTAATGCTATACCTAAGTATTGTTCAAGTAACAAGGAGAATTCTTCATCGCTTGTTCAATTATTTAGGTTTTATTATTAATCAATGATTTAATTCCACCAGTAGAGCCGACTAGAGCAATACATATCAGGTGAAATTTAGCTTTATTTACATCCCACGGTTGTTTACTTATTTAAACTCTATAATAATAATTCCTTGAATGTTCTCCAAGGTTGTAGTAGAATATTAAGGAGTACTACAGCCTAATTATGACGTACCTTGTAAAGTGATTCGGGGTCGACGTTGTGGTCGCAGCGTAGCACTGCACTGTGGCGGTGCACCACAAAACGTGGCGCACGCAACTCCACCCATACCTCGGACATGCCCGCCACTGTGGACAAATAAGGAAAACATAATATTAATAGCAATGATCTTGATAACATACATTATTCAGATGAAGAAATCAACCCTTTATTTTTTAAATCATAAGGATATATATTGCGACGTTAGACTCTTAATCTGCTAGCTTGCTAATCACCAGACAGAATAGATTTTTATTGTTATGAAGATATATTTTATACCTCTCCCATTCGAAGAGTTAAAGAAAATCAAAAATTGTATGGTGCATGGAGCTAATCGAACTGTTATGGCCGATCTTTTAATCGTAAAAGTTAAAAGTACTCCTATTTTTCGCCATATACTTCAAAAGTATAAATAAAAACCTTTTTGTAATTTCAAAGGCATCAAGATATAGGATCACGTAAAATCAGTGTGTGTTGGCTATCAAAATTTACCTTTACGTAAGTAGGTAGTTTGACAAAAGGAATAATTGTTTCCGTGTTATGAGATAACATGTAAACAATTATATTGTTTTCTTTTTCTGTGAAACATTTTTTAACACGCTTTTATTAACTTGGTATGGATCTATGTAACGGAATCTTTGAACATGATTTTCACCCACTATAAAACGTCGGATTGAATTTAAACTTCGCAAACTTATCAAGGATCGATGACAATACAATCTATCTTCTATACATATATTATATCAGAAGAGATGCAGTATCTGTACAATAAAGAGATATAAAAAAAAACGTTGTGGTAAATGGAAGCCCACGGAACCCCTTTCCACCATTTTTGAAATGTTTGTCTGTATGTTTGTTTGTCGTTTATTTGTGAGAGCATCATGTTAAAGTACAAAACCACTGTGGATAACTTTGACACAAACTTATTGTGCGTAATACGGAGAATTATTACGATATTTTTTTTTTTTTAATCACTCAATGTTTTTTAACTTATAGAAAATTATTTTCCAGTTTTTAGTTCGGCTACTTACAAAACCGTGTTTTTTTTAAACAATTATTTATTTAATATCAGAATAATTCTAACATAACACACAAATCTTTGACTCTTATCCTCCAATTCTCTGCGAAATCTTTTCCGCAACATATTTTTGTACGCCTGATAATGACGTCAGGTAAGCGAAATTGGAACGCCAAGTAAACGGGTTGTAAAAAGTATTGAACACTACGTTTGGAAACAGATAATCGGCTAACAGGCTAACAGTCACATTTGTAACCGACTTATCTTTAGGTGAATTCGTTTTAAAGGTTTTTGGTGCAAAACTAGCAGTTTGCTTGAAGGTCTTTTAAACCAACACATTTACCAATGGACAATGAGTATCCTTTTAACTCTAGCACTAGTTCGTTTTATAAACATCACGATAAAAAAGATTTATTGTTCATATTAAATGGAAAAGAATACGGTCACGAACAGGATTCGAACCTGCGCCTCCCGGATAAATACTCCAGGCGCTCTGACAACTAAGCCATCTCGAGATGATGAGAGGTCGAGATGGCTTAGTGATCAGATCCGACCGTATTCTTTTTCCATTTAATATAATAACTTTAGAGTTCGCTAAGCATGCGTTAATGCTTTTCAAAGATTTATCTTTAATTTATAGCTCAGTTATCATGTTAGCTTTAAAGCTACTTTAATTTTCAAAACATTAAGTGAATCGTGGCTCTGAACATTTAAAAACAAATCACAAAATTATCCTTGCAACTAATTATAAGTTAAGGACGGTCTACATATGAATATTTCCTAAGAAAACGTATGTAACAAACGAGACAATGAGGTCCTTCACCTCGAGGTAACGAGCACATGAGCACTAAGCTTTAACTTTAAGGTCGTATTACACGACATTTGTTACGCTGATCATTACTAGCCTATATTTTGTCGAAGAAGAGACTCGTGAATCGACTCTGGAGTGAGGTCTTAGCACTTAGTGTAGGTATTTAGTTTGTTCTTATCATGTTGTTGATGAAAAATTGTCAGCCGGTCATGATGCCTTCGTCCGTAGCGACTACAACGACTGTCCCCATACCGCCACCTATCGAACCGGGTATTTCGCCGGAAAAGGTGTTGGGGCGAGGCTGAAGATGTTACACAAATAAAGGGTACTGCGTCGACAAATCTGTCGAGCAAGTGACGACGCAACCTCTGGGCCCGACGACGTACCTTTTTAAGTATACATACAAACTGTTTCCCATTGGGGTAGGCAGAGACTATCGAATTCCACTTGCAAAAATTCTGACACACCACTTTCGATTTAAAATACACACGCGACTTCGAAAAGCCAGTGGAACGTGCTTTAGGTTTGAATTTGCTATATTTAATTTGCCGGTCACACTGTTACGCTTTCACCGCTTGCGTGCTGGCAGCAATATTTATATGTTAAGTTCTGTAAAAAAGATCAATATACTTCCTAAAAAATCAATGAATCCGGATTATAACAACATGAAATCTCTCTCTTTTTACTTCCTTTCACCTACAGAGTTATGTTAAAATGTGCAATTGATAGAAGGGGCATAATACTTACCTATATAGAGGGATAGTTCAAAAAAAGGACAATCACACTAGTATAAACATGTTTAGAAATTGGATGAATTAATGAATAAGAATGGTACTAAAAACGGCGTAACTAAAAAAAGAAGGTGCACGTTTTCAATACGTCTCCGGGTTTTCACTTAAAGAGCTGTGTGACGCCGGTTTTAGACGGCTAGGAGCGACTTTATGATGATCACTTTCTCGCTCCAGCCTACCGTCTCTAAATGACGCTATATTTCACGTCGCCCCCTGAGATCTCGAGCCGTAAAACCGGTGTAAATTTAATCTCTATCTAAATTTCAACCCCTGCTAATCTCGATTTTCGTTGGATTGAAGATTATTTCGAAGGTAATTTCGTTGAGCAGCGAAGATATTGATTAACGTGGCTTGATACATATGTCATGTTTCCGATGCATAAGTAGGTTACTGAAATTAATGTTTCAATTCGGTGCCATTGCGTTAATTATGTCTATGGATAATCCTCTAATATGGTTTTTGTATACAGTAAAAAATACTGAATTATTTAACCACATTAATTAATAGAAGTGCTAAATCAATCTGTTATAGGCAGATCTGTTTCATCTTGTTATTTATTAATTCTCTTTCTCTTTTACCTTGTAAATATTTTTAATTATTATGTACATATCTAATATCTTTATATTAAGTTACTTATAGACTACGTAACTATGTACAAGAAAATGATAATAAAAGTAAAATATATAACATAAAACAAAGCGCTGTTTAGGCGTCGAAGTATTCCTCCGCATCGCTGTCATCCGGTAATATGCCCAGAAGACTGGCATCATTGCCACGTTGAATGGCAATGCTGCCTGCTTAATTCTATTAAAATTACCTTATATTTAAATGGTCTCTATTTTCAAACAGATAGATCATCAAACACAAGTTGGATGATAACAATCTTTACAAAAGTTAAATAGTAATTTGAAAACGAATACACAAGCTACTACATTATAACTACATAACTAAAATAAATACGCCATAAACTGAGTCGTCTATGGGAAAACTCCGCACAAAAACCGTGTAACATACGTCGAGTGTAATGCTTAGAAGATTACTTATTTTGATACATTTGTTATATCTCGGAAAATACGTTTGTTTTTCTGCGGGTCTCCGTCTCTGATATAACATGTTAGCATAATTTTTTGTTCGTTTCTGTCTTTTTCTTCTGTCGCCAGATTAGATCATTTTGTTGTCTGTTCTGTAAGATGTACCTACATCACCATTTTGGTTTCGTTATAAATACATATCTAAAACATTATGCGAGTTCAAAGTTATAGTTTTCGTGGATATAACTACGGTCTTGACTGTATATATCTTTCGATAAAAAATAAATCGCCAACGCACTTGCGACTCCTCGGGGGTTGCGGGTGTCCATGGGTGGCGGTAATCGCTTACCATGAGGCGAGCCGTCTGCTCGTTGCCCCATATTCCATAAAAAAAAAAAAACTTTATTTTGTATGGCGTTTTGTCAGTGAACTGTTGTAGAAGACTACTGGATAATTTAGCCTGATGGTTTATATAGGTTCTTTTAGAAAATTCTGCAATTAAAGTTAATAGCGTAAATATAACCGTAAAGCTCATCGTCCTATGAAGGAAAACGCCCATAAAATAAAAGTAAACACGAGAAACCTTAATGGATCGTGACAAACTAAACATAATATTTAAGATTCGTGTTCGGGCCGGGGAGCGTGCCACGCCGACTGCCATTACTCATAATCAATCAGCTACGAAAATAACTTAAAATACTCATTAAGCTTATACTAAATATCCGTAATTATAGTTATTTATAAGAACTAAAGTTCACGGCTTTCTTAACTTCAATCATAATGAGAGAAAAGCATGCAATAGGGTTAAGTTACAGTTTAGGAATGTGGTACAAACTCGGTATTTTTAAGGCAAACTGTAGTATTAATAAATAACACGACATAGCGTCACGCCTGTAATACTTACGGCTACGAGGTTTAACGGAGATGTATTGTCGGAATACCACATTTCACCGCTGTATTTATCATGTCCCACCGGGACCGGAGCCTATAGCCAGATATCGGCCTCAATTCCGTTTATACACAGAATAACTTTTTCGGTTCCGTGACTCAAAACCCAGTACCCCACCGCCACTCTTATGTCCCCTAGACCAATGAGGCAATTCTCTAAACAAAATAGTGGAAAGAAAAATGCGGTCATGAGCAGGATTTGAATCCGCTCCTAATAATATTTAAAAGGCTTTTTTAATAACCCAGTGGTGTGTGCTCGTTGGCTATATATATATATGTAACACCAAATAGCGTAGTCAGCCAAGAAAGTAGTGCCCGCGGCCTAACATGCATACTATTCGAATATTCGCATCGTTGAAAGATTCTCCCTTTTTATGCACAGAAACTCCATACTTCCGTGAGAAGGAAACTATATCTACAACTCGGAATAAAACACATTAGACACGGTTCCATCGTGTAGTGTCCTACATTTTAAATTTTAAACTTACACCGTATTATAGTACACATTTCTGGTAAAGATGACAGAGTAGGTCACATGTTTACTGTCATTAATAAAATTAACTGCTTTTAGCTCTTACTGTTTTATTCTCACTCTTGTCCCAGAATAACTTTATATTACATTGGATATGAAAAAGCTCGTGAACTATATCTATTAATGCATTATTCACTGATAGATTGTGTGTAACTTTTGTAATAAATAAATAGATGTATTAACTAGCATTCAAAATGCGTTATTGCATTTCTTAGTCACTAAAACGTGTAAAAGTCAAATATTTAGGCAAATTTAAAAGAGAAAGCAAATTGTATAGGTGGATTCTATAAACCAACTAAGAAACTTAGAACAAGGTCTACTTGCAGTGGTCGCACCGACTGTCAGGCGTTCAGTGGTGCAGAGCCAAATTTAACAACCTGCAGCACAAAGTTGTAATCCGAATTGCACGAGGATACAGGACATCCGTCGAGGCGGCACGCTTCACGCCCTTGGACATCTTAGCAGAAATGAGTCCGCGTCTTTCGCCAAAACGGCGCAAGTGTGCCACCTAGGGCGTTTGCGGTGATCAGGCGGCCGGAACGGGACACGCACTCGAATGTTGGCGCGAGCGGCTCCAGGGGCCGCGGTATGCAGACAAGCGCGTTGTCGCGGCCGTTTTGCCGTGTTTCGAGTCCTGGTTGCGGACAGGTGAGCGCATCACCCATCGCCTTGCTCAGGTATTCACCGGACACGGGTGCTCCGGTGAGTACCTGAATAGGATAAGGCGCGAAACCACGGATAATTGCCACTATTGTATAAGTGACTAGGATACTGCACAGCCCATGCTCCAGGAATACTCTGCATGGGATTCTGAGCGGAAAATCCTGGTCGACCAGATTGGACAAGATTTGTTTCTGCCGGCGGTCGTATCTGCTATGCTGACAAAGCGGATGGCTTGGATGGCCGTAGCCTCCTTCTGTGAATCAGTTATGCTCCAGAAGGAGGCCGCAGAGTGGGATCGTAAGAGGGCTGTTCCTGCTCGGACACGTACGCGCCGTCGGAGAGGTAACAGCTCCCGCGCCTGACCAGCTGACCCTGGGCTGGGCTGACCCAGTTAGGGAAAAAGCAGTATCCGCACCATCAGTGGTAGGGGACAATTCGGGTCGCGGGCGCTGTGTCTCAGCGACCCTGTAGTGTGCGTGCTTGCTCACATGCAGTCGTATACTGTGAGAATTTTGGAGAAATTATTCGGTTTCCCCAGAGGAGACAAAGGCATGGCACAGAAGGGGCACTGGTTTGATCTACTCGAGTTAACGGTGCCCCTTCCTTATGAGCTGAGGTGGTCGTGTGGTTGTAGTCGGTAGGTGTCCAACATATCCCTCACTGTCAGGGCATCCATGAGGATTTTCACACGATAATAAAAAATAAAAGTTCAGTTATTGAATGGAAAGTCATAAATTTATTTTTTAGGTAAAGTTGTTCAGTTTCATTGATAGAATCTGCCTTGTCATTTATTTGATTTTATCCTGTATAAATAGTAGAAGTATGAGGCCCAATCAAGTCACGAAGCCCAATCAAGTCGGACAAGGAGGGTCATAGGACAGCCGGTAAACAAAAACTTTAACTTTCAACTAAATTTGACCGTAATGCGTAACTAGTATCAGGTCACCTGCTGACCTCATTTATTCAATGTGCTCTGACCTGACTTTTACCAATGTATTTTGACGTAACCACGTCGCGTAGGTTTGTCAAAGAAAATTCTCAATGAAACGTGGTTATACTTACTAACGCTATGTAAATATATTGGTCGATAACATAACCTTAACATAACCATTGATTTTGTCTTACACAAAGGCGTCTTATAACTACCTAGGCAGTTTACATATATGTATATTTAAGCATATATCCTTTGCAGGAGACTTATCTGCACTAGGAAACCCTGTCACACAGATTACCAGGCCGCGCTCGGAACAATGTATATTTCATACGTAAAATTACATACCTAAATACATAATATTTTCAACATACCTTTGATGAGAGAACATTATTATGTCTATATAATAATATCTCAGGTTTTTGCGATCACTACACATTATAATGAAACAGCTTTTAACCGGATTAATCAAACCAGTCACAAGAAAAATCAAGATACTGTGAGCGTAATCGCTCACAGTATCTTGATTTTTGCATGCATTGGAACACCTTTTAGTTAACAATTCGATGAAATTATAAAATTGTATCTCTAAATTTAAAATGATCTCTGAGTTTGTTTCGGTATTTCTTCTCAGGGATAGTCTTAGGAAATACTGTCGCGATTCAGTTTTAATTATGTATCAGAGACCAAGATATTTTTATGAATTTGATCAATTATATGAACGGTAGACTGAAATAATTTTAAATTAACTGTTGAGACGCCTGACACCTTAGTCCTCCTGCGACCACGAATGCTGCAAAGTGTTGGAAACGTCAGGAAAATCAAAAACAAGAATACACGCGATTAATCCGGTTAAAAGTTGTTTTATTATAATGTCTATATAAGTTAAAGTAATATCAACAAATGCGGGAGTAAGTAAGAATGAATGTGATGAATGTGTGTGAGAGATGCTTATGGGTAAGGTTCAGTGTGGTATGTGGTAAGTGCGGAGGTATGATGGATGTAGTGTGAGTGCGGTGTGGTTCGGTGCGGTGCGGTGCGCTGAGGTGCGGTGTGGAGCTGGCTGTGCGGTGCGGTGTGGTCTGGTCTGATGTGGTGAGGTGTGGTTGGTATGATGTGTATCGAGTGCTTACTTGGCTATTATGTTAGTTAGGAACAAAGTTTTTCAGTGACCTACTTGTTTGCACTTTGATAAAATAATAGTGACATGAATATGAAAGAAAGAAATAGACACGAATCACTATTATTTTACAATCGTTCCATGTAATAGAGGACTCTTCTTAAAGTTCCGTTCCTCAAAAGGAAAAAAAGGAAACCTTTTAAGATCACTTCGTTGTCCGCCTGTCTGTCTGTCTGTCAAGACCCTTTATCTCAGGAACGCGAAGGTATTAAGTTGAAATGAATATCAAATTACTAAATAAACATAATAAAAAATACGGGCTTTTATGCCCAACACTTTGACACAAATCCAGTAAATCAAAACCTACCTGTTGACCTGGAATTATGAAATTTAGCAAAAGATAAGATCTTACAGTACAAATAATTCCGAAAATCGCCGTGATAAGCCGATATAAAAAAAAAAAAAACTATAAATACCAACTAACATTTGCAGTGCGATTATCCACCGTGTTGTATACATATTTAACGTAGCATCATAGCATCACGCCTGTATTCCCCGAAAGGGTAGGCAGAAGTGTACACAGTTGTACACCCACCTTTCACCAATGCTGTTATTAAGTCCCATGTAATAGGTCGTGAGCCTATTGCCATCAACCGGGCACAATTCGAAACTCCGGGCTGCTACTGTCAATTTACTAATAGAAAACTCAATAACACTTTGCCCGACCCGGGAATCGAACCTGAGACCTCTTGCTCAGCAGTCGCGCTTAGGACCACTAGACCAACGAGGCAGTTTATACCTATTTACCTACAAGAACTTTACCGAAAAACATTTTTTCAAGTGCACAGTTTAATTTGTCGTTAAATTTGACTTTTCTTGTCATAATATTCTATGCACAAAACAAAAGTTGTACAAAGGCGCCTTAGGCATGTGCTCTCATGGTTTATGATCTTCAGTAATGTTAATTATACGGAACCCTCGGTGCGTGAATCGTACTCGCACTTGTCCGGTTTTACATAATTACCGAATGGGATACACTCAAATATGTTAGGTTTTCGCGCACGTGATCATTACATTTAGGATATTATAATTAGGATATGGGATACTAGGTAATTGGAATATTACAATTTCGGGTTGGTAGGTAATTACCAGCCGGAGTCATATTTCAAATGTGACAATGTCCTTAGGTACTGAATAAGTACATATATATATACCTACTTTGTCTGACCTGGATACCCTAGGAATTCACTCAGCAACTAGCAGGAACAATGGAGCAGTGACCTTTGTCTATTTCAATGACTACAAATAATAAAATAGGTAAGGTTACAGATATCAATGCGTATCAAGAACACGTCTGCTTTTATTGCTTTAATTGCGCCACTATTGATCGAAATTATGCTTGTTGCTGGGAAGTTTGTTGCGCCGCTTCTTCTTTCCAGCTAAAACACTAGGAAGCGGTGAAGGGTGGGCTTTTTTGGGGGCTGTCGTAATGTTTTATGTTCAAAAAGCGCTAATTTTTAGCCTAATTTGAATAAAGTTTTTTTTTTTTTTTTAATAATAATGATTTGAATCCGATCCAGCCAGTCCCTCGCTGTCCTCCCACCAGCGACGCCATAAGACGAGGCCCGTACCCCGCTGGTGCCCTTAGCGTGTAGTTGAATGCCCTGGCTGAGGGCCTTAAATTTATTAAGGCAACCACAGGAAAGCCCGGTTAAGCAATCGACAACCTCCTAGGAAGAACTGCGAGATGCCCTACAGAAAAAAGTGTTGCATAAAACGAACAACACATAAATTTCAACAGCTGATTATATTGGAATAATGGAAAAAACATAATATAGTCGGAAAAAACATAACATAGGCTATATTTTCCGAATGGGTACGGCAAAGGTGCAATAGTGTAGGTACACCCATATTTCATCGATGCCGTCATTCGGTCTCTGGTGGTGCGCCTATTGCCATCTACCACACAATTTCACTAACGCTGCTGCAGATAATAACTTTACGCGCTTCAGATGAAGCGCACTATTCACAGTCACAGAAGACATAGTAGACTTGCCTAACGGCAAATCATGACTGCGACGTCATCCCAACCGTAACTTGGATGTATGAAAATATCGATGATGTGTTCTTTACATTTCATTTGTATGTAAAGGCGTAATAAACTGTATTTAATGACGATGGTCGATTATCATCATTTGTCATCATGTGTAATATAAATAATATCTGATAATTTAATTATTATACTCAACCAAGCAAATTTAATTTATGGCCAAATGCGTGTAAGGCCATCATCATATGATAGCGCTTAGTGTTGCATAATACTAACTTTTACATACTCATGATAAATTAATACGTCACACTTTGGGGAAGTTACTATGTGGCAAAGCTTTAAGGTTGTTTTTAAATAAACACCATTTACAACTGTAGAAAATTAGCAATTGTGCCTTCATACGACATATCATAAAGGTATCATCAATTTTATCAGTTAATCGCGGTCGATACTAATGGTTATTTACAGAGTGGTTTTGATGAAATTGGGTTAATGATTAACACTTGGCCCTTGGTTCTAATATTTTTAGGCTCTATAGTACCTACGGTATGTTTCATCAATGGTGATGATAAATAATTCATTAACATATAAAGATACATTTTTGAAAAGCATTAACGCATGCTTAGCGATCTCTAAAGTTATTATATTAAATGGAAAAAGAATAAGGTCGTGAGCAGGATTCGAACCTGCGCCTCCCGGATAAATACTCCAGGCGCTCTGACCAATAAGCCATCTCGACCATATAATAAAAAATTTGGCTATGAGGTTTAAAGTTAGGGAAACAAGGTTTCTGTTAGTTTCCTTAGAAATAAGCGTCTATTCTAAAAATAAATAAATAAAGTATGTACTACGACCATACGATGTTCTCACAGTGCAAAATCACATATCTGGTATTAGTCTGTACGTAACTTATTGGCTTATATTTATTCGTTGTCTAAAGAACGTGGCAATAAGTTGTTCCTCGGACTAACGCTTTAAAATTGTCTCAGTTTGTATCGTTATTCGTTGTTTTATTCGATAAATAAAACTGGTGATAAAAATCACATTTGTTTGAGAAACACCTGTGAATCTCTTCGTTTTGCGCTCGAGACAGTCGCTTTTATGTCCTATACTTATTTACAGCGTTGTTATCTTGCGAAACGTGGGTCTTTTGTAAAATACGCAACGTCACAGGGAGATAATAAAGGTTTTATAGCTAAAACAGCGCTGGTTGTAGCCACTACATGTGTCCTACTGTTGAGCAAGCTCGTACCATTTTTTTTCATAACCAATAATCGCGTGTGATTTCTGATCAAACCAAAACGACATCTACCGATGCATGTGTCTATTCCTACAGATATGAAGAATAAAGACTGTGAAATGAAATCGTACAAAAGGCCATTAAAATAAAATTGGTTATACGGTTGGCCGCCAATTCGCTTCATGGTAAGCGATAGTGTGTAGTGTGGCCGAGGATGGAGCACGAAGATCCAGAATAAATCTATTCACTCAAAATAGAGTGGATAGATTTGGCGAGAAGATAGTTGGGGAGTTGATGCAATTACCCGTTTTCCACAACGGTCGCACCGGACTACATCCCAAAACACGACTTGGTCGCTTCACGGCATGGTTTCTTCAGGTGGGTGGTAACCAGCCGTGGCCGAAGCCTTCCACCGCAGTTGTGTTGGCTGTTTTGCACCACACAGGGGCCACGTGTAGGTATTCCATTGTAAAGGAGCACTCCTATGGATGCGGGCAACTCAACCCCGATAATAAAACTTAGTAGAAACGCAACTCTTAAGGCATATTAATCTTGATAGGAAAATAATAAAAATATACAATGAACCCGTGGGCGAAGCTACTCTACAAATTTTATTACGCTTTGAAATGTAATTTGAATAGCTTTATTTAGTGGATGAAATATTATTTCTTAATTACATAGTGGCTGTCCCAAGTGCCTGGGGCTGCGAAAGGGTCAAGTAAGAGTTGTTAGCCTAACGCAATGAGAGGTGAAGTTCACAAATCCATGTTATTTATGAAAGTAATAAAACTGCTTTGTGTAGACAAGTGCTTCTATAGGGCACTGACTAAACTATGAAAATATTAAAGATAACTCTTTGAAAAGCATTAACACATGCTTAGCGAATTCTAAAGTTATTATATTAAATGGAAAAAGAATACGGTCGTGAGCAGGATTCGAACCTGCGCCTCCCGAATAAATACTCCAGGTGCTCTGACCACAAAGCCATCTCGACCTCTGCTCACCACCGCGATTTTTTCCAGCTAATTCAAATTCAAATAATTAATTTCTTGAAATTTTCGACTTGCTTTTTTACGATAAAATGTTTTTTTCATAATAACTCTATTTTGTTTTTGCATTTATAGAAAATTATTTTCTACTTTTTAGTTCGAGTAGTTACAGAAGCGTTTTTTTTAGTTTTTTAACTATTATTTATTTAGTAATATCTTAGGTTTGCGCGATCACTACACATTAAAATAAAACAACTTTTAACCGGATTAATCGCGTGTATTATTGGTTTTTTGTTTTTCTATTGAAATTAAAAAACACCCAAATTTCAATAGAGAAGATGGTTGGCAATTACCACCTGTTTGGAACCTTGTACTGAAAATAATCAAGTCCCAAACAAAAAAGAAAGCAAAAAAAAAAAAAAAATAGTCAAGTCGCATCGGAACACCTTTTAGTTTATAATTCGATAAAATTGTAAAAATTGTATCTCTAAATTTAAAACGACTGTGACCTCTGAGTTTGTATTGGTATTTGTTCTCAGGGATAGTCTTAGGAAATACCGTCGCGATTTAGTTTAAATATGTATCAGAGACAAAAAATAATTTTATGAATTTATCAATTATATGTACGGTAGACTGAAATAATTTTAAATAAACTGTTGAGTCACCTGACACCTTAGTCCTCCTGCGACCACGAACGCTGCAAAGTGTTCGAAACGTCAGGAAAAACAAAAAACCAATAATACACGCGATTAATCCGGTTAAAAGTTGTTTTATTATAATGTATTATTTATTTTTGCTTTTTTAGTCTTATGCTTTTTGAAGATTTATCTGAATAATAAGATTTTGCTCGCCATTTTGAAACGTCCACCATATTGAATTTAGTGTGACAACATTTTATTTTTCGTATTCTTCTCAGCAAACCCTTTCATTTGATACCCATATCACACGATTCTATAAAAATGACTAGTCCGCCATCTTTGGGAGTCCGCCATATTGGATTTAGAATGACGTCACTTGAGCAATGAGCTCACCATGCATTGTCATCCAAACTAAACGTGTATGCAAAATTTCAGCTCAATCGGAAACCGGGAAGTGGGTCAAAATAGCGACCTAAGGAGTCGGTTACAAACATACATACAAGTGAAGCTAATATAAAGCGTGTAAAAATCAATTATGAGATGACTCTATCAATTTCCTCTGAAGACGTTTGAGAACATTAATTTTAAAGGAATAGAGACTCTTGGCCAGCCTGATATCCTTGTATTATCTACCTAACAAGCAAATAAATAAACAGTTAATACACTATAACATTTATGTTCGTGCGCTAATTAGGAACAATTTGCGCGTTGTGGCAAGAGCCTTAACAGGACACTGCTGCTTAAATAAGCACATGTTCAATCTGAGGCTAAGTGAGACACAAACCTGCAGACGGTGTAAAAAGGCTGACGAAACACCACTTCACCTTTTGGGGGAATGTGGACCGCTGATACACAAGCGCTACGCTCATCTAGGGAAGTATATTTTGGGCCCGGATGAAATGGCGGAGCTCACCCCTAGAAAAATCCTGCAGTTCATCACAGCGGCAGGGTTTAGGTATGAACTCTAATTTAAACTCAAGGTGGCAATCACAATAGACCTCTTATGGTCTAAGTGACACTATAGCCACATATAATTAAAAAAATAAATTAAAAAAATAACATAATATAAATCCTCTTTATTGTACACCAAATATACAAAAAATACAGGAACACTTACAAAATATTATAAGAACAATTGGCGGTTATAATGTTAGTTTATAAGTTATAAAAAATATGAAGTTTTCTTTTTGAACCTGCACTTCCGGACAAATACTCCAGGCGCTTTGCCAACCAACCACTGCTCACTACTCCAAATTCATCTTCGACGTTTTATTACGTCTTTTGGTGACGTCATCACTATCTATTCAGATAGGCGACTGAATCGAACATGACAAGTCAAAATTAGGATACTCCATTAATTAGCTAAAACATTGTCACAGTACATAAACCACACGTAATAAACAAGTTACAATAAAAATTATGTAAATATTCTTTTATTACATGTTTAGCACTAATTTAAATTTATGTAACTAGGTCGTCGGTAGTTCACTTTTGACTTTAAAGGTACTACTTACTTAGTATATTTATGATAGTGCCAAGTAGCGTAATTAGTATACCGAAGTTAGTAATTATGATTTAGAAAGAATGATTATATAGTCCTGCCTCGTTGGTCTAGTGGTCCCAAGCGCGACTGCTGAGCAGGAGGTCTCGGGTTCGATTCCCGGGTCGGGCAAAGTGTCCCCAAGTAGGTTTAAATTTAAAACTTGAAGGCAGAAGTGAAAGTCAAAGTCAAAGTTTGCAAAAAATTAGTAATGGGGTGCTCACATTACTGCTCTATCAAATAGGTTGAGTTCCTCTGCATATGCAATAAGAAATATTAGAGAGCTGACTGATATTGCTACAGCTACGTTAGTTTATTTCGCATATTTCCACAGCATTATGTATATATGACCACGCGAATCCCTTTAACAAACATATTTAAAGAAATTAATATACTTACGCTGCCGTCACCTACCATTTTTGAGAATATATTGTACATAACATTAGCACTTGTTTAATATAAGAAGCGATTATCACGATAAAAATACGCGGTCCAAACATAAAATAGTGTTATCTAAATTTAGATTACCAAAATTTTATAATTAATTTCTGGGTAATGGTGTACGTTTTTATAATAAACTGTGACCTCTCGTCTGCACGACTAAAGGTAGCCTATGTCCTTTCACAAGATACAATCTATCTCCTTGCCAAATTTCATTACGATCCGTTCATCTGTATAGTCGTAAAAAGGTAACAAATAAACAAACAGATTTACTTTCTCATTTATACTATTAGTATGGAAGTATGGATTGCCAAAGTTAGCAACGGATCTAGCCAAGGTAAAGTTTAAAACTCGTATTACTAAACGCGCTCTTATTGAAGAAGCCTACTATAAGCGCAAAGACCAAGTACGTTGCTGTTAGGGATATTTGGCTATAACACCTTCTGGACATGTGGCTTCCCTGGCTACTCACTGACAACATATGTGTAGGAACCAATATGAAATGTAATTGTTGTGTGTCTAACATAAGCCTTGAACCACACAAATACCTTGGCTTGGCTTCTGGCCACATGACTTAAGTAGATCCTAGTCTTTCAAAAACTTTATTTCAAAGAAACACAGCCTCTCGCCACTCGGTTAGCAAAATAGATTTTCATTTTCGTGCAACATAATTGTGTTTTTTTTTATGTGATAGGGGCATACGAGCAGGCGGATCGCCTGATCTGTACTGCCTCATTGGTCTAGTGGTCCCAAGCGCGACTGCTGAACAGGAGGTCTCGGGTTCGATCACCGGGTCGGGCAAAGTGTTATTGAGTTTTTCTGTTAGGAAATTCTCAGTAGCAGCCCGGAGTTTGGAACTGTGCCCGGTTGATGGCAATAGGCTCACCACCTATTACATGGGACTTAATAACAGCATTGGTGAAATGTGGGTGTACAACTGTGTACACCTCTGCCTACCCCTTCGGGGAATACAGGCGTGATGCTATGTTATGTTATGTTATGGATCGCCTGATGGTAAGTGATTACCGCCGCCCATGGATACCCGCAACACCAGAGGAGTCACAAGTGCGTTGCCGACCTTTTAAAAAGGAGTACAGTCTTTTCTTGAAGATTTGAAGGTCGTATTGGTCCGGTAATACCGCAGGCGACAGTTCATTCCACAGTTTTGTTGTGCGAGGCAGAAAGTTTCTAGATGTTACATTTTCATTAAACACAACCAAACAGTAATCAACTTCACCTCAAATAATCCCTTTCCCCATGTAACACTTGTAATATTCTAAAGTTACAACGATGACGTCACTCCGTCACCTAGCGAGGGTTACAATAAAAGGGTTACCGCATACCGTCACCAGCCTTCTGTAGAATAGTTGCGTTATTAAGTGATACACTAGTAATTAGAGTACATAATTCTTGTTTATATCGCCTTGTGAAGATGTGACACAAAATTATACGAGTTGGTATGTATTTAGCGAAATTTATATGAGTTGGTTCATGTTGTATGCATATACTCGTATATGTAACGTATTGTATCAATGTGTGTTTGGTAAATACTGTATTTGACGTGTGAGAATTATTTATAAAGTAAGTTCTTCAATGCCTACCATGACTGCCTCGTTGGTCTAGTGGTCCCAAGCATGACTGCTGAGCATGAGGTCTCGGGTTCGATTCCCGGGTCGGGCAAAGTGTTATTGAGTTTTTCTGTTAGAAAATTCTCGGTAGCAGCCCGGAGTTTGGAATTGTGCCCGGTAGATGGCAATAGGCTCACCACCTATTACATGGGACTTAATAACAGCATTGGTGAAATGTGGATGTACGAATGTGTACTTCTCTGCCTACCCCTTCGGGGAATACAGGCGTGATGTTATGTTATGTTATGAGTTCTTCAATATATTTGTACCTTAGCGTAGTCAGGTGATGATTGTTATTTATTTCTTACAAGTGGCACTAGCGAACCAGTCTTACCATAAGATATCGTGTTACCCAAAACTTAACAGGGTTGTGGAGGTCAGATAAGCAGTCGCTCCATAGAAAATGCTGCATCTGGTTAGATTGAAAGCCGACTTAAACATTGTTTAGTTGGAAAAACAGTGGCGTGCATTGCATATAGGCAAATAGGCAGTGCCTACCTCAAAACGTTACCGAAATACAACCTAAATCACAGTTTAGTGTATGCACTCCATTGTGGAAAAAGGTTATGTAGATTGAAGTAGCGCTAACGATATATTATATTAAAAGGTAGATATTTATGAAATGATAACCACTGTAAGAAATACAAGATAGCAACACAAATAGCTTTGATAGTCAGGAATAATAAATAAAAAGAGAATTATTCAGCGTTTAGTAATTAAATAAAAATAATGCATACATAACACATTCATAACCATACATGTTTAATAACTACATCATTATCTTCATGCGGTCTCCTGTAATATTAAATTTGTTGGGCGAGAAATACGTAGAAACGAGATATATTCTCCGTAGATGCAGAGGCCAGACAGAATTAATGGAAAGCGACCACATTTCATGTTAGGAGTCACGAATTGCAGCGGGCATACCGCACTCACGTGGTTTTATAGTATATTACAGATTAATAAAACGGTGACTTCAACATAATTACTATTCAAAAGTGGAGAGGAATTTGGTATAGACAGCACAGGTCAGGATGGCATTCAGTTGGCAGAAGCCTGGCGTATTTAACCGAAGACACAGGTTCAAATCCTGCTTACGACCATATTTACTTACCATAAAAGTTTGTAACTTTAGTATTTATTCGAGAGGCGCAGGTTCGAATTTTGCTCACGACCGTATCTTTTTCTACAAACATTTTTAACTTTAGAGTTCGCTTCTTCTTCTTATCGTGTGGTTGATGAAGGACCTGGTGTCAGAGTTTAAGCCACTCGTAGGTCTCTGACATGGTTTTACACACCATCGAGAATATCTCTCAGGTGTGCTGGTTTCCTCACGATGTTTCCTTCACCGATTTAAGCAAGTGATAATTAATTTATAATATTTATTCTGTATCCACAATTTTTTTTTACTTTGGAGTTCGCTAATCATGCGTTAATGCTTCTCAAAGATTTATCTGGACGTACCATTTATTTAAAAAATACTTAAAATAACTATGTTTTCTTAGTTAATTAATATTTCACAGAGATCACTTCACAGGGAATCCAAACTAAATTGCTCCGAACGGTTAAAGTGGGATTATAAAATAAACACCCAAAGATAGGCTCTAAGAGCGTTACCCTCGCCTTGTCAAATGAAAAAAACACTGCTGAGTGCGACTGTTAATAAAAATGTTGACTTAGTTTAAAGCTGTTTGCTCTGAAGAGTGGACGTCCGTAAACCGACAGAATGTAAATTTCATTCAAGTTCCTTCTTCCTACTTCCTTTATTCGTAGATGGAGATTCGGTTCCGTCTTACGGAAACGAGAAATTGCATCGGCGGACAATTCTATTCCCGATACTTTTATTTATATTTCTCGATACTGGAGTCCAGGTTTCGTATTATCATTTTCATTCCGGTGCAGTGTACGGTTTTTGATTTCATTATTTGGTTAGATGTAATGCTGGTTGGGTTTTACTTTATAATGAAATACTGATATCTTTGTGGACGTGTATAGTATTAAATTCCTATGGAGTTCAATTCCCGTAATATTCATACCCACATAGCATTACGCTGTTATCTACAATGTTTAGGCAGAGCTGTACTATTGTACACAAACATTTTATCGACGCAATTATTTATCCAATTTATAATATGTGGTACCCGATTGGCAATGGCAATCCATTAATCGGGTACATATTCCAAACATTGGGGTGCTACAGAAACTTTCTTAAATGAAAAACTCAGTAACACCTTATCCGACTTGAGAATCGTATCCAGGTCCTCAGGCTGAACAGCAGCGCTAGCGAACACTACATCAACGAGGCAGTTTGTTTAAATTAGGATACGTGCATTTTATCAACATTACTCGCTTTGATTCGATCTCAGCCGGAGCCCTCGAATATAAACTCAGTAATTAGGGGAACCTCCACATAATGCAGTACAGCGATACATAATCCTGAATATACAGCAAGTTTACGTTGCATAAGGTTGCTTTTGGTGTGAATATTTGATAGATGATCAAGATAACCTCTTGCAGCGTAGCCGTCCCAATCAAACGTCAACAAACGTGACGTAGACGAGTCTGATTGGTCAACATTGACGGTTTGATTGCTCAAAACACAGTCACACTGTCTACTGCATTAAACGTTTATGTTAGTATGTAACTTAACCTTCAAGAAAAGTCCTCTATTTAATTTTGTCTAAAGTCCTTTATTTAATTCAAGATAAATGTTTGAAAAGCATTAACGCATGCTTAGCGAACTCTAAAATTATTATATTAAATGTAAAAAGAATACGGTCGCGAACAGGATTCGAACCTGCGCCTCCCGGATGAATACTCCAGGCGCTCTGACAACTAAGCCATCTCGACCTCTGCTCACCACCGCGAATTCTTCTTCCATATTTTAACACGTCTTATGGCGACGTCATTGCTATCAATTCAGTCCTTATACAAGTGACCGAAACCGACACGACTAACTTTGCAGTTAATACAATGTCGTAAAGAATGCAATTACCTTAATAATTCAAGATAAATCTTTGAAAAGCATTAACGCATGCTTAGCGAACTCTAAAGTTATTATATTAAATGGAAAAAGATTCCTTTATCATGTGTAAAATCCTTTGTTTTTGTAAGGGGCTACAACTAGCCGAAGAATAATTTTACTCTATAAGTGCACTAAATAAGGAAGTCATTAGGGTGAGTGGTTTTGATTTCGATTAGAAAAACCATTGCTTATATCACAATTATTATTGTATTCATATCACTAAATACTAAAATATTAACATATACACAAAATACTAAAAGGGTCACTCCACGTGACCGGTGTTAAATAGCATACTGTCTAGTTGTATTTTCCCAAAGATCCCAAGGGAAAACATATTATTTTTATTGTCATAACTCATACTTATTTACTAAAACTTTCGGTGTCCATTAAACTAAAATGTCTTCATTCAAGATCACAGAAATACAACACAAACAAAGTAGGACTTGCTACATTCGTGAATTGGCCAAAAGCCAATACAATGCACAAATGCATCATTTCATATCGCACTGGAGCTAATCGTCGGCAATATCCAAACGTTTCGTAGTTCCGTGCCACGCTGCGAATGACATTCTGCTAACGGGCGGAAAACTCGCGTATCATTTCACTACTCCGGTTTAGTCGCCAGCCGCTGTTCAATCGATACATTCATGTCACACCAAGGCGTGACAATGTATCGTTTTTATAAGGCTTTTCAATATATTTTGTAATATTCAATGTTCTACCCCCAAGTGAAAAAGAGGTGAGTTTATGTTTCTATGTATTTCTTCTTCAAAATCTCTCTCTCTCCCTCTCTCATGTATCAGAATCTGTTGTCAGAATCAATCGGAGGTGTTCCGTTTGCCCGATAGTACTCTGAATTAGCTTTCACATACTGATCTTCCATCATTACTCACCAAATATCAAGGAAATTATCCCAATTTAATAGCGAAAATCCGCACGACAGTGTTGTTCAATTTATAATAATTTCCAATAGAATAATATCAGTTTAAAATTGATTTATATTATTTTATATTATTCTTCTTCTTATCGTGTGGTTGATGAACAACCTAGTGTCAGAGTTTAAACCACCCGTAGGTCTCTGATATGGCTTTACAGACCATCGAGAGCATCTCACAGGTATGCTGGTTTCGTCACGATGTTTTCCTTCACTGTTTTAAGCAAATAATAATTAATTTATAATACGCACATGCCTTCGAAAAGTCATTGGTGCGTGCCTTGGATTCAAACTTGTGATCTTTGACTAGCCAATCCAACGGTCATACCACTAGTCTATCACTGCTTATTAGTTATTAAGTAATAAATACTAATTAAAAATCGTTAAACAATTTTGTGATGTATTAAAATATAATGCGTAAGTAAAAATAATATAAATTATTAACAAGTCCCAGTATATAATAATGTCTTTCATGCGTTACGTAGTGATACATAACCATTTTCAATTTTTAACCAAGTGCAAGGTTTCGTGCGGGAATTGAACTGGTGACATGCGGCGCATTATCATTCTTTTCGTCCACTGCGCCAACCGCACTACCGCGCGTCGTTTTATGCGATCATATCCTAGCAAATGTATGCTATGCTGTGGAGAAATTCATTAATTAAATAATATGTTCGTATGATTTTAAACGCTAACTTCAATCACCTTAAAGCGTACATAACTAACGTAACATAAAGTTATCTATGAGACAATTTACAAAGGCGTACAAAGCTAATCCAATTTGTGGATTATCAGCGTGGGCGGAGGAGTTAATTAAAAAACATGTTTACCCGTGTTTCTAATTATCGGCTCGGATTGTTTGACTCGGGACGTTTCAATTACATTGCCGTGGATTTTATGTTAATTAATAATATTTGCTGAAAGATCATTCTCTCTATTGTGTCAGAGTCTATTGTCAGCCCTGCTTACGTATCTTAATTTAGTGCTCGTTTTCTTTAATGAGGTAAGCTGATCTCCAGCTATTTGGTAATTCCGAAAGGTAAGGAGGTATAGTGTGATTACTCTATTTCGTTGGCTTCTTGTAAGAACTCTAGTCAAAGTTTGTTTATTTTCTTTGAAGTGGGCTCGGCTTATGTACGAAACTAGTTGGGCAATGCACGAAAAATGCATGAGGATAACAACGACCAGTAAACAATACTTAATATGAATGTATCACATGAAAGTTTCTATACAATATACAGAATATCCAAACTAACACCTGTAAACTAACAACTAACATCTTTAAAACCATTATTCGAATTTAGACGTGTTAAAGTTTGGTTTAAGTAATTTAATAAGTTTTTCATTAAACCGACGATTCATTACCAAGAGACAACCATTCCTTTTTTAACCTATTTGCGTGGTAATTATTATTATTGTAGGTAGGTATTTTTTTATGATAAATATTCAGAGATGGCAATCTCCGACTACATGTATTCAAAACACTGGTAGCCTTCGTAACTTGGTAATTGCGATAAAGCAAAAATGTATACATGAACAGGTATATAAATACCTGCATTACCTATTTCAACATGGTGCGAACCCGAGATAAATTGATAGACTTTCCAAATTTTCGCAAATGCAATGGTTCCACCACAGTGCATTGACCTCAGCGAACGCGCGCTAGTACTTATGTAAGTACCTATCTTTATACGACATTGCCACTACTTAGTACAGCCAAAACAGATGCTTTCAGAACCATTGATAAATAATAAGGTATCTACTTTTTAAAAGCCTTAACACATGCATTGCGAACACTCAAGTTAAAAATGTTTGTAGTAAGAAAAATACGGAAGCGCAGGTTCGAATCCTGCTCATAACCGTACTTTTCTTTCCAGAAAATAATATAATTTGAGAGTTCGGTATGCATTCGTTAATGCTTTTCAAATATTTACCTGCGTTTGGTAAGGTAATTGCATCGGTACGACATTGTATTAACTGCAAATTTAGTCGTGTCGGTCCAGTTACCTGTATAGGGACTGAATATATGGAAATGACGTCACCAAAAAGACGTATTAAAAATGTGGAAAAAGAATTGGGGGTAGTAAGCAGAGGTCGAGATGGCTTAGCGACCATAGCGCCTGGAGTATTTATCCGGGAGGCGTAGATTCGAATCCTGCTCACGTCCGTATTGTCCTTTCCATCCATCTTTTATAACTTTAGGATGCAGGTAATTAAATCGGCATCCTGTATAAATATGTCAAATATTTCACAATACCAGGTTTCAATCTAATAGATGCACAAATCTTCTAGTAAATTAAAGTCTGTCCCTGACGTTACTTACTACGTTTATGACCAAGAGCAGCTCAATACTAGTTCACATTAGAACTGCAAATGACAGTGGGCTCGTAAAATTAAGACACAGTCAATAAAGAAAAGTTCTGCTACCAAAATAAAGACTGAAGGAATATACTGCACGGACTTAAAATTTTACGAGAATATTTCGAACAGATGTAGTTTCAGTAATGCTGAGATAGAACTGTATTCTTTTATTTTATTTGAGAATGTTGCTTGTTATTTCTTATTTCTACAATGTGTCTCGACATGTTTAGTACCTTAACATCATGTGTGCGAGTGCATTCGTCACGTACGGAATGAATCACCAGGAACGTGAAAGGCGAAGCATTTTACTGAACTTTTGGTTCCACGCTCGATTTTTTTTTTCACATATCAAATTTTCAAATATATTTTCTTAATGTGTTTAGACGAGGAGAGGTATTTTAACAATATAATATATATATATATATATATATATATATTAGTTCTCTATCGTAGTTACGAAAAATAATGAGTCCATAAAATATTACGCCTAAAAATACTTTTTAACCTAGATTACGTAAACAGCTGATTCCTAAATACGTTACATAGAAATTTACTTAACGATTTATTGTTCTAAAAATAATTTATTAATAATAAACAGCTGATACCAAAATACGTTTCATAGAAATTTATTTATCGTTTTTTTTTTTCTAAAATAATTTTCAAAATTAAGCACTTAACTGAATAAATTTGTAAGTAGTAGCGAGTCAAAGCTACGACAGGTGTCTGGCACGCTACGGTAAGCTACGAGCGTAGCCGAGCGTGAGCTACGCGCTGATGCACAAATGCGTTCCAAGAAAGCGTCGCTCTTGGAGCAAATGTTACCGTCTGTGAGAGCACTAATAACCTCTCCCAAGGTATATTTAACTTTGAATGCATATAATTACATTTTAAAAGGTGCAGTGGGATTTGTTGCCTTTGCCGTTAACGCTTTTATGTTATAATAGCGTTTTCAGCAAAATTTTGTATGGCAATATATGCTTTGAACATTACCGAATTTTTAAAGTTTGTACAGTTTTAGAAGGAGAAACTTTGGGTTATTTCCTTTTATCCGGGTTCCACTCTACAACTAAGCTACCTAGTTGCAAAGTAGAACGTCTCAACTTTGCGTCTTATTATATTATACTTTTTATTTAAATTTCTCTATTGTTTCTTTTATAATGGCTTGAATAGAGTTTCGAATTGGAAGCTAAAATTACGTAGCATTGTACTGAATTTTTCTCATTAATCCTTTGTATATATATTCTAGGGTATAAATAGTAATTAAGGTTATTATTATAAGATACTAGCTGGTGCCCGCGACTTCATCTGCGTGACAAAAGGTAGCCTATATCCTTCTCCAAGGTCCAATCTATCTCCTTGCCAAATTTCATTACAATCCGTTCAGTCGTTTAGTCGTTAAAAGGTAACAAACAAACAAACAGAGTTACTTTCACATTTATAATATTAGTATGGATACTGTGCTCCTTGTCCTACCCTCTGAAACAAAATACCGCACACCTACCTAATATACATATACTACATATTGTAGATATAATAGTGTCGCACTCCTGCCCATCATAGAAGGTACACAATTAGCGATAATTGGCTTCATCGCTGTCCGTCGCATTGTTTGCGATGATCATGTTAGTCTGTATATATTTTAATTAAATGGTTGGATAACGAACCTTGTATACGTATCTTTAATATGATAACATAAGGTACAATAAAAAAACAAAAATTATGAGGATTTGACGTCAAATATCGATACAAACAACTTGTCTGGTGGGAGGTTTGGGCCGCGGCAAGTTACCACCCACCGGACGAAGCCATGCCGTGAAGCAACCTAGTCGTGTTTCGGGATGTATTCCGGTGCAACCGTTGTGGGAGATGGGTCTGGGCAGTTGCATCAACTCCCCAACTACAATTCTCCTCAGATTTACTTAGAGTGAATAGAGTTTTTCTGGATCTACGTGCTCCATCCTCGGCCACACCATCGCTTACCACCAGGCGAGTTAGTGGCCAAACGTAGATCCATTTTTGATAAAAAAGTTATACAAAAACGTTTATTATTCAAAACAATAGTAAAATTACACTTCATCGGTGAGCCACAAACTAAGCGTAGCTTGTATCTTGTAGAACGTGAGTAGGATTTACACAAAATAAAGAATTATTTACAATCATCACGTTATTAGAAAAGTACGTAGGTTATAATAATTTAAAAGTTAACTTAATTAACTAACTCGAAAAGGCGCGAAAAATGGAATTCAAAAAGGTTGTGTACTCTTTTTTAAAAGGCCGGCAACGCACTTGGGGCTCCTCTGGTGTTGCGGGTGTCCATGGGCGGCGGTAATCGCTTACCACCAGGCGATCGGTGTACTCGCTTGCCCATTAACACATTTAAAAAAAAAAAACTGCGTTCCAGAGAAATGTTCATACCTATTCGACTATGTATGGGCAGTTGTTTTTTAAGATGGTTTCATAGTAAAAGTTATTGGTATACATGGGTGCGTCCTCTCAAAGTATGACTTTAACTTTGGATACACATTGTATAACTACCACTAGGATGTAGTATAGGTTACAGAATGTGTTTTATTTGAAGGTAGGAGAATAAAATCACAACTCCGAGGAGAAGGGACTGTTTATGGTATCTACTTAACACTTAGTTATTTTATTCTCAATTATAGTATACTACTATGCTTTTTACGTGAGTTTCTTAAAAATGACAAAACAATTTTTTTTAATATTTGGGTAGTATTTTTAATTTGCTTATAATTATCACATACATTTTCTGATAAGAACACTATTTATAAAAAAGGTATATATGACATGAGATTATGTATTTTCTTATCGTCAAATATAAGAGAAAATGTACAAGGTGACCGATATAAATAAATTAAATCAGGCGTCACGCCACATTTACTTCAGCCATCGCATAGAAATTTAATTTATAACTTCATTCCACAAAGTATAGTTTTTTGAAATATTCAATTTATTTACTTATTTATTTTTGGGAAGCTAAAAGACAAGCAATTATAATTCAGTTACAGTATATAAAATAATTTGCTAATAACAAGCATCCACATGTTATACTATTTAATATTGTTCTCATTTCTATTTTAAATCATTACTCATAACATTTTTTTTCCTCGCAAGTGTATTGAAAAGTATTGTATGAAACGAGTGAGCTTTTATGTCAAATATAAATCCGGCGAATTACGCCCTCGCTTAGCGGCTCAGGTTGCAATTCGGCATCGCGTGTATGCAACTTAGCTCACTTGTATCATTATGTGTTAATAAGAACCACATCAATTTAAATATCAGCATCAGTGGCGATAGCAGCTATGAAAAACAATTAAAAAAAAAAATGTAATTAACATTTTATGGTGCACGAAGTCATCTGCCACACCAATCACGTTGGAACAATAAAACGAAGCTGTAGTAGTTTAAGTGTACGACGAATGTCAAATGAAATGGTCAAATTGAATTAAACAAAAAACACAATTGAAATAAAACGTGTTCTGATAGTTTTTACCTTTCCATTTTGAAATGCTACGAGTATGTATTAATCAGTATCATTTATCATTTCACATAGGCACTTTGTAAAAGTTAAAGTATAAGATATAGGTAAAGTATAGGATTTGGGTCTACCCAATTGTCTTATTTTATCGTATGCTGAATGATAAGTACAAGCCCCTACTTGTCTGATAGCCACGATTGCAACTAATGACGTAGTCAATAATTAAAACTCTATCTTCTATTTAATATTTTTCGCCACTTTATAGACTTCATAGTTCACATTTTGATGCTATAGAATTGTAAGCATGTTTGAGATATGTATATACACTGAACTAGTTTTGATTTGATTGACTCAACCAATAGGACATGGGATAGTTCCCTTGTATCCCACATTGTACCTAATCAGTGACTCAAATATAGTAATTGTGATAACTAGTTTTGATTTGATTGACTCAACCAATAAGACATGGTATAGTACCCGTGTATCCCACATCTGTTATCAGTGACTTAAATATCGTAATAATAGTTTTGATTATCAATCGGTACAAAGAAGTAGGTAACAGATGTACATTTATAGGTGTAATCACAAATTCGAAAGATACTAGTATGAAAATATCGTATGTCGGACATACCATACCTTGCTTAAGTTCCATTAATTCTGACGCTGATGAAACCATAACTTACATTGAATGATTTCTGACTTGTGCAATGACGCAAGGCTATGCGGTACCAAACCGAAATATTTTTTAATAAAATACATCAGTTGCACCTAGTTCTGTTGTTGTGCATGACAATATGATTTATTTGAATCAATTATAAATATTCAACTATGGGACATTTTTATTTTCCTTTTGTATAAAACTGAAACTTAATATCAATTGAAAAAAAATTGGTCATTTGAAATGTAGCGGAATTGAAGTCACCGCATCTTTGATCTCATATATAGGCGTTGTAAACATTCCTAAAGTCGACAGATATAACATTAAACCCTTTCTAAATTCCATGGAAAAAGGACACTTATATCTAAAATAAAAATGCCATGTCTTGCGCGCAACACTTTTCTATAAATATAAGTATATTGTATATACTAGCTGACCCGGCAAACTTCGTACCGCCATTTTTGATTATATAGTTGCTCCTATAATATCTATGTAGGGATCAAATATCAGAAAGGTTCAGAGCCATGCTTCGGCATGAATGGGCCGGCTCGACCAGAGTGATACCACGGCCTCACAGAAAACCGGCGTGAAACAACGCTTGCGTTGTGTTTCGCCGAGTGAGTGAGGGTACCGGAGGCCCAACCCCTTTAAAAATCCGGCAACGCACTTGCGACTCTTCTAGGGTTGCGGGTGTCTATGGACGGCGGTAATCGCTTACCATCAGGCGATCTGCCTGCTCGGTTGCCGCCTATACCATAAAAAAGGTCGAACTATGTGTGAAATTATTTTCTAGATACTATAAAAAAATTTGATGCCGTAAAATAGGTGAATTTTGACACAAAAAAGCCATCTCTAATTTACCACTTTACAGCTTGATTATTACGCGTACATACGTGACATTTTTATTTAAAAACCCTACGGGATTATTTGTTGTTCCGCAAGTCATTACATATTCGGGTCGACGCTCGGCCTTCATAAAAAATGTCATCTTCACTTCTTGTTTGCGTTATTTGTCGGACTTTGCCGACCATCCGTGATTTTAATAATTCGCGTATCCGGACATTGTGCGTGGTTACTAAGCTTTTTGTACATGTGTTATATACGATAATTAGGCATGGGAGATGTTAAATTGTTTGTGATTGCTGAGTTTTTGTTGTAATTTAGATGATGATTTTGTGTATTTCAATATAGGGTTTTGAATGAAGAAGCTTTAGGTAATTACGTTAATAAGCCACGGCTATTTGACCTTTGAACCTCCCAAATTATTCTGGTTTCCCCTTCTCTCTAAATTGTAAACCAATATCCAAACAATGGTATGAAATATAGAAAACGGAGAAAATATATAACATTTCAGGTTTTAACAAATCGACTTTAATGTATTTGAATTTCAAAATTATGTAATCCCAACTTAAGTAATAATAAACTCATACAAGTTTACACAACACTTAGTGTCAAATGTAAATCTAGTGTGTAACAAGATCAAATTCTAAAATCAAGTACATAATAGCTAGGTACTTGTTAATGTGACGTACATTAGTTATTCCAACCGAAGCCAACACGTCACACCGTGTATTTCTCCCAAATTAGATACAAATTGTTCATTTGTATCTAACATACTAGGGCTGGTGCCACATTGCGGAATGCGATCTCGAATTTGGCGCTGCGAAAACTGAAAAAAAATATAGTAATGGTACAATACACACAGAAAAGTCATATCTTGGTAAATATTATATTAAAATAAGTTCCGTGACTTTTTTCAAAGATCAATTGTGAAATTCTCGCACAGTGTAATCTAGGCGTATGAATATCTGCACGCAACCTTGAAAACGTGCAGCGGATTACGTTGTTTCGAAAACAAATGGGTATAACAAGGGTGGTGTTACTTACGATAATAGGATAACAAACCAGCTTTAGGGTTTTATTTTACCGTTGTAACCTTGCCAGGAGCTGCGATGTGGTGTGTGGTCCCGGAACCCATGTATAGATATAGTGCATGATCGTGTGGTTTTACTTGGGAAGAGTCTGGCACAACGATCACGATTTATTTCCACACATGACAAAAATAAAGGTCTCTCTCGGTCTCTTCGTGTGGTTTATGAACAACCTAGTGTCAGAGTTTAAAACGCCCATACGCCTCTGAAGAGGATTTACACACCTTCGAGAAAAAAATGAGAAACTACCTACTTATAAATTACTCTCTTATACTTCATTCGTAATTGCAATTGCAATGTTTTATGAATAAAATAAAAAAAACGTAATTACGAGTAGATCGATAAACAAATGTTGTGTGAAAAGTGTTTTTAAGCAATGGCCTCAACGGAGTGTTATCTAATCATGGGGGTAGTAAAACTGGTAAATTTATTGATTTGCACGAAAACAGCGGTTGGTTTGTGGTCTCCCGTAATAATAGCGTAGTCGTCTTTCGAGATAAGGGACTTTAAAGATTTATAAATACTGCGCATCAAATTTCAGAAAATAACATATTTTTAGTTTAAATAACCTAAGTCTCTGCTTCTACTTCAAACATGAAATAAATTGCATGAAAATGAAATGTGTAATTAAAGGTTCCCATCTAAACTCAAGTTGGATTCCACTTGGACTCTTTTATTTTTGTTATTACAATAATTGGCAAGTCATATTATAAATACTTTATATCTACGATTGGAGAACACAACATTAGCATCTTAGTAACGGTTGCAGAATTTTACTTAATAAACTTAATAATTTTATTTTAGTTTCCAACGCAGTAATATGACAAAAAACTTAAATTGAAAGCTTAAGTGAGATGGGCAAAGCTAAGAAAAACAGACTATGTGAATATTATTACTAAAACCAATATCATTATATAATGATATGGATTTTAGTAACCTTATAACTGCCTCGTTGGTTTAGTGGTCCGTAGCGCGACTGCTGAGCAGGAGGTCTCGGGTTCGATTCCCGGGTCGGGCAAAGTGTTATTGAGTTTTTCTGTTAGGAAATTCTCAGTAGCAGCCCGGAGTTTGGAAATGTGCTCGGTTGATGGCAATAGGCTCACCACCTATTACATGGGACTTAATAACAGCATTGGTGAAATGTGGGTGTACAATTGTGTACACCTCTGCCTACCCCTTCGGGGAATACAGGCGTGATGCTATGTTATGATGCTATGTTATAAGCTATATTGATAAGGGACATAAAGTTATATAGATCACTAGTGGTCCGTCCCGGTTTCGCACGGGTGAACATTTACGCCTTGGGTTACATTATTTAAGTTTTAGTAAGGATCCCTAATATTTTCTAGTAATAAATATAGCCTATGTTACTCAGGGATAATGCAGCATTCTAATGATGGAAGAATTTTTGAAATCGGGCTAGTAGTTTTTGAGTTTATTCGTTACATACAAAAATACAAATCTTTCCTCTTTATAATAGTAGTGTAGAGGTGTAGATATATAGCCTGGTAAACCTTTGTATATGTTACACAAAAAAATAAATTTAGTCATAATTTGATTTGACTAGAACACTAAAAGGACCTAGTTGACTTAAAACCAGTTCACATGTATTTAGAGACTAATAAAGTCAATTATATTTAATGAGATATAAAATGTTTAAACAGGTAACCGACACATTAAACAGTTCATAGTAACGTTGAAATTTCATAATATCGCGTGTCTAACGATCATTAAGTTATATCAGAATTATTTACATAAACACAGCCTTCCCATGTTTTGCTAAAATCTTAACAAGCTGTTGAGCTTGCTCGTAAACTTGAGGAAGTTTTAAATTACCCATTTCATTGCGTTCCGAGGCTATATTTAAATTATGGGGCCTACTGTTTAGCTTACATTATATGACCATCACGCTATATTCCCTAGGGACAAGGCAAGGTTGTATTCACACGATCTGACACGTAAATATGACAAGAAAAATATTCTTCTATACTTCTTTTAACGTCTTTCCGACTAATGAAGGTTCAATATTAACTTCATAAAATAATGCTATTGACTTCACAAAGTATTAAAAAAATTAAAGAAAAACAGCCAGTAATCAAATTTTAACAGAAGTTAATACACCAACTATATAAATAAAAATGAATCGCCGAAATGTTTGTACGCACATAACTTCCGAACGACTGCACCAAATTGGATAATATTTTTTTTGTGTTCATTATTGTCAGGACAAGGTTTGTATAAAAGAAAATTATAAAAAACACGAACAGAAAAAAAATTGAGGTATGAAGTTCGCTGGGTCAGGTAGATAATAACAAAATTACATCATTTGTTACATTTTCAGTAACAAGCTTCTTTCAAATGTGGCCAAATTATAGACCCACTATAAAACCAAAAATACGTTATCTTCGTATATTGTGAAAAGAAAGCAAAAAATATTAGAAATTTTAGTTCCACCCCATGAGTAAGTCAATACAACACTGGTAGTCAGTTAACTAGTTTCTAAAGCAAAGTTCCCGACCGCTTCTCTCTCTATGTTTGGTCTTACTAATGATTTGAACTCAGTATTTGGAACGGGTTCCAAGGCGTTAAGTTAGGTTAGCGCGAGATTTAGAACATTAGTTTAAAACGATTTCGGTGCAATAAGTCTTCGCTTGTAGAATTGGGTAAACTTCGGTAGCATGTCTAATTTAAATGCTAATTTAGGTACTTAATTTTACTGCATTTTATTTACAAGTCCAAGCTTTTATTTCACATATATAAAGGCATTTAAGGAAGGTCAGAATTTAGGAGCACAGATTAATCGGTTCCTATGAAAAATAACCGGCAAAAACATCCACTTTCAATTTTTCCCTTCCTCGGACTTGAAGGAATATATGAAAAAAGAATTAGCCGCAACAGATTTAGCTATTCATTTTTAACACGCTTTTTATTTATAAAGATGGTTAAAATATTCCCATCTTTTACATTTTATTTCATGTATACGTAAACAATACAGTTGTGTTAGAACATTAATATAGAAGTAATGTTTGAGTAGATACATAAGGAAAGAAATGTATTTTAAGTAGATTAAATAAGTTAGAGTAATAATATAGAGTATAGTACTCTTCGTGCAACAAGTTTGTAAAGTACCTAATTGTATTTTTCATTGAATTCTCTGCTGCCCATCCTCTAGTAATAAAACTAAGTTTCTTATAACGACATGTAGGAAAGAAGATATTGAAGGATAGGCGACCCAGTTTCTTTGCAAAGCGGCATCAACTATACCTTTTTAAATTAGATTCAAGTATTTCATAAAAGATTAGCCTTAGAAAGTCTTAAAAAAATCTACGAGCATTGAAGTCACTTAATGTTTGAACATCTTGCACATATTATTAAAAGGATCTGTCTCTCTATTAGAAAGGCGGAATACAAAGATAAACTTTTAAAACGGACTCACCTGCGGCCTTCGAGAAACTTCTAGTCTTCTGCCGAAGTAATTCGGAAAATCTAATTACAGTAGGGGAGCTGGCACAAAGAGCTCGCAACTCTCAGTAGTTATCGGGACTAAGAGATTCAATGTTTCACAACTAAAATATTTAGGTACACTTACTATATTTTAGTTGGTTGAATACCGAGGAACTTATTTTGTATGTTTCAAAAGTAGCATATTTAAAATGCGATGAATCATTTTAAAACCAAAGGCCTCCGAAGGGTTTACATGTATTTTAAAACAATTCATATTCATTCGTTATTAAGGTAATTGCATTCTTTATGACATTGTATTAACTGCATTGTTAGTTGTGTCGGTTCGGTCACCTGTATAGGTATTGAATAGATAGCAATGACATCGCCGAAAAGACGTGTTAAAAATATGGATGAATAATTCGCGGTGGTGAGCAGAGGTCGAGATGGCTTAGTGTTCAGAGCGCCTGGAGTATTTATCAGGGAGGCGCAGGTTCGAATCCTGTTCGCGACCGTATTCTTTTTTCATTTAATATTGTAACTTTAGAGTTCGCTAAGCATGCATTAATGCTTTTCAAAGATTTTTCTTGAATTCATATTCAATTTCATTGTAAAGTTTTAAAAACAAACATTTTATCAATAGTAGATATTTCTCATGAAAAATGTAACAAAAAGATCAGTGGTAAAAACTATCAAATTAAAATTAATTACTTACTGGCAAAAAGGTACGGATACATTTCTAGAACGTGCAGAATTTCGTTTTCCACAAAACGAAATGAAATGCACGCTATGAAAATATACAACGGTTCATTAAATATTTAAAAAATAATTAAGCAAATGTCGTCCATTTGCACACAATACCTTCTTTTATAATAGGTCCTACCCAATTTCCTTGAGTCTGTTAGGCAGACAATTAAAACTCGGTCACAGTATCTTTCCACTTTAATTGAAATGAGGATACGGGGAAATACGGTTTTAAAGAGACTAAAAAGTCCGGATTAACTTTTGTTCGAAATATTAACACTTTATTCAGTACTTAGCAAGTAGATAACTGAGTCCAAATTAGTTGCTGCATTTTAAATAAAAGGAAAAACACTTTTGCCTTTTATTTAAAATGCAGCAACTAATTTGGACTCAGCTGAGTATTTTTTGATACTAGTTTGTAACTTTAGTGAAAAGAATATATAACTGTGATGGTGTAGTAAGTACTTATATATAATAACTTTCGTCAGACACATTAATATTAATTATTGTTTAACGGTTATTATTCACTTGTGTTCTTCGGGATTGCCCGACTCCTTTCGAACTCGAACGGAGCCCTTAGTTATGAGCTGAGCCCGCGGCGATGTCGCGAGTCAAACTCAGACTTGTAATTATCGGGAACAGAGAGTTTTATATAATTATAAAATAATTAAAATTTGTAATTATTATGTAAGATCATCGCTTATAATTCACTTGAGTACTTATCTAAATCAGTCTTTTAATATTATATAAATTTATTTTATTTATTGAATAAGTTCAATGAACAATAAAAAATAGTATTTTAATTCATACAAAACATTTTTTTTCTTCTTCTTGTCCTGGTCTCAAGTTATTTAGGGTCGGTGCAAGTCTTCTGTCAGTCGTCACGTTACCCTTTACTCCCTCTTCATTCATATCATCTCTCACACAATTCATCCATCTTTTCTTGGGTCTCCGACATAATAATATAATTAAAATATATATATGTAATAAAAATGTTTTATTAAAGTGTTTTAAATTTGAATTACGTGAAGCAAAAACTTTGTACCCCTTTTTACGAAAATTACGCAGACGAAGGAGAATGAATTTGGCACAGTTAAAGTTTCTATGGAGAAGGAGCGCAGTAAGCTAATTTTTTTATATATAATTTAAAAATACATGGAATTAATAAAATAAAAATCGTTTTACACCCCCCACACACACTCACTCACGCACGCACACGCACACGAATACATCTTTGACAATAGAACGTACATAACGTTCAAATTTAAAATTTAAATCTGTATGCAGTTTGAATTGTTTAATTTAATAGTCGATAAAAACAATATGACAATTGATAAATTTTACGATAGTGTACCAACGTACATAATCGAATAAAAATATTAAAGTTCTAGACTCATCGATTGAACAGCATAATAAATAATAAATAAATTGGCATCACTTAACTGTGCTTTTGTGTGCAATAATTTACTGATAAGCATTGACTTTCCTCAAAGACTATAATCACAATGGATTATTGTCTATAATTATGTAGTTGAGATCACATGGCATTAATTATCATTCATGTTATATTCATATTGTCCCCAGACGTCTATTTTGTTCAATTAATTCTGTTCATCTGTTTCCATTAATTATAACATTATATACCTACCAACTAAACATAAGTAGGAGTTGAATTTAATGTTTCTCTAATCAGTGTTTAAAATATCCATTAATATTATATTACGACGAAATTGAATGTTCTTCGGACTAATTTTCAGAAATATTATATTAGTATGGCGTAGGAATTAATTAAATAATTGCGAGACGTGCCAATAACTACACTAATTAATTTATCATAACATGTACACAGCGTATAAATTCTAGTATCCGCTGCTAATCAAAGAACTTATTAATTATTATGACACCAGCAGAGCACTGCTTATTAGACGACTGCCCAAAAAAGGAGTGTTATGTTTTTAGGGTTCATGTATGTATGTATGTTTGTGAGTTTCTTATTCCACCATAACTTTTAAATGCCTGAACCGATTTCGATGTATGGGGTATCGTTAGAATCCTTATATTGTCCTGAGTAACATAGTAAGATTAAAAAAAAACGGCAGGCTTGCCTTTAAATTTTATAATATTATTTGTAAAGAGTTTAAGTGGTAGATATGCTCGTTGGAATATAAAAATCGTAGGCTCGAACAACTATAGACAAGAACAACAAATGTCCAATGACAACCAATGACTTTTCGTAATCTTTCTTTCTTTATTTTTCTTGCTTTCTTTCTAATCATGTACCTATTTTAAACAAGATGATGTTACATAATTAACTTAATATATTCACACTTTTTAGTGTATCATAGCCTAAATCTTATTAGCTTATGTTAACTCCATACATCTAAATCGATTCACGCGTTTAGTAGTTATGGTGAAATAAAGAAACTCACAAACATAAATGCATACTTACATACATACATGAACCCTAAACACATAAAACCCCATTTCGGGACAATAGTGTATTTAATTATCACTATAACAAGATGAAAGAAACCAGCACATCTGAGAAATTTTCTTAATGGTTTGTAAAGGCACGTCCACCCATGAGACCTATCGGTGGCTTAAGTTCTACCTGTCCAGACTACCTCATTCGTCTAGTGGTCAATTGCGGCTGCTGAGCATGAGATGTGAGGTGAGGTGTTGGATTCGATTCCCGAGCAAGGAAAAGTGTCATTGGTTTAGTTTTTGTCATAAAATTCTCAGTAGCAGCCCGGAGTTTGGGATTGTACCTGGTAGAAGGAACTAGGATTACCTATTACACAGAGGTTAATAACAGTGTCAGTAAAATGTGGGTGACTTGGTTTACGACAATACACCTCTGAATAGCCCTTTAAGGAATGCAGCCGTGATGCTATGTGTGTATTAATGTTCATGATTATGTGTATTTTGTAAATGATATATCTAAAAAAATTGTCATAAAGATGATTTGTATGTAATATGATATTTGTAAACTATTATACATTGACCTAGTTTGCTCGGTTATATCAACACTTTGCTATTATACATTGACCTAGTTTGCTCGGTTATATCAACACTTTGCTATTATACATTGACCTACTTTGCTCGGTTATATCAACACTTTGCTATTTGTTGACAATGTCCGGTCAACATGCAAAACATAGGTTACATATACTATACACACATACCTATACTTATTATTACTGAGTTATGAGTAACTATAACATACAGTTATAGATATAACGACTGAAATAAAGAGATACGTTTGTAATATAAATTTATTTTAATAATAATTCCAGCATTAATACTTTAAATCGTAATTATTCGGTGGTGTTCTATAGTTTCTGCCTACCCCTGTGAAAAAGGCGTTAAGACAAAAGTGAAGTACCCGATATTACAGACACCGCATTTTTTGCTTCCCCAAAACTGAACCTTAATCACTACGGTATTAAAAAATACTGTTACTTTTAACTGCCCCGTTGGTCTAGTGGTCCCAAGCGCGACTGCTGAGGAGGTCTCAGGTTCGATTCCCGGGTCAGGCAAAGTGTTATTTTGTTAGTTTTTCTGATAGGAAATTCTCAGTAGCCACCCGAGTTTGGAATTGTGCTCGGTTGATGGCAATAGGCTCACCGTAACTTGGGACTTAATAACAGCATTGGTGAAATTTGGTTGTACAACTATGTACACCTTTGTCTACCCCTTCGGTGAGTACAGGCGTGATGCTATGTATCTTGTCATTTTTTAAATGTTTCTTTTGTATAACTCGCGACATCACCTCGGATTCAGCTCATGACAAAAGGCTCCGTCCGAGTTCGAAACTAGTCGGGCAATCACCTTGATTGTCTCAACATCAATAAGAGATGATAAAATACTTGAGACACTTTTAGCAAGACAATTAAAGCAAGCATAAGAAGGGGTAAGACTTTTTAACGTATGGTTGATGAACAACCTAGTGATAGAATTTAAACCACTTGTAGGCCTCCGGCATGATTTCACATCTTCGGTATTCAGGTTTCCTCACAATGTTCTCCTTTTAGCAAGTGATAATTACGCAGTATCAGTGTTTTTGCGAGCGTTAAATTGACAGTTCAACATACCCTTAGGCTAGCACTGATTTGTGCACACTACATCCCGCTAAACCTTTACTTCAAACGATAACTCTTTCTTAAATGTAATTTTTAATTGAACCACTTGTGGATGCAAATAAATACAATATCTAGCTACTTCCACAAAATTGAGGGTAGTCATGCATTACCTGTGCACCGCCCGCCCGCCCGCAAATATATGCATATACGCAAGCGGTGAAAATTCCGACTACTACCAACTACTCTACACGTGTTTCGCCCCTCCACGGGGCATCATCAGGAGCTGTTAGACCGTGCAGTGTCCGCCACCGAGTGCCGGCGTCTCGGTGGCGGACACTGCACGGTCTAACAGCTCCTGATGATGCCGATATATTGTAGATGTCGAGATATTTTATTTATTTGCATCCATTGTAATGGACTTCCGCAAAGTAACGCCTGAATCTATTCAATGAACCACTTGTATTCGGGTGGCAACATTCGATCTCAAAATATAAAGCTTTAATATTATTTTACGCCGTCGTATTTACGTCATTTGCCACATTTCAAAGTTACAAAATACCTAAGTTAAGATATTGCATGCATTGTTGACTCGGTGTGTACAGAAAGTGTAGCGGAAATAGGATAGTTGTAGTGCTAGTGCGGAAGTTGGCATCCTATTTACAGTAAATACCGCTGTATGTATATTATATGAACAGGGTGACTCAAAATGTGCTGAGTCAGCATATTTTATTAGATTTAGGATTTACAATAGTAGGATAAATAATTGTTATATTAAACAAGAATAATATAAAGTCTTTTGAATTCGTCAAACTCGGTGTTGCAGGTGCAGGGCAGGTGATAGCCCAATACTACGACCGTTAAACTATCAAGTCAACGCCGACTGGCCAGTGAAAGGTCACACAGTCGAACCCAAGGCACGCATCGCTGGTTTTTAGAAGTCTGGTGGTTTAAACTTTAAACTCATAAGATCTAAAATAATACCATTAACGGGAGCGTTACGTAACATAGTAAATATATACCGTTTAAACTACGTCACACAATATATAATACACTAATTAAACCTAGTGGAGAAATTGATCCAAGTTGCAAAATCCAATTTACAGAACTTACAAATAATTTTTTCTTTAATAACTTCAACTTCTTAACACCAACTAAAATAGGTAATGTACAATAACACGAAACAACTTAACCTACAAATTTTATATATATATACCACACATGCATACTCATCATCACCCCCTTCCCCTAATCCCAATTTATTTGGTGTCGGCGCAGCATGTATTCTTCTTCCAAACATCTCTATTAGCCGTCATATCGTCAGACACTCCTTTTCTAGCCATATCATCTTTAAAGCAATCCATCCATCGCCCCCTCGGTCTTCTTCTACTCTTATAGTCATCTACATTCAATACGATTACTACACAAATTCTCGGTCCCCGGTGCCACTTTCAGACTTCTTCTTATATATTCATTTCTAAGTCTATCCATACGCGTCACACCACACGCCCTTCTTAACATTCATCTCAGCTGAATGTAGTTTTCTTTCATGAATTCCCTTCATGGTCCCACATTCTGAAGCATACAAGACAGCAGCCTAATAATTGTTTTATAGATTATATTTTTTCTTTTTTTATTACCACATACATGCTAATAAAAAAAATACTTAAACATTCACAAATTACATTTAAACATAAAACATACCGGTAATGCACGAGAAATAGAGATAACATAGCATCACCTACAATTAGAACTGAATACGAAAAGAGAAACATACGGTTTGAGGGAGGTAAACTATTTAATAAGTTACCAAAAAATTAAAAAATCTCTATCTCCAAATGTTTTTTAAGGTCAAAATTAAAGAATAGATCTTTTATTTTGACTTGTATACTAAAATGAGAAGACGTACTTCCATCAGTTTGAATTCAAATAAATTACAACTTAAGAATTGTTAAATTTCTCATTCAAAGTGAACTATATAATTATGTTCTAATGAGAATAAAAAATTTTAAACCGACATTAGGTTGTTTATTAAATACAAGTTAAAAAGAATACGAGGTGATTTATGATAAACAGTTTTAATAAATACGATACCAGTGAAAGTAAGTGTCGCTAAAAATAAGCAAAGAATTAAAGTAATCCGACGAATAAGCCTTTGAACAGATGATCAAATCAGAATACACCATACAAAGTTATACTAATCAAGTTGAGTTGTAGGCATATGAAAGATATTTGAAGTTTCTCACAAACCAATGAAAAAATATTTTCTTATAAAATATGTGCCTCGACATGCAACTAACTACGCTAATAATTGTGTACTTACTCGCATTTCTCGAACTTATAACAGTAATTTCTACCAAGTTGATTTATTTAACTGTACAAAACCTAGTTTTAAAGCTCAGATTAAAGATATCATTTTGAAAGATAAATAGCAAGCAACTATTCAATATGCTCAATTCATTAATTAGTCTAATCTTACATGTATATTTTATGTAAATTAAATTCTTTAAATTATTATCTAAGTACATACTGTCTAGAGTCCGTTCGCATGGTTTATACACATTTATGTTAAACAGGGAAACCTATTATTAGCCCTACAAATTGTTTTTATATTTCTGTAATATTTTAATGTATCGCTGTTGGTGTTATGAATAAAGAAAAATAAAAAATAAAATTATCAAAATGTTATGGTTAATATAAATATTTTCAAATAAAGAAGGTCCCTAAAATGTTATAAATATTACCTAAGTAAAGGGACTACCACACATTTCATAAGTTTACCAAAGATACGGACCCTGATCTAACAGAAACTGTAGAAAATATTTATTTTCACACAGAATTTGGAAAGGTGGTTGTACCAGCAGAGGCTCGGATTACCTCAAAGAGTATTTCTGATTGAAATGTCAAAGGTTTGGCTGATCCGTTTTTTAGTTCAGTATCGTATGTTTTCTACGTCACATGAAGTGGCACAATTTTCTAGTTGAACTGTTCTGATTCAAGATATGTCTTTGAAAAAGCATTAACGCATGCTTAGCGAACTAACGGAGAAAATAATATCTTGTAAGGAATTAAAAGAATACATTTTGTAAAATTTTAATTAGTTATAAAATTGGATGTAATAAAACCTAAAAGACATGCAAAGCCAGCCGACTACACACTTAAATTAAACCTTTGACTACACAATTAAATCTTTGTATGCCTTTGTTACCTTATTGTATAATTTTGGGGCCATGTAGAATACACTCTTACTCAGGTGATGGAGCTTGGGCTAAGGACAAGAATAAGATTAAGCTAAAAGGTTTAAAATAAAAACAGAACAGTTCAATATTAAATGGAAAAAGAATACGGTCGCGAACAGGATTCGAACCTGCGCCTCCCGGATAGATACTCCAGGCGCTCTGACCAACTAAGCCATCTCGACCTCTAGAGGTCGAGATGGCTTAGTTGGTCAGAGACGCGACCGTATTCTTTTTCCATTTAATATTGAACTGTTCTGTTTTTATTTTAAACCTTTTAGCTTAATCTTATTCTTGTCCTTAGCCCAAGCTCCATCACCTGAGTAAGAGTGTATTCTACATGGCCCCAAAATTATACAATAAGGTAACAAAGGCATACAAAGATTTAAATATTAATAGTTTTAATAAAATCATGAAGAAACTTTTAATAAATAAATGCTACGATTATGTTGGCGACTATTTAAATGATGTACTTTAGACTTTAATTTACTGCTTGTAGTTAAATATTTTCTTGTCTTATTTATTTTTGCTAATGGACATTAATCAATAATTATGTTTGACATTACCTATTAAAATCTTATTAATTTATATTATTATTATGACATTTGTACGCCTTTCTAGGCAAAACATGTTGTACCTTTTTTTTTCTTAGAATTGTTCCATCTGATTGTGAAACCTAAACGCGTTTTTTGATATATATGTAATAAATATCTCTTACTTCTAGTCGGCTGGCTTTGCATGTCTTTTAGGTTTTATTACATCCAATTTTATAACTAATTAAAATTTTACAAAATGTATTCTTTTAATTCCTTACAAGATATTATTTTCTCCGTTAGTTAGAGGAATTGTATAATAACTTTCGTGAGGCATATTGAGTTCAACTCGCGACATCGACGCGGACTCAGCTCATGACTAACGGCTCCGTTCGAGTTCGAAACTAGTCGAGCAAACCCGAAAAATGCACGTGAGTTTGTAACCGGTGAACAATAATTAAGTTAGAGGAATTGTTCAAGATTATCGATTGACATTAATTTTCTAATCACAATAACTCAGTGCCACTAAGATAGCCAGCTCCAGTTATGGAAAGACCTGTCTGACAGTATGTGAGTAATGTTATGTAATGTATCTAATGTTGTCGAGGAGAGATTTCATGAATTAATATACAGTATTTGCATACACTATTATTTACCTTCATGTATCGAATTTATTTGATGATACAAATAACGATACCTATAGTCTTCGAAAATAAAAGTATGATCCTACGTGAAAACGTATTGAATGTATGTTGTGGCTATTTTCAATATTTAAAGTGGCAATCGGACCCATGTATTCGTTTCACATAAACTAATATAGTTTACCTGGTTTTTATTATGTTTTGTTAAATGCACTACAATCGAACCAAATATGACGGTTGTACGCTTAACAGTTTAGAAGTTAGAGCACGACCAAAAAATGTTGAAAGAATGCATTTATGCTTTCTTATGTTTGGATACTTTTTTAATTATTTGCTATATTATGTATAGGTATGCTATGAAACTCTCCATCTATCGAATTTGTTTTCGGGTAGCAAAAACATTTTCTCACTCCTTTATCTCTATCTTTTTCGAAGTCGAATGCATCTTTGTATCAGTCTGTCCTGAAAGGGATAATACATCCAAGATATTATTAATGTTTCATTGTACTGGTTTTGTCGTTCCAATTAATTATTCTATTATAGTAATAGATACCTAAAAGAATAACTAAACTATAAAGATTTATTAATTTACCTTACAGAACCCTAAAACTCATGACGAAACTTTTCTCGCTTAAAAGGTTGGACGTTTAATCGATCAGCTAATATAATTAATCGGAGCTCAATGCTTCAGGGGCTAACTTTGAAGTATAATGTGCAAAATTTTAATCTGAACCGTCAAAGAGCGCCGAGCTCAGTTAAACTCCGCTTTGGTTGCAACAGGTAAGTACTTAGGTTTGTATTTCAAGAAATTAAAAGAGCGCATGTTTCGAAATAATTATAAAATTGGATTATTTCAATTAAATTAGTCCTTGTGACTGAAGAGAGAATATCGTATCTCTTCTTTTTTTTTAATTTCTTAAGAAAAAATTTAAGCGTTACATGGTAAACATTATGTATGATCGTAGATCTTGGGATGACGTCGTGTTCAAACATACATTTGTTAGTACACGGTTAAAGTTGATATTGCACTGATAATTATTTAAGTTCACCTTTCGGCTCAGTAACGTACAGATCTGTACGTTGTAACAATAAAAATCTATTGTGTCTGCTAATGACTGACGCAACAGCTTAATCGAATGGTGTTTTGGGCGCTCTCGACAATCACGCGGTGGGGGGTATAAGTTTAAATAATAAGTCATAATGTTAAAATTAATATCTAATATTACAAACTAATGACATCAAAAATTATTTCTGAAATTGCGTGAATATGAAAATTTTTACGTAAAAATATATTTCAAAGCACTTAAAAATCCCATTCAAACTACTTTAAATACTTCAGGCTTCCGTCTCGTGACAAAGATTCACCGCAATCTCTTCTTGAAGGCTGTGCGCGGCTGCCGCAAATGGCCAGTCTCTGGGGATAAATTGAGCGTAATTTTATCACTCCACCCCCCGAACAAACTTCTAGTGTGAACACGCAAGAACTTAAAATTCGATAATGTTGGAAACTTTCGTGTTATGTAATTAGCTCTTATAGATCTACCAGGAGAAGAAAGTTATATTTAGAAAATCTTAGGTCTGAGATTAAATATATAATAATTAAAGACAAGCGTTGGAGACGGTAAATTGAAACTAAATACGTGAGTGATCATATTCATTAACTTTTTCTATGAAACAATGAAAAATAATAGACACGAGCAGGACTCGAACCCGCGACCCTTGACGTACCGTGTCATGGCTCTGATAACTAAGATATCGTGTCGTGCTAGCATTATATGCATATTATAATCTATGTAAGTAAAATCTGTTTATATCTTCGTAATTATACCATGCGTAGGTCATTTGGTACTTATAACTTTATAGGTACTTATTATAGGTATACAATTTTTTTTTATCTGTTGATATAGGAGTATTCATTTACTGAAAGGGAAAAAATAACAATTGAAAATAAGTTACTCAAAAATTCAAAATTCTAAAGTATGTAAATCTTATGTAACTACTCTATAATAGAGTTAACTACAATATTAGTTAAAGTTATTATATTAAATGGAAAAAGAATACGGTCGCGAACAGGATTCGAACCTGCGCCTCCCGAAGAGGTCGAGATGGCTTAGTGGTCAGAGCGCCTGGAGTATTCATCCGGGAGGCGCAGGTTCGAATCCTGTTCGCGACCGTATTCTTTTTCCATTTAATATAATAACTTTAGAGTTCGCTAAGCGTGCGTTAATGCTTTTCAAAGATTTATCTTGTACAATATTAGTTACTTAACGGCACTTATTTGTTAAACATTTAGTTGGAATATTATTATACACGTACATGATTTCGAAGTTGTAAGAGGTCCCAAGAGACAGGCTGACATGGTGATTGTGCATAATGCCTTAATATGTACGATACAGGTGTGCAATTAATTATTACAGCGGTACCAACAACTTTGTTCTATTACTATAACTCCATCGATTTCGAAGTTCTGCCATAAAAGAGAAAAATGTTTTTCATTTATAGGGTTAGAAGAAAACTTAGGTAATTAATTTGCTTTCTGCTGCATTCTGTTAATGCTTCCGAATTAGGTGCATTTTTGAGGTTTTAGAACAATTTCTTAGAAATGCTTTCCATATAGTTTGTATAAGGCATCTCTGGCTTCACCAAGAACAATGTCACTCATGAAATGAAACTTAAAAATTGATTATTGTTGATTATAACTTCTTTTACTACACGATGACCGATGCATACGTGCCGTCAGACAGGACAGGTCACCTCGAAGCTGCTATGGCTCTTTCCTCAAAAGGCCATTCCAGACGATCCCTGCATCGTTACACTCACATAGATATGTACATACTATTATGTCTGGACTTTAAAAGAGACGTTGACCTCTGAGTTTGTTTCGGCGTTTCTTCTCAGAGACAGTCAGATAGGAAACGCCGGCGCCATCTAGTTTAAAAAAATGACTTGTAAAAGTGTCTTCAACAGATCTATTTACAGAAATAAAATCATTTATCATTTATCATTTATCATTTATCATTTTTAAATAAACTTTCATAAATTCTTAACACACATACAGTACTTAATAATTAAGTTATTAATTCATAAGTTTCCTATCATGTCCTTTAACATACCTTGAAATAACCCCAAACTTTCCACCACACAAATTAAGAAGATTAGGTATCTACCTAAGCAGAAAGTCGCTAAACTTACTAATGGTACAGATGAACGAATAAATTTTATTAGTAGTCCCTCGGCAAAGTTTGCATGGATATGTACGTGAGTGTCAAGTTTGTCGATCGACAACGTGAAACACATTGCCAATGTTCTTTTGTTTATCTCCTAAGCTGTTTATATAGACGAGAAATTAAAGTTTTGGCATGGATTAGAACTATTAATCTCGATTAGTTGATGTTTTTCTTTTTCAACTATCAATATAGGATAATAGGGACTGATAGATAGCAACACCGTTACCAAAAGTCGTATTAAAAATGTGGAAGAAGAATTCGCGGTGGTGAACAGAGGTCGAGATGGCTTAGTGTTCAGAACGCCTGAAGTATTTGTCCAGGAGGCGCAGGTTCGAATCCTGCTCATGACCGTATTCTTTTTCTACATAAATATATAAATTTGTTATATAATATAGGATAAATAAGTAGTTAGAGCGGCCATTATCAATTTATAAATATTTTGGATTTATTTTAAATAATTATATTGTGTGATCGCATAAATCGATCGATGGACGTTAAGCTGCGTTTTCCGCGATTGGTCTAGGATGGTAGACTTTCATTAAAATTGACTTTCAACTGTTCTGGAGTTTCAAAAGGAAATATGCGATGACACAATATTGTCGAACCAGTATTTAACAATCTTTTCTTTTTATTTTTACAACGACTTCCGAAAATCTACAAAATTAAAGACTTTTTTCTATCATTGATCGTTATTACTGAACGTCTAATATAGTAAGTCTATATATTGTAAGTTCCACAATCAAACCCGAGAGGTTAACTTGCCATTTTATAAACAACTTTTGCACGCATTATGTTTGACAACAAATAAATATATTATATAAAAAGTTATGACCTCTTCGTGTCTCAGAGACTACCTTAAACCTATATTCCTGATAATCAAACGAATATAAGTCGTTACTTGTGTCAGATTAGATGCCTTTAAGCCTGACAACCAGTCTTAACATCATAAATTGTCCTAGGAAATGTATGGAACAATATGATGGACAGGTTATCGCTGAACTCTCCTGGCTCTTACAAATAGCCCGTGTTTAATCTTCAAATCTACAAGGACCGTGTAGCACTACACTATTTTAAAACTTATGTCAATTTATCAAGAATATTTTTATTGCTTGCTTAATGTATCCCACGCAACAAAACCATAAAACTTGAAAAGCGCACAAGCTAAGGAAAGTATTAATTAAAAGCGTGTACTTTAGTGTGAATGTACTGGAATAAAGCGTTTTAATGACCTCGTGTTTTCCCTTATTTTTATTTATTAGTTCGTCTGGGAATTGACGTAAACAAGGCGGCTTGAAATTGTAAAAAGTTAGAATTACGTTAATGGATCATGCAATGCCCAATGGAGTACCTATCTAGATATAATTGAAATCGCATTTACGTTCACTGTCAAATCAAGGCCTAATGTTTAAATAATTACCCTTTTAAAATGTGACTAAATGCAACGTACGATGACGTTAAATAATATAAAAACTGACAACATAACCTAAAACGCCACTAGACAAGCAGACCCGTAGCGCCATTTGCTAAGCACAGAGCCCACAAAAGCCACGAATAAAACCTGTACAGTTTTTTATTAACATATTAATTTGTAACCGAGTTATCGGTTTTCATTATCGTCAGTATCGTTAGCGGGGTGCTAATTCTAGCTATATAGAAATTATTACCCTGTCCGTTCGGTATGAGCTGCGATTAATCGTGTTGTGCGGTCAGTCACTAGGCAGGCAGGTAATTGAGTAGTCGAACTAGTGGTAAGTGTTATTAGGAGAACTTGATACCGTTGATGGAGTGACGTAGGTATATTGAGTAAATGAATTGTTGCGTATAATTATAGGTATGCTAGATTTTGACCACTGAAAACAACTTTGAACCGGATTAGTCGCGTGTATTACTGGTTGTGAAGTCAATTTAAGTATTTTTTAAATCGCGTTGACTGATACAATCACCCTTAAACTGACCAGACTAAAACCTTACAGTCCTTCATCCCTTTACCAGGTTTTCGTTGAAGGTGTTGACAAGGGGTTTGTGCAGGTCAGCCGAAGTTCAGAACAAACCCTCGACTGCAGTGAGATGCACGCGTCTAGACCACATCTTTATAATATTTAACGCTTAGGTATTAGCGTCCGTATGTTGAACTAATTGAAGACATTTTAATTACCCATTAAAACAAATCTTCGTTATTACCCGAACGACATAATATTAGAACATTTTTGATCATTATTACCATATTATTTGGTCTCAGTCAGCAGTACGATACATTTTTTACAGTTCAGATCAAAACTCCAACAGATACTATTCATTTTACGTGAATTTATGTCATAAATGTTTTTTAAACTTACCCAATATAATTCCAGACAAGTGGATAAATAGTAGCAACAGCTGAAAATCGCGCCTCCAATGCATGTCGGAGAACTTACGTCACTGCACTACACGGAACTGTCGAATATTATCACTATTATGCTGAAGTAACACATGGCTCCTGGTTCACGCAATCTGAAAAGAAAGACGGTTGAGATTAGTGGAGCGTTCGCAGTAAAATAATCCATATTACTATACAATTAAGGTTCATCTAGAAAGGGCCGTTCAATTGCCTGTTGCATGCGATAAATTGAAACAATAAAAATGGTGTGTCTTTATAACAGTGTTTCGAGGCGATAGGACAGTTTTATTACAAAATACATACGTATTTTATAAAAACTGCGTTTTTAGGTATTTCCCTGTAAACTAGCGTCAAATATGTACTTTTAATAAGTCTATTTGGTCGAACTGCGAAGGTTTATTGTCTATTATCAATTTTATTCTGTACAAATCAGCATATATTTTATTTTTGAAGCTTATCTGCTAATATGCTGTCATTGTCTCACTATGCTGTTTCTAATAAAACAATCATTTCGCCATAAGACGTGTTAAAATATGGAAGAAGAATTCGCGGTGGTGAGCAGAGGTCGAGATGGCTTAGTGGTCAGAGCGCCTAGAGTATTTATCCGGGAGGCGCAGGTTCGAATCCTGTTCGCGACCGTATTCTTTTTCCATTTAATATTGTAACTTTAGAGTTCGCTAAGCATGCGTTAATGCTTTTCAAAGATTTATCTTGAACAATCATTAAATTCATTAGTTAATAAATTTATTCTGAAGTATTTTTATCACTAGAAATTATAAAGATTATTATGAATAGTCAAGCTACTAAATTCAAACATATCTCAAAGTATCCAGTGGATAAAAAAGTAGAGAGGAATATTCTCGAAATAGTAAACTTTATTAGTATTTACTCTTGGGAAAACGCGTGGAAGTGAGTAATGGAAAATATGTATATTTGCTTTCACGTTCACACTGTTCATATAATAAAAGAAAATGAAAGTGTCAGCTATTTGTCGTCCCGAATAACATATTGTATCTAAAAATAGGTACCTATGTAATTTACTTATAATTCTCCTTGATCTTGGCGTTTGCGCTAGTGGAATTTATGGAGGTGAGAAAAGATACCAAAAATAAAAAAAATATAGGTACCTAATAGGCATGATGACAATATTAAAGAATCAAAGAATAAATGGTTTTAGAGGTAAATATAGGCACAAAGGATTTTAAAAATTACCTAGTTTTATCAAAAGCATTAAGATTAATAAGATTTTCAATAAAATAAAAGTATAAAATGCTGCAGTCGGCCCTGTTGACTGAAACGTCAATCACAGCGAATGACGTCACGGCTCAGTCAAATGTTAATCATCGCTGTATAGTATGACTTCAACTTATGTCAAATATGGTGAGGCATGAGGACAAAACGGCGCCATGACACCCTGCAGCGTTTTCGCGGTTAAATCAAATTAGATAGATTAAAATGCAATAATTTGCGTTGAAACTTAGTTTATTGCTGAAACAATGTGTTTTTTGGATATAGTAGACGTGTACCTTCATTATAAAAAGAGATTTTAAAATCTGTCATAATGCCTAAATTGGATTTCGAGTTATAGACATAAGTATTAGTAACGTCCCTGTCCATGATTATAACATATATAACAATAACATAATCGCCGTGAGTTACATGTGAATCATGGGACAGCTCTTCTAGCTGTTCGCGACTTCGTCTGCGTGACATAAGTTGCTAACAGTCGTTTACCTAGCAAGTTAGTCGTCGTAAGGCCAGTCATTTGCTGGAATAGAAACTAAGTTTCTGAGTGTGTTAATTCCAGTTACCTATAAACTATCAAAATTTCATCCAAATTCGTTCAGTATTTTTTACGAGATTGAGTAACAAACATCCAGTAATACAAAATTTTCTATTTAGTAGTTTCTTATTTCAGATAATGTAGTTATATAGGTGTTGATGAAAATGAAATGTTAGCAAAATACTTAAATTTTTTATAAGGATAGCTTTATTTTGTGATATATTTTTTTGTGGAAAATCAATCATGGACGCTTGTACATCCTGCATTCACCTTGCAACAAGATACATTAAGAGATTACAGTGACGGATGTTGCGGGCGATACATCTCGGAGCAGGGCGGAACAGGTGTACAAGGTTCTATGTGAACATTACGTCACCAGTGTATTGCCGAATCTTATTAAGGTGATTAGATACACCAACTGCAAATGAAACATATTTTTGGAGGCTTACTTCTCCTAAACGGATGAACCAAATACTTCCAAAAAAATATATTATTATTTTGATCTATTAATTTTAAGTTTACTTTGTTTATTTATTTGGTTCATCTTTACAAAAAAAAAACAAAAGTAAGTTAAATACAAAGACTAGATTTAGGTTAAGGTTCCCGGAATAATTTTTTTATTCAAAGCTCCCGCTCCAATTTCGAACGGATGCAATTTATACAAAACGAACAGTGCCCTGCGGTTTCAACCACGTATAATTATATCATAATAACCTACTGAGCTACTTACCAACAAATAGAAAATAGTTTACAGTTCGTCTCTTCTCGCTTATGCTCAGTTCTAATCGAGCGGCTAGGGTTTTGACGTTATGTGTCACACGGTTCGTTCGCGCGAGTGTGGAAATATTTTCAATTTACATTATCTCGTAAACTATGCGTCCAAATAACATTTTATATAGGGCAAAGTTTATATTCATAAAATTGCCTCGATGATGTAGTAACTTTCGTTTGTAAGGATTCATTTTTAAAACCTAATAATAATGCCACATAAATTACTTTTAATTTTTCAATAAATTTTTGGCACAAAATACCTTTATGTGACTGACGTGGAAGAGATAAGTATATAGCATCGCGTACTTTTTTTTAGCACTAAGGGCAAATATTTTTGTAGAACATTGTATTTACGTATCAGTAACCATTACGCCAGCGCACGCAAAAGCAGTTAGGGAGCGCCTTTTCTTATATTTAAGGCTAGCTGAGAGATGTAGCCTAGCCTAGTCTATTTCTCATAAATCTGGCTATCATATACAAAAAAATTTTTCCAATCCAACGGGTAGTTTCAGAGATTAGTGAGTATAACAAAGAAACAAACAAAAAAAAATTTATGTATCATGGAATGTAATGCACAGTTTTTTTATCATCTCTAGTTTTAAGACTCCTTCAAGTACCTATATTTTAATTATTTGTAATATATTTTCCGTAACTGCCTCGCTAGTCTAGTGTTCCCAAGAGCGACTGCTGAGCATGAGATCGTTCAATTCCCAGGTAGGGCAAAGTGTTATTGGGTGTTTCTGTTAGGAAATTCTTAATAGCAACCCGGAGTTTTGAATTGTGCCCAGTTAATGGCAATAGACTCACCACCTATTACATGGGACCTAATAAAAGCATTGGTGAAATGTGGGTGTACAACTGTAGTACGCCTCTACCTTAGAATACAGGCGTGATGCAATGTATGTATATTTTCTTTTCGGCACTCTAATTGGTGGGTACAAAATGTTCGATACATCACTGATAATTATCTTTTTCTTTTTTATAAAAAACGTTGATACACACTAGAAATTTCTTCCTGTATCATGGGTACGTTTACAGACATAAAATCTCACACAAACACACACCCAGACCCAGAACAATTATCTGTAGATACAAATATTTGTACCGTGCAGGGATCGAACCTGCGCGGTCGACAGCAACGCAGCAGCTGGTCTCTCGACCACTGCGCCAACCACGCGCATTATGTATGAAGTCGAATAAACAGCAAACTGATTTGTTTGCACGAGCCCACCTATATTCCGCTGTCAATGTTAGCTTACATTCAATTTAAATTTCTATCACGCACGCATGTCAAGGAAGAATACGACTGAAAGTTTTGGAATTCCCGTCAATTCGTGTTCTGGTTCATAAATCATATATTTACCTACATTCACGCACATACCACAAGTTTCCGTACTATACGAATGATAAAGGAAAATCACAAACAGTTACGGGTGTTCCTATGGTTCCCTAGATTAACCACAATGCTCCAATACCTAAGCACGGCAACATTTAAGACTGAAAGCACTTTTAATTATTGCGTAATAAAATCAAAATATATTATATTAAACGATATTGGAAGGTAGGTATAGCTTACAATGAACTAGACTTATTAATACTGTTGCCTAAGCACGCAAACGCACGGTTTCCTTCAAATTAGGACAAGGGTTAATCCCTCGGGGGTCTTAGATCAAGTACTTTCATCCAGTACTAGAAACGTAGATAATGCCATATTCCTACCGCCCAGACGTTCTAAGTAACCGTTCTGTCTAGAATGCCCCAATCAGACGGAGATCAAACTGGGTAAGCCTACTGCTACATAGCCGTGCGAACCCAGTCGTTACGTGCGATCCAATCTTACCCAGATAACCCCGGTTTATTAGCTAGATACGGTGATGTACTCCTTGCTATGTTGGGTATCACTGCCAGCAAGTAGCGAGTTGAGCGAGCGGATTGTAAAAATCGCGACATAATAAAATATTTTTTTGTTCCGACGCTTTGTGACCGAGTGCAACAACAATTATTCACTCCAGTTACACATATGAAAAAAAATAATTTCATCGACTGTAAATGTCACTCAACGAAACTCGGTATCTTTAAGAGTTACTTAATATGTGCTTGTTAGTTCTAACCACCCACATTTATCACTTATATTGCGAGTCCTCGTTAGAAATTAAAGTGTCAATGAGTTTTTATTGGACGTATCTGTTTCAAACGCTTATAAAACTATTGTTCTATGATTAGTAGGAAATTTGCTGTTGCCTCGCTTATTAGCGGACACAATCGATTTTTATTGTTACAACGTATAATTCAGTACGTGGCTGAGCCGAAAGGCTTACGCTTCTCGCTCGCAGTGAGACAAAGTACCTAGTTAGTAGATAAGAGATTGATGCTTGGGCTCTAACAAAAATGGATCGAACTAATCTCGTTACTGCGTTATGTTTACCGGACCGATGAAACGCGGATTATCTTTGAAGTTTTTTTGCCTTGTATTATTAATGGAACGTGAACAGTAGTGTACCAAAAAGTAAGTCAGTAAGTGATTTACCTATAGGCACACATTTCAAGATCTAAAAAATAAGAGCCATATAGGCTGTTATTATTATCTCAATTTCAATGCTGTTTGGGCATTGTTTAAAATATTCGTTGATTAATCTTGATGATCGAAGATCGATTACGATGACGTACAACATTTGGATAAATCTCCCATTTATTCGGGTTAAAAGCGTAACTTTAGGAATAGAAACACAAACATTTAATGGATACAGACACACCTTTCAATATACCTACTTAAAATAGGTTCACAACAATAACACTCAACAGAAAGCCGGCCCGGAACCGCACGCCTCCCTCCCACCGTTTTGATTAGCAGATTATGCAAAAGGTCCTTCAAATAAAAATAGCTACATATAAAATTTATTACATGCTGTTAGTCAGCTAACTACTAATGTACTCGTATATATTATAAAAATACCGACTGCGAAATAGTTTTTTGCTATTACAAACATGTCTTAAAAGTACGAATATAATAATTACAACATCCCACATAAAAAACTTCTTCAACGGAATAAACAAGACCTTATAGTCTGAAACGAAAGGACGTTTTGCCGGCGCTTTTTAAATGATAACTGGAAAACCCGAAACTGTTGTATATAGTAATATCTTAGGTTTTCAAGATCACTACACATTATAACATATATATGTACGGTAGACTGAAATAATTTTAAATAAACTGTTGAGACGCTTGACACCTTAGTCCTCCTGCGACCACGAACGCTGCAAAGTGTTCGAAACGTCAGGAAAAACAAAAAACCCAATAATACACGCGATTAATCCGGTTAAAAGTTATTTTATTACAACTGTTGTACATATAACGTTTTTCTTTACGAAAATGGTAAGTAAATCGTTGAGTATATTATGATTTATTGAGATATTTTGGTTGTACTAGTAGGTTTCTCATTAAAATACCGTGTAGAAGAAAATAACCTTTCCCAAATTTCAATGAAAATTATATTAGTAGTTTCATTTCATGTTGAATATTATTTTAAATTTTTTAAGCATATTAAAAATACGTATTAATAAACCATAAAAGTTTTTATATGTTAAACATGTTCATAGTGATATACATGTGAAAATTATATTAAAAGTTTCATTTCATGTTGAATATTATTTTAAATTTTTTAAGCATATTAAAAATACGTAATAATAAACCATAAAAGTTTTTATATGTTAAACATGTTCATAGTGATGTACATGTAAAGAACTTAATTAAATAGGTAGTTCGCTATATATTAGTATCTATTGCCACAAAATTTCATAATTTATTTAATTGTTATAATACAGTAGTACACACGACAAAAGATATGATTTTTTCTTTTTTAATTTTCTTTATTAATATAGCCACCGTCTAGACTGTACAGATTGGTCGATTCTCTTAGATGGCATAGTTTTCCAGACACAATCTCCTCACTACGTTTACCGCAGCATTTTGGCCGCGCTATCAGTCTGACCTACACTTTAACATAGTTTGAAGTCGCTGCAGTGCTTCTTGAATTATTTTGTTGAATTATTTAATTATTTATTATATTTTCTATGGAATCATTGAAAAATAATAGACACCAGCGGGTCTTGAACCTGCGACCCTTGACATACCGTGTCATTGCTCTTCCATTGAGATACCCTGTTGTGCTCGAATCTAATAAATTTTAAGTTCCCTTCTTCTCGTTTTAAGAAGACGCCTGGTGATATGTATTTAGCAAATATTATTAAGTATTGTTATTTTGCATCAACTGAGTCGAGGACGATGATCAGATTGTCTTTTTTTATTTTATGTTTTTATTAGGTCATCATTGAAATTAATGTCGAAATGTCGTTGGTTGTCATCGGTTGGAATATGACAGATATTTGGTAGGGCCTTGATGTTTTTTTTTTTATTGTCAGGCGATTGTAAATTTTGATCTATAGGTATGGTTTAGTCCAGTGATGAACGGGAGAGTTCAGTGGTGATATGTTGTCCGTGCTATCGTAGGTGTTGCGGCAAGTAACTCCGTTTTCCCGAGATGTGCCAAGGACGTAGGACATGAAGGGCTTTCTGAGCTGGTGTTCTTAGTCTTCATGTGTGGTTTTTGTTGGTAGGAGTCAACGCGACAATAAACTAAAAAAAACCCGACATAGGTAGATACTAAGTTGAGGTAACACTAAGAATTTCCATACAATTGTAAAAAGGATTTTGTAAGCAAACTGAACTGCCTCGTTGGTCGAGTGGTCACAAGCAAGACTGCTGAGCAGGAGGTTTCGTGTTCAATTGCCGGGTCTGGCAGTGTCATTAAGTTTTTCTGTTAGGAAACTCTCAGTAGCGGCCCAGAGTTTGATGGCAATAGGCTCACCACTTATTACATGAGACTTAATAACAGCATTGGTGAAATGTGGGTGTACAACTGTGTACACCTCTGCCTACCCCTTCGGGGAATACAGGCGTGATGCTATGTTTTAATGGTTATATATCCAATCAGATAGCCCATGAAATGCAAACTGTTCCTACTCAAAGTCAAATTATATTACAATTAATATTTATGAGTTTGTTATTATCGTGAAATCGTTGAAAGTGAAATATTCAACATCAGGCAATGTTAGGGATTTAAGGTCATTATTAAACGAACATTTTAATACGCCGTTGTCCGATGAAAAATAAATAAGGTTACATTTCAATGTAAAGTACTTGGGGAAGGTGTGGTGATTGCGGTAGCGACCTTACCTTGAATTTACGATTCATCAGTATAAAATTTTCCTTGTTTAATTGTCTACTACATGCCTACTTAATCTCGCCTAGCCTTTTCCCAATTACATTGGGGTCGGCTTCCATTTAAACTGGATTCAGCTTAATACCAGTGTTTTAGATGGAGCGATTGCTTATCTGACCTGCACATCCTAGTAACTGGGTAAAACCGTATTTCGTGGTATGACTGGTTGTCAGACTTTCAGGCCTATGACTACCGGTAACGGCTGTCATAGATTTTAATACCGGGATTTTAACCGGGACCGACGGCTTAACGTGCTCTCCGAGGCACGGAGGGGTCTCGGTATGAAATGATGGTCACACATCCACAGACCGACCGCGGTTACCTCGATTAATCCATCTGTGCTGTTGTTACTTAGCCACGAGCCCCTCTACTACATTCCTACATAATATAGCTATTATTTACTTATCGTCGAAAAATCTAGTGTCAGAGTTTAAACCACCAGTAGGCCACTAACATAGCCTGACACACCATCGAGAAAAATATATCTCAGGTCTGCTGGATTTTTCACGATGTTTTCCTTCACCGTTTAGGCAAGTGATTGGTCATTTCCAATACCTGCTACGAAAAGTTTGTGGTGTGTGCCTTAGATTTCAACTTTTGATCTTTGACCAGTCTTACAGGCATCATTAGCCTGTCACTACTTATTGTTAAAGCTATAAACCTTATTGAAATCTTTTTTTTTAGTTTTGCTATTTGAATCTTCGTCCATTGATTACACACGACATTTTAATTCACTATAATATAATGTAAATGCAGTCCACATTGAAATTTCACTCGTTTGTTTTATTTCAGAGTAATCAAAGTCAATTAAGGACTCTCAGGCTATCAACAGATATATTGCATTGCATGCGGTTTGACGACGAATTTGACTCCGTGGTTAGATATAAACATCAATTAGTGAGAATATCGCTTCTTTATTCATAATTTCAAATTTTCATCTTACATTAAGGTTGAACACAACCGAATGACATTTATTAATCCGCCCCTATGCCTCTGACAGGACTTCATATATCATCTTTATATCTATGCCGATAACCTCAAGATGTCTTTCTTATCAAGTGATAATCAATTATACGCACACGATTACGAAAAATCAGAAGATTTGACTTGCCAAGTCGAAAAAACATTCCACTATGTTAGGGTGGAAACCAAAGAAAACTATAGTACCTATGCTACACCAAAACATAAAAACACACGTCATTTCTCACACAATTGTTTCTTCTGCATTCAAGCATATTTTTATAGACCGACATAAAAGTAATTTATTCCGCAAATAATTGCATCCTTACTTTAAAATTTCCATAAAATCAATTCCGAATAACGATAAATTTCCGCATCACTGTTCATTATACGCCATTAATGAACACTGTTCACTGTTCAGGGTTGTCACAAAAATGTAATGTGTGTAACTTTACTAAATGTTCGCTTATATTCGGCTCAGGCGCGCCGGAAATATGCTGTAAATTACTCGTGGCTTGAAATAGTGGCGTTCACTTGTGAATTGTTCGCATCATGCAGTGAAGTCTGTTGTATGTAAGGATTGAGGAATACTATTTATTATGTTTTATTGGCTATAAGAAGCTGTTGATACTTGCCATCCTCTGATATCGCAAAGCAATAAAAATATTGATACCGTTTTTCATATTTTGGAAATTATTTTTATTATCTTGTGATTTCGTTATTAAGATAAGTGCTGGCAGCGTCATCCAGTGTAAGTTTTAATGAAATTATCAAAGTACATTTATATTAAAATTATGACTACGGTGTATTAACACCGTTTGGTACTTATTTTAATTTCTTCTCCACCTTTTTGAATATAATAAGTAATAGTTTAGGTGATTAGGTAAGAACCTATACACCGTGTAACAGAAAAGCCTACTTTTTGTACCGTGAAGATAGAGTATATAATAAACATTAACGTAAAGAAACCTTCTCTATAACAAAATTTAATAAAGACGAAAATCCAATCTGCCAAAGGTTTAAATGACGCATTTAAAGCACGCCGCATTTAAATCCGACCCGTAATAAAAGCATGGAATTCTCATTTTTCATTGGCGGTACTCTTATTTAGCACCATCTCTTTTCGGCCCTGGTTATAATTTGGCTCTACACGTACATATGTACCTACATATTTAATGTTTGTTACCAGAGAATAGACACTGACGTTTTCATCGAGAAAAAGGTCGCTAAAACCCTACCAAGGACAAAGGTCATGCGTATTTGCTTCCACAATTAGACTGGATTTTGGGGATTCTCTTTTATGTCTCTTATTTGAATAGAAATTAATTTGTTTTTATTAAAAATATATCGATGCAGAATTCGCGGTGATGAGTAGAGGTCGAAGAGGCTTAGTGTTCAGAGCGCCTGTAGTATTTATCCGGGAGACGCAGGTTCGAATCCTGCTCGCGACCGTATTCTTTTTCCATTTAATATTACAACTCAATTTTTTTTTTCACATTCAGTAAAAAACCTGCATATGCTTTTTATATTCAATATGCATATCTGCAATATTCTAAAAGTATTATGGACAGAACTAATAGTAAAGAATTATGTTAAAATCGAACACGTAGACAATTATTGTTACCAATTAAAATAAATACAAAATCAGTAGTCTCAATAAAACCTCTTAGCATGATCATCTGTTTTGTCTTGATTAACAATCAGTTGCCGAAGTCTTTAGGAGGTTAGTCAGCATTATTCAGCAACTCTGTTATCAACAGGTGCAGCAAACAAACTTCCAATTATGTCAAATCATCAAAGAAAAGCATTAACGCATGCTTAGAGAAGTCTAAAGTTATAATGTTTTGTAAAGTAGTTTCTTGCAAAGGGACTGAATAGATGGCAATGATGTCACCAAAAGACGAGATTAAAATGTGGAAGAAGTATTCGCGGTAGTGGGCAGAGGTCGAGATGGCTTAACGGTCAGCGCGCCTGGAGTATTTATCCGGGAGACGCAGGTTCGAATCCTGCTCACTACCGTTTTATTTTTTAATCGTCAGAATAAAGATATATCTACCGTTGAGAATCTACGTTATCCCATGACGTGCATACTTTTTGCGCAGTAAGGAGGCAAATGATTAATACAGTGCATGTGGGCGCCGGATTCCTGGACGATATGCTCAATTATCGTGTAGAAACGCGATATGTTACTGTCATAATACATCTGACCTTGTATCTTTGGACTATGTAGGTACGTGCAGTTCATACTTTTAGAGTAAACAACGTCGATGACTGTGAACGGTGCACAACGTTTTACACGACTGCCCAAAAAAGGAGTTTTATGTTTTTAGGATTCATGTAATATGTATGTATGTTTGTTTGTTTCTTAACCTTTCGGCTCAGTAACGTACAGATCTGTACGTTGTAACAATAAAAATCTATTGTGTCTGCTAATGACTGACGCAACAGCTTAATTCCATTAAAACTTCTACATGCCTGAACAGATTTTGATGTACGAGATATCGTTAGAATCTTTGTATTTTCCCGAGTGAAATAGGCTAGTAAGATTTAAAAAACACTGTGGTACACAAAAAAATAACTAAAAAGTGAAAAACAAAGCAGTGAAGAATTTATCGCGGTCCCCCATAAGAAAATGTTTAACAGTACTGTCTTTCTTTTTGTTTCTGAACTACCCGAAGGTTGACTGGCAGAGAACGCCTAAGGCATTAAGTCCGCCTCTGTACAATCCTGCATAGTGAATAAATAAATAAACACTGTCCTGTAATCAGTATGTACAAAATAGTTTAGGAAATTAATTTAAATACAAAATGCAAATACTTTTTCGATTTACTATTTCAAATGCAAAATACCAAATAGTTTTGCTCGAAAAGTATTTAAAATAAAATGCAAAATGTTTTTTATTAAAAGGCAATTAAATGCAAAATACCAAAATAGGTATTTAGCATTTTGTATTTGCATTTTAAATACAAGTATTTCAAATAAATAGTATCTCTGCCTGTAATATATTATTATTTTGCTAAGCTGCTGTTACTTTTAGTTTTAGTGTAATTTTCGAATATTTTTGGTGACGTTACAAACACATAACTCTGTGGTTGAGTATTCATGTATGTCGCTCACACCTTTGTTTGTGTACACCTATAAACACAGTATAGTATTCTATGGTATTGACTCCCCGACACTACGCCATCAATAGTCTGTTTTTATGAAAATGCCACTAAGTACGGACATAGCTGTATTTGTAACGCTATCATAGTTCATTTTACTTCTCAATTTTCTACTTCACATAAATTAAGCAGTACTACGACTAATCCCCAGGCAAAAATAGGGAAAGGACCGTAGCGTGCGAGTCGTAAGAGGCCATTAAAGGATAAATTACTAATATAGAACAGACAGAAAAAAAAATACAATGTCTGGGTTTTATCTGTATCAGATAAGAATAACTGTAGAAATAATATTATAGTGACTTTTTGGGCAAGAACCAGGGATGCCGTTGCCGCCATAGTAGTAAAAGTACTGAGTATTGAGTCGTTTCAGCAACATTTTGGAGTAACTCAATGGAATATTTTTCATTAGACATGGTTTGACGTTTTAATGCACTGAAAAATACTATTGCACCGCCTTTTAGAACACTTTTCACATCCCTACCATAGCAGTAACTACCCACCTTAATACGTACACTTAAGTATCGAATAGATTTCGGCATTACTTTGCGGAAGTCCATTACAACGGATGCAAATAAATACAATATCTAGCTACTTCCACAATAACACAATATTGTGGAAGTAGCTAGATATTGTATTTATTTGCACTTAACTACACTTAATAAAATAAGAATCTATTCGAAACTAACAAAAAAAAACATCCGAAAATACGAATAGACACCTAAATTCTCTTCCACGTACACATAATTTACACACATTTCATGAATTTCCAAAACATGGATGCTAAGTTTGTTTTCAACTCGATGCGGTATAAAGAGGAAGCTTCACCTGCAAACAGCCCTGTGCTAATATAAGTAACTTTACTAATTAACTTCCTACTACCTTGTTAAGAGTTTACCGTTTCATCATCGCTTGTATAGCTAGATAAAAATATTGTTTCAAAAGCTTATTAGTGGATCAATTTGACGTTTTTAATAGGGATAGTAAGCAAGAAAAATAATATTATTATTATAAACTAATAGCTTCTACTTAGTTAAAGTAATGCTCGGAAGGGCCTATTTTATTTTAATTTGTGAAAATTAAGTATAAAATCAATTTTATAAATTGTTATAAATATCCATTATACACGTAACTCAACCCAGCTATGACGCCACTGATCTGATCGATTTTAATAATAATTACGTAGTGGACTGTCAGCTTTTGTAATTTTAATTATCTACGTAATGTATATTATGTAGTCTCATATTAATTTCACCAAAATATTCATGAATATTTTAGCTGTAAAACAAATTTGTAATAATCAAGGATTGAATACACATTAATCAACTAGTTCATTAATAGCTGCCGCACCTATGTTTATGGAACATTAGGCAAAAAGGTAATGTTTACCTTAAGAAAGATATTACCCCATGGTAATCAATATCACAACTTGTAAATTTCAACCTTATCAAAACAGTCACCAACGTACTCAATTAAAATAACACTTAAATCAACTAGACTAGATAATAAATTTAATTACTCAGCACGTCAAGTTTAGTATCTGTACAAACAAATTTGGGCCATTTAATTAGCCAAGATGTTTACTTGGACCGAAGCCCGTTTGCACAGGTTATAAAGCAGCGGCTTGGACTGGAACTCGGGGTGACATTTTATATCGAAAGGGCGTGTTCCAATGTAGGTCATTACAGCCTAACTTGTTGCTCGCCCACAGAACAATGGAAGACTAGACAGTGTAGTTTAATCATACATTATTGATGAAAGTTTTGATACAATATTTAGCTTATTGCTTCTAAAACTGTTCATTCTTAAATCTTTAAAATCTAGTCTCGGAAATCAATCAAGTTTCTAAGGTCACAAATGCACTGGATTTATTTATTATATTATAATAATAGAAAGCGTGGTTGGCACCTTGGCCAAGAAGCTGGTTGCTGCGCCGCGCTTCGCAGATTCGATTCCTACATGGAAAGAATATTTTGTATGATCTATCGACATTTGTTCCGGGTCTGGGTGTGTATGCATGTGAGATTTGTCTCTGTATAACTACCCCGAATGCAGGAACAAAATCCTAGCATCATAGTATCATCACGCCCGTTTTCCCTGAAGAGGTGTACATAGTTGTACATACACATTTCACTGGTGCTGTTATTAAGTCCCATACAATAGGCGGTGAGCCCATTACCATCTACCGGGAACAGTTCCAAACTCCGAGCTGCTACATAAAAATTATTTACAGTAAACTCAATAACCGGGTTGGTCAGCCCGGGAATCGAACTCGAGGCCTCATGCGCAGTAGTCGCGCTTGAGACTACTAGACTAACGAGGCAGTCTGGAAAAACTCCTAGTATGATATCACTCGATACCTGGAAATTACTAGCAGAGTAAATGTGTAGACTGTTTATAATGATAAATTTTCATAAATATTTGAAGTATTTGTCATTATATAGATACGAGACTTTAACCGTTTACGCAGGGCACGCAACGGAAGCTCTAAAAAGGAATAACATTTTTCATTAATGCTCCGCTCCTATTGGTCGTAGCGTGATGTTATATAGCCTATAGCCTTCTCGATAAATGGACACCACACAAAAAAAAAACCACATTGAATCAGTAGTTCCTGAGTTTATCGCGTTCAACCAAACAAACAAATATACAAACTCTTTAGCTTTATAATATTAGTATAGATTTGTCATATTTTATTCAATAAGAAGTTCCCAGAAGACTGAGTGAAAGCAAGACCCAGGTTGATTGATGTAAAATAAATTCGAGTACGTATTGTATCGGTACTGTAAATGAACTACAAAATTATACACATGGCTGCGTATTGTAGCGGTAGGTAACGATCAATATCCTGTTGTTTGTTGATAATGATCAATTTAGTTACAGATAGGAAGATTTCGTGTTTAAATAAATAGTGTTGATATTATTTTTTATGTCAATCTAAACTTGACATTTAAGTACAATTTAAACATTGCTTTTAGAAAAATAACTCGTTGTAATTTGTAATAAAATTGTAAAGGTACTGTTTCTGTACATTGAATATTTTTCCGAAATTTTAATTGGTTTCGAAATCTCAATTTTTGGAAACGTTGTCAGTCTGTCTGTTTGAACGCCTATAACTTGAGTTTCGGTTGACCAATTTTGATGGAGTTTCCCTGTAGCTTACCTTAGTAGTTCTAGCAATACCGTAAAATATTTCATTACGCTAACACATACAGGATCTTTGCAGCGTAACATAAGTTTGAAGTGAATTTTACTAGTGAATTTTCACACAATTTTTGAAGTAAATATATATCATCACGCTATAACTCATAGGGCTTGGGCAGGACTATATATTTTCAACTACTACTGTATATTTTGGTTGCATAACCGTCCATAAAATAAAAAGCTAAAGTGTTTACTGGCTTTGAACCCCATACTGCTCAATTACCTACAGTTTTGTATACCTTTCGGCTCAGCCACGTACAGAATTATACGTTGTAACAATAAAAATCTATTGTGCCTGCTAATGAACGAGACAACAGCTTAATTTTAAATTATCGTGTTCATCTACGATAGGATATTATTTTCCGACATCCACGCGGATGGAGTCGCGGGCACACCTAGTGTTAAATAATAATGAATAAAAAGGAATAGCTCTACTTATGTACCTAGAAATCCAATTACATATAAAAAAACAATCTTTACCAAGTCTTTTTATCTGTTAAGATTGAGTTTGAATCAGAGCGATCATATTATTTGCTTGTATTTTTATCAGAAATGTTTTTCTAATATGAAAAATATATATCTGCCTAGCCTTTTCCCAATTACATTAGGGTCGGCTTACAGTTAAACCGGATACAGCTTAATACCAGTGTTCTACATGGAGCGCCTGCCTATCTGACCTCCACAACTCAGTTACTGGGAAACACGATATCTCGTTCTGTGTCAAGTTGTTAGACTTTCAAGCCTCTGACTACCCGTAACGACTGTCATAGATCTTAATTTGACAACCGGGACGGGCAGCTTAAGGTGCTTTCCGAGAAACAGATGGGTCTCGCTATGAAGTGATGGTCACCCATTCACAGACCGACCGCAACAAGCGCCGATTAACCTCAACCGATCGATCTGTCCGGCTGTTACATAGCCTCGAGACCCTGCCTTTCTAATATAAAAAATATTGTTGAATTATTTATCAAAATTGGATTGGCACACACACTGCTTTACTAAGTGACATGCAACAAACGTGTAAGGGCATCACTTATTCGTCCCAACCCACGGGGGACCTTTCTGCACCCTTATTAACCTGCACACGCGATTCGCTTTACGGAACTATGGTACAAGGTACCCATATATCAGAATCCCATAATAAGGCGACATAGCGTGTGTGTCCCATATACGTTTAATCTAAAAAATAACTCCTCCTTGTTAACTTTATTCTACCACAAATTCCTTTGAGACTCGGCAGAATATATGTATTTGCTTTAACTGAATAATTCATGCTATAACAAAGTCTTTGAGGAATGTCATATGGGTCAGGTATAGGGCAATTTATTTGATGTTCAGTAGACAATATCTAGGTATCAATGTCAACGCAATCATGTAAGCAGATATTTGAGCCTAATATTATCTGTTTGGCACACAAATATTTGCTGTTTGAACTATTCGATTCGACTCGATTTCGGTCGTTGATGTTATCGATACGTTGATTTTATCGATACTTTGATTACATTTGGTCAATAGATATGTATTTATTTTGATATTAATTTGGTAAACCTCTGTGGGCGAGACTTCAAATGTGGAATTATCTATTGGTTGTAAATGACCCTTACTCGTTCTTTAGGGAATTACCAATGGCCATCAGTAACTGCGAATGATTTTCCCGAAAGGTAAATACGGCAGTATAGCGCGAGAATTTAAGTAATGAACACCATACATACCAACTACAGAAATTATGCGCATTTTCGAAATGCAAATAATCATCCAGAACTGTGCATTGCCCCCAATTTAGGAACTGTGCGTTATTCCCACATATTTTGGTTGTGAAGGGTAAAATGGAACACGTTAAAAATACAAGATTTCTGATATATCCTTAAAATGCACTAAATAACACACGCTATATTTTGATAAGAAAAGTCTGGGCATATGCTCGTTGTTTTCTTTCAATAATGTACAACGATAAGAGCAATATTGACTAAATAGTTGAATAAGGGTTTTAGTTTAGAGAATAATACATAAGTCCAGTTAATCTTTCAAATGCATGATCGAACGAACTCTAATGTTAGATGTTTTTGTGGAAAGAAAAATACACAGGAACAGGTTCAAATCCTGCTCAAACAGACGTGATATCTCCTGGATAAATACTTCAGGTGCTCTGACCACTGCCGCCTCGACCTCTGCTCGCTATCCCGAATTCTTCTTCCATATTTTAATACGTCTTTTGGTGACGTAGATAATTGCCATTTAGTCCTTTTACAGGTGACCGAACCGACCCGAGTATCTATGCAATGATGTCACTAAAAGACGTATTAAAATGTGGAAAAGAATTTGGATTAGTGAGTCCTGTTCTAACAGGATATAACTATGCGACTAGTGTGCGATCGTTTATTTACGTGAACCCATCAATCTACCCCTTACCTTCACAAGAATATTTAGATACAAATAAATCTTTGAAAAGCATGCATAGCGAATTATATTTATATTTTTAACTTTAACAATATTTACTTTAATCTGAGTAATAACTATTTGAATAAAAACACAGTTATAACACGAAATATGGTAAATTTATCCGAATTATTAATAACTGAGATTCAAACGTCCATACCTTTTTATATAGTGTCCAGCATTCAGTGGCTTTAGGTATTATGTATAATACTTAAAGCCACCGAATGCCAGACTCTTTCACTATTAAGCTTAGTTCAGATAATCGGTTACACAGAAGTCCAACTGAATATCGGATACTAGTGCCGTTTTTTTTTTATGTCTTGTATTACACTGTAGAGAAACAGTAATTGGAAAGAACAGTAATGAGTTGCTTGTTCGAAATAGTATCTTTGCTCAATTAAATATACAACTTGAATCTCGAGGTTGGCTGTAAACTAATAGTGTTTGAGTTTTAAGTATTTTTTTAAATCAAAGTTTTTTTTTTACCAAATTATGCTTGTTTATGTATTAATATTTTTTATATGTTTGTGCTTAATGAGGGCTTTTTTTTGTGTTAGGATAATGATTACTTTTTTATTTTTATTAAGTAACTCGATATAATCTGTGTTTATATTATGCACTGTGCAGATACTGAGTACCTACGTACGTATAGTCGACCATACAATTGCTTTACCACCTTAATTCTGAATTTCGTACGCAAATCATAATATTACAAGGTCTATTTTCACTTACGTCGTAAGTGACAGTCAACCTTATTGGCATTTTAATTTACTGGAAGTTTTTGTTAAATATGGTAAAGTAATTTCGTGGTCGACTATACAACAATTGAAATTCTGTATAAAAATACAATGTTCAGAAATAGTATCTCTAAAGTTTTAAATTATGTAGTGTAGATAATTTTTTTGAGCACCGTATCACATCATATCGCTATCAATTTAATATATCATACAAAATATTAAACAAAAAGGCCTATTACAGTTGTTTGACCGTAGTGTGACTATTAATTAGGAGCCTACAACAAACCGCGGTACGATACGGTAACGAAAAAGGCACTAAGTTTTGAAAGCCACTTAAATATGACAGTAATTTTCATCAGCCCCATTTTTGTGACATTACGCCATACAAAAATGACCACATTAAAATTCGTGATCTTCTCCAAACATTTTTATTATTATTCTTCCTTTGTATAATAAACAAAATTACCGAGATCATGACGTAGGTACTAGAGCATATACATCTCTATAAATCGATTACCGCCTCTTTATAATGAAAAGAATATGGAATATGATAATGACAGGTAAGATTTATGAGCTTTTTATAAGGGTATTTTATGAATAAAGGGTAGTCTCGACAAAAATATTTTCTTATCAGCGCAAAAGGGTACACGGTTTTTCCGTCTACATTTCTACGAACGGTTGGCAAAGGTATGGATTTTATCACATGAGAGATAAGCTTTGGAGATAAGGCTACAATACTTTTTTAGGTATTATAGAAACGTCTAGTTTTTTTTGAGATTGCTGTTTTAATTTGACAAACGGTAATGTGGTGTTTATTGACATTCACATATGTACATTTGGTTGATGCTTTCTTAATATGAGGATTTTTTTCCATACATTTACCTATAACTAACAACAAATTATTTAACTTGAAACACTTATTAGTAAAGACTTAATAGAAACTGCACGGTGAAAATTTTACACAGATACACAGTCCGACGCTACTGTAGAGATTACCAGAAAACAGAAGTACGAATTGAGAGGTGTAAAAATAAAAGCGACAAAAATTCAAATGAACTGATATTTTTTTTTTCAGTATAATTAACTAATGTTACAGATATAAAGAACATTGCAACAACTTTGTGTACAGGAAAAAACTTTTGTAAGCGCTATAGCAGTTTGATGTCATTAGTTCACATATTATTGATGTTGCTCTTTCATGGCATTGTTTACCCAATTCTTATAGTTCTCACATAACTACAATGGATATAGTTCTACGTAAGCTATTAAGGGTTCTCGAAGAAGCAGAAATATCTATACTTAAGTGAGATATAATAATTGTATGTGCAATCACAGTGATATTATCCTAAATATGTGAAGATGGATATTATTGACACTTAGATCCGATCGAGTAAACAAGATGAATTGAGTTTTAATCACAAGACAGGCCACAGCTTTGTTCCGCTTTCAATTCATTGGTAAAACGAACTAGGGTAAGTCAAATTTCTATACTGTACTTTACTTTCAACAGAGTAAATACGCTGAAACCGCTCAAAGTACACACGGGCACAGATAACATATATCTACGGCAGGAGCTTCTTTTTAATCTGTGCACCGTGCAAGTTCCCTGTTCCAGGGAGACGCGGGTAAGAGTATGAATATATTTAGCATATGTTATCTATGTTTTCCGACGTATTCAACAAGTTCGAATAAGTGTGTTAATGCTGGTTTTTTCTAACGTACTCCGCAGGAATAAATGTTTACTGATGTGGGAATTAGCAACGCGTAGGTACATGTAGGGGATTATATTTACTTATTTTTTTAAGCCTTACGGTTTGTTACTGCGAGAGAGATGGGTTCTTTGTGATGTTATGCAAATATTTACACGAAATAAATGTGCAAAATCATTGTTACACGGTTTTATGCATGGGGTGTGTGTGTGTGTTTAGTACTTTGTTAATATTTATGAAGAAAGCTAAGATAAAAAGAAAGTTTTCTTTCAACTTAATTAAGTATGTATGCAGTATATGTATTGTGTATATGTTATATTGCTGTATAAGTGTATATATTATATGATTGTATTTAATTTATCAGTTCATATTTATTATAATAGTCATTTGGTGTTTATTTATAGTATTACTTTGGTGTTGTACACTTCAATCTGTCCTCATCTTTTTCTACATTTCTATCGCTTGAAGGTTTGCTGGTAGAAAACTAATGTATGGGTTAAGCCCGCTCTTGTACATCAATTTCCTGTATCACTCTTTGTTAACTATGTTTTGTGTGTGTACAATAAGGAATAATAGTAATAGAAAGTACTCATTATTTTTTTCCTTTTTCTATGTGGTTAGAAGCCACTCACCACCAGCCAGGCTAAGGTCAAGATACATAAACATTATTTGCACGTGCTTTGGCTTAGTAAGATTCCCGTTTCTATCTTTCACTTTGTAGTTTGACAATTGCGTGACAGTGACAAAAATCACGTATTATGATGTTTAATTAACTTTGCCTTAGAGTTGCTCAAACCATCCTTAGGCCTCAGATTAGGCTTAGCCACTGATGTTAATTAACAACAGCTGGGACCGACAGTTTAGCGTGTCCATCAAAGCAAGAAGACTCCAAGAACATACTTCTAGCGATTACCATTCTAAAGACTGACCGCAACAAGCGTTGTGTTATCTCAACGAACGTTTTCCGACCATAGTTTTAAACGCGCTATTAAACCTTTCGGCTCAGTAACGTACAGATCTGTACGTTGTAACAATAAAAATCTATTGTGTCTGCTAATGACTGAGGCAATAGCTGCACGATAAAAAGTTGCACTAGTCAATTATTCAATAGAGTTACCAAAAAGCACAATTTTGTGGTTCCACTCTTTAAATCAATAATTGTTGAATTTTGAATAACTACACCACAAAATTACAATTCCTGTTTTTTTTTTAAATGTTTACACAGGTGCTTTTACTAACCGCACTTGTAAAACCACAAATTTTATTTCATGAAATCTGACGTAGTTATTTGTTTTTGAATTGAAGAATGAAAATAAGAGTAGCACAAAATAACTACATTCGATTTTTACTAAATTGACAATGTAAAAAACTACTACAAGCATTGGAATTTTACCTATTATGCAGAAAATTTTGATGTTTAATAATAACTGATTTGAATTTAGTTTTTCGATAAAAGAATCATCAATCAAGCTAATCTTTTTCATTTACTAAACAAGCCTATATTACTGCTATTAAAAAGTGGTGTTGTATAACCAAAAGCTACATGAAGACTATATAGAGCGAACCTGGAGTGGTTTATTGAAGGAAGTACAAAACCAAACCTGCGTTTCAACTTGTGTGGATCTGTCTCGATAGTTGACAGACTCATGTCAGTCATCGTTAGGTTCGACCTTGGGTTCGACTTATATCCAGCAGGACACTGACTGATGACGCGGGCTAGAAAAGGAGGTAATTTTAGTAGTATTCTTAGTTTAACACTACAATAGACAATATCACTGCTACCCGAAAATTAAATAAAAATGTACCGTGTTTTTTAACGTTAAGATTTAAATGTGATGATATGATCTTTTCTTTGTTAGTAGACACACAAACATAATGCTCTAACAACTGATAATGCGTTAAATTAGAAACTGATTATTTGTAAAATACTACTATTAGTGATATTAATCATATTACAAAGTCTGTCTTGAAAATTTACGAATATTTAGATATCTATTTTATACTAGAATATTTAATTATGCTTTTAAATATATCCATAACACATACTTATACTGCATTAAAATACTTCCACTGATAAAGCATTTAAATGTCATACGTATTTTTATACGCAACGGTGATAGAAATACCAGAACTGCTAATCCCACACACCGATACGCGTAACCAAACGAAACCCATTTAAATTTGTAATTAGTTTCGAAGTGCAATGTAAAACATTTGGAGCTCGCACTCGACGTAATAAAAAATGCATAGGTGTGCAATCTGAAGCGACACAGACATAGATAGTATAATCCAAATTCTATTAGAGGTCACGGGTTTTATGATCAACGCTGAGTTAGGGAAAGAGTTCAGTGATTAAACAGTGTCCGAAAATTGAGAAATCAAACTGTTAATTTCCGCTTCAAATCAGTTGAATCTACTTAAAAGTTACTTGACTTAAAAGTTTAACGTCAGATTAAACCCATTTCGCTGAATTCGCGTTGCCGCATCAGAGCTCAATCATATCCCTTAATCCCAGATCAGGAAATATAACTTATTTCGATAATCAAACTTGAAGACGTATCTCTCAACGACTTCTCTGGTTGTGTGTATAAAATTGTGTAATCAGTCCATTCTTTATACAGCGTTTTAAACTACTTGCATAACAATCTCATACGCAGGGTACATAATAGAAAAAAGTCTTATTAACATCCTTTTCAAATCGACATCAGTTGGTTCATATTAAATTGATTTCTTTCGTGGATCTTCTACGAAAGAATTTAAATCTGGTATAGATTAAAGCAAGATCCGAAAAACCAAGATTTAAATAAACGTTATAAAACTGAAAGGAAAAAAACAATGCTAAAGATTAAAAGCACCAAAAAGAAATTTTACTCCGAAACTCCAGAAATACCAGGGAACCCAAAGATAAGGTGGAATCTTAAAAATACACTATGGAACAATAAGATCAAACCTCATCGCGGTCCTCCAAAGCTCGTATCTAAAGATCTATTACCGATGGCAGCGAAATTTGTTCTTTTCAACGATTGGATCACGCTTCGCTAATCTTGCTAACGCTATCTCAACTACTCAACAGATATGTACACAGCACGTAGACAGCACAGCTCATGCAAAAAATCTTATCACCAAACTAACCTCTCTTGAACCTTATTGTTCTGATGAAATTTCAAAGATAATCGGTAATCTCGACCCAAGTTGTAGTGTAGGGATTTATGGAATATCCACATAAATCATCAAATGCGTGAGTCTGTGAGTAACCTCATATTGAATAAACTGACAACTTGCAACTTAAAGGAACATTTTAATCAAGATTGCAAAAATTATGAACGAAAACAGACCCTTACAATTACCGTCCTATCTCACTGAGATGATCACTGTAATACAAACTAATATTTATCAAAAAAAGATAGCCCTAGGTTTATTTAACAACCTAAAGGAAGCTTCCGACACCGTAAACCACTCAATATTACTTCAAAAATTTGGTGACATAGGCGTATCAGGCTTAGCGCACAAAATGACGGATTCATACCTAAAGAGCTGGTGTCAGATATAAAAAATTGAGAATATCAGAGTAAACCACGTAGCACAGATTCATTAGGTGTACCTCAAGGTCCAGTGCTTGGACCATTATTCTTTCTCAATTATTTTAATTCTACACACGTAATATCATTGCATGGACATATCTTGCTTTATGCGGACGATACTTGTCTTTTCTATTTTTATAATTCTATAACTGACATGATTAGCCAAGCACAGCAGGATCTAAATGCGTTATTTTCATGTTTTCAACAAAATCGTGTTACTATTAATGCCGCTATGTTTTCTTTAAACCAAAAAGTTAAGAATATCATCTGCCCTCCCCCGTGCATTAACAAACAAGTATTAGAGCAAAAACATTACGAAAAATACCTTGGTCCAAGAGTGAATTGTCAATTAAATTGGATAATACAAATAGACCATGTTAAATCTAAGCTTGCGCTCTTTAGGCAAAATTGTCCATTGTTGTCCTTAACGAGTGCACCAAACAATTTACAGCTCGTTAGTTAAATCACATTTAATGTATTTGATTGTGATATAGGGCAACGCACCGCAAACTAACTTTAACAGATTACACAAAATAGAATTATCAAAATGCTATTTCATTATAATTATTTAACATCAACAGTTAAAATATACAGGGGCTCAAAACTCATGAACATCAAACAACTTCATTCATATTACACTTGCCTATTAGTAAGAAAGATTCTCAATAAAACCATTCACACACAAATACACTTCATTAAAATACGTCCATAGTCGGAGCAGTCGTAGAAAGGACCACATTCTTCTAACACGAGTACGAACGACCAATGGTCAGAGATCAATATTTTTGGAGGAGTTCAACATACATTATTAAATCGAAATTGAAAAAACTTTATATTCAATTATGTAAAGTTATCTACTAACTTCTCCTACGGTATATTGCTATGCTGTGAACCGAATCCGCATTCTATAACTCTACAACACTACGCTACCTTACATTTTTGTTTTCAGGCTGGATTTGAATAGTTTTAATAGGTATATCTTTGCATTACAACATTTGCTAACACACTAAGTATGGTGAATTATGTTTTTAAAATCAAAACTTAAAGTCCAAATATCGAAGTGTAAATAAGTAAAAATATTGTTTTCAAAAATGAAACTTTTGTAATTTCTTTTTGAGAAAAAAAAAATTCTTCGATCTTAATATTGTAGTATTAAAGATTAATTATGGTGCTAATCATTATTGAAAGTCCTAAACGAAAGTAATTACCTAATTTAATTTTCAGAGTAAAATTTTGTTTATTTTTACAATCACTGTACTTACTGTCTTTACATTTATACAACTTACTTCATGTTTTTGCACAAACAGTGTATCTGCTTTTTGTTTCCTTGAGCACATGTCTGAGACAACAAGAATTATTGCAGTGTACAAGTAACAATGGCAGGGGAATTATTTGAAACCCGGAACTGGCAAAAAGACTAACATCTGTTATGTTTTTAGACCAGCTGTAGTGCAAACTGTCTTGTTGCGTATAAATCATAGGACTGTAATATAGGCACATAGCATAGCTATTAGGTGTAGCACATTATTAGTACTCCCGGTAACCTCTCTTAATTAAGTCAATTCTGTGTGGGAAGTAGGTTCACAATAATGCAACAAGTAGGTACCAAATGTACCGCCAACTGTAGTGCTTTCTAACATTGTTCTTAATAATTACAAATTTTATGCTATGCAATGTCATGCTGCTGTGTGTTCCAATTTTACGCTGTCAAAAATATTTTACATTTTATAGAAAATAATTTAGCAATTCAAATAATTTAATTACTCATGATTTTCTTCACACTACTCAAAGACAATTCACGACAATTTCAAATAACCCAATTTCCACTAAATCCCTGTATTTAGGAAAACCACTGAGACCAAAATAAACACCCGTAAATTCAAAATTGGTGGAACATTATTTTAACTTCAAATAAATTCGTGGCACTGGGTTTGGTTTTGAAAATCGATTATCGCGTGACCGCCGAATTAATCTAGAATCGATTTGATAATGAGTTTTTGAGTTCAAATATAAGGTAATAATTACTGTACCTACATAATTCCAAGGCTAGAGGTATCGTTTATTTATAATTGTTTGTTTTGCGTGGGTTTGGCTTTTATTTATAGGAGCACCGGAATAAGTATATTTCGCTGGCTGAATTTAATAGTGGCATAAGACAAATGAATAATGTACGATTTCTCAAATAGTATACTTTTGTATTGTGCCACTATAAAATTCAGCCAGCGATTTAGTAGTAAATAGAATCAACGATAGAAATCGATTAACACGCATCAATTATTATCATATAATATTGATACTTAGATGGATAATTTCAGAGCTTTGAATTTTATAAATTTCGTTGTTTTCATCTATTTTTGTCACTGATCGTACTATACTAGGAAAATCCAATGACTGGAATGAGTTTTCTCAAAACCATACACAGACGACAATAAGAGTTCACTTACTTCTATCAACTTTAAACCAGTCATGTTATGTATTATTTAATTTCATGATTGATTTTGTGAATAATATAATATAAAGGAACAATAATTATTATTTACATACAAAATTATTGCAGAAATTGATATTGTGTTTGTAATATTACACTGTTATGTAAACACTGCTTCATTAATAGGACACTCCCATGATAAAAATACGTTCAAATGAGAATTAAACACGGTCTATAGATGTTACCGTCTAGTTTGTAACGCTTAAGGTTAAGGAAATTATGTAGGTTATATATGACGCTGACGACGATGTTGGATTTCATAGTATATATAAATTTTTTAAGCAATTAAACTATTTCTATTTCCATTTATCGCAATGGCGCTAGCAGTCATACATTTATTTAGACATAAACGAAATAAACAACCTACTGATTTAAAAGAAGATATCCCGAGAAGTATATTAGATACAGAACTACTTTCACCACCTTTTACATCGCTAATTCTAGTAAAAAGGTTTTACACTACCGATGTGCTTCAGTGACTGCTAATAGTCCCCTTTGTGAATAGACCGCGTTGCACTGCTACATAAATGTTCGTAGCACGCCCGTAGAGGGTCGTAGTAGCTCGTAGCGTGTTTCAGTTTACTAATTTATTAAGTGCAATACTTGGTGCATTTAATGTAGGAAATATCGAGACTATACTATGTAATTCAGTATTGGAAACATGATGCCAAATAAAAATGACACTTAAACACTATCCAAGTAACGTATATTTTATGATAATGTACGCGCTGATATTTAATGAAAAATACGTTTAATGAAAAAGGTACGAAAAGTACCCACGCTCGTATTTTGAAATGCAGCTGAATAAATGTTGGAAATTTTTATGAGCGCAAAGAGCGGCCATTAAATGAAATTCTCTTTGTTTTAAAGTCCAGAGTAATTAAAGGACAGTGCACTGTATTCCTCAATTTAAAGTCACCATCAACAACCGGATTTTATATACCTTTAGATAAATTTATTTAAAATTTTTGTACTACTGTTTTGTATACTTTAACTGAAACATAGTTTACACATAATATTTTGCTGTGAAAACTTTTAAGTATTGTGATCAATAATTAATTCTCAAACGAGCATACAATATCCAATATCTTCTTAAACATAACTATTACCATTCACTGATGTGTTATGAGTAAAATACTTTTTGGTATTAAACCATGCCATGAATTTAATTTCAAATAAAATACACAATATAAATCAGACATAATTTCTACCCGTCATTTTAAACACCTACAGTAAGAAGTAGAATACATAATTTCTAGACATCCATTCACACTTTCCTATTCTAGGTCCTTGCTTTTCACGTAACCATTACACAAAAAACCATTGTACAAAGATAAGCATGACGCATCGATATTTCAGTAATACAAATTTCTTAATAACAGGTCACTATCAGAAATAGGTCATCGAAGAAAATTGATAGTCCAAGATGGTACAAAAATGATAGGGTGGACACCCACAGAATCCGCAATCACATCAACTAGTCGGAGACCGTCATTTATCAAGTATATTCGGGAATAAAACCTCTTTAGATTTCATTCGACAGTAACATAAAAGTGTGGAGATAAACGGATAAACGTCAGAATTCCCGGTCTATTGATATAAATGTGCGAGTGTGGTCACATATCATCAGGTGGGTGGCGTTATATACCTATAATACGCACATGGGCCTAGCGAACTGCTTACGACAACATATTATGAAAATATTCGAGACTTTTCTTCACTACATAAAAATATTTGTATTGTAATGTGTATTTTTTATTGCACTTTGGTTTCAGCCGTATTTCTTTTTGTTGCTTTTAATAACTGCGTAACTTTTGATTATAAAATGTTTATTATAAAACTTTATCGCATCATCATTTAATATCACAGGGAATCCAAACTTCGTCAACAATTATAAACACAAAACCTCACTAAAATCAAATAATTGTAAAATTTGTTAGCAAAAGTAACTTCGAAGCATTTCTGCAAAACTCATAAAAGTTTAAGCGAACGATTTAATAAAAGTACAACAGAAGTAAGAATTATTGCACGGAATCACCATTTAGTGGAAGTTACAATAACGACCTGTTGAAAAGGGAGCAGCTTGTTGTCTCTCTCTAGTGTTGATGATTACGTATGTGTGTCTCGTTTCGTTGGTGTGTGGGTCTAAGTGCGAGGCGTCCGCGCGGGCCGGCACTCCGGTACCTACTGGTCGGGTTCCCCTCGATCCATAAGCGTGGAGCTACGCCCCCACAGCGAGCACTTGAATAAGTAGGACGGTAAATAGCAGCGGACACCTGGGCCATAATGACGTACGCACAGACATTAAAATGTTACCTTTGATGGGAAATTGACCGTTGAATGCACTTTGGTAAGTTTGGAGATACAAATTTTCGTATGAAACTAGCGATCGTTCTTAATAGAGCGATGATTAACAGTATTTCAATATTTACGTTTAACCTAAATTGAAGTTAATATAAACAGACAGACGGCTTATATTCTTCAATAGATAACAGTATTTATTATGTAAAGCTTGAGAATTAAATTCATAAAATTCGAAGGGATTAAATTAAGCTGCCTGTCCATCTGCTGCGGATAACTTTTGAATCATTCATAATTTAACTTTTGTAAGAACTAAAATTATTAATAGCTTTTCTGAAAATTTTGGTAATGATTTGCAAGTTAAAGTCTATGATATTCAATTTATTGTCTTTGACTTTTAAAAGTGTAAGGCTTTACTTGAGGTTATTGTAAAAAAGAGAGAAAAAATATTTTGTAAATTATTTTTGTTCAAACGAAGGTAGATTAAATATTTTAATTTATTTTTCGTCATATTGCTGAAGATAATATCGTGAAACCTTGTGGACTTTTTCAGATTATATAGAATTTGTTTATAGAGAATTTGAAGTTATAATTTAACTGAGAGATTCTAACTATATCTATAGAGACAGAGCGATAAACGTTTAAGAGAGATGTAATTTTAAAATTATTTACGGGACTTCTCATAATCGTGCTTAAAATGGCTTTTATTTAACATGTCTTTGAAGACTGCTGCATCTCTTCATATTGGCCTCTTATTGACAGAGATAAGTCAGATGTTGTGAATAAGGTGTCTATTTCGTTTAGTAGAGTAAGTAGTTATGCATTGAACAATAATTTACGAATCCAAAGTAAGTAAACATCGCAATTAAATAAACCTTCCCCGATCTTAAACTATGAGCACAGTTATTTAGTCGTCACCAGTTATATAGTAGCCGTCGCCAAAAGACGTGTTAAAAAATAGATGAAGAATTCGCGGTGGTGAGCAGAGGTCGAGATGGCTTAGTGGTAAGACCCCCTGGAGTATTTATCCGGGAGGCGCGTTCGAATCCTGTTCGCGACCGTATTCTTTTTACATTTAATATTATAACTTTAGAGTTCGCTTAGCATGCGTTAATGCTTTTCAAAGATAAATTCATAGTTAAATTATAATTAATAACTAGCGGTTCTAAAAAAACCTTACAAAGTAAACTTCCCTCTCTTGTTCATTAAGGCATTCAAAGACAGTTCGTAAACCACTACAATAAAAAAGTAAAACAGAATGTAATGACGCTAAGTCTGTTGCGGTAATAACCATTCGCTGCTGTCTTGGGCATCACTACACAAGATAGTTAAAGAAGGCCCAGTCCATAAACAGCCCGAAAAAGATCTTACAAACATAAAGCTACCCTATGAATAAATAATTAAATCAATCAATCATAAATATTGATTGCGAAACCGGAACAATACAAAGTACATTTACGTTTTTAGGCAAATGCGCTGTCCAGACATTTTTTCTATGCAGAAGAATATTAAAATTTCATAAATTAAAGTAAAAGAAGATATGGCTAGAAAGAAAGTGACTAGAGAGATGACAGCTGACAGTGAAGTATGGAAAAAAAGACATGCTGCGTCGACCCCAATTAAATTGGGATAAGGGCAGGGGGTGATGGTGATTAAAGTAATATTAAAATAACATTTTAATTATAAGAAAATGTAAAAAAGCAGTTAATATTCAGATGCCATAAATCCCATAGAACGAATCCTGGAGATCAGCGCATTGAGTTTTTCTTTACCATCAGTCGTCACAATAATGTTCACTCCCTTTTCATTTATGTCATCCCTCACCATTCTACCAATCTTTTCTTTGGTCTCCAACTCCCCCTTCTTCCATCAATATTTATATTAATTACTTCCTTCTTTTTTTCTAGTACTTCCTAGCTCTTCCAGTCATCGTTCCATCTCAAATATCATACCTTAACTACTATTAAATGAATGCATTTTCGTTAATGAGTTAATATCAGTGGGTTTACTCTAATTCCCTTTATAGTGGTTATTTTCGCGTTTAGAATAATTTATTATTAAAGCGCGGGTTTCACCGCTTGAAGCTAATATTAAATTTAAACTGTGTGCATGCGTTGTAAAATACCATTTGTATACGGTGCAGATTTCTGCTAATGACGTTTCGATTAATATTTTGCTTGAGGCAAAGATATTGCTTTTGGAAGGGTTGGTGGCTAAGTACAGTTCCATCGATTGAGGTAACGCTGTGTCTGTCGCTATCGGTTTATGGATGGGTGACCATGATTTCCTCCGTGCCTGGGAGAGCACGTTAAACCGTCGGGCCTAGATGTCAAATGATGATATTATGACAGATGCCTGAAAATCTGACAACCAGTCTTACCACAATACATCGCGTTACTTAGTAACTGGGTTGTGGAGGTTAGAGAGGCAGTTTTTCCGTGTAAGCTGCGTAGAGACTTAAAGCCGATCCTAACTTAGCAAGGAAAAGGTTAGGCAGACTGATTTTAGAGATATTTCTTTAAATATCGTTTTGATTTATACGCGTGATAATTTAATCTGTTTTCTTTGAGACTTAGGGGTGCTATTAGTAGCATTCATAAAGATTATGAATATTCTGTTGTGCTAATAATTTTGGGGCTATCAGCCTAATATTTGTAAACCCCTACGATTTTAATGAGGATTCCATTGACGGTGATAAGCTTGCTTAAAAATACTTATTGCTTAATTCTATGATACTTTCGAGATCTAGGTACATATTAATACGGTATGGTAGTTTCTTACCTGTATATTAAACTATATACCTATTGCCATCTGCTGGGCACAATTCAAGTTCAAGCACAAGCTTGTCAGGATCCGTGTTAGTTAATAACACTATATCCGACGCGGGAATCGAACCCAAGACCTCATGTTTAGTAGCCGTGCTTGCGACCAGTAGGCCAAGGAGGCAGTCTACGGAAAATTCGGAAAAAAAAGCGTATAGCGAACCTCCTCGTTTTTGAAATCGGTTAAAAATAACAGTTACTTTATACAAAGAATCTTACTGTCATGTTTGCGACACCCTCTATATGGTATGAAGAGGTTCTTGTGATCATTTCTTAAACGTTTTCTTTTTTTTAAAGCCTATAAAGTACCTACATTTTTTTTCCTGTTGGAAATCAAATGTCATCAACATTGTGCCAGACTCCTATCGATTTAAAATCAAACTGTCCTTTACAAACCTTTCATTTGATCCCGGAATCCCAAGTTCATTCGACGCAACCCCGGCAGGTCATGGTTCGTCGAAGGTATCGACGGACCCGATTAAAGTACACCAGTTACATCAGTTAAATGTGGGAATACTACAGTGCATCTCTACCATACCCCTCACGGATACAAGCGTGATGTTTATTAAAGTACACTTCCACACCATCAACTCTTGACAGACCATATCGAATAACAATTTGATCGATGGTTGAAATACGTCGACATAGTCGCATAGCTTTCGCTTGGTATACAAAATAAATGATGGACGCGTACAAGCTGTCGTTTCGCCTACAAATAACAGTGAACTGAAACAGCAATTCCATTTAGTCCGTCGTCAGTTCGAGCTATAGATATAGTACCTACATAGCATAGCATCACGTCTGTACTCCCTGAAGGGGTAGGCAGAGGTGTACATAGTTGTACACCCACATTTCACCAATGTTGTTATTAAGTTCCATGTGTCCCATAGTGGTGAGCCTATTGCCATCTACCGGGCACAATTCCAAACCCCGGGCTGCTATCGATATTTTTTTTATAGAAAAACCCAATAACACTGCACGACCCGCGAATCGAACCAAGGACTGCATGCTCAACATTCGCGCTTGGGACCACCAGACCAGCGAGGCACCTAATTAGTACCTACATATAGGTAGACTTAAAAAATGGCAAAGTGTATCTCAAACCACGTGCAGATGTATTTCGTAGACTTTTTTAAAACCAGTTCTAGAATGATGTCGAAAAGATATTGATAAAAAATGCTGATTGGTCAATCGACAGATAATTTTTAAACGAGGAATAAGTTTTTTATACTAAGGTAATTTTAAATTTTAAAAACAAAAACCTGTGGAGTACTAGGTTTACAAAGAATGTCACATTCGGGCGGACATGATGCCAATGTAAGGGTTTTTAATTTAACCCCGGACGGAACTCCAAGACAAAATAAATATACCTATAGGTAGGTACACAATTTTTAGGCCACAGTGAAGTAGATAACAAAATTTATAAAAGTTGGCTTCGAAAATCCTAAGCCTTATTTTTATCAGGATTGTGGTTCCCTATCCAGGCTTATCTATTTATTATATACTACATTTTGTGTGTACATACAGTATTCTTAGTACCTCGGTTTTGTCAGTACATAATGTTAGCCTTCCAAAAATTTCTCCGTAATAGGCATGATTGCTTTTATTAAAGTTTATAGTGATTTTGCGAGTGGTTTTTCTCGACGGATTAGATGAATTTGTACTGTTAAACAGCCATTTTAACTTTCACCAGTGCCGTTACAAGGTCTATAACTAAGTATAATAAGCTATGATTCACCAATGGTATTATTAAGTCCCATGTAATAGGTGGTGAGCCTATTGCCATCAACCGGGCACAGTACCAAATTCTGGGCTGCTACAGAGAATTTCCTAACACAAAAACCCGTTAAGATTATGTTGAAGTCGGGAATCGAGTCCAGGAATTTACGCTTAGCAGCCGCGCTTGTGGACACCAGACTAGGCCAGTAAAAAAAACAAAAATTGGTGCGGCATTCATAAAAGTTGATCTTTTTGATCGAAATGTATTTATTTAAATATAAAATGTATTACCGAATGTGAAACGAATTTAGATTCATCACTACCCAAAACGCTTCAGTTATACCTGTCACTTATAATATATTTTGTAACTATAAAAAGAGATGACAATCAACTTATGAGACCTATAATACATAATAGCGTATCGGTGAAATACAAAATACAAACCCTTTTATTTCAAAAATCATTACACAATAGCGGTTGACGCCTTGGGCAGGAGCCCTATCCCACACTATGATTCCCTGTGTTGTGGAATCTAGGCTCTTTCGTACCGTTAATGTAGTTAAACTACAACAATGCTATGTTGTATTTAAAGACTTTTTTAAGAAATACTAATGGTACCACTCATTCGCCAAGTGGTTGCAACAAGTGGGGCTGAAAGATCGATGGCAATGTCAGGTCGGGACGTCACAGCGGACAAAAAATACGATTCATATCCAACCCTTGTTAACGAGCAAAGGGATAAGAAACCTCTGTCAAACCTGTAAGAACCATTGGTGATACTTTCCGTGCCATAGCTTTAAGATTATAACCTCAACGCATTTTTGCGTGACTTTAAAATCACTCCTAATACAGTGTAGCTCTTTAGAAGATTTATTAGAAACTATTATACCTTAACATTACCATGGCTAAAATCCCATAGAAAAAAAAACACGTTCAGTTTTTCCCCAATTTGCCAATTTTGACGGCGCGCTTGGTGCAGTGGTCGAGAGACCGGCTACTGCGTCGCGTGTCGCAGGTTCGATTCCTGCACGGAGTAAGTATTTGTATGATCTACGGATTATTGTTCCGGGTCTGGATATTTGTGCATGTGTTTGTAAACGCACCCGCAATACCGGAAGATGTTTTTATGTAGGGAGGCATTCATTTCTGTGAAATGTCTCTTAATAATAAATAAAAATATAATAAATTTAAATATTTTCATGTTTCTATTAAACTCTAATGAGCGGACGTGCAGGAATTTTGGTTCTACATACACTACAGTCTCCTCAGTCCTCTAGGGCATAAATCCTACGTCAAGACGCCGCAGATAATCTAACGTAAAAATCTAATTTATGTAAGAATAACTTTTATGTCTACCGTCTAAATCGATCGCAGGTCAACGAATCCAGGTTGAGTTAGCTATACGATAAAAATACCAATAAAGGGGCATTTTTATAATGGAAATATTGAATAGATTCAGGCATTACTTTGCAAAAAACACATTCCGTAGTTTTCCGTTACAACATGTGGGGGGAGGAAGCATAAATAGAGGTGTGGCGTGCGGTTTTGGCTAATTCATTAAAAGGGCATCGAAGAAATACTTCGACTCCGCCGCTAACCATCCGAATCCCTTAGTTGTTTCTTCCGCCGACTACAGGCCGTCTCAGATCAGTAAAGTCCGCCGACCACGTCACGCTCTCCTCCGTCCCGATGATAGGACCACTGTAGTTCAAGAGTCTAACAGACACACAAGCACACTCCGACGCGCTCGACCGCCTCGTTATAGACCTCACCGGCGAGGTCCCCGTCCGTCGCGAAATATCTCATCATGTCCGCCCCGACCCTTGCTCGAGCCGGCCCGCGCCGAGGTAATAGCTTTAAATTCGACCCTTAATAATATATAATATATAAGGAAACTGATCTGATCCAGCTAGTCCCTAGTTGTCTCCTCAGCAACGCCCTAAGCCGAGGCTCGTGTCCCGCAGGGGACGCCCTTAGTGCTGTGTTGCTTAGTTTGTAGTAATATAAAATATGCTCTGGCTGGAGGCATCAAATTGTCTCGCCATAGCTATTGTTCGGTTACGCAGATCAAACCCCTATGGGTTAACTGCAAGAGGCCAAGTCCAAAAAAAAAAAAAAACGGTTTTGGCTCACTCGGTGGCGGACACTGCACGGTCTAACAGCTCCTGATGATGCCCCGTGGAGGGGCGAAACACGTGTAGAGTAGTTGGTGGTAGACGGAATTTTCACCGCTTGCGTATGTGCATATTTTTGCGGGCGGGCGGGCGGTGCACAGGTAATGCATGACTACCCTCAATTTTGTGGAAGTAGCTAGATATTGTATTTATTTGCATCCATTATAATGGAAATAATAGCTATTTAAAGATTGCTATAAATTCTTTAATAAACATTAAGCATCACGCATATGTCTTTGCAGGATTAATCAGCGGAGTACCAATTGTCATACACCTATATTTCACCTAAGTCCCATGTAATGAGTGGTGAGTCTATCGCCATTGTCATCAATTATTAACAGAAAAACACTTTTCCGGCCCAGGAATTGAACCCAGGACCCCACGATCAGCAGCCACACTTGCGAACTCTTGGCTAACGAGGCAATTCATTAATGTTTGTAAAAATAACTGCCTCGTTGGTCTAGTGGTCCCAAGCGCGACTGCTGAGCATGAGGTCTCGGGTTCGATTCCCGGGTTGCGAAAAGTATTGTCAAGTTTTTCTGTTAGAAAATTCTCCGTAGCAGCCCGGAGTTTTGAATTGTGCCCGGTAGATAGCAATAGGCTCACCACCTATTACAAGAGACTTAATAACAGCATTGATGAAATGTGTGTGTACGACTGTGTAGATCTCTGCCTACCCCTTCGGGGAATACAGGAGTGATGCTATGTGCAAGTTACGTTATATTTGTAAAAATGCTGAAATGTACCTATAACAATATAATTTGGATGCTCGTTTCCGAAAACCTCTCATCATCTTGTCCGTATCCTGAGAGCACTTGACCCATCCACTTGATGTAATTTAAAAAGTATCTCATTAAAGATGACCAAAAGTGAGCAACTTAAATACCTACTTATTCTCTTTTAACCTTTAATCTTTTAACCGACTCAGCTACGGCATCATCATGTGGGGCAACAGCACCGACGCACCATCACTCTTCATACAACAAAAAAAACTAATCCGAATACTTACAAACATTGAACAAACAGACAGTTGTAAACCCTATTTCCAAAAACATAAAATACTTACGTTGCCATGCATTTATATTCTAGAAATATGTAAATTCGTTAGAAGGTACTCCACCTTCTTTACAAAGCGCGGAGACCGACACACAAACAGATCACTGCGACACAAAAACATGCTTATGCTACCTACATCCAACATGACACTACACTCAAATAGCCCATATGTAATGTGCATCAAAATATACAATAAATTACCCAACAAAATAAAAGATGAGCCTAGCGACACGAAGGTCCTAAACACCCTAAAGCAAATACTAATAAATAAAGCATACTACACGATTAGTGAATATCTTACGGATAAACAAATAACATGAAAATATTAATTTTATACAAATATAATCATATTAACAAACACCTTCTACTGCTAAAACCTATACATACTTACCTATAATATAAATATAATAAATAATAAATTAATACATAATATAAAAGTAAACTTAAATATAAAAAAATGAACAATTAAATATTCAGCTGTAACAAAAAAAAAAATCTAAAATATTCACCATAATCAACAAATATAAATAATACAATAATATAAATATAACACAATAAATTTATACAAAATTTAGAACGGATAACCTAATAATATAATGTACTAAAATACAAAAAATATACTTATATCTAAATACCTACTAAAAATACAAACATAATAACAATACTAAGTACATACTTAGATACATTAAAAAGGAATATGAATACTTGAGCATAAACAAATATTTCTATATAGACAACGCCTTCCTCTCTTCTAATTTACTATTTGCTGTGCCCATCAGGGTCCACGATTGCTACCATGTTATTTATATTACCATCTTATCTTTACATTGTGGATTTGCAATAAAGAATATGATTATGATTATGATTATGATTAACTTAAGTTGTGTCGATAATATGACACTTATTTTTTAACAAGATTTAGATATAGAAGGAACCAGCGAAGTATGATTTTTTTCTTAATTAATATTGCATATAGGTTTTTTTGTTGTAAACGTATGAAAGGCACACCAGTTTTGTTCCAAGGCTACTAAAGATGTAAAAGCTGAGTGAAAGATCATTTTCTACAATAAATCGGCTGCCAACATGTTGATGGAACCACTCTGTTGTGATAATGATCTTTTCGGCTTTATCAACTTATTCAATGTCCATCAGATTCCTGTATATCCTCTTTGTCAAAATGTGCAGTTCTGCCGAAAATATTTATCACGAGATTTAACAATATACATAAGAATAGGACCATTATTTCATTACTAACATACATACATAGCATCACGCCTGTATTCCTCGACGGGGTAGGCAGAAGTGTACACAATTCTACACCAATATTTCGCCAATTACTTAATAACAATTAAGTCCCATGTAATAGGTGGTGAGTCTATTGCCATCTACCAGGTACAATTCAATACTCCGGGCTGCTACTGAGAATGTTCTAAAAGTAAAACTCAATAACACTTTGCCCGAACCGGGAATCGAACCCGAGACCCCATGCTCAGCACTCGCGTTTGGAACCACTAGACCAACGAGGGAGTGGTTATATTTCTAATAATCGGTTTCAACTTTCATCTTTAATCGCGCCCTAAGTTACATCCGTCGAAGGGTAACCAAGATTCAAATCAACAAACACGTAATGCACACTCTATGTTTACAATTAAAATAACAACAAGATGAAATCCATTATAAAATTAAAAAGCACGCCTGCCATGATTGTGTTAATTTTGTTTAGTTCGACACCTTCTTGTGAACCAATACTTCCTTTTTTTATCTTACTAGCCCATGTTACCCGGTACATTGTAAGGATTCTAGCGATACCCTGGTCATCTAAATCAGTTAAGGCGTTGAGAAGTTATGGTGCAATAAAGAAACTCACAAACATACCTACATACATACATGAACCCTAAAAACTTAACACTCCTTGTTTTGGGTAGTTGTGTAAAAAGAAGAGCATAAAACATGTATTCATTTTACACATTTTATTATAGTTTTTCTTTACAAGGAAAATGAGAACCCGAAAATACCTACACAGTTTTTTACTTACACAGCAAAAAAGACCATCAAACCGACTGCAACTTTACGAGATGATATTGCAGAACCCTCGTAATTTTATGTGATATCCGAATTTATTACCTACCTTACAGAAAGCTTTGACGGACGACGTTGACATCAGAGTCTACCTGCTCAAATTTAAAAGCATCACCTATGAGATTTATGGAGAACTCCCTCGTGGCTTTGTGTAAAGTTATTTTTAATGCACCCACACTTATTCCATTAAGCGACGCTTCCAAAAACTCGTTAATGAGTGCCTCGGGCCTGTTAAAGTACGGGGAGTTTCAGGTTTCGTTTTGCGTTCCATTACCGCCTTTCATTATTTCGATGATGTGCATAATAGACATCGGTGACAAAAAGGTGTGTTACCAATAATGAGATTCGGGCACACTATACAAAGAGTGGCTATATTGTACAAAACTAAACAGTAATAGGTATTTAGTATTCAAATAATAAAACAAATATTTCAGTACCTTAATCGTCTGGGACCATCTGACGCTTATCTCAGGTTTTTTTGTGTACTGCGCAACACAACACCGCACTATTGAAGATACGCATGCAGCGCGCGGTTCTACGTCTGGTGAGACACTGATGTAATCTAAAAAAAACATGGAATATTCGTTTTTTTCTGTTCTGACATATCTTTTTTATTGATTTGTAGTTAATTCTTCAATAATTTTGCCGCTGTCTAAAATCACAACATGTTTATGATCGGTGGAACATAGACTTTAAATCTTCAATCATTTTTCTTTTAACTTTATTGTATTGGATAATGAAGGTACCTAATCATCAAAAATGCCTGTTATGTTACAGAAGGGCTTATACACACTTTAGTATGAAAAGCCTATTAAGAAAAAAAAAACAGTTAGATAATTTAACAGTATCTACTTACCAAGTAAAAATATTCTCTGTATTTAATAATTACATTCAACAGTTGATTAAATTGTTTCGTATGAGGAATTTAGGTAACTCTGGACGGCTTGCATGGCAGCAGTGTATTCTGTGTCCGAAGAGGCTAGATTTTGCGTGGCCGCTAGCCAGTGTCGAGTATTCCAAGGTACCTACGTACTGAAAGATCCCAATAACTGCTTAAACCAACCATTGTGACCCCTACACCTCACAAGAGGGCTCCGTACTGTATCTCAAAATTGAAATCATGAAATATGATTTTGTTGATTTTTTCTGATGCTTCGGAAAATTTATTTTATCTATCGTAACATCACAATCGTAACTTAACCGTATGTATAGTCGACCACGAAATTACTTTACCATATTTGACAAAAGCTTCCAGTAATTTAAAATGTCAATAAGGTTGACAGTATTTATTTATTTATAATATCTCTTTATTGTACACCTAAGAAACAATAACATAGATCTATCTGACTGACACTTTGATCTTGTAAGCGAAAATAGACCTTGTCATAATTATTATGATGTGCAAACGAAATTCAGCATTAGGGTGGAAAAGCAATTGTATGGTCGACTATACGTATAATGCTTCAGGTTTGTTCAAAACACTAAAATGTGTACAATCTACGTGTTAGTGTACTGACAGATTTCATGACGTCAGCTTCAAGTACACTGACCCACTTTCTTTAGTTGACTCTCACAATTTTCTCGCGGAGATGAGCAGCTGGAAAGCCCCAATGTTTTTTACATTCCTTTCACCCTTATAACGCATTCCTTTCAAACTTTAAACTGTGCACGCTGATTTTTTATGTTTTCGAAATCATTGATTTAAAGTTTCTTTGGATGAGATAGTTAATATTTCAAATAAATAAGGATTTAGGATTTGCTTTAGTGCTTTCATATTTTTACATGACTGCCCAAAAAAGGAGTATTATGTTTTAGGGTTAATTTATGTATGTGGGTCATTCTTCAAGTTGGATCCTTTGCGTCATTTTCCTCGCTTTAATATTTTTATGAAACTAACTTCGAAATAATACAATTTTCATTAATACAAGCTGATTGTATATCCATGAACTTATATTAATGAAAATTATAACATTTTGTAGTTATTTTCAAAAAATATTAAAGCGAGGAAAATGACGCAAGGAATTCAACTTGAAGAATGACCCATGTACGTTTGTGAGTCTCTTTATTCTACCATAACTTCTAAACGCCTGAATCGATTTAGGTCTATGGTGTATCGATAGAATCCTGTAATCACTGTCCCGGGTAATTGAAAAGTTAGTAAGATAAAAAAAAAAACTAGTAATATAGTGGCTATGATACACAAAATGGTGTAAAAAATGTATAATTAATTTAAGGCAAGCGTGATTTTTAATTAATTTCAACTTGTTATGACTCTACCTTAAGTTAAAATAATTTTTTGTTTGTGTTCGTTGCCTTTAGATAGTTTATCGTAACGATAAACCTTCGGTGGGTTGTTTGTAGTGCAAGTCACAGTCGTATCTATGTTCCCACATTTTAAAGATGCAGTTGTAAGTCTAAGGCGGTAAGCCTATTGCAAGCACAATACCAAAAAAAATATACACCCGGAAATCGAACTTTACTCAACCTCATGCTAACCCGTACCTGCTACACAAATGATGACATGATGTAGTGACATGACATTTTTCCATACAGGCGCAAGTGAATCATTTCAAACAATATTCGCGTCGTTCGATTACTCTTATATCAAGTATCTGCTTATAATGTAGGAATAGTTATGGCAAGTAGAAGCACGTACCGAACGGGCAGACGCACGAGGGCACTACGTGTACTGAATATTCACCTTCCTCTTTGAATTTGAACATTATCATCGCCCCTGAAGCTACTGGTTTGCCGATATAAATTATTATTCGCCTTTTATTTCGCGGGTTTGGTTTTGGCAAGGTTGGGTCATTAATACAATTATTGTGGGTTGATTAATGTACTTTAAATATTTGATTTCCCAGAGCAATTTTAACGAGAGCAGTAGGCTAACTCTTGAATATAAAACCGCTCGATTGACATTGGAAATATGTCAGTTCTTACTATTAAATGCAAAATTGACTTAAAAATAATTAAAGAACCGGGATACTAATAAACAGACATGCTTTAAAATTAGGATAACTATAATGTAGCTAAATTTATTTTAACATTACAAATTGTATTATGGCTCTGATTTAATATTGGAATTAGATTGGAATTGGTATTAACTTCAAGAGTATCCCCTCTGGACTGCCGACTACGGTCTGCTAGAAAGATTTAGGTCATAGGTATCACAAATGCCTACAAACTGATATTTTTACAAGTAATAGGTATATTAGAAGAATTTTTTTTTTATTTTAACGCATAAAACACATAACGATGGTACTATTGTGGTACTAACATAATAACTCCCCTTAATATAAGATGTAGGTATGTACCTACGCTAGAACTAAGTACAAAAAGCATGCCAACATAACAGCACTAAATAATACCTACTTAAGGTTTCGAAGAATTCGTTATTTCAAAACCATTTCACCTGCGTGAAAGTAGAGACAATAAAAATATTTTATTACGTACGTAGGTACCCCTAGATTAGCCATTCAACTAAAGAAATTAACGGTTGTAAGAAAAGGGGACCAGGAATTAATCATCTCGCCCACAGGAATCACGGAGAAGCAAATTAGACGTCGTTATCGTTTCTGGGTACTCTACTTTTAGCCAGACTTCAAAAGGGCTAAAATTCAAACCGACGTTACCCCAAACAACACATAAAAGGTAACATTTTTTAATGTCCGTTACCTAAATTCAAGTATTATTACCTAAGTGCTTTCACTCAACAATTCCAAAAGGAAGGGTTAGATACCAACGTTTTTGCCCTTCATAGAATAATGCGAGCGCTTAGAGTGATCTAATGTTTCCCTCCATTGAACGCAAAAAACTGAGTAGTTTGATAAATTGAGCAATTTTATCTCACTTTCGCCTCATGCTCCGTGAATTATTCGCAGTAACAGCTATAGATCATAAAATTGGGTGATTTGAAGGTGATTTTGAAATATTACGTTGCTTAAAGACTCATGTACCTACCTACTTAAGATACAGAGCCACTGATGGGTTACTAAATATGTAATCTTATTCACAAAAACATCATTAGATAACCCTTTTTCATCGCACTATACTATTTATTAAAACTCCCGAACGAATTTTCAGGCACGGCAGCCTATCTTCACGGAGATTAGCCCAGCACGCAGGAGATAAATTAGTCCATATAAACTTGTGTACCTATGCGCAATCATAGGTACACTCCCTCTTCCTTCATTATCCGATGACGACAATCCGACACGACCGGAGAGAGATCAGCCGCAGGACGACGGCTTAACGTGCTCTCCGAAGCACCTGTGTCACATCGACAACTTCCTGACTCCGGAAAAAAGTGTACCGAACATAACATTTAAGGAAATAAAAGCCATATAAACATAGATTAATTCATTACATAGCATCACGCTAGTATTCCCCGAAGGGGTAGGCAGAGGTGTACATAATTGTACACCCGCATTTCACCAATGCTGCTATTAAGTCCCATGTACCTAATAGGTGGTAAGCCTCACTATGCACCCGGGCTGCTATAGAGAATTTCCTAATAGAAAAACCCAATAACACTTTGCCCGACCCGGGAATCGAACCCAGGACCTCATGCTCAGCAGTCGTACTTGGAACCACTAGACCAGCGAGGCAGTATGTAAAAGCCATAGATATACCTACCTAAAAATATATATTTAATTTAATATAATGTATTCATATGTACGAGATTTTGCTAAATCCACTTTTGCAGCTAAAATATGTGTTAGAAACCATAGGTCCGTACGAAGCGAGTACGTTGCTTAACGACCAATTTCAACTGAAAATGCCTTTTGGCTGATATGGGGTACAATAATATTTAATCATATTTATTAAATATTAATATGTTACATGGTTGGGAATCCTAGAAAGTATTCTACATAATTAATATTGTAAAAACAAGCACCGATCGCCAAACAATCTCCAAAGCATGGAATATCAATAGATTAATTAACTACTTGCCATAACTAGTGCTCAAGCTTAGTTCAAAGAGCGTTAAAGGCTTCACATTAATAATGCTCGATCTGCGTGCTCGTGCGTTATATTTTATATACCTAATATATTTTATTTTTAGTCTAACAAAGTAAAAGCATTTAGTAATTTGAACACACGAGCCCAGAGGGGACAACTTAATCACAAATATAATAATGTGTCGCCACAGAAGCATAGCAATAAAACATTTTGATACTGGGATTTCTGTCTAATGCTACAAATTGATGATAGCACTGGTAGTATCTGAAACGCAATAATTGACAATTGAAATACATACAGTTTGACCAATCAAGCTGTCTGTTCTTATCTGTTAGTATAATGTTGCTTAGCTGATTGGTTAGAAGTGTAACATCACAGACTGCGTAGTGCGACTTGCTTTTGACAAATGAAAACGATATTTTGACATTGACATTTAAAAACAAAAACAATCTGTCTTTATTTTGGAATTCAAGTATTTTTTCAATAAAATGTCTACAAGAAATAATAGTTATAAAACATTTAAAATAAGTGCTTGCCGAATATGTCTCGATTCAAAATGTGTTGACATGGTGTTATTAGAGGAACAAAACGGATGGTTAAGACTGTTCGAATATTGTTTTGGTTTTTCAGTAAGTTTATTTTATTTTGGTTGATATTCATGTAGATTAAAGGTATGTAATGGGTCAGTGGGTCGCTTTAGGGGCGGAGTTGATTTAGAGATTTCCCTAAGACGACCCACTGACCAAAACATATCTAGATTTTGATGTTATAACATTACATTGACTGATGACAAAATTCTATTCAGACTTCTGTCATCCTGTAATCTGTTGGTTCAGTATTTACCCGACATAATAGAAATTTATTGTTATGAAGTACAATTTTGTACTAGTTCGCCCATGTATAAACAAAAAAAATGACAACTACAGGTTTAGCGCTTGTTTATGTTTCGTTAATTTGATCCTTCCTGATTTAATTTCCTCGTCTTGTACAGACCTACTAATTGCAATAGATTTTACAACCATTTCACATAAATATTTGTATTTAATGAGACGTCAAGTTTCACATACACTGTTCCACTGATCATCAAAATCGTCGTATGTTTATATTAAGGATGTACCTTGGTATACACAATACTACTGAAATCATTATAGATCTTCAGAACCATTCACTTGTGTTTGAAAATTGAAATAAAATAATTTTAGTTAACAACTCAAGATCAACCTCGCTCAATATGTAAAAAGTGTGCTAGAAACGTTAACAATTATTCAACATTTAAGCAGCGTTGCCAGAAATCTGATGATATTTGGAAATCTGTGACTACTGATGTGGTAAGTATAACAATATTTATAAGATATACTAAATAAAATTTGTATGATATTGTAATTGAAAGCTTCTAATTATAATTAATTAAAAATACAAATATGTAGTACAATGTTTTTTTTTAAATTACATTTATTTTGGATCTAAAGTTAAAGAATTTAGTAGAATGAAAAATATGGTTGTGAGCAGGATTTGAATCTGTGCCTCAAGAGGAATACTTCAGGCATAGTAATATCTTAGGTTTGCGCGATAATACACGCGATTAATCCGGTTAAAAGTTGTTTTATTATAATACTTCAGGCACTTGTCAATATTCGTCTCCTCAAACCCCTTAAATTTTGATCACAGCCATATTATAACTAAACTGTCATAGCAAAATGTTGAATTGTTATACTAAACTCTTTTAGTATTGGCGTCATCTTACATTGTTCTCACATACTATTTTGCAACAAAAACAGTGTCACCAATACCTACTATTGTAAAAACCTATATGATTAAAAAGAGTAATCGTGGAGTTTCTTGCCATGCTTCTTCTCCATAGAACCCTACACTTTGGAATGTGGCAACTAACTTCTGACAATTCAAAAGTGCCTGTTAACGGTTTATTTGAAATAAATTATGATATTTATTTGATTATTCTTTTCATAAAAGTATAATTTGTTTTACAAAAATATACATTTCTGAACAGGAATGGTTTAACATGCTTGTCATTGAAACAAATGTTACACTGACTTTAGACTAATACAAATAAATCAATCAATAGAAGAGTCAATCAGTAATATTTATGTTTTATTTTAAGGCATGTCTAATTGAAAAAAATAATTTTGATAAAACAGAAAAAGAATATGATTTCAAAGCTATATACCAAAGTGTTGATGATCCTATCAGTAATAAGATAGAAATTAATGATGAACCATGCAACATAAACTTTGACAGTGATACAAATTTTCTCAATGAAGATGGAGCTGTCAATTTGTTTTGTACTGATATTAAAGTTGAGAAAATTGAAGATATTACACAAAGTTTTGATGGAACTGATGTTCCATTAGAAATTGGAAAGCTTGAAAAAGAAGTATATAGTGACGGCAATGAAGTTAATTCTAAGCAGAAAAAAACTGAGTATACTAAATCCAAGCACTGTACTGGCAGTAATAATAAAACTAAAGTAAAAGAAGTGTACACATGTAAATTGTGTAAGAAAAGATATGGTGAGAATTTTTAAACTTTTGTTCTTGTCGTGTAATGTCAAATGGAGAATTTCTAAGATTTTATTTTGAAAGGTGTGACGTGAAAAAGCCTTTTAAGCCTTATTATTTCTAATTATTAAAATAAACAACTATATTTCAGGAAGGAAAAAATGTTATCTGAAACATATAAGTGTATGTAAATCTCCAAAATGCAGAAGTAAAATAAAAACCGACAATATAAACTATGATTACTACTGCGGTAAGTTTAATAAATAATATAGATTCAACATTATTATGTTGCAAATTTTTTTACCACTCCTTTCTTTCAGGGAGAGTTTATGATTGTGAGAATGTTGCTATGGATAATAAAGATGTAGTCAAGATGAAAGATGAATTCCAAAGTATTAAAAGTGTTGAAGAGGTGAAAAATTTAAGCCAAAACCAAGATGAGTCTTCATTTGTTTGTGGTAAGGACATTTTTACATTAAAAGCTTTTTTTTTTATGGGATAGCGGGCAACCGAGCAGACGGCTCGCCTGATGGTAAGTGATTACCGCCGCCCATGGACACCTGCAACCCCAGAGGAGTCACAAGTGCGTTGCCGGCCCTTTAAAGGTTTTGGGCCTCCGGTACCCTCACTCACTCGGCGAAACACAACGCAAGCGTTATTTCACGCCGGTTTTCTGTGAGGCCGTGGTATCAATCCGGTATTTATGGTTTAATTGCTTCATTTTTTTCATCCATATTTCTCATTTTTTGTGGTGCTCTAGCAAACCAGCCCTGTATCTGTCGGTACATCGGCATTTTTTAAGTCTACCTCGGTGACTTTACCCATCTTCTTGGTACATTCTGCTATTCAACACGGCCTGTAGTGTATATAGTATATTATATAATTATTAAGTATAATGCTATATTTCTGTCTTTGATATTTTAGGTCTATGTAAACGTAGTTTTACCTCTAACAGTGATGCACACAAACATTTAGGTGAACATTGGTCTAATAATGATTTATCCTGCAAGTTGTGTGATTTTGTTGGTGTAGACTTGGCTGCAATAGCTGCACATAGGTAATAAATTTTATTTATATTTTCTGTGTGTATAAATATATTGCTGTGACTTTATTTCTCCTATGCACAATCGCTTGCTCATTTTAGACCCATAGTATGATTTAGGTTATAAAAATCTCAATTTATTATACACTAGCTGTGCCCCGCGGTTTTACCCGCCCCGTTAAAAACTGCCTCGTTAGTCTAGTGATCCCAAGCGCGACTGCTGAGCAAGAGGTCTCGGGTTCGATTTCCGGGTTGGGCCAAGTGTTATTGAGTTTTTCTGTTAGGAAATTCTCAGTAGCAGCCCGGAATTTGGAATTGGACCCGATTGATGACAATGGGCGCACCACCTATCACATGAGACTTAATAACAGCATTGTTGAAATGTGGGAGTACAATTGTCTACACCTCTGCCTACCCGTTCAGGGAATACAGTCATGATGCTATGTGAAAAACATTCAGTACGATAATAAAAACTGATATAAAAACCTTTTCCTAACGAAAGCAACAAAAAAAGAATTATCAAATTCGGTGCAGTCATTAAGTTATGGCGTGACCAAGGTAAATAGGGATTCATTTTTATATATACCTATAAGGTCCTAATTTATTAGGTAATTTCCTTTTAAGGGGTCAATGTCTAAGTGATAAGGGTTCATTTAAGCCATAATTCAAATTTTTACAACAATGTTATTTTTTTCTTAATGTTCGCCGTTTAAGGAGCAGTTTTCGTCTTGCTAGTACTATGTTAATTACAAATAATTTGTTATATGCATTTAATTCTTAGCTTAAGTGAATGTATTTGACTTGTATATTACCCCTTCCAAAGGAAATTACCTAATAAATTAGGACCTTATATAAAGATAATTGGTGGCTTAGCTTTATATTCCAAATATTTTCAGGTATTTTCATTATCCACCCAAACAAAAAAAGCGTTTTGTATGCCACATATGTGAAGTCACAAAACTTTCATTGTTGGCTCTACACTTTCACTATAGACTGGCACACTTAAAGAAGGCCGGTGGTTTCTGCTCTCGATGCAACAGAGAGTTTACTAAGTTGAGGGGATGGAAGAAGCATGAGAAAACACATGGTCCTGGGTATATATGTGATATTTGTGGGAAAAGGTAAGTTCATAATAATTAACAGTTGAATACCTTGTTTCTAAGCTGTTGATTCTGTACCCGAGCCATATTTATAGCGCAAAAAATATACTCAATAATATTAGCAATAAAATGGGCAAACACAATATAAATCTTGCCATCGATACGATAGAAGAAGCAATAAAATTTTGCATAAGACCTTAGGTAGGTACTGTTGTGAATTAGTTTTAAAAGTTAAAAAAAAGGGCAACAATTTGCGGGACAAACTGGTCGACTTTTATGAGGGTCACTAGCAGCAAGACTTATTAAATGTTGGAATGGTCTAAAATGCCGAGGAGTAAGAAAAAAAAAGTTACATTTAAAATTATAATTTAAAGTTATTCAATTAAATCAAATACTTTACGTAGGTACTAACTATCTGTGAATATAGAACTATCTGCAAAAAGAGTAGCCGCAAAAACCGAAAATAATTAAAGTTTTCAATAGAATGTGGCCAGTAGTAGTAGTAATTAATACTTATTAATTCATAGATATTTTGTTTAAACATCATCGCCCATAAATACCTATTTTGATTACTGTACAAAGTTGTTTGTGTTATCAAAGAGACTCGTGGCTAAGTAACAGCCGTACAGATCGATCGATCGAGGTAAAGCTGCGTCTGCGGTAAGCGGTCTGTCAGTCTGTGGATGTATAAACCATCATTTTATACCCAAACCCCTCCGGGCCTCGTAGAGCACGTTAAACAGTGGTTAAACTGTCGGTCCCCGTATGTCAATTCAAGATCTATGACAGCCGTTATGGTATATATTCAAATGCCTGAAAGTCTGAGAAGTTTTACCACGACATATCGTGTTACCCATAAACTGGGCAGTCGTTTCGTGTAAACTACTGGTATTAGAATGCATCCGGATAGACTGGAAGCCAATCCCAAAGTAATTGGGTAAAGGCTATACACATAGACTGACATCGTTAACGGCCTTATTTATGTAGGTACCTATATGTTTTTTTTTTGCTATAACAGGTATTCTCACAAGTATATAATACGAGAGCACATGGCCAGCCATAGCAGTCCTAACATGCATATTTGCGACACATGTGGCATGATATTCAACCATGCCAGGTACTTAAATGTAAGTATATAATTATATTACTTCCTTTTTTCATTATATTTTAATATTCGTTAGATATAGGCAGCGTCAAATTATTTATTGATCATTAATTGTTTTAATGAATAAAATATATCTCGGTAAGTAATAAAATAAAACAAGAATAAAAGATGTACCCTTCGTAGTGGAGAAAACACCTATAAGTTCTAACTGTCAATGTTTCTTCTTTTAATTTTTCAGCGGCACATAAAGGCTGTGCATATGAGTACAGGACCAGTTAAATGTAGTCACTGCAACCGAATGTTCAAGAGTAAGCACACTCTCAACGTCCACCAGCAGATACTGGCCAGGAAGAAACGCGTCAAATGTGAAGTCTGTTTCAAGGAGTACCCGTCACCCGCCTTCTTGAAGTCACACATGGTCATGCATAGCGAAGAACGCCCTCATTGTTGTGATATATGTGGCTCTAGGTAACTACTCTCTTTATAATATAATGGCTCTTCCTTAAGTTTTACGCATTCCATCCTTTTGACGTAGCAAGCAAACAAATCTGGTATAGGTCGATAATTTTCAGGGTTCTGTTCTTCGAAAAGGAAAATGAACCCTTATAAGTGCACTCTGTTGTCCGTCTATCTATCTCTTTGTCAAAACCATTTGTCTTAGAAATGCGTGAGGGTAGCAAGTTTAAATTAGCATCAAATACTTAGATCAAAGGTCCCTTGCAGCTATAAAAAAACCATGCTTCCATGTCAACGCAATAAAATACAACCATTTATGCATATTTTGACACTCGCCTGTTATTCAAAGTCTATTGGGTACTTTACATACACATGTACATTTCCAAAATAAATAAAATAAAATAAAAAATAAAATGTAGTTTTTTTCTTTTTCAAGATAAATCTTTGAAAAGCATGCTTAGCGAACTCTAAAGTCATAATATCTCGCTCTGACCACTAATGCATCTCGACCTTTGCTCACCACCGCGAATTCTTCATCCATATTTTTAACACGTCGTTTAGGCGACGTCATTGCTATCTATGCAGTACCTATATAGGTGACCGAACCGACATGACTAACTTTGGAGTTGTCAACAATGTCGTAAAGAATGCAATTACCTTAATAATTCAAGATAAATCCTTGAAAAGCATTCACGCATGCTTAGCGAACTCTAAAGTTACAATACTTTTACATTTATACTTTTTTCTTTTTGTTATTACAAACTTACATTTGCAGTTATAGAATCGACTGTGGCGTATATTGATGTATGGGAGAATTAAGTTTGTTCTTTCATAGTTTACGAACTTCGGGAACTATTTTTAGGGTTCCATACCTCAAAAGGAATAAACGGATCTCTTATAGGATCACTTTATTGTCTGTCCGTCTGTCAAGGCCCTTTATCTCGGAAGCGCGTGGATGTATCGAGTTGAAATTAAAACCATATACTTACTGAGGTCTATAATCCCATGAAACTGTGAAAAAATTAAACTTCTAATTTAACGTAAAAAAACATACGGCCAATAATGCCGCAAAAAACGTATATTCGACACTCTCAAGGGAAGCAAAGGGTACTTTCCGTGGACCTAGAACTATGATATTTGGCAAATAATATCAATGTATACAAGTACAGGGAAAAATCTGAAAACTATACATTTGTAATTAAATCATAAAAAATATAGTTTTCTTAGAAGCCGATGGACGTCTTCGATTGCAACTTAATTAAATTAATGAACTGTTTATTATCTACTTTTTAAATTAAATTACATTTGATTACATCCATCGGTTTCTAAGAAAATTTCAACTATATGTGACGACCCTGGATACTTAACTCTTTGGTAGACTGTACCTACAAATTTGTACGGAACCCTCGTTGGGCGAGTCCGACTCGCACTTTTCCGGTTTTTATTATTTATTTAAACGGGATACGCATCGGTTGTAATGTCGACCTTCAGTCATGAGCAGGAATTGAACATGTGCTCCCCGGATGAATACTCCAGGGTCGGAATAAAAGTATATATAATACTAGCGGTCCGTCCCGGCTTCGCACGCGACTATAATTTGAGATTTAAACTATCCTATCTCTCAAGTTGGATCGAACTGCACATGGTGTGCGAATTTTATTATAATCGGTTAAGTGGTTTAGGAGTCCATTGAGGACAAACATTGTGACACGAGATTTATATATATTAAGATAATAATAATTCCTCGGGGGGCGTTGTTTATTCAAATCTTGCTCATGACTCTATTTGAAGTTTGGACTTCGCCAGGCATAGACACGTCAATGAATTGATAAAAAAACGGTGACTATACAAAGTTTTAGATTAGCTTTTTTTTTCAACAGGTACAAAGCCAAAAGTCAGCTCAAAGTCCACATGAGAAAACACACTGGCTACATGCCGTTCAAGTGTGAGCTATGTTCGAAACCGTTCGCGACTTCAAGGCAATTGAAAGTGCATTCGTCTGTCCACACGGGCATTCGGCCGTTCAGTTGTAAGCATTGCGATCGGACCTTCCATTCTAAGAAACTGGTGGAGACACACTGTGCGTTACGTCACAAAAATGAATTGAACGAAGAAAATGTTAAAGAATGAGCGCTGTACTATAACTACACTATAGAAATATGTGCGTTCATCTGTTGCAATAGGACTCTTTTTTTCATGGCACGTACAATTCCAGCATTGACAAATACGAAGGATAAAGACGGTGGAATAAGCAGAAGACACGCCGGACATACAGCACAATGATACTAAAATGAAATGGAAGAAGTAAATTTACTAGTAAAAATTAATTATATACAAATCTATATAAAGTATGTTTAACCACCTACATAATTGTATGTACTAAATAAAATAATCGTTGAACGAAAAACTCAAAATAATTTTAAGGCAGAATATTATTAATTATTATAAAAGTGTTTAATGCATTAATAAATATTATGTCTATACGAAAACTTGTTATTTAGAAATCCTCATTGGGTATTTTTTGGCCTATTACCGTTTCCAAATTTATCTTGATAGAAAAAAAAAGTTAAATGAAATCTTTGAAAAGCATTAACGCATGCGAACTCTAAAGTTATAATATTAAATGGAAAAAGAATACGGTCGTGAGCAGGATTCAAACCTGCGTCTCCCGGATATTTATATGCTATCTATTCAGTCCCTATACTATAAGGACTATTCAGTCCCTATACTATAGGGACTGAATAGATAGCAATGACTTCGCCATAAGACGCGAATTCTTCATCACCATTTTAACACGTCTTCAGTCGTCGTGTCGGTTCAGTTTCCTGTGAAGGGACTGAATAGATAGCAATGACGTCACCAAAACACTTATTAGAGTGTGGAAGAATAATTTACGGTAGTGAGCAGAGCTCAAGATGGCTTAGTGGTCAGAGCGCCTGGAGTATATAAATACTCCAGGCGCTCTGACCACTAAGCCATCCGCAGAATTCTTTTTGCATTTAATATTATAACTTTAGAAAAAAAGTGTACTAAATACATACTACTTCTGTAATAATAACAGGTTGTAGATAATGTATTGGTTCGATGTGTAATGAAACGTATTGTTGAGCTAAATTTTTTCCAAAGCGTGTATTTACTAAATCGGCCAGAAATTCCAAGCAACTGAATATTGTTTGTTGTTTTATTGATTTACTTAGGTACCTACGTAAGTTTTATTTTATGAAATAGTGTTATTGATCGGAATTCGTTTTTTTTTGTGAATTGAACAACGATTACCTATTACTCAAATGGCGCAATGTAGGTACAGTGGGCTTAATCTTGGTAATAATTTCGCTCGATTGACATTGGAAATATGTTAGTTCGTACTTTTAAACGCGAAAATGTCTAAGAAATAATTATAGATTCGGGATAGTATGAAGACAACATGCTAAAATTGAGGCGACTGTAATGTAGGTAAATTTATTTTAAAATTACGCGTTGTTTTAAGGTGTCTATTTAATATTGGAATTGGTATTAGTTTCAAGAGTAACCCCACAGATTATATGACTTAATATACAGTGGGAAAACAACTGCCAAAACATAGCTCCGATTAAAATGCAAAATACAGCAAAATCACTTCAACCAGAACGCCAGAATAGTTCATTTTTAATTCACGACCACCATTTTCCTAGGAAATGTCGCAAAGTTACAGCAAAATGCTATTTTCACTACGTAAGAAGCAGCCGTGTTGGCAGTCTTGTCTACTCCGCTCTACGGGTCTGGAAAATTTCAATAATCTAATATTTTACGTCGGGGGAGCGCCCAACTTTTGCATACACTGTTATTGGTCCATTTTTTACGCATTTCCTCGTTTATGCGAAGGGGGGTTGGCTAATCCATCACCGTCGGAGGCAGGGCGTCTCGTTAGCATAATGAATTAGTGGCTCAAAGTCGTGACAGTTCGACGGCCTGCGATCACGTCATGTCTGATTATGACGGTAATTTGTTCATTGAGCTCCACAATGTGTCAATACAATACGTTAGAGCTGTTGTTGTGTTAACCTTTTTTCAGAGCCAGGTGAACCTTGAAAAGGCGTTACCTACAGTTTGTCGTTAAGGTTCTTTGCTCTCGAGCGTGGGATGACAGGGGCGTGTGGTTTGATATATTGTCACGTAAGTATAGGTATGGAGAGGACACAATTCTCACATAAAAGTAGAAGCTATGATTACCGATTTACTATAATCGGGGTCAAGTTCGAGATCGCTTGTTTTGTTAGCACACATAAGTCAAAGTCAAAGTCAAAGGTTTTTATTGCATATAAACCATACAAAGGAGCTTATGAAAAGTCAGAATTTACGTGCATAGGATCACACCCGTATTCCTCGAAGGGGTAGGCAGATGTACCTATACAAAGTCGTATATCCCTTTTTCCCCTATTGTGTCATTAAGTCTTATGTAATAGGTGGTGAACCTATTACACAATGAGACTGCCCGACCCGGGACGCGAACTCAGGACCAGCGCGTTCCGGTTAATAGATCGATGAAAGGTTTCGTTTATTTGCAATCATTTCATAAACCATTCCAGTAACTATTTGTTGCACTAATGCATCAGTAATTTAATTAACCATAATAGCCTGCGTAATGGTTGATTCTATGAAGCGTTTGTATTTGACAGTACGTTGTTATAAGAGCTAGTTCACACAAGCGGCTCACGTCGCCGCGTCGCGGTTTGCATTCTGTTTTGTTCCCACTAAGTGCCGAAAGCCCCGTTGTTGCGTGCTTTGGGCACACCGCCAGTAGATACTACAGGCAATTTGTACTGTGTGTAAACATTTTATGAAGCTCAAAATGTTCACACGCTATTTTTCAAGGTGTTGTTTTCATACATTAAACACATTCATTCAGTTTTTTTATTTGTTCGGTAAATATAAAAGTCACCTTTTAATTTAAGATTTAACTTAAAAGACAATTTGCCGAAACGAGTTAGGTACGTGTTTTAAAATGTAAGGTTTTTGAGAACATAAAACATGGAGTTTTTAATAATCAACAGCCAAACAATGTGAGAGACAGGTTTTTATTGGGCTATAAAGCAAGACAATAATAAAAAAGAATAAATACAAATAAGATTAGTAAAAAAACACACATTCCCCGACCCATGCTCGAGCCGGCCCGCGCCGAGCTAGTAGCTTTAAATTCGTCCATTAATAAGGAAACTGATATGATCCAGCTAGTCCTTCCTTGTCCTCCCAACAACGCCCTAAGCCGAGGCTCGTGTCCCGCACGGGACGCCCTTAGCGATGATGCTTAGTTTGTAGTATTTTAAAATATGTTCTGGCTGGAGGCATCAAACTGCCTCGCCTTAGATATTGTCCGGTTACGCAGACAAAACCCCTCTGGGTTTCTGCAATGGGCCATAAAAAAAAGTAAAAATACAGTTAACGCACAAGATAATTTAAAGAACAAGCAGTACACACAACTATAAAAATAAATAAAAGAACTAGTCAGTGTTAGATATTCTTTGTATGCCTCACAGTTGCGCCGAACAGGTAGCCAGTTCAGCATAAGCCAGACAGAAGTCTAGCGATAGATGTGGGCGACGTCTAAAGCATATGATTCGAAATTTTAAGAAATTTGTGTTTTGTTTAGTGAGAAATTGCCTTGTTTTAGTGCGAAGGCTGGTTTTCATATTCTGAAACCTAAGAACCATCTATAATAATTGCTATTTTCAAAGAAACATTGAAAAAATAATAGACAAGAACGGGGCTTGAACCCGCGACCTTTGACGTTCCGTGTCATCACTCTACCAACTGAGCTACCTTGTCGTGTTCAAACCTATTGAATTTTCAATCCTCTTTGTATACGTCTTAAGGAGACGCCTGGTGATATTTATCTAGTAATCATTTACTGATTTACTAAACTACATGGCCTCAACATGTATTAAAAAAATATAATTATATATGATTTATAAAGGATTGGGATGTTGTTCGGCGATTTACAACTGCAAAGTGGTAACGCTGAGTTTAGTAAATCTGTAAATGATTACTAGATAAATATCACCAGGCGTCTCCTTAAGACGTATACAAAGAGGATTGAAAATTCAATAGGTTTGAACACGACAAGGTAGCTCAGTTGGTAGAGTGATGACACGGAACGTCAAAGGTCGCGGGTTCAAGCCCCGTTCTTGTCTATTATTTTTTCAATGTTTCTTTGAAAATAGAAATTAATATAGGCATTACATTGCCTCAACATGTATTAAAAAAATATAATTATAAACCATCTATAATATTTCGCCTGCGTGATACCTACACTATAGGCACTTTCACTTTCTCAGAAACATGTGAAATGTAGCTTTAGTTTATTTATTCGGTAGGTATATTGGCGCCTATCAATTTGTAAACAAATGACATCACGCACGGAGGCGCGCGGCGTCGTTGCTTGCCGTGAATCTATAATGTGAGGGGGTCTTAAAATGTACGAGTATTTTATCGAAGGCTTTTTTTTTTCAGAGTAACTTTCTGATAAAGAAGATGTAGGTTGGAATACCTCCATTCTGACCTATATAGGTTACTTATCAGATAGTCGATATACTATTTAGCGTGGGATACATATATAAACTCACGCTTTTTTCAAGTGTTGTTGAGTTTTTCTGTTAGTAAATTCTTAGTAGCATCCCGGAGCTTGGATTTGTGCCCGGTAGGTACATGACAATAGGCTCACAACCTACTTAGTAAGGTATATGGGGTGGGTGTACAACTGTGTACACCTCTGCCTACCCCTTCGGGGAATACAAGCGTGATGCTATGTTATATTACGTTTTTTTTTTCATAGAGCTAGGCAGAAACTACAGATCACCACCTGCTATGATTCTTACATACTATAACTACTTACAACCGTAGGTAAACACCTCTGCCTAACTAGAAGTGAATAGACACAGGCGTGATGCTATGTTATGTTAGTTACTAGAGAATTGAAAACTAGATACTTAATAATATTACCTAAATATAAAAAGATTTCGATTCGAATTAAAAGGATTCGAACCTGCGCCTCCCGGATAAATATAAATAAATATATTCGAATCCTGCTCACGACCGTATTCTGTTTCCATTTAATATTATAACTTTAGAGTTCGCTAAGCATGCGTTAATGTTTTTCTAAGATTTATCTGTATTACATACTTAATATTTAACAGTGAACAGTGATAGCCTAGTGTTATGACCGTCGAACTGGCAAGTCCGAAGCCATTGCACGCAACACTAAGTTTTCTAGTCATGTTCGTATTAAAATAACAATTAAGTATTACTTGCGAGATATGTTCTCGGTCTTGTGTATAGTCATATCAGAGGTCTACGGGCGGTTTAAACTCTTACACTAGGTTCTTCATCAACCACACGATGAAAGAGCGAATACACAACGGGTTTAGATTATATTTCCACCAATATTTTAGGATAGGTCAGAAGCCACCTAAATCGGCGAGCATGTATGAAGAGATTAATGAGCATAGATGAAGCGAAAGAGATGTGTCAGAATCGTAGCAAATGGAAATCGATAGTCTCTGCCTACCCCAATAGGAAATAGGCGTGATTGTATGTATGTATGTATTTTAGGCCTACATTAGATGGATATTCAATTAGAACACTAATGTGGGTGTTAGCTACTTGGCGCTTGGGGCACGTACCAATTAACTGAGATATGTGAAGGATATTAAATTAATTGTGTCTGAGACCTGGAAACGTCGTGGAGTTATTCGTGCAGAGATATTTAGTACAGTTGAGCATGGATAAAAGATTTGTCTTTCAATTTTTGTAACGTAAATATGAGTTACTATTATAATATATACTAATTAGTGTTAGTATTATCTACTTTGGCGTCTATTCTAATGTAGCTACCTAAACAAAGTTTTGAGCATATTGTCTCTTACTAACCGTTACTATAAGAGCGGGACGGGATGACGTCAAATCCAAATTTAATTATGCCAATCTTAAATTTCCATCCAATTTTCGTTTGACGTCTCTAATTTTAGTGGCTACCTAGAACAGCCTAAGTGTTGACGCGCCTAAATTCGCTTGATTCGTCCCGTGTTGCTCATTTTGTAACTGTTAGAAAAAGATGTCAGAGCTCTAAAATGATTTTAGGTTGCTACATTAGAATTGACGCCATTATTGTGCCATTTAGGTAGTTGTTATTAAATGGTGGATTAATAATAATATTAGTTCTATACCTTCAATCAACATCAATTCGCCTTAGTTTCTCCTTCATGACAGGATTCAGGTATTCTTGTTCGACCTAGCTTTGCGGTACTACACGGTTACCTATAGTTATTTGTTTAAAGTTACACGTTTTTTTCAAATTAGTGCAGGCAGAGATCCACATGATAAGTACGATTTTGACTCATTCACATTTTGGTTTTGTGTCAGAAAATTTTAGTCTACCGTACACAAATGTCTGTATTTTATGATAAAATGTTTGTCTCCTAATAAAGACGGCGCAGGGAGCACAAATATGTCTATCTGCGATACATGTCAGTGGCGTTCATACCTGTAGGTATGATTCGACACGCACACGGCAACTTTTATACCTACTTACATCATGTTGATATCTTTGAGTGGAATAGTTATTTATTCATCCAATCAGAATAACGAGCGAAGTCCCACACGCGCCAGTCATCATTAGACGGCGTAAATTCACTTATTGAGGCATACATAATTATACTACGATATTATATCGATGGATGGTTCTATTAGGAACTTGATAAATTATTATTTTTCTTTAAGTATCTTTATAGTCAGCTTCATAAGTGATAACCTGGTGGTGTGCCTGTTAACGCAGTAACACCTGCAATACCTGGATCCCGGTAAAGGTTAGTGGAGGCCTGTGGTTTTAGTCGGTAGAACTCCAGCACAACCGCCACAATAGGCGATCCACACACAATTAACAGATCCGTCTCCTACAACGTTTGCAGCCTGAAACACGACTAGGTCGCTTCACGGCATGGCTTCGTCCGGTGGGTGGTAACCAGTCGCGGCCGAAGCCTCTCACCAGATTGTGTTGCCTGTTTTGCACCACCCAGGGGCCGCGTGTAGGGATTCCATTTTAAGGGTGCACTCCTACGGACGCGAGCAACTCAACCCCTAGAAACTGTGACTTAAACTATAACACAAGGTTGTTGATCAACCACATGATAAGAAAAAAATGCGTCAAAATAAGTACTTGCAGATTTAAAGGTGATTTATTATCGCACATTTACTAACAACGCAATAATAATAGCATGTACTAGGAACTTCGATCACTAATAACTAGGAATCAAACCCAGGCGCTCCGCATTCGCGTCCACTAGCCTAGATAAGGCAGCACTGCATAAATAAGGCAGTCAATATTTTATTATCAGATGGTTAACTGAAATGAGGCGCTACACCGTGTCTAGGCTTCAGTATCAGATGTTAGCCAATTAGGGGAAGCGAGACTTTATAGCTTTCGTAGGCAATTGTTCACATTCCACCAAATTATATTGCCAAGTATTTGGATTTTCTCTTAGTCCCATAAACTAAGTCTAAAAATTCAGCGACGACTATACCTGCCTAAAAGAGAGTTTCGTGACAGTGTTTGAGAAATAACACCATAATGAAAATAACAGCATCACGCCTGTATTCCCCGAAGGGCTCGGGTAGATGGGTAATTTTGCGGTGAAGGCAATTGCGATCCGGGAACCCTGGTAAAGTTGTAAATTTTTGTGGAAAGAAAAATATAGTCGTGAGAAGGATTTGAACCTGCGCTTCCCGGATAAATACTCCAGGCGCTCTGACCGCTAGGTCATCTCGACCTCTGCTCACTACCGTGAATTATTCTTCCACACTCTAATACGTCTTTGGTGACGTCATTGCTATTTATTCATTCCCTTCCCAGGAAACTACCGACACGACTAACTTTGCAGTTAAATACAATGTCGTACAGATGCAATTACCTTAACAAATACAGATAAATCTTTGAAAAGCATTAACCCATGCATAACATGTATATTTATCTGAACCCTGATGAAGCTTTGTGGAGGACCGTTTAGTTTTTAGTCGGTAGTACCTATGGCAAAGGTTTGTGTTATATTGTATAAAAGATTTTCTCCATACATAAAAAGGTACATTCCCCCAATGCTGTTATTGAGTTCCATGTCATGTAGTGTGTGTGTGTCTAAAGCCATCTACCGGACATAATTCCTAACTCCGAGGGCTGAGATGTTTTATGAATAAATGAATAGAAGAACACAAACAAACGCTAGGTACCCGACATAGGAACCGAATCCAATACCTCATCATTAGCATCTGCGCATGCGGCCAGTAGACTAATGAGAAGGACAAAAATGTTATGCGCACTAAACCAAAAATTTACGAATGGTCTAATAGCTTGTTATTTATTACAATTTCGTTAGGACTGGCTGTCCGTAGGCCGTATAACCCATTAAATATTTGCGTAGTTAGTGGATCACCAAAACTACCACGCTTGGTCTGGTGGCGTGTATACTAACCCAAGTACTAATAGGCTTCTATTAGTATTAATGAGGAACCCCAAATATTTGTTATTTCGTCTGCGTCTTATTAAAAATAATGAAGTCGCTGATATATGTACCTATTGATAAGTATGATGATGATATATAGGTACCGATGAAGATATAAGGTACCTAACTGCCTACCCATATTTGATATCAAGTTCCCGAAACTTAACATTCTACCATGGTTTTCATGTAAACATCTCCAGAATTATTTCCAAACTTTGTTGCTGACGTATTATTTATTCTTATATCTAATAAAAACCTTCGTCATAACCACGATTACATATGAACATACACAAGCCGCCAAGTCAAAATATTAAAAGTTCTTGGCAAAATATCAAGTCAGCGGAAAGTTTGAAAGCCAAGCGTTATGGTCCATACAATATCGGGCGCGGATACAAAACAGGGTCGTCTCGCAGGGCATAACAATTCAATAGAATAAGGTAGCTAACCCCTAGTGGGGAATAAAGCTTTCAGCTTTTGCGATACAAAGGTCAGCTTCGAAACGACGTTGTGGCATCCCTAATATTGCGTACATAAATATAATTTTTGTTCGTACAGCTATATGTATGAATGAGGGAAGGCTTTATTGAGCGAAGAATATCGTTATTGTAATAATGACGGCTCTAGTTATGTTGTTGGGTCTACTTAACCTTTGGTACGAAAATGAGTGGATGTTTGATAATTGATCCCGTTTGATATTAGTGAGTGGGTTGATAAACTAAGTAGGTCCTTGAATGGAAATTAAATACCCATGAAACTGTGTGAATAATAATATTTATTATAAGTAGTATGTCTTCTACTGCCACGATACTCTCCAATTCTTGTATGAGATAAGAAACAAGCAGCTTTTATAATCCCTTAGTACCAAAACCAACTTAGAAGAAAATTGGTCCTTTGATCCAGATGACCATTAACACTCTTAATACTATATTTCCATAAGTACTCCTTAACGTAAACCTATTTCAAGATTCCAAACAGTTTCATATCCAATTCACCGTAAACGAGAACGTTTGCGTTAAGATTTCATTAATAAACTTCATCTGCCCACTTATAAGTAGGTACGGTAGAACATTATCGTTATCACCCACCATTATAACACCGAAACGATCTTTTTAGTAAGATTAGATGAGCAATAACAGAATCCTTTGTTTAGTAACACTGTCGAGCTTTTTAATTACCACTGGTTTGATGAGTATACAGGATGTGCGAAAGGGCGTGGATGAGATTTTATAGAGCGATTACATTGAGAGTATGCTGTCGAGTAGACAAGATGACCTCATCGACGCTACTGACAATGCGGTTGTCGTAGCAGGGTTTAGGGCTGAAACAATTTAAATTACCATCGATACGTTGAGAAGAAGACGAAGTAGAGAAGATATAAAAATAATGGGAGTCGCGCAAAATGATTCTAGAGGATGGAAAGCAATGTCAAAATCTTTACCGACAAGCATTGAGCTATTTTAATACCTAAGAATGTTATATTGTTTACAAATTTTCTGTTTTAAATTCCCTATTCGTTGTTCCTGACGTAATGTGTTATTTTCGTAATTAAACTTTTGAGTACAAAGTAGCTGCATCGATGGATGAAATGTGTCACAGTTAATAGGTTCAATTATTTTTTTCTCAATTAAAATAGGTTTCAACTTTGGCTATGTTTAAAAATTATGCTATCAGTTTTATTTCAATAAGTTTTACTTCTAATTTTATATTGTTGAATTTCCTAAATGTTATATTATGGGTTAATTACCTGAAATAAACTATAAATAGTACCTGGTAATAAATTATTCCTACTTTACATCTCAAATTTAAAACATACACTTTTCGCACCCTGTATTGTTTATGCTTTCAGTTTTTAATGATATTGTTGTTGGCTTTGTGTTACGGGCAGGTGACAATATAGTTTCATATCTGATCTACATCTCACGGCCCACGCACGTCCCACGCCATCTAGCTATTTTGTATTCGGGTACATCTAAGGATGAAAAAACCGGAATATCTAAGTTTTCTAGGCACCTGTCATATTTACCTACATAGCCACACTTATTTTTGTGTTAAAAGTCATCATCCGTTGTGCCGGACTCCTCCCGAACAAAACCATACTTTCCTTCTCTCAAAACTGCCGAGGTCCCGGCGTTGCAACTGTATTTACTGCAATTCCTACTCTACCTTAAGTACCTTACCTTTTGATTCGAATTTGTACCTAAACTATCTACTGTTAGAAGGTGAAATCTAAACAGGTTTATGTTCTAATTACATTTATTAAAATAATACAAAACAATTCAATGACTTCACAACGTTTACGCGCGAAACGCTATTGTCAGAATGCCCAACAAGTAGTGCGGGGATCAAAGACTCCACGGAGCACCACAGATTATAGCAGCCGCCTTTAGAATCGACTGTGTCTTCATTTTCCGCCTTACACTACCTAATTTATGTAGGAACTAATTTATCTAGGAACGAAAATTTAATAATTTACTGACATATTTTTATACTTATTAAAGCATGCGAAAAATATTTGTGGAAAGATAAATACGGAACGGAGTAGGATTTGAACCTGTGCCCTACGGATGAATACCTATCTCCTAAAGTTTTCATACTGGGGTGCAGGAGCTAATCGTGCTTACAAACGTATCTTAAAATCTTTTTACATTCCTACTTACTCTATGTAAGAAGTTATTAGGTATATTTCGTACGAGCGTACACAGAAATATAAGTACTATAACTAGCTGTGCCCCGCAAACGTTGTTCTGCCTTAACATTGTTGTGGAGAGGAACACATTCTCACGTAGGCGTATAAAAAATAGGCTACGACCTATTCTCAGGCCTACTAAATATACACAAAAAAAAAAACATAAATACGGTCAATAATATACACAAAAAAAAACATTAATAAGCCGTTTCGAAGGTATTCGTAACAAACACTGTGACACAAGATATTTTTATATTAGATTATCTACCTTATTCAATCGACTGGATTGCCTTTCCTTGAGAATTATCCACTTCATCATTAGCTTATAGAAGTCCATCGCTGGACATCCCCAATTTCACATCGTTGAGTCCTATCCTCGACTAACCCTACTTAGCCTCTACCTTTAAGCCTCTCTAATGTTTAATTTAAATTTACTAAGGCTTAGTCAATTTAATTTTTCTATATTTTATGTTTTTATTCTATTTGATCTCGTTGGATACCCTTAACTGTGCAAGTTTCTCCCACAAATTCTAGTTAATATTCCCTTCATTCAAAACCACTCATACATAATCATAATCCATTTTCCGATGTGCACACGCCGATTATTCCTATTATAATCCCAGAAACGGAAAACGAACACTCATTATCGATGCATACGCATGGCGGCATCCGAATAAATTGCTGACAAATGCCATTGACATTCACTCACGCGTCAGATCTAAAACGAAGGTATATCTCCAATAGCATTAAAAAGGGTGTATTTAAAGACCACTAGGAAGGATTTACAGATTCTAGATGGGCAATCCAAACTCTATTCTCGTCGTATTTTCTATTTACAAAAATTATAACTAAGTACTTAGTGTTTGTTGCCTATGCGCTTAAGCGTTTTTAAAACATTTTATACAACTTGTTAAAGGTAGGACGTGAAATGTATGACGTTACCGCATCCAACGGAGAGCGATTCGTATCGTCGACTGCCAAGATATTTCAAACCGGCTAGACCCCTTGGCGCTGCGTAGAGATGTGGCCTCGCTATGCATCTTCTATCGCCTATACTATGGGGAGTGCTCCGAGGAATTGTTCGGACTGATCCCTGCCGCCTCTTTCCGCCATCGTTCTACGCGACAGCAGTTCCATCCCCATCATTTAGATGGTTGGCAGTCCACAACTGTGCGTTTCTCTAGAAACTTTCTGCCTCGCACAACAAAACTGTGGAATGAACTGTCGCCTGCGGTATTTCCGGACCAATACGACCTTCAAACCTTCAAGAAAAGAGCGTACTCCTTTTTAAAAGGCCGGCAACGCACTTGTACTCCTCTGGTGTTGCGGGTGTCCATGGGCGGCGTTAATCGCTTACCATCAGGCGAGCCGTCTGCTCGTTTGCCCCCTATAACATAAAAAAAAAAAAAAAAAAAAACACATTAAAAAGTAGCAGATTTCATAATTACAGAAAAATCTTTTAAACGTATTAACATATGCGTAGCGTACTCTAAAGTTATAAATTGTTTTGTCGACTGACTCGACCGTCGAGTTAGCTAAGTGTTTAGAGTGTCTGGAGTATTTATCCGGAGGAGATGCGCAGGTTCGAATCCTGCTCATGAGCGTAATAATTTTAGATTTCATAATTGTTTACATACATCTTCTTCTATCGATATGTGAAAAAGGGAGTTGGCCGCCTATGCAATGCGACAATTTACTTTAGATAGATGGATTTATATATTAGGTTTTGTTTTTGGTGCAACCAATCGTTTAACTTTTAAAATTATAATTCAGAATGTTCTTGAAAGGAATTCCGTACCTTACGTCATACCTAAGTGCTTAGGTAAGTACGTCAAATGTCTCATGCAAGAATATATAGCAACTATTTACATAGGCAAGAAATCGAGTTATATTCTGCAGTGGAAGGGAATAGCGGCGTTTGGAAAGCAAAAGACCCAAGATGGCCGTTATGACGTTGATTGTTGACCCCCAGGGGTGTTTAGCAAACGTATAGGTAAGGGGTAAGGGAACTAATGGAAAAGATAAATACAAACTTAGTTTTATACGTTCGCGCGGCTGTGGAAAACATGCAATTACCTATAAAGTTTGATTTAAGAAAATACATGTCAACTGCCTTATTGGTCTGCTGTCCTGGGTTTGATTCCCGGGTCGGACATTGTTATTGAGTTTTTCTGTTAGAAAACATTTATTTATTTTTTATTAGGTTATCCAACAATTGTTTACACATAGAAATTACATTGCGATTGACAGATATACATTTGCAAGTGTAACAATCACTTACAGGCTAACACCGCATGAACAGTAAACGGGTAAAATATACGAAATTAATTATACATATATATATTAACATCGAAGTAATTTCCTGACTAAGTCCATTGTATCGCGTATATAGCGGAGTTATTGGATTAAATAGAGTATCTAAGTATTTATTATTGGGCACCGGTTACTACTCACGTGCATTCTTTGGGTTTGCCTCGGGTTTGTCAGTCTGACTCGCGACATTGCCGCGGACTCAGCTCATGACTAAAGGCTCCGTTCGAGTTCGAAATTAGTCGGGCAAACCCAAAGAATTCACGTGAGTAGTAACAGTCTGACTCGTGACATTGCCCCGGACTCAGCTCATGACTAAAGGCTCCGTTCGAGTTCGAAACTAGTCGGACAAACCCGAAGAATGCACGTGAGTAATAACCGGTGAACAACAATTAATATGAATATGCCTCACGAAAGTTATTATACCTAAGTATTATCGAAAAAGCATTTACAACATAACACTGGAAATCAACAGAATGTAACCGTTTTTTTTTTATATTTACAAAAGCGTTTTATTACCGAAGCAATGACAAACATAATATTCCGCATTCATACCTACATAATATATTTATAACTTTAGTTGAGCCTCAAATAAGCACATTTGGAAGCATTAGGTATGGTTAAGGCGTTTTTATGTCCCGCAGATCGTGTCCGGAATCTTAACGGAGTATTGGCTAAAAGTTTTCAAGCTTACATATAACCTCCCTGGAACCATAAACGATATCGCTTACGGGGAAGACATCTAAAATAATATCTATTCGATAGAAAGTAATAGTTTGGCGTAGTAAGATGCGGTTCTTTAGTTGAGTAAACTTGCTGTGTTGGCGTATCGTGCTGTGTTGGTATTTGTAGCTCGACTAGTCGCAATCGCAACTGTGTAGGGGTCTTGTCTATAGTAAAATTTTACAAAACGAGACAAAATTTAAGCCTAATATTCAATATCTTCAGTGCACTATGTTTGCATCAGTCGTTTTTATCTCCTCTTATTTTAAAGATATATCTGTTTCTCTTTCTTTAGCACTTTCTGTTCGCCAAAAAACACTCAATTCGCTGTCGGTTAAGCACTCTGAGATCGGGGTTTTATCCACTAGGAATAATCGCGCTACGTAAATGTTTCATTACTTAATACTTACCTATAGTGCATGCACGTTTATAATTTCATTATTAATAATGAATTTTCTAATCCATTTCCACCTGATACGATTCTGACATCTCTTGCTTCATCTATGTTCATTGATTTCTTCATAGGTGCTCGTCAGTTTAGGTTACACTTGATGTGCAGTTTTTTCCTCTGCCTACCCGATGGGCGTCATCGTGGGTATGTAAATTTCTACACAATATGATATATCAAACGTGAATTGTAATATATTATACTGCATTATGCTTGATGGTCTATGATGATGACATAAATTGTAACCAATGTAAGTTTATTTAAGTACTGCGTAAATATCGGTTATAACTTTTTGTGTCACACCTCGTTGGTCTAGTGGTCCCAAGCGCGACTGCTGACCATGAGGTCTCGGGTTCGATTCTCGGGTCGGGCAAAGTGTTATTGAGTTTTCTTGTTAGGAATATCTCAGTAACAGCCCGGAGTTTGGATTGGTGCCTGGTAGATAGCAATAGGCTCACCACCTATTACATATTACATGGGATTTAATAACTTTTATAAATGGTGAAATGTGGGTGTACAACTGCATACACCTCTGCCTACTCCTTCGAGGAATACAGGCGTGATCCTATGTTATGTTATAATGCTATGTGTCACACCTCATCTTAGTACCTACGAACATGTGGGCACATGCGTAAGGTCGTGGGCGTGTACTGAGCCTAAGCAGGGATTCCCATATTAATGGAGTATTAATATAAGATGATAGGCAATAAAACACATCCTTTGTTTTATTTCGATGAGGAAAATATTTATAAAACAAGACATTGTATTTATCTTAGTTCAATTGTGGGTCATCATTGTTTGTAGGTACCTACCTAGGTACCTATTGCTTTACTTAACTTTATGTATCTAATCATTCGAAATGCATCCAATGCTTTCTAATAGGTGTTTAGACATCTACTATGAATTCCTGCATGGTTCATTTTGCATCAATATAAATTCATAATGAACTGTGCAAATAATGGTGGATTTCATAGTTTCTATGGCAGTTGAGAGTATGTCATGCTCACTAAAATGTCTCGCTGATGGTGGCGTGTGTGTTGGGTCATTCGATTCCCTACAACATGGTTGAGTTGGGTGATGCTGACGCATGCGTCATGTTCGTGAACGGGCGCCGTCAGTTGGGACTGGTCATCTCTGGACTGTCATGACAGGAAATTTGAATTGTTAAACTACACTCTTTTAGTATTATCTTACATTGTTCTCCCATATTTAAATTATATTTTTTTTTGCAACAGAGTCAGTGTAACCAATACCTGCTATTGTGTAAACCTATTTTATAAAAAGAGTAACCATGGAGTTTCTTGCCCGTTCTTCTCCATAGGAATCTACACTTTGGAACGTGGCAACTAGCTTCTGACAATTCAAAAGTGCCTGTAAAGGGTCTAATTGAAATAAATGATTTGACTTTGACTTTGACTTTGACTATCTTAGAAAAATATTAAGTGTCACAAAATGATTAGTTAAAAAAAAGTTGACTCATGCAGTAGTGTTCGCTCCACATGCGTTAATGCGTTTGAAAGTTTTATCTGTATTAGAAATGCTTCATCATTAATCTGTTCACTCGCGAAAGTACAAAATTTTACTTTATAACAGTATCCGCGATTCTTTCTCGGAAGACGTTATAAACCGTTGTGTTGAATATCTATCTAGTATAGATACGTACCATTTTATATTTATTTGACTACCTATAAAGCAGGATTTAAACTCCATATAAACTAACTCCTCCGTCCGCGTAATTTTCGTAAAAGGGGTACAAAGTTTTTGGTTCACGATTTAATATAATAATATATAAATAAAGATAGATACCTAACTATATACATAAGATAAGTGTTCGACAACTGACGTCATCCTAAAATAAGTATATTTGTGTTACGCCAAAGCAATCAACACGGTTGAGAAAGCTTTCAATATGTAACATCAAACATTTACATATTATACATACATTCCTACGTATAATAACATTTTCTTGTTTATCTTCTAGGTTTCTATCGAACCCTTCTTTTCTTCGAACTTTTGAACTGAAACATCGAAATAATATAAGTTAAATTGTTTGCAAAGTAATTCATATACATATTAATATTCAAAACGTTATTAATTTTTTCGACCTCTGCTCACTACTCCGAATTCTACTTACACATTTTAATACGTCTTTTGGTGACGTCATCGCTATCTATTCAGTCCCTATATAGGTGGCTGAACCGACACGACTAACTTTGCTGTTAATACAATGTCGTACAGATGCGATTACCTTAACAAATACATATTAATATTTCAAATGCATCAACGCATGCGTAGCGATCTCTAAAGTTATAATTTTTTGTGGGAAGAAGCAAAGCGCCTGGACTATAAGAAAGTACGCGATTGCGTATGATTGTATCTGCACGTTATGACGGGTTTAAAGAAAATAGAGTTCATTATCATCTCATTTCTTGCTATATTATTAATGCCAGCTTATCAAACTTAGGTTTTACGTTCGTAGCACTTATTATTGCCCTTTCCTTCAGGCGGATAAAATGCCTGTGCGCATGCCATCTGATACGGTAGCGCTCGAACCCACTAAAACATCCGCGCTCTGAGGCATGCTGCATCCGCTTCCAATGAGAGGCCACGAGAACTGCTGCGTATTGCTCAATCGAAACCAAAATAAGTTTTTTTTAATTCAAATAAGGCTAAAAATTTGCGTCAAACGTCAAAAAAAGACAGCTCTCAAAAAGCCCACCTTTCACCGCTTCCTAGTGTTTAAACTGGGAAGATGACTCAACCAACACGTCTGTCTGTATCATGATGAATTATTTATAGATTTTATACAAATCAAAATGGGGTTTAATCATCATCCCCCTGCCCTTATCCCAATTTATTTGGGGTCGGCGCAGCATGTGTACTTCTTCCATACATACTTTCTACTTGTACTGGAATGCTGCTAAAGTTTTGGTTATATTTTACGACCGGCCGCCTGCCTAACGGCAACCCTTATTGGGAATGCTGTTGTTGGTGGTAACCGCCACTAATACAGTCTCCTTCTAGCTATGTCACACTAAATGTACGGAGTCTTACTATTTAGTATAAGACAAAATGTTTAAGGCACAATTGTTAGCTAGCACGCGCCTATGTAACTTTCACTATCCCTCAAGCGGTGGTCCTGCACTCGGGCTTATCGCTACTGCGGCGATGTTCGTCTTTCACTAAAGGCCATGCAATGCGACTGATATTATCCCCGCTGGCCTCTGTTAGGGCGGCATAAATTGACCATGTCACCTACTACACACGATCAGGTGCGCAAAGCATATATTATAGCCTGAACTGATTCCATGGAAATTGACCACAATAGTTTATATCAAAAATTTTAGAGCCTCTATAGATTTGCTATTTCTAGCATCAGCGATCACCCCTTATCCATACAGTGACTGAAGGCTAAAACGCGCGATTTGATGACTACCGTGACCGAACGCAAAGAGTTGGCAAAACACGCTGTCGTTCTACAGCATTAATGCTATTGCAAAAGCAGCAAGCCTTAAGTTGTAAAAAACTAGCTGCTGCCCGCGACTTCGTCTGCGTGACAAAAGTCGGCTATGTCCTTCTTCAAGGTCCAATCTATCTCCTTGTCAAATTTCATTACGATCCGTTCAGCCGTTTAGTCGTGAAAAGGTAACAAACAAACAAATAAACAAAAATAGTTACTTTCGCATTAATAATATTAATATGGATGTCACCGTTGAATTTTAGGCCTTAGGTGTGATTACAAGAGCTGGCCTTAAAAATCGGAAATCTGTGCATTTTCTGCAAGGAAATTCTTTTGCATAAGTGTCCCAATTTTAGACTAAACGTCATCACAGTATTGAGGCCAGATTCATCACAAAAACAAAGCACAATCCAGCTCTATTCTAGCGCAACAAAGGCCAATCATTGCGTAACATCATAACGCTTATTATGGCCTCGTCGAGCGTCCAGCCGAGCGAAACTTTAGCCGTTACGCTCTCGATTGTCTCCTGAGGAAATTGAACCACACCGGAATACGCCGCCGGCCAGATTTAAATCTATGTAATTACTTAAAGCGGACCAAACAGACGTCCAATGTCCAGGTAACTGACCTTTAAGTTACGGATGTAACTTTAGAGTATCTACCTAATAGATTTTTGTTGTGAAGGAAGATAAGGATTTTGTTAAGGTAAAATGTATAGAAGTTTTTATTTGTTTGAGTTTCTTATCTCGGACTTGCTTGGTAGAATATTGTTTGGGTGAACATGAGCCTTTTGGGAATAGTCACTGCAAAACCACATCAGGCAACGCAACTCAAAATTTGTAACCTAAATTCATATTGTGCATGTATTTATCTGATGAAAGAAATAACTAAAACTAAAAGTTATGCCAAATAAAACAGTTTTCCAAACAAAAACAAATAAAAGTCAGAAACTTCGTTTAGCTACCCGTACTTAATAAAATAAAGTTTAATGGTTTCGTAACGGAGTTCTAAAGATTTCGCCGAGCCATCTGCTGCGTCGTCAAAAGATTTCGCCATGAATATTTTGGGCAGTTCCCTAAGCAGTAAAGTTCTTTACTTGGTACACAATTATGACGGCTCTTAACTGTGCGGACCCATGCATATTGATGAAGGCGCTACAACAAAACAGGTGCGTCAGGACGCAGGTTATGGGGAATGACCTCTTATAATTCTTACTCCCTATTTTACATTAATCTAAATTACTCTTTAAATATTAAATGGAAAAAGAATACGGTCGCGAACAGGATTCGAACCTGCGCCTCCCGGATGAATACTCCAGGCGCTCTGACCACTAAGCCATCTCGACCTCTGCTCACCACCGCGAATTCTTCTTCCATATTTAACACGTCTTATGGCGACGTCATTGCTATCAATTCAGTCCATAAACAAGTGACCGAACCGACACGACTAACTTTGCAGTTAATACAATGTCGTAAAGAATGCAATTACCTTAATAATTCAAGATAAATCTCTTTCCATTTAATATTGTAATCTTTTTCCATTTAATATTGTAATCTTTTTCCATTTAATATTGTAACTTTAGAGTTCGCTAAGCATGCGTTAATGCTTTTCAAAGATTTATCTTGTACTCTTTAAATGATAAAGGGTTAATAATGTGTGTGTGTGCGTTTGAAGGCGCGCTGTTATACCAGACTGGCTCGTTGGTCAAGTGGTCACATGCGCGACTGCTGGCCTTGAGGTCCTGTGTTCTATTCCCGGGTCGGATAAAGTGTTAGACTATGTTTTCCTGTTTTTTATGCATTTAAAAATCCAAGTCCCAAATATCCATTACCTACTGCACATATCTACAAATTATAGGCATAAGTATGTATACATATCTATAAATTTTGCTTGTACGACTATGTTTTGCCAATTTAAAGTGCCTTGTGTAGTGTTAAGCTATATACATTCAACAACATAGGTATTGACTTAAGACAAAGGCAAACTTGGCACATTACTAGCAGTATCGGTGCAACATTGTAATAAACCTAGTACATTATTGTTGCATGCTGTTCCAACGGTTAAACATAATTTGAAGTCTTGCTTAAACAATTTTGTCAGTTTGTATCTGTATCCTAGTTAGTTAACGTTGTTAAGTAAATATCTACACTTTTACTTTTATGGGCCAGCTTCCAGTCTAACAAGATGCAAGATAAGCTGGTACAAGATAGGTTCGTGTTGAACACCTTCTTGTTCAAGTATTACCTTTCATACATTGTAAATAGCGCACCAATAATTTTCATTGCTAAATACAATATTTTTTATTGCTGGTTCTAATATACGCATACCTATCTCTTAAAATATCTGGATACGATAAGGATATCCTTATCGTATCCAGATATTTTAAGAGGTATCTAGGATACCAATGGGAGGAGATTTATACTTAGCGGTAAAATAAGACCATCAAATGTGAAAATAGGAATAGAGCAAATTTTATGTTGGACCCGCAAAGCAAATAATAAAAGCAAAAAAATTGTTCATTAGGACCATTTTTAGGGACCTCAAAAGTTAAAAAAGGGAACCCTTATAAGATCACTTTCTTGTCCGTCTGTCCGTCTGTCTGTAGGTACGTGTGTCACCACCGATTTTCTCATGAATGGGTAGACCTAGCAAGTTGAAATTAATGCCAGATACTGAAGTCTATAGTCCCTATTAGGTGTATAAAAATCAAGGTCCTGAGTCAACACGATAAAATGATATGGGCAAATTTAGATTTTCGCGAAAACTTACCTACCAAAATTTACCTTAACTTTTAGTGGTAACAATCATCAATTCCTGGAAACCATTCAAAACAAAGACCTATTACATAACTAAGATGATATTACAACAGGAGGAGATATCACGTTCCAAACAATAAAAAAAAAGATCGCAATATAGGCCTCTACGTTCGTGAAAGTTGATAAAAAACAGAGTACAATTACTCGCACAATATAATACTCCTGGTTTTCAGGTCAGTACATAAATATGTCTCACTACTAATGAATTTCTTTCGCGTTCTACTTATTCAAGTTAATCTACAAGTAAATCGCGTTTTCAAAGTAGGTAAATGTCTTTTAGATACTTCTTATCTTAGCATTTAAACAGGCCTTGATACTAAAACGTGGTTTCGTGAAAAACTATAAGTCTTGGAGTCTCTTTATCTAGATTGTGAGACCTCAAAAATATTCAAGGAAACTTTCGATTAGTTGAAGCCAGTTCCTTCTTGTGTAAAGAATGTTAAGAAAAGATTGGGTTTTTGATATTAAAAATGGTGTCGCGACTTTATAAGATTTTTTGGTTGGTGTAAAGCCTTAGGGGCGCTACCTACTTATTTTGTATATTTATACTACTGGATATTTGTAAGGTAAATGTCTGATCTAAGTAATAAATTGATGCTGTATAAAAATTCTCACAGAACTCTACCTAAACATAGGCACATTAATAACAGTAGTTTTGGCTCACGTGTGTTAAACATTGTACCACATAAATTCTAAATAACAACCCTTGCTGAGATCCAAAGTGTTTCATCATTATCTTAATAATACTTCATCATAAAAAATCCTCTGAAGATATAAATTACACAATCAATAGATTGCTCACGCAAAGCTGCCACTTCTGATCCGCGTAACACGTAGTATGGGGGACGTTAGGTACATCCCCTCGACCTGGGCTACCATAAGTACCTATAATAGGTTCAGTCACCTTTAAAGGGACTGAATAGATAGATATAGCAATGACGTCACCAAAAGACGTATTAAAATGTGGAAGAAGAATTCGGGGTAGTGAGCAGAGGTCGAAATGGCTTAGCGGTCAGAACGCCTGGAGTATTTATCCGGGAGGCGCAGATTCGAATCCTGGTCATGACTGTATTTATTTCCTAACAATAAAAATTATAACTTTAGAGGTCGCTCCGCATGCGCGAAAGATTAATCTGTGTATAAAACATTAATGTTTTTATGTTTCTAGTTAAACCTCAACAAATTCCAAGCCATTTGATATGTTTTATATCGTTAATTTTTTTTCATTTATTTAAACAAATTTTATTTTACATGTGCCTAAAATAGATTCACAAAAAAAGCAATTTCGTTTCAATGTTTCTAATTTTATCAAATAGTAGCCTTATTTCAGAAATATTGTATAGTTTTTATTAAAATGTAAATTTTCTGTCAGACGAAAAGAATCTAATGTATTAAATTAAATTGTTCTTTTCAAACTTATTTTGGTTCTTATTTTCAAACTTTGAATATAAGTAGGTACCTAGTAGCAAAACAGTGCACCTAAGTATCGACATAGGTTAGTGAACCCTTCGCACGAATAGATTCGCCTGGGTTTGTCTACCCACCGAAATGCGTTAAGGCTACATTTTTATAACACCCACATTTTTTATAACCTATTACATTTTATAAAAATATAACCAAGACATAGCTTTAGGTTCTTTTGCAATATAAAGTTTAGGTACACAGTTTGCCTTTTAAAAATTATAAATATGAAGTTTAAAAACGATTATTTCTGTCGAAACCTTTATTTTAAAAATCAACTTTCAACATAATATTCTAAGAGCTCCTTGGAACTTGTTCACTCTGGGAATATCTTTCTTGTAAACGTAAGTTTATTAATTTTATGAGGGCCTGACTGTGGCTTTTATATTTTACTAGCTTATGCCCACGGCTTCGCTCGCGTGGATGTCGGTTATCGCGACCAAAAGTAATCATGAACCCTACCATAAATCCCGTTCCCGCTTTATAATTGCCCATTTTTTAAAGTATTAAAATGGATGGAGTATGTTATCCTTAAGAGATAGACATATACCATCGCGGACTTTTCTGTACACCATACATCATTTTGTTATATCTCAAAGGGTTTAGGCAGCGTTTTCGTTGAAAACGACACCTCCAACAAATGTCATTATATTTCAACAAATGATATATTAAAACATTCCACTTGAATCACTTGATCTATTAAAAAAAACGCATCAAAATCCGTTGCGTAGTTTTAAAGATCAAAACTGTCGTTGACGTTCAAAAAGAACTAATTTTTAGCATAATTTGAATAAATAAATTTTGATTTTTTGATTTTGAAATCGAGTGGCGATATGATCGATGGAATGTTTCTAAGAAAAGGTAATGAAAAGGGACTGCGAGGGAGTTTTACTACGAAAATAATGACCTACTGTTGCAGGTCCTGATATTTTCAATATAATCAATTCAAGCAAATTAACAGTTATGTACATAATAATATAATTTCGTTTTCCAAGACTTGACCGTTAAACAACCACAAAATACTGTTACATGCATTTAATGTTGGGACAAAGGTTCCGTTCAGTGAAGCTGAATATTGTTCCCAGCATTGTTCAACAGAAAATCCTTTCGCCACCATTTCTTATCGCCCGCAGCCCGGAATGTAACTGCTATGTCTGTAGCGTGAACTTACGAAACAAAACAAAAGAAAATACTACACAGGCGAGAAGGCATCTCAATAGTATCACGAATCGCCGTAAAACTTTATAGCTCAAACATTGCTCGACTTACCATAAGTAGGTACTTGACTAGGTATAATATTCTAAAACTCAATAAAACTGCCTCGTTGGTCTGGTGGTCCCAAGCCCGACTGGTGAGTATGAGGTCTCGGGTTCGATTCCTGGGTCGGGCAGTGTTATTGAGTTTTTCTATTAGGAAATTCTCAGTAGCAGCCCGGAGTTTGGATTTGTGACCCGTAGATGGCAATAGGTTCACCACATATGACATGGGACTTAATAACAGCACTAGTGAAATGTGGGTGTACAAGTGTGTACAACTCTGCCTACCCCTTCGGATAATAGGTACAGGCGTGATGCTATGTCTCATCAAAACTTAACTTCGAGCAAAAATGTTATTATAAATTCCCGGTTCACTTTAAATCATGTGCGAATAACGGTTGGTTTTAAGATCAGTAGGTATTTGAATGCCTATCGAAATTCATGAAGATTTGTGTATCTGTAATTTTATGGGATAGATGTGAATATAAAAAAAATAAGCATCAGTAATTTCAATATTTGCATAAAAATATAAGAAACTTAGAAAATATAAGCCTAATCAGTAGGTATATCTGATGAACAAATTACGTAGACTACATTTTAAAATTAGATAGGTATCATTTGCTATGACTCTGGACGGATAATGGTTTTGTTGTAATTAACGTGCAAAATCATAAGCTGTGTGGTCTCCACCATAGACCGAGCTGTTTGTCAGACCCCTAAAAAGCCATTGTTAGGCTGTATTATTCTAGCTAGCAACAAATTTTTGTTTGCTCTTTCCCTACGGCCGTTGACATTCAAGTTTATTTTTAAATAAGTGACATGCCGCCGTCTTTGGTCCTTCGAGCCGGATGCTCTGAACGTTTTGATTAGAGCCTATAACACTCAACACGGCTCTTAAACGGTGGAGACTGCCACGGTCTTTTCATAAAGACGAGTATTAGTCCATAAAGATAGTCGTAACTATGTAGTGTTATGACAGATGGCAGCCTAAACATTTCTGTTAATATTATCTACTTTATGAGCAAAAAGATAAACGTTGAAGTTTAGGTGTAGTAGCTAGGGTTTGTTTGAGTTTAGTCGTAAAATTTTATGACGTAGGCATCCTATTTCTGCTTTTCTATATTAGTATTTTACTAGTTAAACAAGTCTATCTATCCATTTTTTCCGAATTGGTATACACTTCTATTTCGAGCGCTCTTTCTACTCTATCTCGTGATAACAATGGGATATGAGCTAGTCTTGTCTCGTATTTCTTATTTATTATTACGAGATCAACTTATAACTATCTGCGTCAAAGATCTATGATTAAAGCTATTTATGAATAGTTTTACATGGATGACATAGTCGGCTTCTTGTCGTCACTAAGATAACAGAGAACAGCGCCGAATTTTAAATGAGGATTTCTCAATAAGCTTGTACAATTCTTCAAAAGGGTTATTAAGTAATTATGCCTCGTATTTAATAATTAATCGTATTTAATACCATTCACCGAATATATATATTTAAGGCATTACTTTAATGTGTAATGTACTTACATAAAATGTAATTTTGTGTAAGTGATAAGGATTCATATATTAAATGTTCCTATTTTTTTTTTTAAAACGTTTCCCCACACTAGGAATTTCTTCCTGTGTCGTGGGTGAGTTTACAGACATATAATCTCACAAGCACAGTCACACCCAGACCCGAAGCAATTATCCGTAGATCGTACAAATATTTGCTCCGTGCAGGAATCGAACCTGCGACACGCAGCGGAGCAGTCGGTCTCTCAATTACTGCGCCAACCGCGCTGTCGAATTGGTATTAATTCTATAAATACCATTCCATTTATACTTCGATCACGACGAAACTTTGGTGAGTTACTGTGAGCGTACATGCAAACGTATTTGGTAAGAAAAAAACAACTTACAAAGAAAAAAAGGCATAACTCCCTGTCCGTTCCAGTAAAAATTAAAATGTATATTTTCTCAAATAATGTAATAATATCTGTTAATAGTAGGTTGTAGCAATTATAACGTTTCCCTGAATTCATTTTAAAACTGCGTAGGATGACACGCTGGGTACTGTTAACCTTTAAAACATCTACCTATGTCATATAATAACTTTAATTATCATATTTAAGTTCTTGTTTTCATTTCTGCCCACATTCAACTTTAAATGTCAGAGGTACTTTGTAACAAGCATCATCGACTAGCTCTCTGACGTGTTTATAAGGTTCAGTGAAGATAATCATAAGGCTACGTTCACATCTTATGTATAGACGCTTAATGTTGAAAATTGTAACGCCCAATCATATTTGATTTATTATACGAACCATGTGAACGAGTCCTAAAATAAAACTTCTGCTTTCAGAACTTTCATAATTATTTAACATAAATACACAGATCTTGTTATTATCGTATGATTGATGACAAACCTAGTGTCAAACCTTAAACTGCCCGTGGCCTCTGGCTTTACACAACATTGAGAAAATCTCAACAACTGGTTAAACTTTTTTAATGAATACTTAAAAAAAACTATGCCTCTTTGGTGTAGAGGTCCCAGGCGTGGTTGCTAAGCGTGAGGTCCTGGGTTCGAACCCTCAGGTAGAGCAAGGTGTTATAAGGTTTTACTATTAGGAAATCTCTGTAGCATACCATAGTTTGGAATTGTTCCCGGTTAATGGAAATAGGCTCCCTACTTATTAAATACATGGGGCCTAATAACAACATTGGCGAAATGCGAATTTACAACTGCGTACATCTCTACCTACCTTAAATATTATGTGAAGTGGAATGTCAGTGTATAATTACAGTAATCTTCTGCTACCTATGAATAAGTAAACAAAAATATACTGTACAATAATAATAATAAATAAATTCCTTTGTAAATAAACTTGATGAAGATGTAGATATTTTTGGAGTCACTAAAAGGTCATTAAGCTATGAAAACTCGTTTCGACTTAGGGTAGGGTTAGACATTAAACTGAGCAATAACACTTAGATTAAACAACCCAAAATTAATCTACATTTCTTGACGTTAATCTAAATACAAACAGCTTTATCCAGATTCGGAAGTTTAGTAAATATATATTTTTTTTTTATGGGATAGGAGGCAACTGAGTAGACGGATCACCTGGTAAGCGCTTACCGCCGCCTATGGACACACGCAACCCCAGAGGAGTCGCAAGTGCGTTGCCGGCCTTTTAAAGGGTTTGGGCCTCCGTTACCCTCAGTTACTCGGCGAAACACAACGCAAGCGTTGTTTCACGCCAGTTTTCTGTGAGGCCGTGGTATCACTCCGGTCTAGCCGGCCCATTCGTGCCGAAGCATGGCTCTCGCACGGTATACGATATACTTATTGGTTAGCTATTTGATTTGAAGATAAATTTTTTGTTATCAGTTTTTTTTTATCGAAAATGGGTCTACGTTAGACCACCAACACGTCTAATGGTAAGCGACAGTGTGATAACGTAGGTCCAAAACAAATCTATTCACTTTATCTTATCCTATATTTTTTACCGCAACAGAGCCATGCTTCGGCACGAATGGGCTGGCTCAACTCTGGTCGAGCCAGCCCATTCGTGCCACGGCCTCACAGAAAACGGTCGTGAAACAACGTTGTGTTTCGCCGAGTGAGTGAGGGTACTGCAGGCCCAAACCCTTTAAAAGGCCGGCAATGCGCGAGTCCTCTGGGGTTGCGTTTGTACGTTGGCGGCGGTAATCGCTTACCATCAGGCGATCCGTCTGTTCGGTTGCCGCTATCCCATAAAAAAAAAAAAAAACGAAAGTTGTTCCGGTAACCGTCATAATTGGTCAATTAGTCATATTAATACTTGGGAAGTCAATACCGTAATTTTGAAGCTCAAAATTTTCATGCTTTGGTCTTACAGGACGCAAGTGCGGCTGCTCAGAGTTTGTTCAGGCAGTGTTATTTTGTTTTTCTGTTCAGGAACTCTGAATAGCAGCCCGGAATTTGGAATGTAGTGTGGTACACCTACATTTAACCAATATCGTTATTTAGTCTCATACATAGGTGGTGTGCCTCATATCATGCTTTGTTTGACATATAAGCATTTTTCCGAACTCGGAGCTGCTAGTGAGAACTTTCTAACAAAAAGGAAATACATTTATTAAACAGAAAAACCCAAAAACACTGCACAACCCGGGACTTGGACTCACGCGTTTGCAGCCACTAGACCGGTGAAGTCACATTCAGCCTCATGGACTCCGAAAATATTACATTTCTATCTGTTTTCATGATTGGTGATTAAGTATGTTTATTTTTATCATAACGTCTGTATATCCCGAAGGGGTAGGCAGAGGTGTACTAGTTGTACACCCACATAACACCAATGCAGTTATTAAGTCCCATGTAACAGGTGGTGAGCCTATTGCCATCTATCGGGCATAATTCCATACTCCGGGCAGCTATCGAGAATTTCCTAATAGAAAAACCCAATAACACTTTGCCCGACCCGGGAATCGACCCCAGGACATCATACTCAGCAGTCGCGCTTAGGACCACTAGAACAAGGACGCGGTTTATTTTTATCGACCAAAATAACCAGTCTTGTCATGAAACTAGAACGATCGTCCTATTGGGATTCGAGTCCACAGTCGCGTAAAGGTATTATTAAATTTTCCGTACAGATGGATGAAGAAATTCCCCAGTATAGAAATATTTCCAACAAGAATGGTTTGAAAGAATCTGTAATACTATTTCGAGGCTCCTTTGAAAGGTTTAACTTCGGCGTTGTTCTGGGAATAGGGAAACATACATAGGATACGTACATACGTACAAATCTATGTCACTGAATTAAGTATTTTATCTTAGCCTTGCATTTATTTTAATTTTATTTAGGCTCTTTATTATACACTAAATAAATTACCTACATAACAAAGACATATTTAACTTAATAATAGATAATGTACGATGGCCGGCCCTATCGCTGTACGCGATCTCTTCCAGGCAACTCTTGGAAAAGATGATGAAACTATTTGAACAAACAATAAATATAATTCGCAATACCATCATCATCCCCCTGCCCTTATCCCAATTTATTTGGGGTCGGCGCAGCATGTATTCTTCTTCCATACATAGTCTGTACTTGTATTGGAGTGCTGCTAAAGTTTTGGCTGTTTTATGACCGCCGGCTTGCCTGACGTCAACCCGCATTGGGAATGCTGTTGTTAGTGGTAACCGCCACCGATACGGTCTCCTTCTATCTAGCTATGTCACACCAAATGTTATCCAACTATCACAATCCACTAACGGGCAAAATATGACGCACAATAATTAACTTTGAATTGCTTGACGTTTCGACCAGTGGGGTTATTGCGGCACTGACTTTCAATTGCATTATCTTTTATTTTGACAGTCTGACAATATGTTTCGTCGATCTTTATTAGTCTTGTCGAGAACGTGGTATTTTTTATTTTTTGTTGGATTTTTAGGGGATATGGTGCAATCTACGGCGAATTCAAATGTATTGCTGCTCGTCATCGTGGTCACAATCCGCTATTTCAACATATTATTCAATATCAACTATTGTTATTACCACCAAATTTTGCAAGTGCAATGTTAAAGACAGATCCTTGAATCGGTTTTGATGTTATAATTCAATAATATACATGAAAAGCAATCATATGGCTATTTACTAAAAAAAAACATATCACATGGTAATATTGCTATCTTCTAAATCCTTGAACTTGCTTACTCAGTGAGGTATTCATAAATTAAAAAATATTAAAAGGCACGCCTGCTCCCTTGACAGGGGACCTATAAAATATTTTTCACATTTCTGCCCCCTACTGCGCTGAAAAATCTCCACCTATCTTGTGTTTCACTTCTTAGTTCACACATGGCAGACATGCTTTTCAAATTAATTATCTTATATATTTTTTTAATATAAATCTTTGAAAAGCATTAACGCATGCTTAGAGAACTCTAAAGTACAATATTAAATGGAAAAAGAATACGGTCGCGAACAGGATTCGAACCGGCGCCTCCTGGATAAATACTCCAGACGCTCTGACCACTAAGCCATCTCGACCTCTGCTCACCACCGCGAATTCTTCATCCATATTTTTGACATGTCTTTTATTGGGCGACGTCATTGCTATCTATTCAGTACCTATACAGGTGACCAGGTAAGGTCACCTGTTTTAACTGCAATGTTAGTCGTGTCGGTTCGGTCACCTGTATAGGTACTGAATAGATATCAATGACGTCGCCAAAAAGACGTGTTCAAAATATGTACTATAATTTTTTATCTTACTAACCTATTTTACCCGGGAAAATACAAGTATTCTAACAATACCCTATTAGTCTAAATCGGTTCAGGCATTTAGAAGTTATGGTGGAATAAAGAAACCGAAAGCATACATGAAAAGAATTGTGTAACTATACTAAAAAAATACTACTTAGACTGTTCATAAAAATAACCTACTTATACCTAATGATTGATGTAAACAAGTTACGGCACCGAGTGACCGTGTCTGGCATGCCGCTGTTAAACCCACGATGGTTTTTGTTGGTATGTTTTTTTTTTAAGTCCACCATGTATAATATCTGTTTTTAATAAATAAACGAAAAAAAAAAAAAAACTACTCGAACTAAAACAAAAAAAAACATACTTACTGACATACATACAAAAACCCTAAAAACATAACACTACTTTTTTGGGCTGTCGTGTAAAAAAGGACACTAGGAGCAATTGCGAAACAAGCAGATCATGAAAACCGTAAGCAATCATATGTAAGCATTGGACGTGCCTGAAAATGCCAGGGTCCATTTATGACGAATCTCTCTAACACATTAATTGGCCAGACTCCCCACGTATCATGAAAGGCCAACTATCGACGGTTGAATTTGTATAGATATTCTTTGCCTGTACTTGATTGAGATTGATTGTACGACGCTTATTGAATGGCATTCTCTGAACGTTTGACGCGGAATAATGTGCCTTTCCTGATGCTTTGTCATCTGTTGTGTTTGTTATCGTTCGAGAAAATATTTCATATAGAAAGGAAGACGTTTGATTTCATATGTCGTGGTGACCCGGTGGACACAAGGACACAAACCAGCTAGTGTTAAAGTTATACTTTTTTATGTTATTTAAGTTAATTAAGGAAACATTGTCAACGAAATAATTATCTGTTAAAGTTATAATATTAAATGGAAAAAGAATATGGTCGTGAGCAGGTTTCCAACCTGCGCCTCCCAGATAGATACTCCAGGCGCTCTGACCACTAAGCTATCTCGACCTCTGCTCACTGTACCGTATCCTTTTTCTATTTATTATTATAACTTTAGAGTCTGCTAAGCATGTGTTACCTAATGCTTTTCATAGGTTTATCTTTAATTATCTGTTATATAGTATCTGTCTATGTTAATAATATATTAATTCTGTTGCTTTCTATTGTTTCTAATATAGTAAAAAAAATCACAATATTCCTAATTTATGAATTCATTCATATATTTATATCCATCTGTCCTTTGAAAGCTGGTCGCTATATATTATTCTTCAAATTTCGTGTTTCCCTAATGTTTTTAGAATGAAAGGGGTGCACCAGGTGTTTTTCATTCTGCTCGAGTCGTAAATGTCGATCGGCAGTACTTAAGGTTACCCTTGCACTTACTAGAATATAGGCCAAGGTTTGGCCTGATCTTTACATGATACAGTTTTATCAAAATTTCGTTTTTAAATTAATAGATAATCAATCTGCCTGGCCCTTTCCCAATTACATGTCAAAGACCTACGGGCGGTTAAAACTCTGACACTAGATGGTTCATTAACCACAAGATAAGAAAAAGATTGGGGTCGGGTGCCAGACAAACGGGATGCAGCTTAAGGCTACCTGTCCACCGGAGCGGGGCGAGACTGCGAAGTGGAGCGAGAGAGTAATGTGGAGCGGAGTTGCGGACTGTGTCTGTCCATAGATGCGGAGCTAGGTAGCGAAGCGGAGTGAGAAAGTAATGCGGAGCGGAGTTGCGGACTGTGGTTTTTCATACGCGAAGCTGGGCCACGACCACGCGACGAGTCATTTGAGCTGCCGGTGGCGGGCGATTGGTTTAGTTCCCTGCTCCACCCGCGCTCATTTCTTCTCTCCGCTTCCCCGCTCCGCTTCCCCCCTCCTCTTCCTCGCTCTGCGTCCTGGCTCTGCGTCCTAGCACCGCGTCCTAGCATCGCTTCCCGGTTTTGTATGAATTTTTAAACTAATTCGCAACGCCCTGTCCACTGAAGAGAAGCGGAGATTTTATGCAATTCTATTGGTGGATTTTTATCTCGCTCACCGCTCCGCCGCCTTGCCCCGCTCCAGTGGACAGGCAGCCTAATACCAGTATTTTATACATGGAGTGACTGCCTATCTGACATCCACAACCTTATAATAATTATAGAAAATGGCGTCAAATCTAATGTAGCAGACTAAACTAAATTGAGAACATTCTTTTCTTTTACTCACCGTTACTATATGAGCAAGATAGGACACATAAAATTAAAATCTCCAAACATTTTTTGTAAGTATAGTTTTAGGTCGTCGCTATAATTAGAGACGTCAAACGAAAATTGTATGGCAATCTTAGGTCAGGATGATTAAATTTTTTGTTTGGCATCTCACAGGTCAACCTAGGAGGTTGTCGACTGCTTAACCGGGCTTTCCTGTGGTCGCCTTAATAATTTTAAGGCCCCAGCCAGGGCATTCAACTTATAAACTAAGCGGCACCACGCTAAGGGCGGGATACGAGCCTCAGCTTAGGGCGTCGCTGGTGAGAGGACAGCAAGGGACTGGCTGGATTGGATTCAAATCATTATTAATATTTAGGGACGAAGTTAAAGCTACAGGCTCAGCGGCGCGGGCTGGCACGAGCAAGGGTCGGGGTGGAGAAAATTGACGTCATCCCGTCCCGCTATTATAGTAACGGTTAGTAAAAGACAAAAATGCTCTACATTTAGTTTAGTTTTTTACATTAGAATTGACGCATCAGTGTTTAATTATTAGATTAGATGGTTGTCACTTCCTGGCTCAGTTGTTGTTTCCTTATCTGTGACCTTTGTAATAGTAGCTAATGGATATGACATCCAGTGATTATGTTAAACTGTCACAATGGTAAAAGATACTTTGGCAATGTGGTTCACCTGTTATCTAATGTCTTCTTAATCTCAAAAGTGTTCCGAGAAGTAAGTATCCATTCAACGTACACGAGATAAAAATATTAGTTAAATTAGTAATGCTGTTTGCAAATGAATTTTGAAACAAACTTTTTAGAGAAAATATAGGCTTTCCAATATCATAACTTTATAATCTTCAATAACAGGGGTTTTAAATACGGCCAGGATAATTAGTAAAATTCTTTTTAATGATGATTACTTTGATCAATAATTTCGAATTGATACCGAGTATGTATTTATAAAGCGGGAGATTTTTTATACAATAATAATTAAAGTTATTATGTTAAATGGAAAAAGAACAAGGTCGCGAACAGGATTCGAATCAGCGCCTCCCGGATAAATACTCCAGGCGCACACACACGTCTTATGGCGACGTCATAAAATATGGAAGAAGAATTCGCGGTGGTGAGCGGAGGTCGAGATGGCTTAGTGGTCAGAGCGCCTGGAGTATTTATCTGGGAGACGCAGGTTCGAATCCTGTTTGCGACCGTATTTTTTTTCCATTTAATATAATAACTTTATAGTTCGCTAAGCATGCGATAATGCTTTTCAAAGATTTATCTGGTACAATAATAATTATTGATTAAATCTGTAGTACAGGACAAAAAACATGTTAATTAATAAATATTCTCGGACTGAAGGATCAGTGTAGATCTACTAGACTGGCTATAAAGAAATATTTTCTTTATTCAGTTCTCGTCATACTGAATTTATTACGCCATCATACTATTACGACAAACCAATAATATATATGAAAAAACGTTTTATAAAATAAAAACTATTTAATGTCATTACTTAAACCCTAATGGCTGTAAAAATTATATTTGTAATAACTTTAATTTATAGGTAGCCTCCGAAATAAAGAGACGCTATTCATTTAATTCTTTTGTCCGCTGGTACGGGCTAAAATTACATTTTCCGTCCTATGAATAGGACTATTCTCACTGAATATCTCCAAAGAATTTACATGAAGTTTTTTTACCGAATTTTTCTGTATTATGAATAAAAATCTAATAAAGTGAGTAAAGTAATGGAGTGGTTTTATAAAATTCTATGAAAGATTTAGTAAAGATTTTATATTATTTTGAGTATTGAGTATTGATTATATATTTGATTTTAAGAACTCAATTTAGATGGCATATTTCGAAAAAAAAAACTTATTTTGCCAGATGAACAAGTAATTTATAGTAAAATTGCTTTATGATTACTGTTTGTTTGTTATTGAGTTTTTCTGTTAGGAAATTCTCAGTAACAGCCCGGGGTTTGGAAAAGTGCCCGGTTAATGGCAACAGGCTAACCACCTATTACATGGGACTTAATAACAGCATTGGTGAAATGTGGGTGTACAACTGTGTACACCTTTGCCTACCGCTTCGGGGAATACATGCGTGATGCTATGTTATAATTACTGTTTGCGGATTTGAAAGTCTTACGTCTAAAAATCAACTAGGTACATACTTATTAGTTCAACTATTACTAACGTGCATTTTTCGGCGTTGCCCGACTAGTTTCGAACTCGAACGGAGCCCTTAATTAATATGAATTTGTCTCACAAAAGTTATTTTACAAAAACTGGGTACTTAGCACAGACATTCTGATAACACTGATCATAGATAATGAGAGTACAATTTTACTAAAACAAATGTTCTCATCAACTGTGGGCTAAGATCACCACTAAATATAGCCGTCGCAGACCCTGCATCAGATGTAATTGATAATACTAGTGGTCGCCCACTGGCCGAAAATCGACCATAATTCTTATAAATTTTATATTTGATTATTAAGAATGAATGTTATTATGGTTCTATTGTCAAAGATATATGTGTGTTATTGTCAAACACATGGTAGCGTGTTTAATATTATTTTATTAATTTAATGCTTTACTAAGGAATATTATAGAAAAATATTAGCTCTCTGCACTCCTTTTCCATATAAACTTTATCTGTGCCAAATTTCATATTCCTCCGTCCGCGTCATTTGCATAAAAAGGGGTAAAAACTTTTTGCTTCATGTATTATCATGTATATAATGATGGACAAATGTGATAAAACGTAATAAGTTTCCACTAGACAAGCGTGTTTCATCGTTGACCGCAGCGTTGCTAAACATCACGGAAATCTGGTGAGGTGGCAGTCAGACGGAAGCCGACCATGAATTACATCAAAAAAGTTGTAAACCATAGCTCTAGAGATGAAAATCACATAAGAAGCTTTTGCCCAGCAGTGGGATCATGCAAAAAAGCAATATATAGGAGACGGACTCGTAACCACCCGGCAACCACGACTGCAGTAAGTTTGTAATACATTTAAAAATGTATCAATAGAACTGACATTTATGCAGCATAGTACGATTATTTAAACTGTTATACAGGGTATTTAACTGTTATATGAGAAAACGACGAATGCTCGTACCTTTTCTGTATAATAAGAGGCTTACCCTGCAGTGGAACAGTAATGGGCTGGTTACGCATTATGTTATATACTTAATAAAAACTAGAAAAAAAAACTAAAGATCACCTATCAGACCTAAACAGCACACAAAATTGCAATATCGTTTAAACAAAATGAACTCTCTATTCAAACAACTTGATAGCTCCAACAGAAGCTTAAATAAAAGTCATTCACAGAAATTGCATTTGCTACTCTTAACTGTTCACATTATTCTGCACCGCGTGTAAAAGGAAATCAATCGATTAATCTCTTGCAGTTATTGGTCCTCAGTGTACACTGTACGTCAATTAAATAGCCCACGCGATCGCAATTTCTTTGCTGGTAATATTCTGGATGCACGTATAAATCTGGTCCAAGCAATCAACTATTAATGATGATAGGTCGTTTTATTAAGGTTCCATGGACTGATTAATGTATGTTTGTTACTAGTATGCTTAAAGGCTCGTTTGCAGAAATGTTTTCTATACTTTTGTGCTTTAGAAGTTTAGGCTGAATGTTTTGTTAATTAAACCTATCATAGCATTATGGTTGTATTTCCCTCTTCCTCTACCTCATTGCTCTATTGTCTCCGAGCGCGATTGCTAAGCATAATGCATCGATTCCCGAGTTAGGCAAAGTGTTATTGAGTTTTTCTATTAAAAAATACTATAGGTAAGTGGCAATAGTCTAGGCAGTTTTTGTTAATGTAATTTAAGATAAATTTAGTTCTTTGAGACAATTTTAAGTTAAGTTTTAAGTTTAGTATTATACTAAATATTGCACTTCTTATAAAAAAATGATGCAGTATTGGAACACTTCACTACATAGTATAAAACAAAGTCGCTTCCCGCTGTCTGTCTGTCCCTATGTATGCTTAGATCTTTAAAACTACGCAACGGATTTTGATGTTTTAAAATAGATATAGTGGTTCAACAGGAAGGTTTAAGTAAATAATTTGTCAAGTTTTTGTATACATTGACTAAAATATAATGATATTTGTTGGAGGTGTCGGAAAAAAATTATCCGTCTGGGAGCTTTTAACGAAAACGCTGCCTAAACCTTTTGAGATATAACAAAATGAAAAGATGTATGGTGAAATTGTGTATCTTATATAGGTCTACAGAATAGTCCGCGATGGCATATGTCTATTTCTTAAGGATAACATACTCTATCCATTTTAATACTTATAAAAATGGGTAATTATGAAGCGGCCATCCACGCGGGTGAAGTCGTGGGCATCAGCTAGTTATTTACAAATAAACCGTAGGTATATGCAACATATTTGTTGAGATGCATTGTTAAGGTCGAAATCAATCCGCCTATTTACGGTTAATTTGAAACCAATGACCGTTATCTTTTAAATAGAAATTCCATGAATTCCTTCTACTCTAACGCAACGTTACTGAGCTAGGGGTGAATTTGAATTCGTGGCTTGAATTTTAATAGCCCTTCTCTTAATTTGAATTCAATTTGAATCTTTTTACCATTAAAGCGGGCCTTATTTAAGAAAATAAAATATTATGAGTAAGAATACAGGTTACATAAAGTGCTTGACTGCCTCGTTGGTCTTTTTGTTTGATTTTTTCTGTAAGGAAATTCTCAGTAGCCCGGAGTTATGAAGTTGGTGGTGTGACACCCCGGTGCTTCGGAGAGCACGTAAAGCTGTCGGTCCTGCGCCTGATCTCTTTCCAGTCGTATAGGATTGCCGTCCCATCGGACTATGAGAGTGAAGGAAGAGGCAGTGCACCTGTGTTTGCGCATAAACTTGTGCACTATAATATCTCCTGCGTACTTTGCTAATCTCTTTGGGGATAGTCCACCGTGACGCCGTATTATTAGATACAGTACGTAAAAATACATAACATTTCACCTGTGTTCCTCAAAGGGTTAGTCACCTGTGTTCCGCAGAGGTATTATATGTGGCTTCAAAGATGCCATTATTATGTCCCTTGTAGGTAATGATTGGTGAGTACATTCGTCATTATCATCTACCAAACCCGGCTGCTACTGACAATTTCGTAACAAAAATCTCGAAATATTTTGCGTGATTAGGAAATTGAACTTAGGACTTCACGCGGCAGGCATGCTGGCGATGACTTGACTAATGAGGTATCCTTTTTGAAGCAATTTTGTAAACTATAAAATCTAATTACCCTTATTGCATCTATTGAGTATTCGCATAAATAAATGTTTACATATAACATTTCTACAATACATAAAACGCAACGGCGTAGTAATACGCTACGTCGCAAGCTACGAGTCCGTAGCACGCTACGTTGTGCGTAGCAAAGTTGACAGATATTGCTACAGAGGCGTTGTCACACTTTATAATGCTGCCAGTCCATCGCAGTACGCGGGATGTTACAAGGGTGGACTTGGATTTGCTATTTTAATATATAGGTGGTTATATCACTTACAGTGCTATATAAAAAAAAATGGACGATGTCACTGACACACGTGTGCATATCATGAACTGCAATGAGATGACTTTATGTATTTTTTTTTATATGATAAGTGTGTTGAGGTTTTTATTTCCCAATTTTTTTTTTGTTTAAGGTTCTCACAGGTATATTGAAAATTGTGATCTTTCTGTATTCTATGCTAATTATATATATAGTTATTAGAGAATCTGTTAATTTTTTTAATTGATTTTTAGGTTTAGAAGAAACAAAATTATCTTACACTAAAAATGTTTAAACAAATAACCCACACTATTGTCCACGAATTAAACTTAAGTATAAAATAAAGAAAACAGACTAAAATAAAATTCGATAGTTTGACTGGAAAAATCCGGATCTATTATATTTTTTTACTATCAATACGTATTTGCCCATCATGTAACATATTTCTTAATGTAAAGAGTAAAAAATAAAAACCTCCATTGTTTTTAGACCACATCACCTTTTGCAATATTCGATACGAAATATCGCAATTCCAGAAAGTACCCCAGTCTTTTGTCATACCAAAAGTGATGGGAAATTCATTTCCAAACGGTACACGGCAAAGTTTTACAATAAATCAATTTTAAGTACGCCCACAGCAATATTTCACGAAACTCACCTATTAATATGAAAGTTCTAAATGTTTACGTAAACTAAGCGAAGTTCGCCTTTATGTGAACTCGGAGATTTCGTCAGAAGCACTTGAAATATACGTAAGTTTAATATATTGGTTTTAAGATAGAGTGTGTGATGTTCAGGCGAACTTGTAACATTTAAACACAACACAATTATATCATTTTCGTATAACTTTTTCATATACTTTACAATCAAATCTTAGAAAAGCGAACCTTAAATTTAAACATTTTGTGGTGAGAAAAATACGGTCGTCGGCAGGATTTGAACCTGCGCCTCTTGGATAAATACTACAGGTACTTGGACCGCAAAGCCATCTAGAGTGCCTGATATGGCACCAACGAGAACAACTTTCAGGTGTTTTGTTTTCCTCACGATGTTTTACTTAACCGTTTTGAACAAGTGTTAATTAATTAATCTATATACATATATAAAAATGAATCCCTGTTTACCTTGGTTACGCCACAACTTGAGAACTATTTTAATTATTAATTATTTTTTTGTGGTGTTCGTCATTGTCAGGATAAGGTTTTTACATATATTTTTTTACGGAAACGTTTTTAGCGGAGTGGGTGAAACCGCGGGGCACAACTAGTGTATATTAAAACAAACACACACTTACAAAAAAATATTACTAGATTTCGCTACACATGCTTTAATGGGAACTAAGCAAAACATGATTTCATTCAATAAAATAATGTTTTGGGATGCAATTTATCAAAATGTATATTTTTATTCAGATAATTCTTTGAAAAGCATGCTTAGCGAATCTTAAAGTTATAATTTTTTGTGGAAAAATAATACGGTCGCGAGCAGGTCTCATACCTACCTGCGCCTCCCGGATAAATACTCTAGGAGCTCTGACTACTAAGCCATCTGGAGTATTGATCCGGGAAGCACAGGTTCGAATACAGCTCGCGACCGTATTCTTTCTCCACAATTTTTTTAATATTTTTGTGTTTCATTGAACACGTATTTTCATAGTAGGTATATCAAATAATATACTCGGTATTTAACGTAGGTAGTATAAAAACTAAATCGCGTATATGTAGGAATATATAGTTACTTACCAAGGAAGGCTTTAAAGATTACGTGGTTTTCGGCAACATATGTGTCACGAAAAGTGCCTATCCTCTTAAGTGTCCGCGGGGAATCGGACAGTGGGCTTATACTAGAAAGTTGGTAAGTAAAAGTTTTTGTATCCCTGTCACTTCCCTAGCTTTATAAGTATCAGGATAATTACGTAACTGCGCAATGCTTCATTTTGACAGTTCGACTATAACACATTGCGTCGATCTTATTAGATGATGATCGTAGATGTACAAACACACCACAGTGCCTCAAAAACTAAACAATCGACATTATAAGGTGCGTGATTCCGGTACAAATGGATGCTTCCAAAGAAATGTGAAACCTATGTCGAGAAATACCTCATCCAACTGCTCCCTTTGTTGAGCCAATAGAGACGCTTCTACCTGGTCACGCACTGCCTTGGCCGACTTGGAAATGCTTAAATAGACTGCGTACATACGTAAGTCGGCTGCAGCAAAAAAAACGCCCATAAGTGGGGGTTCATACCCGACTCTGACCTACTGCGAGTGCGTTGTTTTCCCGCAGACAATGGCCCACCGTACATCCTACGCTGCATGCCCTGCCAACTTTACTCAGGAGGAGCTAATGATCGCCTCTGACGTGGCAGTGCGTGTTAGAGATTACTGGGTCCACAAAATTTGAGTCGTTTTGCCATCGCCGTGGGAGAGCCACGCTTCAGCACGAATGGGCCGGCTCGACCGGATTGATACCACGGCCTCACAGAAAACCGGCGTGAAACAACGTTTGCGTTGTGTTTCGCCGAGTGAGTGAGGGTACCGGAGGCCCAAACCCTTTAAAAGGCCGGCAACGCACTCGCGACTCCTCTGGGGTTGCGGGCGTCCATGGGCGGCGGTAATCGCTTTCCATCAGGCGAGCCGTCTGCTCGGTTGCCCCACATTCCATAAAAAAAAACGAACCGCTAAGAAAAAGAGTAGATCTTAGTAGTCGAAGATGTTGAACAGGATATTTACTTCTTAGAGCACACGGCACTAACCGGCCGGGGTCGTGACGAACACAACTGCGAACCTCGGTAAAGCTTAGAGCAGTACCGTGTGGTTTGTAGCCGGTAGTAGTCCGGCACAGATTAAAAAGATTTTCTACAATAAAAAAAGGATAATTGAAACCGAGTTGCATAATTAGCTTGAAGCTCCGGTGATCGTTTTGTTTTTGCTTTTGATATTTATAATCTGTCTAAATGCATACATTTCTCAAGATTAAGGCAGGTAAAATATTTCCTCTATAATAATGGCCGGTGATTAAAAGTGTCACATATATTTCATTCGTCCTGAAGACGGTAGCTATATCGAATTCTTAAAGTGATTTACAGTGACAACTTTCTACACATCTAGTATTTATTTTTAACATGATACAGTTACAGCTTTAGCATCATGCAATTTCAGAAACAATTAGAAAATGGAAGAAGAATTCATGCTGCGCCGACTCCAAATAAATTTGACAGCTCTCAGAGCCACGACCGGTGGCGCAAGAGGTGGCCCGTACTCACTTAGCCACAACGACATTAGAAATAAAAAATACGTAACTATAGTTTGTGTACAACAAGGTTAACTTAAACACTTGTTGCTCTACATTCTGAGGCGTCGCGACTGTCATAGTCCTTAATTTGACAACCAGGGCCAACGGGTTAACGTGCTCTCCTAGGCACGGAGGGGTTTGGGTATGAAATGATGGTCACCTATCTACAGATCCACCGCGGCAAGCGTAGCTTAACCTCGATCGATTGATCTGTGCGGCTGTTACTTAGCCACAAGCCCCTCCATCACATCACATTGTTACTGCTTAGCATTATTTCTGTCACTCTCACATTCTTGCCAAAATATTACTGTAAGAGACGGGAACTTAACTAAACTACGTACTGAGTAATGTACCTATATATATCTTATCAATTATTGTTCATCGGTTACTACTCACGTTCATTTTTCGGAAATTCCCCGACTAGTTTCGAACTCGAACGGAGCCCTTAGTCATGAGCTGAGCACGCGGCGATGTCGCGACTCAAACTGGAGCTGCATCGCGCTGCGTAGCGTTGCGCTCGTGCTGATGATGATAATAATTGATATGAATGTCTCACGAAAGTTATATAAAAATATATATATCTTGGCTATAACGTACTTGCTAAAAGCATTTCATTACAAAAACTTTTGTGATAGATACAAATGAAACGTTGATGTCTCAGCAAGATCTGTATAAATAAAGATATAACTCAGAATATACCGACATACATAATTCAATGAAACTGAGGCAACGCCTTAAAGTGTAGTCGTAAAGTTATGAAGTAAAACAAAGTTTTGGGGGAAGATATTGGCGCTTAAGATAGCAAAACACAGAGAGATAAAACAATAACTCTGCAGGGATACTTTGCATAAGTTGACTTGTAAAATAGGCGTAGGAGTCTGAACTGATGTTATAAATCTTTACAGGGCTTTGCGTTTAATGTTTCACTTGGTTTAGGTTTATTTTTAGCTTGAATCACCGAGTGCCTGATTTATGCTCAAAACTAACGTAGTAAATACATAATACAGATAGAGACTGACAGAGAATCTTTCAAACTATTAACGGACTAGTACCAAATTGTATTGTTCATAACAATAGATTTATATTGTGTCTGATAATTAACGAGCCAACAGATTAACGCATGCGTGCTAACTCTAAAGTTATAATTTAAATGGAATGTGGAATGACAAAACGGTCGTGAACAGGATTCAAACCTGCGCCTCCCGGATAAATACCTAGGAGCTGTGGTCACTAAGCTATCTCGATCATGGATTATTTATCTGGGAGGCGCAGGTTCGGATCCTGCTCACGACCGTATTTTTATTTCCACAAAACCTTCATGATATTGCTAGGCCTTAGTTTTGTATATTTCTTTTACATATTACTGTTTTACTGTCTAAATAGTGTTATTGCTATCTACCGTCCCATTTAATGATAAAATTAATACTTAAATAGCATCACGCGTGTATCTGCGGATGGTTAGGCAAAGGTCTAGAGGTGCACCCACATTTCACCGAAGCAGTTTATTAGGTCAATGCAATGGGTGGTCAGCCTGTTTTAAGAATCATTAAACAATTCCAAATTCTGGACTGCTACTGAAAAGACTAGAAAAATCCGATAACATTGCTTCACCCTAGAATTAAACCAAGGATCTCAGCAGTTTTCAACAACTAGACCAAAGAGGTAGGAGAGTGCAAAAACTAAAAGTAAGTTAGGCATATTTTACGTATTTATTCACTAAAGTGTTTTGGTAAATATAACGTACAGACGTGATAATGTATTGGTATAAATAAATACGTAGTGGTACTTGATCATTATTTTGTTGCCGAGTTATTTTAAAACTATGATATCTCCGAAGATATTTATTGAAATCAAATGATGTAAAGGGCAATTTGTTCAAAATTAAATGCTTGTGCTGGGTAACGTATTTATTAGGATAAGGATTAATATCATCTTTATAAAAACACCTTCGCAAATAATGCATAATTTTAGAACCAATTTGATAACCATAAAAAGGTTATAGTGAGTCAACCTTAATAGATAGTCATATGCTGTCGCGGACTTTTTTTAGAACTTTTAAAGTGGAACAATTCTGTCATACATGATTTTTGCGTAACTTTAACCGTTTACGCAGCGTTCGCAACGGAAGCTCTTAAAAGGAATATTTTATTCCCGTTTTTGCAACATTTTTCATTGTTGCTCTGGTCCTATTGGTCATAGCGTGATGTTATATAGCCTATAACCTTTCTCGATAAATGGACTATCCAACACAAAAAGAAATTTTCAATGCGATCCAGTAGCTCCTGAGATTAGCGCGTTCAACCAAACAAACAAACAAACAAACCTACTCTTCAGCTTTATAATATTAATTTAGATAAGAAATATTTAAATAAGCACGAGAAATCCCTCATTCGCGAAGATTCAGACAAAGCTTAAGCTCTGTACTGTTATGTGTCTATTATGTTACAAAGTTGGTTGACGTAATTGTTTGACATTGTCAACTTACAACCATATGAAAAAAGATATTGTCTTTCATCAAGTGATGAACTTAAACATGGTACATACAATTATTATCTTACAATTCAACCTCTTTCGTTTTATATTCTGAATGTTAATTAAAATTTAAGGCAACAAGATATACATCCTCATTATAGGTTACACATAGTACTTCCGAGAGACATTTGTGTAACCTAGGATGGCACTATGTACTAGACCCTTCTTTTACTAATAAATAAAGGTGACACCTAGATCCACCTTCCACGTTAGACGAGAAATAAAGGCACTACTGGGAGAAATTAAATGAAAAGACTTCATCAAAGTCTTTACTTGTCCTGCATTAAAATTGCACAGGTCTGGATGTAAATTATGCTATATTATGGCTAGGTCCTTTGCAGATATTAGTCCTTGAAGCCGCAAAGGTTAGACTCGAACCGGATTAATAATTTAGAACCAATAATCACGAGATGGATGAATATCTAGGTGGGTGGCTATACTTAACAGTCAGTAAGTACAAGGTTGATTTGTGACATCGCCGCTGATAATGAGATGCAATATGTGGTGTGCACGTACATATTCCCAATCCTTTTGTTTCGCCTTCTGGGAGCCTCCCACCTGGGCATCGACTATCGAGGCCAATCTGGAAGTCTTTAAACAGACTTCGGACGCAGGTTGGCCGAAGTAAGGAAAACATGTTCAGGTGGGGACTCTCGAAGGATCTAAACCTGGATTGCGTATGCGGAGCAGTCCAATCAATGGCCCACATGGTGTCCTGTCCTGCCTGCCCTACAACCTGTTCGCAGTAGGACCTAATGGACGCCACCGATTCCGCAATTTTCGTTGCCAAGTTCTGGGCCGCAAAAATATAGGTTTGCCATCGACACGCAAAGAAGCAGAAGACCGGTGACCATTAATTGACACAGTGAGTACATGTCACAAAATTCTTTCAGTTTTGTTTTTCTACAAGCAGTGACATCAAATAAGATTTTACATAGCACCTTGACCTTTTGAATAACTGAAACAAATCAAGGGTCAACACATTGTCCTCCACGGCTAAAAACGCACCGGCAATATAAAAAAGAAAATTTTAAAATGCTATAAAATTTCGCTACCAGATATAGCAGTAGGACCAACGGTAAACTTGGAACAAAAGATTTAATTTAGTACAAAATATTCTGTTTCAGCATAATTAACCCTATAGGGTTAAAATCCCAACTAGGTACCGAGCGTCTAAGAATATCTGAAAGTCTTGTCTTGGTGCGTTTTGAATATTATAATATCCTCCATCAATATTTTTTATGTTATTCTCAGAGTTCACCTTTGCTATATAGCTTTCAAACGGTGGAGTTACTAACAAGATTAATGGTGTTATTTGTAATTATGATAAATAATATTTTAATATATTTTTTTTTGCATTTTAATATACGTATATTATATTTTCAGAGCACTCATTATAAATCAAAAATAAAATAATACTTAGAGGTATCACGTAGAGGTGTTTTAAACATTATTTGGATTTCAAATAAAAATTTAAAAGATAAGAAAGGTTTTTGAAGATTATGTAAATTAATTTATTAAATCAGTAGATTCAGTTGACTGGAGTTGTTATTAAATTTTTATCTTATTTAGGCTACTAGACGTGATTTTTTGGGTTCAATATCCGGGTCTGGCGAAGTGTTTTTGTATTTTTTTTTGTTATGACATTCTAAATCTGGCATAAAATGGGTTAAAAAATTGTACGAAAAGATTAAGTAGTAGACTTAATCTTTTCGGAAAACAGGTTTGATGCCGTGCTATTTAAGTTTTTTAATAGCGACAACGCTCCGATATGATACATTTAGTTAGCTCCCTAGAAATATATCATCCAAAATTTCATCAGCCTAAAAATGTTAAGACAGCGGCGACACGACAGACACAAGCTCTTATTAATGAAATTGCCATCACTCGCGGGTCTGCCCGCTTCAATTTAATTTTCCGCTGCAATAAGGTAAGTAAGTATAATGTATTAGACTAAATATTGATCCATCTGTTCGGATTTTAAAGGTTTCTTTACTTCACTTTTACTTTTTCTTTTGGTCATACTAAACATTGATGTAACCATTAGTGCAGTGGTCGAAGCATCGGCTGCTGCACCTCGTGTCACGAGTTCGACTTCCGCAGGGAAAAAAATATTTAAATGATCTTCGAATATTTTCTAGGTACCCATAATCCAAACACAGACAGACATACCCTATATTGTATCTAAGTAAGTCGTTATAAGCTCATTAGCGCTCAGTCGTCTTATCGTCGGGTCGGCCGATCAATCAGACACCACCTGTCTTAGCTTTGTTTAAATTGAATTTTCGATATTATAGCCAACTGGGTTTACGATTCGGGCCCACATTTTACGATGATCGATTTTACTGTTTTAACGTGATGGATTTTATCAATTACCTGATTGGAAGTTAATATTTTTTGTGGGTTTTATGTGATTCGTCTACTTTCTTAGTGGCTTAACTACTACTTTCTTAAAGGATAAAATTTATGCAATTTTTTTCGGTAAATTAGGTCTTTTATATATATATCTGCCTAGCGTTTTCCCAATCACATTGGGGTCGGCTTCCAGTCAAACCGGATGCAGCTTAATACCGGTATTTTACTTAGAGCGACTGCCTATCTGACCTCCACAACCCAGTAACTGGGTATTACGATATCTCGTGGTATGACTGGTTGTCAGACTTTCAGGCCTCTGTCTACCCGTAACGGCTGTCATGGATATTAATTTGACAACCGGGACCGACGGCTTAACGTGCTCTCCAAGGCACGGATCTTTTAATATAGTAAATGGATGAGGTGATGTTACAATTATTGATTAGGTTTCCAGAAAAAGGTTGGTGATCAAAGAAAGAAGATGAAAAAAGAGAAACAAATATCCTTTTTCCAAAAACTAGAACATGATTTTACGGCCGACGTTCGTTACATCTTGGATGCCTCCGTCTGCATGTTATAATTATTGGATAAATGATATTAATTTTTTTAATTATTAGTTTTTTATTAAATTAAATTATTATATTTTATTCCATAATTGGATCAGAATCAGCGTATTTTATATTTTGGTCTTTCGATCTAAACACACTTATTTAAAAAATGGTTATTTGAATCAAATCATTATTTTTATCATATTAAGAAGCAATTATATAATATATACAAGTAAAAAGTGAAGTGAACGTGGCTTGAACCTGCGACCTGACATATCGATGAGAGTGATAACACGGTATGTCAAGGGTCGTGGGTTCAAGCCCCGTTCTTGTCTATAATTTTTTTCCTTGAAAAATAGTATATTTTTTAATTAACTTTTTGTATATTGGTGTAATGTGAGAATAATGTAGATTAATGTAAGAGAAAAGCAAATAATTAAATTAAAAATAATATTAGTAGATTATAAAGCCACAATGATTACCAAGGCAATTACGAGCTGACCAATCCCGACAGACAGCACCCATTTACGAGTATACCTAATTACACATTTAATTTATTTTATTTTATTATTTAATTTATTTATAATTTATATTATTTTATATATAATGTATTTTAGTTCATGTTTACACGACCCACAAAAGTGTATGTTCATGTTCAGTTCATGTATGTATGTATGTTTGTGAGTTTCTTTAATCCACCATAACTTCTGAATGTCTGCACCGATTTCGATGTATGAGGTATAGTTAGAATCCTTACACAGTCCCGGGTAACATAGGATAAGATTAAAAAACGGAAGGCGTGCTATTAATTTTTTAAATTAATTTTCTTTTATTAACTTTGGTTCTTATTCATTAAAATAATATAAACATTGAATTTAATGCACGAAACAATTCATGTGGTTAACAGTTTAATTGTGCAGTTAGCGTTTCTGCGGTTTCCGTTCCGTTGTTATTAATTTTGTAAATTGTAATTGTTGCGTTGAAATGGGTGTGGTTAACACAATTTGAATGGAGTTAAGATTTAAAAGTTTTGGTGGTTGGACTTAACTGATTAATGCTTATTATATTAAACCGATTCGAACCTGTGCCTCCCGGATGAATACTCCAGGCGCTCTGACCACTAAGCCATCTCGACCTCTGCTCACCACCGCGAATTCTTCTTCCATATTTTGATACGTCTTACAGCGACGTTATTGCTATCAATTCAGTCCCTATACGGGTGACCATTTAGTATTATAACGTTAGAGTTCGCTAAGCATGCGTTAATGCTTTTCAAAGATTTATCTTGAATGATTAATGCTTGTTTCTTCTCAATCTAAGACGAGGCATTCGGACTGTAGTGGGACAGTCACTGATTGGTTATGTAATGTTATTGTAGAAATATAGGGTAGCTACATTCACACACACATGCTTAATAATAACATTAGCTAGGACTACATATACTACAATTATATAACTTTCATCCCACCAAATCTTATGAATGAAAATGCGACGTTGCCAATTTGCATAAAGAGGCATGCATATCGGGTGATTTACGTCAATGTGTTTAGTATGTATGAAAATTAACAAAAAATAAAAACTTAGAATTCATTAATGTGTCCATAATGAAAAATGCTTATTTCGATGGTCTGAACATCTGGTCGAAGTTTATGTATATCGTCCAGAGCACGATGTGTATATAAATAAATCCCTATTTCCCTTGGTCACGCCATAACTTGAGAACGACTGCACCAAATTCGATAATTCTTTTTTTGTTGTGTTTGTCATTATCAGGACAAGCTTTTCACATAAGATATTTTTTAAATCGTACGGAATACTTTTTGACGGGGCGGGTGAAACCGCGGGTATCTGTATCATGTGCAAGCTGTGGTACATGATACAGATTAATTCGGTGGTATATTGGTTCAGTGATCGGCTGTAGCACTGCGTATCACGGGTTCTATGTTCGATCTGGGCGTATTTTTGAATTCTTGATAATTATATGTCTGTTAAAATACCTATCTATGATTTTCTATGATTTTTCTCAGAACCTTTGTCTATGATTTTTATTGTTATATTTCTAGCTCTTCCTACTTTAAAAACATTTTTTTTAGGCTAATATATATACAAAAAGAAAACTATGATTTATTTAGTATATATTTAGGTATTAAAATTAAATATATCAAGTGATAATTTTCTCAGAAAGAAGTATACGTTTGCATTGTCAGACTTTAAATTGAACTTGTATTCAAAAATAACATCATCAATTACTAAAATTAGTTGCATAAGGAAAGAAGGAGCAGGGAAGGAAGAGGGGCTCGTGGCTAAGTAACAGCTGCACTGATCGATCGATCAGGGTTAAGCTGCGCTTGCCGCGGTCAGTCTGTGGATGGGTGACCATCATTTCATACCGAGACCCCTCCGTGCCTCGGAGAGCACGTTAAGCCGTCGGTCCCGGTTGTCAAATTAAGATCTATGACAACCGTTACGGGTAGTCAGAAGCCTGAAACTCTGACAACCAGTCATACCACGAGATATCGTGTTACCCAGTAACTGGGTTGTGGAGGTCAGATAGGCAGTCGCTCCATCTAAAATACTGGTATTAAGCTGCATCCGGTGTGACTGGTAGCCGACCCCAATGTAATTGGGAAAAGGCTAGGCAGATATAATAAAATTAGTTTCATAGCAGTGCGTTATAGTATTTAACTAACTGTGCCCCGCGGTTTTACCCGCCTATAATTATATTATAATTAGCCTTGTTACTCCTTATATAGTCAGCTACATGCCAGTAAAATCTTACCAGAATCGGTACAACCGTTTCGAAGATTAGCCGGAACAAACAGACAGACATACAGACGAAAAAAATTAAAAACTGGTCTTTAGGCACAGGTATCGTACAATAAATGCATGAGCATAAAAAATAATATTATTTAGACATTAAAAACAGACGCTTAAATTTTATTTATTTGTATTGTTATGATATGTAGTATTAAGTACCTTCTGTTTTTACTACTTGTAAACCAAATGAATAAACAAAAGTATATATTTTTATCATAAAAAAAATAGGCGCTTTACAAAAAAAAGACAAATAAAATGGTTATAATTTATTTTTGTTTATAGATACATATTTAGTACTGTAAGAAAACAAGTTTTTACCACTTAAATATTCTATCTTCACACTTAAATCTAAAAATATAAAGCTTTAATTTGAAACCACAATACAATAAAATACAATCAGTAACTCAGCTTGCATAGTTTCAATGCTTAAACTAACTGAGACTAGTTGAAACTCATTCATTTCGTGTAAACATTAGCAAGATTAGTTTAATTGGTGCGGTAGCCGAAAACATGCAACTTTCTGTACTCTCTGTAAATATAGCTACGAAACGACTACGAGTTGCTACGAGATGGTCATTACGTGCTACGAAACTGCTACGGAGCTACGTATTTATATGCGATTACATACTAACTGCGATGTTCAGCACTATTCAATAAATGATAAACGTGGAATATATTCTTAAAATATAGCTTAACTTTGCGATTTAACCCAAAGTTTAATAGCCGAACCTGCGCCTCCCGGATAAATACTCCAGGCGCTCTGATCCGGTAGGCGCAGGTTCGAATCCTGTTCGCGACCGTATTCTTTTTCCATTTAATATTGTAACTTTAGAGTTCGCTAAGCATGCGTTAATGCTTCTCAAAGATTTATCTTGAATTTAATAGCCGACTTAAAAAGGTGTTTTATTAACAATTTCCACTATAACGGGAGCAAAGTTGTAAGATGTGGTTAATAGTTCTTTTTTATTAGATAGAGACTGACTCATGTTGATATTATATCATTTTAAACTAGCTGTGCCTGCGACTGTTCGCGTGGAACTTGGATAATTATCACTCTATAATCATATTTTCTAAATCCTGCAATATATCAAAATATAATATCACATACATGAAAATCTAAGTCAATATTCCTGTTTAATCCCTAAGGTTTTCATTTCAATCTGTTGAGCCATTTTGGAGCCTATTCGAGATAACGTTTCAGACGGACAGACAAATTAATAAAAATCTAAAACAGTAATTTAAGATTAGAAATATTCAATTAACATTTTGGCATTTATATTGATATTACAGACATATACTTAAACTTTATTTCTTGGTATAGACAATAAGAAAGAAAGAAAGAGAGAAAGAAAGAAAGCAAGCAAGAAAGAAAGATATATACTAGTGGAATCAATTATTGTTCACCGGTTACTACTCACGTGCATTATTCAGGATTGCCCGACTAGTTTCGAACTCGAACGGAGCCCTTAGTCATGAGCCGAACCCACGGCGATGTCGTGACTGAAACTGGCTGTAAAATAATTAATATGACTATGTCTCATGAAAGGTTTTACTCAAAAATATTTATTACACATCACAATACCACACATAAATGCAATAAATAAGTGCAATAAATGATTTTAAACAGTAAAGAAAAGAAATAACTGTTGTGGTATCTAAACTTTAGCACTATGCAATTTCAAAAACAATTAGAAAGTCGAAGAAGAAAACATGCTGCGCCGTCCCCAAATAAATTGGGTTAAGGGCAGGGGGATGATGATGGTATCTGATGCCAATGATTATATGTTTTTTTTTGTTATTGCCGAACTCGTATTTTACTCTTAAGGTACTTATGTGTATACTATCGTAAACATTCTATAGATATATTGTTGATTAGGTTCATGAAGTTAAGTTTTTTAGTACACAAATTAGTGGAATAATTGCAAATTAATTGTAATTCATATTTTTGTGGCTCATTTGGGCAAAGGTGTACACTGTTCTACAACCACATCTTACCAACGTTTGACACCCACTGGGCATAATTCCAAACTACGGGCCCTCCTGAGAATTTTCTAGCAGAAAAACTTGATACCACTGCCCGACTAGAGTACCAAAATCAGCCTCGCGACCACTAGATTAATGAGACAGTCTTAGAAGTATATAATTAGAAAATTATTTATTAGTCTAAGAAATACAATGATTATTATTATTCAGCAATTATCATCCCACTGCAGGGTTAAACCTCCCTACCCTTTCTCAACTCCGCTCGGTTTAAAACTTTTTGCGGCCAATCCTTGCAATAGGTATCAAGCTGATCTCACCATCTCCTTCTGGGTCTGCCACGACGTCATCTAACGTTTGACTACAATTAGTACAAGCATTCGAAGCAATCAATACGAAAATGCATCTTCACTAAAACTACTATCAATGGAAGAACTCCCACGCTCCACTTTCCATTTACTTAATCCTATTACTACTTAATGCTATTTTAATTCCAAAGGCTGAACTTGGAGGTAATATATCTGTTTCATCCAGGCGGGTTTCCGCCTCGTTGCCCTTGGAAATCTTATACAAACTATTCGTTCGCTCATTAGCAGGCGCTCGAATAGTTCATTCATTTATTTTATTTATAACAAGTTTATTGTATGCTGCGCATTTTATCTTCGTTAAGGGGAACAAAGTATTATACGCCTCTGTTAAATAAACTAGCGGAGTAGTTGTGCAACTGACTTGCTATGACAATACATTTGAATTTACCATACAATACGCCAAATCTTCTAAAAAATAATAATAATTCCTGTAACGCCTCCATGACTAATAAGATCAATGTATTGTATTTTGTTTAATGAAAGTTATTGCAAGTCAGTTCCACAAGTGCCTTGCTAAAGGTCATTTTCAAAAGATAAAAGGCTGTCTTACATTTAAAAGCATAGTAGTGGAGTTTCCTTTGATGTGAACAAACTATAAATAGAAATTGCTACCTTCTACTAACAGCCACTATAAAAGCGAGGCTGGACGAATCAAGAGATCTCAAATTAAAATGGAGAGACGTCAAATGAAATCTTAAAACATTTTTACATTGTTGACTGACTTTGCAGTAGCAATTTTCTTACATTTTTTGTGCGTATACTTTGAGTTATCCACTAAGATTATAGACGTTAATGTAAAATTGGAATATGGGAAATGTAGTTTCATACACTCTTAATTTGAATTTGAAGTATTCAAATTTTTCCTGTCTCGCTCTTTTCGTAACTTTTAGTAGGATATGCAATGTTCTAATTTCAGTTTATAAAGTTAGTTTAAATGATCAGTGGGATTGCTCTTGAAATTAATACAAATTCTAATATTAAATTGACGCCAGAAAACATCGCGTAATTTAAAAATAAAGTTACCTATCTTACAATTCTCTCAATTTCAAAGCATGTTGTCTTCATACTATCCCGAATCTACCATTATTTTTTAGATTTTTTTGCGTTTAAAAGTACGGACTGACATAATATTTCTAATGTCAATTGAGCGGAATTATTTTCAAGAGTAAGCCCACTTCATCTAAACAAAGTCAATCCTAATTACAAATCTACTCTTATATCCGATTATCAATCTTTGTCTAGGCTATATTCGTATTTCAGCCTGTAGCCTAGTTTATTAACTGAAATTGATTTCGACTGTTATATCAATCTGTCTTTACGGCCCGTATTTTGCGTGGGCAGTTCCATTTCGGGTATAGTGGCGAGTTATTTTGGGTGTAATTGTTGAAAGCAATAGAAATGTCGCTATGTAGGTACATAATTGTACTGGTTCTGGTCTATAAACAAATTTTGGTGTTTATTAATAACAAATAATGGCGTCTTTTGTTTTCAAAGTTAATGTATGTATGTATTAATGAATTTGTGTGTCTTACTTTTCATGTACATGAGGACTTTTATTAATTTAGAAAAAAAAACTCAATTGTGGTCATAGATGAAATTGTTACTAATAATTATTAAACTACTCATGATCTCTTGGCTGTGATACCGTTAAATAATTAATCTAAATCTCAATCTATCTCGATGCTAGTGTAATATCACTTACGAATCCTTCAGTATTCATTACAAATAATAATTTAAAACGGGAGAATCCCTTGGTGTTAAGGTGAGTAGGGACATAGTCTGCCCACATTGTTATAATAACGCCGGTCGATACGCCTGTCTATCCTGCTGGTATAACCTTTTAACCTCTGCCAATACCAATAAGAAATCATACCCGAGTATACTAAAGCAATACAGATTTCCTTACTCAAATTTACATGAATATACTTCAATAACATACGAGAGTAATATGCTACTTCACTATGCATTACACTCCCTGTCTAGTGGGTAAAGCTCGCCTCTAGTTGCAACGCAATTAGACACTTCGACGTTCCCCTTATTTCCTACAAACGTTAAAATAATCGCAACAGGTCCCGAGCGATAGTGCGAAAATTAATTTCACATTTTACTCACGGCTAGGTGTTGGCAAGCTGCCCCTATAATTTATATTCCGAAGTCTGCGCTTACTTTGGAAATCATTTGTAACGAGACAAAGCTGTGTTTTAAGGATACAAGCTTCTTGTTTTATTTAGAGGTATACTTTTTAAGAGATTTGTTTAACTTTCCTGTTTTTTAATAGGTGTTGTTAGAAGTAAGGTTAATTTTTTCTTGAGTACCGGTTGTGTATGAGTTTAAGAATTTATGACTTTCGGAATATTTATCATGGATTTTTGTAAGAAAGTCTTACTATTTTCTTGACGACGCCTTCACAAATGATCCTGCAAACAAGCACCATCAAAATCACGCCAACTACACTAACTAAATTTAGCGTACAAAAAACTTGTAAAGGCAAACTTGACCGCCGAGAGGCAATTCACGAAAAAGGCTCAATCGTATTAATTGTCCCGCGAATAACAAGGCTTTTTGTGAGTCGGAGCGGGGCCGAGGCGCGACGGTCGATCGCGAGCGGGCGGGTGGTTGTTCAGTGTGCCCGTAGTCGCGAGGGAAGCATCGCGCGCTCTCCGTTCCGCGGTTCACAACACGCGGCATGTTGCAAAAAACACCCAACACGCTACAGGTGCCCTAATCGCTAGCCACATGATAAATGACAGTGTTTTTTCGACCCGACAGCCGCGCCCGACGAGTTGAGTGGTAGGAAATAGGCGATACGAATAAATAAACAACTTTTGTTATTTTTTTTTTGTTCCTTTACTCTTCTGAGCTCTTCGCTCGCGTTTTGTTGACCATTACGTAAGTGGATAGTTTTAGTGAATTAAGTTTAGTAAAGTTTTTGTTTCATTGATGTTTAAAAACGTATTTATCTATGTCAGTCATGTTTTGTAAATTATGTTTGTGTTGCGTTAAAAGTTGCAATCTGTTTCCGTTAGATTTGAACGTTGACGTTTGACAGGATTCTCATTAAAAAGTTAAGTGGAAAGTTCAATGTCGTTAAGGGTGATTTTCGCGCATCGACCCATTGCGCATGACCTGCGCAGGAGGTACTAAAGAACCTGCCTATCTATAAACTATATCACCTGTATTGATATATACGTAACAGGGTTAAAGTAGAATTTCCTGTGACCTAGATTTTATTTTACGATGTTGCACGGAATCAAAGTGAAGACATTTTATCATAAATGCGATGGTACTTTCATATTTCGTCCGAAGATTTTCGAAATTTTTAGCCAACAAATTTTTCATTCGTTTGAAATTGAAGATCATTTGTACATCAAATATTTTATCTGCTAACTTATTATTGCTTATTTTTAGTATTGTGTTTTTGCTAAAGGAAATACTTTAATAGACCGATATATTAGTTTTATATTTTCTTCCATTGAGTGCGTCATTTACATATTGAATTAATAAAATCATGGAATTCAGTGTTGTATATAATTAGTTTACAATTAATTAATATGTGCAAGTTTTTTGTTTAGAACCGGTTAGGAATTTGTATTCGTTAATGTTTAAATAATTGTATTTTTTTTCGCATTATCTATCTAATTGACGATTGCGTGGAAATTAAAGAAGAACAATATACTATTACAAATAAAAAGATAAAGATGCGATATTTCTGCATTGATTCCATCATAGTAGGTAGGTACGTTTAATATTCGTGACGTTGCACTGAGACGTCTATAACTACAAAAACGCAATAACATCTACATTAACTTATATCTTTAATAAAGTAAATAATCAAAAGAAATACTTTAAAGTTAAATAATATAGCTATATCTACATCTTAAAATTATCATCAAGGATTTCCATAAAATACCGACACAATGGCGCCCGCTCCCTGAATTTCAGAAACTGAAACGGAAGCGGAAAATTTTAATATAAATTTGAGTTGAAACTTTTTATCTAGCTCGTTCAGAATTTCCTGTTTGACTAAAACTAGTATTAATAATACGGCACAAATGAAAGAGAATTATTTATATTAACGAACATTCTAAGAAAATGTTATGATTGTTATGAAAAACGGAATCAGACGGAAGAATATTTTAAGAAAATTGTTTTGCAAATCGATTCTCAGAATCGCTGAGTTAACCTTGAATCGTGTTGAGATTAATCGGCTATTTATTTCATCATTATTTAAACACTAATCTGTTGATAGAAATGTTAGCCTAGTATATTAAACTGGAAAATAAAAAATTTGCAAATTTAAACCCAAGGCATGCATCTCTGACTTGTAACCATGTGCGTATTATAATTTAATTATCACTTGCTTTAAAGGATGACGCGATGTTATTCGCGAGGAAACCAGCACGTGAGAGATATTCTCAATGGTGAGTAGAACAATCCCAGAGGTCTACGGGTGGTTTAAAGTCCGACATTAGGTTGTTCATCCACCACACGATATTATGAAGAAGCCAATAATGTTTGTCAATTTTTGTTATTTATGCATTCACACGATACTTATGAAATTGATTAATGGTTAACCCATTGACGTTTATGGGCCTTACGCCTTCTTGTATACAACACAGGTTTCTTCGTATAAGTTGACGGATAATTTCGTGTTTATTGTAAAATTTTATGTTCACGAGATTTTAAACAGTTTATGAGCATCGTTCGCGGCCATATTGCTGTTTAAGCAGTAAAAATTTCACGCGCGCGATAAAAATAACGAATAGGAAAATTCTTTCAAGAAGTGAGGCTTAAGAAAAGCTGCTTTCGAAGATTGCTTTTGGGTTCCGCACAAAACGGCAGATTGTGGGATTAATTAAGAAGTTACTTTAATGTGTAAATGGGACAATGGAGTTTTGTAATTCTCTTAAACTTTAGCGCGGAGTGAACAAGTGTGTTGATTTAGGGTCGTTCTTTCTCTATATGCGAAGGGATATGGGAGCTGTGTAAACATCAGCATAATTGAGGCTTAGTGTGGCTTTTCACCAAAAACGTGTACGGAAACTGCGCCGTGCGAGGACATGCAGAGGGGCTGTGCAACATCCTTCTGAAGGTTTGCTTGAATATAGATCTCGCTCACAGCGTGTGTACTCTGCTGAGGTTTCACCACCAGAGATATATTGTGCGAGGCTAGGAGAGTGATGCAATCCTATTGGTGGATGTTTTACGCTTAGCATAGATCTAGTGGAAAGTCACATTTTGGTATGCTTTTTCTTAAGTTCCTAATTTCATTTTTAGATATGATTTTATAATTTTTTCTCCCTACCGCTTGATTAATTCGTTCTGTTATAGATGACAGGCCGGAGAAAATAAATGTGGGTGTGCAACAATACCTATGCTTGTGCTCTTTAAGGAATATAGTCGTGATGCTATGTTATGTTATATAAACGTCCAATAGTTACAATTTGATTACAGTCAGGGTCACCTCTACTGTAATCCAAACCTGATTTTAATATAGATACATCTCTGAAATCGTGTGTTTGTATGAATAGTATAATCTCGCAAAGGACCCGGGAGTCCTTATTACGTAGGATTTTATTGTGTCTGATACTACGTATGTGAATTTTGTTAATGGTAACTACTGCGATATCTACACAGTAATCTTTTATGATGGAGACGTGACAATTATATTTAACACACTATGTGTATTATATTTTACTAGACTCTTAATGTTATACAGGTACACACGTATAAGTTTTGTGCTATAATTAGTTATTTGTAAGATTTTTTTATTCTTTTTTATATATAAGATTATTTTTCTTTTTTAAACATAGGCACATAACATACATAACATATTGTCCTGTATAGTACAAACGGTTAAGCAGAGATGGACAATTGCACCTACATTTCGCAATGCCGTTATTATGTTTCAGTGAGTAATGGGCTTATAGCCATCTCCAGGCAAAATTATAAATTTCATGTTGGTAATTAGGCCATATAGACCTAATTATACATCAAACCCACGATTGACGTTTAAGTCTACTAGACCGATGATGCTGTTTTTCAGTTACATTTTTTGTTGCACAATGTTTACGCTGAAATAGGTTAAAAATAAAACAACAGATTTAAATAAAAACGAGAGGTTAAAGTAGGAGAGTTGCTAGCAAAATGTTTATTTTCGTATTGAAATTAATTGTGATTAAAATACATATATTTCTTTTTTTATGTATAATAACTTTCGTGAGACACATTCATATTAATTATAGTTTAACGGTTATTACTCACGCGCATTCTTCGGGATTGCCTGACTAGGTTCAAACTCGAACGGAGCCCTCAAACTCACGCGGGCTCAGCTCATGAATAAGGGCTCCGTTCGAGTTCAAAACTAGTCGGGCAATCCCGAAAAATGCGCGTAATAACCGTTAAATTAACATATATTTCTGTCAACTGAATTTTAATGGACACCTTCTAAGGCAGTTTTTAAGAGACTAGATGGAATTTTTAGCTGACTATTCCTCACAAGAAATACCAAAACAAGCTCAAAGATCAAGGTTTCCTTTTAAAGTCCAAACATCATAGTACATAATTAAATGTGTGTAACCATGCAGAATTGTCTGGAATGAAATGGAGAGATTTAAAGCAGTCTTGGTGTGACCGGTCCTATGCAGCTGCACGTATACATAATACAGTAATCGTGTAGTTTTCAACTAAAATATCACTAAAGTTTGTTGTAATTTATTTTCATTGACATTAAATAAAACGGGTATCATTTATGAATAATTTTTGTTTAGATCGGAGTTTTTGTGGGCGGTGAGAGCACAGTGCCAGCGTCTGTTTTGTACATAGTTTATGTAGACAAATATATTTTTTCTTTTTTCGTGCAAGCGTGTACTGGGCAAGTTTTTAATATTTTTGTCACACTGTCATCGCGCTGTCTAGCAAAAACAGTTTATTTTGATCTGGAACTATTTCTGTTTTTAATAAAATATTTTTTTTTATAAAACGAAATTTTTTGTGGATGTGTCCGTCGAACTACCTCGTCGGTCGTGGGTTCAATTCTTGGGTCGGGGATGTGATATTAGGTTTTCTGTTAGGAAATATTCAATAGTAGGCCGGAGGTCGGTATCATGCGTGCTAGAGGGAAGCAGGCTTTACCACATATAACATGGGATTTAAAAAATAGCATTGATGAAATGTTTACACCTCTGTTTACACCTTCTAAGAATACACGCGTGATGCTATGTTAGTTATGAAATACCTACAAGTACAGTATTCAATAACTACTTTTCTTGAAACTTCTGAACTGAGGAATAATAGTATTTTGTTTGGCTACAAAACTTAGAAATCTTATAATAGTTTAAGCGTAGGTTTAAGTTTCTTGATACCGAACAAAACCTTCAAACACTTAAGTAAACATAAACCAACATGTCCTTACAGAACCTTATATAAGGTCATGTTTACATTAGCAACTAAAACATAAACATGAACATTTTTTCAACAACCCTTGTTTAAGTTTGTTTATTAAACATCTGTGTGCGTTGTGTGTTTAGGCAACTCAGGCCCGCCGTGTCGTCAAAATGACGACAGCAAAGTTCAGTGTACAAACTGCTTTATTATTTAGTTGATTGATTGATGTTTTAATTTCTATAGACAACCTTGACGGCTTTTTTCATTTTGTCTTTACCAATTGATAACATTCGTTTGATACGAGTGCTTATGATATTTCGACTTTGTAGTTGGTATGTTTGGGTGGACATTTTAAACAAACCAAGGCAGTAGATTATGTATTTAGTTTTGAATATAATCTAGTTTGTAAGGTATCTATGGCCATGCCAGTATGAAAAATATAATGTTTCGTCGTAATTTATATCCACGTATTTTTTTTCCTTACTAGGAATTTGGGGGCTGAGTTGCCCGGGTCCGTAGGAGTGCACCCTTAAAATGGTATCCCTACACGTGGCCCCTGGGTGGTGCAACACAGGCATCACAACGCTGGTAGGAGGCTTCGGCCGCGGCTGGTTACCACCCACCGGACGAAGCCATGCCGTGAAGCGACCTAGTCGTGTTTCGGGATGTTGGCCGGTGCAACCGTTGTTGTGGGAGATGGGTTTGGGCAGTTGCATCAACTCCCAACTATCGTTCTCCCCAAATCTATCCACTCTACTTAAGAGTGAATAGATTTATTCTGGATATACGTGCTCCATCCTCGGCGACACCGTCGCTTACCATCAGGCGAGTTGGTGGCCAAATGTAGATCCATATTTGATAAATAAAAACATTATCTCTAAGTTAGTCCTCACAATTTTAAGTTCTATGAATAGAACGGTAGACATTTAAATAACAAACCGTGCAAACTTACTAAATCCCAAGAACAAATTCCATTTTAATAGTTACATATTTTCCCTTTGTTATCTATACCACTTGATAAACACTTTCAATACCCTTCAAATATACAAGTACATCTCAATTTAATTCACTCACACAACTGTAAATAGTACGTAGTAGTACACGTTCTAAAAGTATACATTCAAACAAATTAGTAGCCTCTACATCTACTCTAGGTAGAGTTAGGTAGAGTGGTGTCGATCGCGGCGGCGCAGGTGCGGCAGAGCTCATAATTATTACACTGTGACACATCTAATTACGGTGCGCTGTATTTTCTGGTTTGTTTCCAGATAGAGACTGCGTGTTGAGTTATGTATGAGCAGATATTTTGTTGTAGTAGGTAGGTAAAATTAATACTTTAGTCATTTACTTTAGGCACATAAGTACTACTAGCTTTCCAAGAAACAAGGTTACTTATAAAGGGTTTTTTGTTAGGCACTAGTTGGTGCTCACAATTTTGTCTGCGTGATATAAGGTAGCATATAGGTTAAGGCATGTAAACGTTACTAGCAAACAGACACAGACAGAGTTACTTTCGCATCTATAATATTAGGAGATCACTTTTTTTTTAATAGATACGTATTTATAGCCTAACTGGCCACATATTTGAAGCTGTCGGTTGAGAAAATATGTGGAATTAATGGTAGACTGCGTTAAACTAAGGCATAGCCCATAGTTTGATCTTGTAGTTGGCCGGTTGATGGCAATAGGCACCATCTGTTATGTAGGACTTAATAACTGTAATTTCGGAAACACAAAATACCAACTATAATATGTATGTATGTATAATAAAAAGCAACGAATAAAATGTGTATAAAATATGACACATTCTGAGCTGAAGTGGAATCAACGTAATTCTTTTTCCAGTAGAAAACTATATTTCTCGTAACTTAAATACTAGGCACTCTCTGTTTCTATTACAATCGTAAAATAAATGTAGAATGGAGTCCGCTGGAATCATTAATTTAACTTGAAGACCTCGTTTGAACATACAATTCGTGTCAGTACAATGTACTTTAAGTATTAACTGTTCTACTTTACACTAAAGGACTTAGTCTTGGCTTCAAAGAGACTTCCGATTACTACATAATCATGTACGTACAATCAAATTTTCAATTACCTACTTAAGCTACACTTGATTTCAATTCCTTCTTAAAGGAATCTCGAGAATTTCACTCCACAATAATCATTTTAAAAAGAGCGGTAGGTGCTTTAGCGCTCAGCCAGCGTAATAATAAGGTTGGCATTCACATCAATTTCCTTGAATTTTCTCCCACGCCACACCTGTCTGCCTTTATAAAACCCATTAAAACATGGATAGGTATGTAGAAAAAGCCTTTGGCGACATGAGAAAAAATATTTAGTCTCTCGCCACGGTCCGCTGTGTCCAGGCGCAATTTTACGGATGGCAGCCCTAGGTAAAAATAAATTCTGCCAGTGCCAAGCGAGGCGTAGGCGTGGAAGCTCGTTTCAGTCACGTAATAGACGAAATACGCGCGTCATCACTCCCGACACGACGCGTCAAGACCTTTGTGTGGACTACTATATGCGACCGACCCCAACCACTACATTTCTGCGATACAAACGCGTGATAAGCGCTTGTACAGTATGTGCACTCCCGACGCCTTTGAATTCAGTCATAGTACTCTCCATGACATGAATTTTTGCGCACCTACTCTCCGATGCAAAATCGGATGACGAGTGCCTCAACAAGTTGATAGGGTTTGCTCTGCACTAAAAGGTTTAGATTCCACGTTTCGTCATTTTTATTTCCATTTCGGCGTAGCTTAATTCCGTGCATCTTTTATGTATCGATTATCGATATCGTTTATGCTGAGTATTATCGATGTTTAATTCGAATAGTAATTAACTTCGATTGAGGAAATAAAAATATGGCTCGTTAAAAGCGCTTTTGAATTGGATCAATGTTCGCTTGGTTCGTTACCGACCGTCCGTTTTCATCTGATTATTTTCCCAATTTTCTTTCAAAGTATCAAATAATATGAACTGGCTTTTAAGAATTTTAGATTTTTATTATATTGAATTTTTATCTTCTTTGTTTTGAGTGAACATTTTACCGTTCCGAATTATTTCCGCGCCCACTTGAAAGTAGGTAAATGATTAAACAGCTTTTATTTATCTTTCTGTACAGGAAGAAAGCAATTGAGTTTGTATAAGATACTTTGTATTTGTTTGTTTCGATAATTTAGCGTGATTAAAATTTTATGGCCGGTAAACTCTTACCCGTGGTGTCTTCCGCTTAGAGTTGGAAGCTTTGTAAAGAAACTACCTTCTATTATGGGATAAACTTTTCCCCTTTCTTACTGACATTTTGTTATAATTAATGGCCGCATCCATTCGTTTAAAAGCAGAATTGTTTTGTAAAAAAAATTGCAGTTACATACATTCATAAAAGTTAATGTTATACTATAATAAAACGTTATCCACGAGTTTTTTTTAACGAAACCTGTCAAAGCTGGTAGTCCGCTATCTATAAGTTTTTGTAACGCAATTTATGAAACAAGCTGTGTAATGGTAGTAATTTATCGCCTCTTTGGATTATTTGTTTTTTTAATTTTTACGTTAATGTCTAATAAAAAGTCAAAAATTTCGGTTAAACACGAGAAAACCCTATATTTTGTACGGTGTAAATGACTTTGATGCTTAGGAGAGCAGGAGTTGATAATGCGCTGCGCCCCCTGTTGAATACTCTAGGTGCTTTGCGAACTGAGCTATCGCGACCATAGTTCCTTATTCCGTATTCTTCTTCCACATTCTAATACGTCGTAGAGTGATTCGCATTGGGTTCGCCTCCATTTACCGCTCATATAAGATTGCGACTAGTCTGCCTAGACTCCAGACCACCATTTCAGACCAGAGCTTTCACATACACTCAGTCCTGATTACTCAGTTCTTTAGTAAGGCTAGTAGGGCTTTAAGAGAATATCAAACGAGGCTTACAACGCATATCCACTTGGTAAAAAGAGCTTCGGCGGTAATATCCCAAGATTACGGGAGACTTAATCTTAACAAAGAGCTTGTGGGTTTTCAAGACTTGCTATACATTTGATGAAGTCAATGTATGGTACGGGATAGAAAATTACTTTGGATTAAATGGGTTTGTAGGTGTGATCTATCGGAGGGTTATTTGGTGTTGAACAAGGGTTATATGACTTAATGAGCCTGACGTTTCGGTCAGAGATTACGTTTATTACTATGATCACTGCCAGTGAATTGTAGGTTCTCACGACATGACATAACATTACGCCTGTATTTTCAAAAAAGGTGAGGCAGAAGTACAATCATATTTCACATACCTTTTTTTTATTTCCAAGTAATAAGATTAAATTTCGATAACCTCATATATATTTACTGGAACCGGTTTTTTTTGCGGTGTCTAATTCACCTGTCCAGACATGGTAATGAGTGATTATGACAATATCTCTCCTTCAATATAAAGTAGATTTATTAGACTAATATGATGAGACTGCCTCGTTGGTCTAGTGGTCCCAAGCGCGTCTGCTGAGAATGAGGTCTTGGGTTCGATTCCCGAAGTGTTATTGAGTTTTTCTGTCAAGAATATCTCAGTAGCAGCCCGGAGTTTGGAATAGTGCCCGGTAGATGGCAATAGGCTCACCACCTATTACATGGGACTTAATAACAGCATTGGTGAAATGTGGATGTACAACTGTGTATACCTCTGCCTACCCCTTCGGGGAATACAGGCGTGATGCTATGTTAAATTATGTAATATGTTGAGTGAGTCGTGGCGAAACGTTTTTACCCCTTATGAAGACTCGTTATCATCTTTCCGCCCTGGTCCCAAGTTATTTGGGGTCGGTGCAATATGTGTTTCAATTTCCTTCTCTTCTTTCTGTTGCTACGTTATCGTTCATTCCCTTTTCATGCATATCATCCTTCACACAATCGATCCATCTATTTTTGGTCCCCCTATTTCCGTCCATCCATCTACATTCAAATTCATTACTCTCTTAGTCACGTGTGTTTTATCCTCATCATGTTGTGTCCATACCAAGACAACAGATTGTAGGTATGTAGTCTTTAATTAAAATCTACAAAGAAAATAAAAATCACAATCGCAAAAAGATACAATGCAAACATGGCAGCAGAATCGTGTCTATATTTTTTTTATTTAGAAAGCAGCTGTACCACAAAAATAACTTTTAAAAATAAAATGTGGAAGTTAATTTTATGCAAATTTTGTCAAAACCTCTTAATTGGAGATGCATAGATTAAATTGATGTCATACTAGTTTAAGTTCGCGGCTACGCCACCGGTGTGAATTGAATTGAAATGTCATTACGTAATTTAAAATGTTATTAGCATTACGTCATAATCAGCCTTTATGCTTCTGTAAAATATTTGTGTTTTATTATAGTTAGTGTTTAGCGGTAAATGTAACCTTGTTATTGATGGAAAAGTACCTATAAGTTACATAAAAATATAAAATTGTATATGGGAGCTACATCTGCCAACAAACTGCTTTACAGTTTGGCAGAAGTAAATTTTTTTTTGTAATATGTGATATCACCACGAATAAACGCTTTTTCATTTTTTTTTTCATATAACAAGTATATCCTCCATCCATCCCTTACCTGAGCCAATATTTAACTCAGCAAAAAAAAAGGAAAAATGATCGTCATATTTCTTTTTTGTCATAACTCTCCCCTCCTTTTCCCATAAAACTGCCATGAAACTAAAGAACCTTTAACGCTATAACAAAAGGCCCTTACGCAAGCGACGTATTAAATTATATCAGCGAAGAGCGTTTGGAGCCATTCACACACGCTATGTGAAATAAAAATATGCAAAAGGACAGTTTAAATGAAAATCAGTCTTTACACTTGAGCTGAGCGATGAGATACTCGTGAAAGAGTGCCACTACTTGGGACTGGTCCGCTCAAATCAGCTAGTAACTATTATGACAATTCTGTTTCTTTAATTTCCCTACATAATTGTACAACTATATCTGCATCGTTATCACATTATTTCTTTTACCGGGGAATGTTAGTATACGAAAAATAATGTAAAATAAAATCCATGCAGTTTATTGCCCGTTCTTCTCCATAGGAATCTACATTTTGGCATGTGGTATTTCTTGACTTTCAAAAGTACATTGTAAAGGTCTAAACTCTAATTGCTATAAATTATTTTACTACTTCAAAAGAAACTAAAACGGACACTTACTATATAGATATAGAATCACTTTGTGGTCCGTCGGTCCTTCAGTCACAGCCCTTCTGAGGAACTCGTAGAGGTTGAGTTTAAATTAATATCAATACTAAATTCTGCGGTTCCTTGGAAGTGTAAAAAAAACTTAAAATAATAATATTTTAGGTTCTCACTCATCAATATTTTAAATATTTCTGTAACATAAAAAGAAGAATTCGTATGGGACCATATGAGATGAGGGGATGAGTGCAACTGGCACTTTAAAATTGGCGCCAAAATTTCTTCAATCTTTGAAAATAAATGCTAAAGCCTTAAAAATACGGACGGAGCGTTGCGTACGACATGTGAGAAGCATGCCTAGTCATCCAATTTCGCTCAAACACATACACGAGCTAAACGCATACAAATACTTGAAACTCATCCACTAGGCGCCAGTACGCTGCATGTGTGTGTGTAATCTATGCTTCGCTTATGACAAGGCAAGGTTACATCAATCATCAGAAACTTAATTTATTATAAGTTTTATTAGATATACTATGAGTTCTCCACCATAATTATCAATGTAATTTGGAGTGAACCTACTGCAAATATCTTTTGTACTTTGTGGTCCATACTTGTATTGTTTAACTCCTTAATGTATAGAATGGGTTCGTTTATTGTTACGTATTGTTATTTCTACAAGGTTTTGATATGATGGGATTACGCATTTATTTGATATTTTACGATTTGTAATCTTACGTAAAGTTTTCATTCTGTTTAATATATTTCATAGGTTTAATGATTATGATATGATGAAATTACATAATGATATTATTGCAATATCAGCACATCAACTTATTGGAGTGTTGTGTTATAATTATGTTACTGATAAACTCGTGTAAATTAAATGTGTAGAATTCTGAAAATATATTTCGGTTAAAATACAAATAATTTCACCTTTTGATACGCCGTACCAGAAACGTATGGCGTTCTTTGTATACATTTATGTAAATATAACTTAATATAAAGTATAGATATTTTAAAACTGCCTCGTTGCTGAGTGATAATACTGAGCATGACGTCCTGGGTTCTATTCCCGAGGAATTTGGAATTGTGCCCGGTAGATGGCAATAGGCTCACCACCTTAATAACAGCATTGTTTAAATGTGGGTATACAACTGTGCACACCTCTGCCTACCCCTTTGGGGAATACAGGCGTGATGCTATGTTATGTTATAGACATTTTATTTATTGTCCTGTTTAACACAATTGTTGTACAAGAAATTCGCTCTCATTCAAAATTTTAAATAACCGTCTTGAGTTCCATTTATAATTACAAAGTATATAATTGTGTATTAAAGTTAATCAACCTTTGTGGACGTACAAAGTAATTATTACGCAGTAATGTCAATTTTGACGCAATAAGTCATGAAAGTAAAAACAATCATAAATTTTATATTTTCGAATACAAATTCTGCGGTAGCCTCATTTTCGGGTGGGTCAAGGGTATGATAAAATTGCTCATGAATAAATAAAAAACACTTTTAAACTGAGATAATTTGACAAACGGGATCATCATCCCAGGTAGCACGGGGGAATGAAAGGAACTCGTGGAAAACAATATTGAATAATTTAAAGAGAAATATCTTAATAAAAAGTTGCTGAAATATCCCCGAGTTGTTCCGAAGGATGTTTTATATATTTGAAAGTTAATAATTTTATCCTCGAGGCTCTGGTTATTGTGTGCTTTGTGTTTAAACACTTCACGGTCTTTTTTTTGCACGACTGCCTAAAAAGGAGTGTCATGTTTTTAGGGTTCAGGTATGTATGTATGTTTGTGAGTTTCTTTATTCTTTATTCATAACTAATAAATGCCTAAACCGATATCGATGTTTGGGGTATCGTTAGAATCCTTATAGTGTCCCGAGTAATATAGGCCAGATTTCCAAAAAGGCAGTCGTGTATTAATTTTTTTAAATTAATGCATCTTGTTTAGTCATGGGTATGTCAGAATTGTAAAACCCGTTTAACAATTTTTAATATTGTTGAACACTGAATAGTCGTTTTATTTTTAAATTATCATAAGTATTTTATCAAGGTGGGCATTAGTATGAGCTTTTTTTTACAATTTAATATAATTTTATTAATTTAAAATTTTAGATATTTAGTTTAAGATTTAAATATATAATCACGCATTGCAACTATTTTCACACAAATAATATTATATATTATTACACTATATGAAAAGTAAGTAAGTATATGCATGTCTTTATTTCATCTATTTAATTGCTGAATAAAATTCCTACTCACTATAAAAGCTTCGTCCAAAACTTTAGAACAAAAGCGAAAAAAATGAAAACAAACGAAAAAGGTTCTGGCGTCATCCGGTTGAAAGTGTAGTTTTGCAAACGCCCCGTCCGCCTAACAGTGTTTAATAGCCCAGGGGGTGGACAAATGAGCTGTGGTGTTTGGTAAGACTGTGGTAAGATAAACGAGAAATGTGCGAGCCTAGAATATGTACTTAATGATCTCTATCCTTTATAATAAATTTGCTTACAATGACATACTAAATAATCATCATTATCACCAGGGGGACGGATCCCATATCCAAATTTATTTGGGGTCAGCGCAGCATGAATTCTTCTACCACTTTCTTTTTGTTTTTGAAATTGCATGCTGCTAAAGTTTTGACAACGAAATACTAAATATTTGACTGACATAAAATCCTACACATTGTTGTATGAAACATTCCATGTTATTGTTAATAATATTTGATCACATGACTTAAACAAATAGGAACTAGTGTTTCTTATGAAATCAATAATTTATGATTTTAACGTGGCCCAGTTAAAAAAAGACAGTGTTTATTGAAACAAACATTATGTAATAGGTTGAAGTGCCAAAAACAAATTCCGAAAAAGGAGTGCCGCCTCCTTTGCTCCACCCCACTTTAAGTAAAATTAAACGAGAACGGGGCCAACTGAGCGAGAAATGAGCTAGCTTAGTTCTTTAGAAGCTCTCCCGGTAGTTGGCTGCGATGAATCTAGATAACCTCACATTTTTCTGTGGTACACGATGTATCACGTTCCCGCTCCTGGCTCTCTCACCATTCGTTTCACACAAAAATAAAAAAGAATCCCGTGAAAACTTCTGAACATTCAGCCAGTTCGTACAGGTAGTGAATATGTTGTTTCAAAAGCCTACAGTAATAGTTTCTGAGGTAGATCGGTTTGCATATAGGATTTAAAAGGTTAAGTATCTACTGTCAGTTAAATCTTAGACAAAGAATAATATTACGTACGTTTTGTTATGCATTATCTCTATTAAACTGTTACATCGGGATTGGGTAAACAAACGAAACAAAACGCTTTAATTACTTCGAACACAAAATAATATCAAAAGAGAAGCTATTCTGAATAAGAATTTCACATTTAAAATAGGTAGCTACTGAAATAAAAGTGGGTAAAGTGCTTCGTAGTAATAATTATTAGCACCTCATTAAATGCTAGCAGCTTTGGGTATTGCATTTTTTTGCTTGTAATGTTTTCATGAATATTTATATCAAAACCAGATAGCACAAAGTACTTACAGGGATAAAGTGTTGCTATTATTAAAGAAGTAGTCTTATTCTTCATATAGATATAAACTAGCTGTGTCCCGCGGTTTCACACGCGTATAATATTATATTACAATTGAGGACACGTTCGTAGATTTACCATAGCAGCGCCATCTATTGATTACTTACTCAACCCAGTCGAAAGGTATCGACATCTGTTAGAATCATTTGGAGTTAACAGATAATTGTGACTGTCAAATAATAACAGACAAATAATTAGCAATAAATTAAAATTGCGACTATAATTTGAGATTTAAACTATCCTATCTCTCAAGTTGGATCGAACTGCACATGGTGTGCGAATTTTATTATAATCGGTTAAGTGGTTTAGGAGTCCATTGAGGACAAACATTGTGACACGAGATTTATATATATTAAGATAAATCTGTGTACGATGCTTACTTTTTGACGCCTCTACTAATGATCCGATTTTTAACAAAACTTGGCACCGAGGCTAAGCCGTGCTCGAGCTAGGAGCCATTTTTATCCTGAAAAATGGTAGACACGCAGTACCTAAGTGCGGGCAGATACTAGTCTTTAAAAAAACCTCTTTTACAACCGGTAACCAGTTGTTATCATAGATAGTTGTAATCTTGCAAGATGATAGTTATTGAAACATAGGATAATGAATATCAACTATAAGCAACATAATTACAATATATGAGTGTCGTGTCGTCATTTACTTACGTTAATACCTATGTAAACAGAGAACTTTAAGGAAGTACCTAATAATACACATAGGTACATAGAGTGAATTACTTCCCTCTGAAATCATGTACATAACAAATGCTTTCAAATAATTTGTACCAATATATTTGAAATGAAATTTCTAAAAACTGGGATGGAAATGCCATGTTTATCAATCTGCAATTTCAGATATTAGAGGAAGAAGAAAAGTGTTGTGCACTCTGGGATATTTAAAGTTTAGCTAAGTACACTCTGCCTGGCTAAACGTGTCTATGTATGTTTTTGCCTATAGGTACATTACATTCAACCAAGTAAACATCCACCTTAAAAACCTCTCAATGAACGGTCAAAGAAAAAGTCACCTCAATCACCACTCCTGGGCAGAAATACTGGAGTTAGCCATTAACAGTTTTGATTTAAATCATAAATTGATCTACATTTGGTCACCAATTCGCCTGATGCTAAGAGATGGTGTGGCCGAGGACGGAGCACGTAGATCCAGAAGAAATCTATTCACTCCAAGTAGAGTGGATAGATTTGGGGAGAACGATAGTTGGGGAGTATCTGTTTTGCACCACTTAGTACACATGTAAGGATTCCATTTTAAGGGTGCACTCCTACGGACGCAGGCAACTCAGCCCGCAAATATTTTTGATCTAACGCTATTGCCTGTGAATTTGACTGACGTCACAATAAAAGCTGTAATATTTACTCCGTGCGTGTTTGCAACCTGCAAACGCAATCAGACCTGCACATACTTTAACCCTCGCATGCGTTACATACGTAAAACGACGGATATTCATGACCGCCACATAAACAGGTAATTTACATAAAGCACTAAATACTATTATCTGCGTACGTATGCGTAGTTACTTTACTATGTAAATTACGTTGAAATGTAAAACCGCGATTTTGTTAACGTAACAACAGATTATTAAAGGTTGATATAATTGTTGCGGGATTTACGGCGTTTTTATTGTTTTGTGTTGAGCTATGTTAAAGTTAAATTTGGTTGTCACAACTTTAGATCATAAACGTTCATTGTATGTAATTGCCAAACATTTTAATTGTACCTACACTTTATTAGCAAAGTTAATCGGGGAAATAAAGCTATTTTAACGGTAGACTTTTTATGTCACAGTATTGTCAGGAATTTTGTAGTAGGTAGAAACTACAACTGACAAGATTCAAATTACATCTTCGTAAAAAATATCTAAACATTGAAATTGATAGCAGATTCTTAGCACGAGTCCGGATATTAATATTATAAATATTATTTAATAAAATATCGCGAGGTGGAATACTGAATACCTACTAATAAAGCAATTCAAATATCACAAGTTAAAACTCAAGGTATGCATATCCTTTTAGGAAATTAATTATAACTTGCCTAAAATGGTGAAAGAAATTTTCCCAAGAAAATTAACGCAACTAAGAGATGTGCACAAAAACCTCTAAAGCCATTTGCAGGGGCTGATTAGAGTCTGACACATTTCATGTTCGCGTTGTTGTTCTTCTACCATACAAAAATAATTGCTTTGTCTATGCCAATAGAGCATATAATTTAAGAAAGATTCAAAGATCCATTTTAAAACCCTCAAAGCAAACGTCCTCGTGTAACTTAAAGAAAGATAAAAATAAGTGAAGATGTATCGGCAACAAATTGCCAGAGGAGTGTCGAGGGTGGAAATGAGCTCTTACTTCGTCCTGTTTCCTTTGGTCCAACATCCGCTCGTTAGGAAGACGTGTTCCATGTGTTGCAACTTTGTCCCCTAAGGGGGTGTGTGGGGAGGTAGCTTCTCAAATTGTTTCTTGGAGACGGTCACTTTTGGTTCTCTTGGCTCGTTGTTACGTTAGTAGATATCTTTTAAGATTTTTGCGAAATGTCTTTGTTATGGTATCCTCAATTTATCTACAAGGACCAAACTTGCGGGGTGTGGGGAGTAGCTTCTTCAAATTATTTTTTCGAGATGGTCATCTTTTGATTTCTTGGCTGGTTGTAGGTATCAAATATGATTTTTGTGGTAACATGGGTGTTGACGAAATGTTCTTTTCATTATGGAATCCTCAATTGATCCACAAGGACCAAATTAATTCCACTTTGAATTTCTTCTTTTTCTGATTCTGATTCTCCTTCATCACCATTTTTAATTTAATGTATTTTCATCATTGACGAATGTGACTGGTTCAATGTGTATTGACGTTTTTTTTATAATGGTTTATGTGGAACTGTGATTTATTACTCCCCATGTAACAAGAGCTACCTATTTTTCTTCAAGAAAACAAAAGCTATTTTGTTCAAGCAAACCTCCATGCTAGGGAGGGAACTAGGTCACTCTAGTACTCTTAAGGGGCACGCAAGACCTACGTATTTCCTTAATGTATTTTATTCAAGTGAAACTAAAATAAATAGCCTATCTTCACTTTCAACAGTAAAAGAATAAATGTAATAGGAGAGTTTTTACGTAATCAAAACAGAAGTAGTAAAACGGAATATTTTTACAGAACATTTTCCACTATCACACAAAGCGGGCTAGCGAAATTAAATACTCGTTTACTTGTGCATGACACCGTCCGAATATTTTGCGATACGACTGTACCGTTTTATATTACTGATAAAGATATATTTTACTGTTTTTTTTTTTCTGTCTTTCGTATGCTTAAATTAGAAGAGAAAGTTGGTGACATATTGTTTACGTCACCCAGATGTCTCAGATTTAGCTTGATTGTAACAAAAGTCCGCAGTAATTCTTTGAGAAGTCAATGCACCCATATGTATACAAAAAACTTTTACTATGCAATTATCTTCGAAAGGCGTCATAAAAAAATCTGCGTTCCATAGAAATGTTCATAGGTACGTACTTACTTGACCAAAGTGCAGCTGATCTTTTTTTCTCGCGTTATTGAAGTTTGTTCCATAGTAAAATTTCTTCATATAAATAAGCTAGCGACCCGCCCCGGCTTCGCACGGTTATAAATAAGAAAGAAAGAGCGATGTTACGTTTAACCTACGTAAGCCATGTAAATTTATTTTTCCGCGACTTGGTAGCAAGATATTGTGTGTGTTAATTAGGCTTGATTATATATAAACCATCTGTGAAAAATTCTCTAAACAATGGTGAAAACCGTATCAAAATCCATCGTGTCCGCAGGACTTAGCGAATAAACAGACAGACATGGCAAATGAATTCATTTTATGCTATGTAGAGATACATTGACCTCTCAAAGTATTACAAAACTTCTGTTGCACTTTGTATTGTTAACAACCGGGCCCAATTGCTTAGCGTATCTACCATGATATCGAAGCATAGAGATGGTCAGTTGAAAATGCTTTAAAGTGTCATTAATCCACAAACTGACCGCGGCAAGCGTTGCTTAGCTTTAACGATAATTTTCCGACTAGAGATTGCAATGAGCACCTCTATTATATATCTGCCTAGCCTTTTCCCAATTACATTGGGGTCGGCTTCCAGTAAAACCGGAGGCAGCTTAATACCGGTATTGTACATGGAGCGACTGCCTATCTGACCTCCACAACCCAGTAATTGGGTATCACGATATCTCGTGGTATGACTGGTCGTCGGACTTTCAGGCCTCTGACTACCCGCAACCGCTGTCATAGGTCTTAATTTGATAACCGTGACAGACAGCTTAACGTGCTCTCCGAGGTCTTGGCATGAAATAATGGTCACCCCTCCTCAGACCGACCGCGGCAAGTGCAGCTTAACCTCTATCGATCGATCTGTGCGGCTGCTACTTAGCCGGGTGCACCTCTATTATGAAGAACGTAAAATGCAACAGTGTAATTTTATACTAACTGCCTCGTTGGTCTAGTGGTCCCAAGCGCGACTGCTGAGCATGAGGTCTCGGGTTCGATTCCCGGGTCGGGCAAAGTGTTATTGAGTTTTTCTGTTAGAAAATTCTCGGTAGCAGCCCGGAGTTTGGAATTGTGCCCGGTAGATGACAATAGGCTCACCACCTATTACATGGGACTTAATAACAGCATTGGTGAAATGTGGGTGTACGAATGTGTACATCTCTGCCTACCCCTTCGGGGAATACAGGCGTGATGCTATGTTATGTTATGTAATTTTATAAAAACCACAATGTATTTTTAATGAGTTAGCCGAAATGGCTACTACATACGAGGATGAGTGTCTGATGTTAATAGATTGTAATATGGGCTCTTGATAATAATTATAAATTGTTGGTAATGGGTTGCAAAAGGGAGAATAATTAATCCGCGCTCACTCGGGATCGCTCTTATAATAAAAAAAATTGTTAAGTGCTTTATATAATACAGTGCGTATAAAATTTAATCTTATTTAAAACATAACAGCACGCCTATATTCCCTGAAGAAGTAGGCAGAGGTGTGCACAATTGTACACCGATATTCCACCAATGCTGTTATTAAGACCCATGTAATAGATGGTGAGCCTATTGCCATCTACCGGGCACAATTCCAAACTCTAGGCTACTACTGAGAAATTCCTAATAGAAAAACTCAGTAACACTTTGCTCGACCCGGGAATCGAAGCCGAGACCCCATGCTCAGCAGTCGCGCTGGAGACCACTAGACCAGCGAGGCAAGCATTTTTCAGAATCTTATTTAAAAATAGTATTACGTACAATACACCTCAGTTACAGAAATTGATTTTTTTTTCTGAATTCTTGAAGATTATGATAATCCAGGATAATCGGTCAACTTATAAGTGTGCAAAGTTTTAATTCAATCCGATGTTTTAAAGTGGGTGAAAATCACGGTCAAATAGTCCGTTATATAGATACTCGTACATACCAAGTTAAAAAAGCGTGTTAAAAATAACCTTGAGACGCTATTTTGCTTTCTCTGCGGTGTAATCAAGGATTAAATTGGGAGTGTTTTTTTTTTTTACGCGGTTCTTTATTTCGCACCCAAATTATCGAGAAATATTCATTCAGATGTAAAATTTAACGTACCTGTATACAATTCAGATGTTTTTTTTTCGGATGGGAGCTTAATTTGCGCTGTTTTTTGTTTTGTGTTACAATGATATAGGTATTTTATTAGCCTAACTTGTTTTGAAAGAGTTAATAATAGAAGTCACATACTTAAACTTAGAATTAAATGGAAATAACAATTTATTTACGAAAACAACTCTTGCACAAAAATTTTGAAAAACATATTAAAATAATTTTAATCATTGTTTACATTAATCCTTATCGCTTTGAACCCTTGAAAAGGAAGTTACCTAATAAATTAGAACCTTGTATAATTAAAGATAATGTAGAATTAAGTATACCTCAAATAACCGTATATAACAAAGAATAAAAAAAAAAAACTTTGCATTGGTTATCATGGTTTGGAAAACTAGTTAAAGTACTTAGTGATTTATGAACTTCAATAATACTCATAATAGTACCCCAAGAACGACCGTCTTTCGTGGTACTATAATAATATACTCCTCCCGACCGTATTTCGGTCATGGCGGACGGAGATTAGACAACTTAGTAGGTGTTACAAGATAAATCTTTGAAAAGCATTAACGCATGCTTGGCGAACTCTAAAATTATAATATTAATGGAAAAAGAATACGGTCGTGAGCAGGCCCTGCGCCTCCCGTAGTACTACTCTACTCCTGGAGTATCCGGAGACCGGGAGGCGCAGGTTCGAATCCTGCTCACGACCGGACAGAGATCAGACGCAGAACCGACGGCTTTACGTGCTCTCCGAAGCACGGGGGTGTAACATCACCAACTTCCTAACTCCGGGCTGCTACTGAGAATTTCGCAACAAAAAAAAACAATAATAATTTGCCCGACCTGGGAATCGAACCCAGTACCTCACGCTCAGCAGCCGTACTTGGGACCACTAGACCAACGAGGCAGTCACAAATATATTGAATAGATTCAGGCGTTACTTTGCGGAATTCCATTACAATGGATGCAAATAAATACAATATCTAGCTACTTCCACAATATTTAGAATAGTCATGCAAATATATGTGCACCACCCGCCCGCCCGCAAATATATGCATATACGCAAGCGCCGCAAGCGGTGAAAAATTGCAACTACCACCAACTACTCTACACGTGTTTCAGTCAATAATATAATTATTATATTAATCATTTTATAATCTTGTACTGCGAGGGGAATAATTAGGTATCTATTATTTGCCTCATGGGTAGTGCTTCCAGTTGTTTGTTTTATTTGTGTGTATAGGCGTGCGTAATGTTATGTTATTTTATGAGGATAACAATGCTACCTATACATGTAACCATGATGTTTGTATGTGGCTTCAATGGATTAGGTACCTATGATAAAGCGTGGGTGCCGTAAGTGGAGACTAACGTTGCTGTTAGCAGGGTGTGTGGGAAGATTAGCTTTACCTATATGTATAATATTGCAACCTTTCCAAGGCGTGGGAGGACATGATCGAGTATCTCGTACTAATGTAGGGTTCAAAATACATCTTATCTGGGTTGCGGCGAATGCAGCCGTGTTCCCTGAACTCTTTGATATGTTAGTGGAGGACGGTTTTTGTAGGTAGGAGTTCTTCACGAAGTCTATGATAAGATTCAAGTCATGAAAGAAAAAACTATCTAATCTTTTTCTATTCATTATAAGAACTCATCGTCGCCCAATGGTCATACTCTCCTTTTGAGCAATCAGGTTCCGGATTCGATTCTGACTTGAGGCATCACTGATTAACATTCGATGAAAACATCGTGTGTAGGTACTTAAACTTTTTGGTTTGAAACAGTCATTTATTAAGCAGTGTGCTAGCTGGCTGACCAGTGCTTGTATTTCTGTTTTTATGAGTTTCTCCTGAAGTAGAAAATATTATATTAGAAATTTACCTTATTATTCTTGTTGTCGAAAGGGCGACTGCTAAACGTGAGGTCGTCAGTTTGAACACCGGGTCGAGCAAATATTTATCGGGATTTAGTCTGAGGAAATTCTCAGTAGCAACGCAGAATTTGGGATTGTGCCCGGTTCATGGCAATAGGCTTACCACTTAAGTATTGCTAAGCATGCTTTTCAAAGATTTATCTTGAACACTTAAGTATTATTATTATTATTTTTATCAAAATGGATTTACGTTTGCGCACCAACTCGCCAGATGGTAAGCGACGAGGATGGAGCACGTATATCCAGATTAAATCTATACACTCTTAAGTAGAGTGGATAGATTTTGGGAGAACGATAGTTGGAGAGTTGATGCAACTGTCCAGACCCGTCTCGCACAACGGTTGCACCGGACAACATTCCGAAACACGACTAGATCGCTTCACGGCATGGCTTCGTATGGTGGGTGGTAACCAGCTGCGGCCGAAGCCTCCAACTAGAGTTGTGTTGCCTGTTTTGCACCACCCAGGGGCCACGTATAGGGATTACATTTTGAAGGTGCACTCCTACGGACGCAGGCAACTCAGCCCGCGTATTACATGTAAAATATGGGTAAACCAACTGTGTACGCCTCTGCATACCCTCCTCGGGAAATGCAAGCGTCATACTATGTTTAGTATTACCAAATTTATCGCCGACTTCTTGTTACATCTTAAACATTATGGGAATTGAATGTCACGAAGTTTGCACACAAAACCGAAGCCTGAATGGAAGAGCTATTAAAGCTTGCACACACAGCTACAGTCTGATCCGTTTTGATTGCGTTATGTTTACGTTATAGGTACTTGGGAACGTAAACAGAACACAATCAGAACGGGATTGCAAGGAGAACGTAGAATATGTGCGCGAGATATTAAGTAATAAAATTTAATGTGGGAATTAAAACGTTTTAATGTTTACGTTTACGTTACTCATAATTATGTTCCTCATATTGTTTTTTTCTTGTTATATGTGTTTGGCTTAACGTGTAAGTTGAAAAAATAATTGTGTTAAAACCTTATTTATGTACCTTATTTAGTCGGTAGGATTCGATTCCTACATACTAAAAACCACATGGTCCACTGTTAACCGGGGTCGCGCAATCGCAGTTGCATACTGGTCCGTCTGAAGGTATGGACGGGCCCCGTCATTTGTTAGGCCGGCCACAAGATTAAGTGGAGTCACGATCAGCGTAAGGTGGCTGGGAGAGGCTGGGTGACAGTAGTCATGTATTGTAATTAGTGGCGTGTACCTATAGGGGCCTATATTCAGGCCTATATGCATATATAGGTAGATACAAATGACAGGTCTCTGCATTAGCAATATTGCTTCTGCACGATATAGAAGACAGAATTTTGAGATGGATTTTTATAAAACAAAACTATCAGGCATCAACTTTAATTCAGAAACTAATAATATGCTTATAAAATCAAAATACAGTTCTTAGGCACGTTCTATTTTTTGTAGAGCTGATGTCACGTTTACATTAATAAGAAAGTATATTTTATACTTTCTTTAGGTTATAGATAAACCAACGTAGACCAGTTAAAATGTTGTAAAATATATATTTTTTTGGTCCACGAGATCTAAGAAGCCACATTTGCCAGCCACAAACGGATAGAATGTAACTTGACAATATTAATATTGGTCGTGAATAAAAAATATTTTGAATATACACTTGATAATAATTATGAAATTATTATTAAATTTCGAGACATGTATTAATTAGCATGGTATGTAATTTCCAACGTATTGTTTTAGCATTTAAATATTTTTTATACGTATTTATGTACTATCAAAATATCATAATTAATTTTTCGTTCTCCGTCAATCCTTTTTTAAATAAAATGAAAGAATCGTTATAATCGTTTAAAATATCAATATGTTATTTTATATTAAAAACTTTTTATAGTCTATATATACGTAACATATAGGTACATTATATTATTAAGATTAATTTATATTTATATATGATTACAGTTTGCTTGACGCTACCAAGTGATGAAATGATAATGACACCTGTGCTATTTTTCGTAATTCGTCCGGCTCAATGTGCGATCTCTATGTTTTTTCGGTACCTCTGTTGGTTTTTGTGACTCCGCTTTCATTTTGAACTGTTTCGGCATTTATATATTTTTCTTTCAAAAGAATTTTAAATAGTTCCTAAATCGTGCAAATCGGTTTGGAAACTACATGAGTACGTTAAACCTGAATCGAAAAAGGATGCACTATTTAACAGGTTATGCTGCACATCATCAAAAAGTTGCGAAAATGACTGTGCTGAAACATACCAAAAAAAAAAGGATGACATCTATCCAGATATGAGACTTGATACAAGAAATTATATACTTTCATAGAAAAGTTAATAAATAAAACTTTGAAATTAATTTATGTTCGATTTCTCTAAGGAGATACAGAAATTCAATTTCTTATATTCGGTGCCTACTATATTAAAAATTCCTTAACAGAATGAATATCTTGATGTCTTAATTGTATTTACTTTTAAACGATTAAGTACTCTTAGAAAAATTTAAATCGATTTATTTTAATATCGTTTATGTTTGTTACCGATTTGAACGGTTCACTTCCGTAGTTGAATCAAATGATAGGTGTCAAATGTGGCTCTTTATATCTCGTCGACTATAAACTAAGTACACCTGTTTTGAAACATTAACTGACATATCTTTTGAAACTTGTTCAATTCTATCGTCAACTACGTAACATTAGCACAACATGACACTCCTGAAGTCATTGATCAATAGATCACTGACGTAATGGAGATTGATGGTTAAGATTGGCGCAAAACACCTATATCTTTATTTAATGGCACACATTAGGTACGCAAGAATGCCTACATTTATTTAAAAAGAGAGATATATGACCATAGTCTTTAAATTTCCTGAAATCCTGGTTTATTATAACATAAGATAGCATCACGCCTGTATCCTCGATGAGATAGGCAGATAAGTAGATATTGTAGTACAGTACACGCGCATTTCAGCTGTGCAGATATTAAGTTCCATTTAATAGGTAGTGAGCCTATTGCTATCTACCGAGCACTAATTAATAACGCTTTACCTGGCCCGGTAATCAAACCCTAGACTTCACGCTCACTACAAGCAACGCTTGCACCACTAGATCAACGAAGCAGTCAAAACCACTAGACAAAAATGACTTGATATTGTATTAACACGACTGCCCAAAAAAGGAGTGTGTTGTGTTTAGGGTTCATATATGTATGTATGTTTGTGAGTTTCTTTATTCCACCATAACTTCTAAATGCTTGAACCAATTTTGGTGTATGGGGTATTGTTAGAATCCTTTCATTGTAACGGGTAAAATGGTAAGATTTAAGAAATGGCAGGCGTGCTTTTTAATAAATTTCATCTTGTTATTATAATAATACTAGGCGGCGCGAGAAATGGTAGTCCTTCCTTATGGTCCAATATATCTCTATACTAAATTTCATCAAAATCTGTGCCGCCGTTTTTGCGTGATTGAGTAACAAACATACAAACAATCACATTATAAATATTAATAGAATACATAAATATGTATTACAAGACATATTATTTACTTACTACAACTCTGTTTTGTGACAAAAGCTGACTTTGTATGTCATATTTGTCATTGTCTGCCATTGCTTTGATACATCGTAATGTACCCATAATAATTGGCCCGTATTGTTTGTCTGTCTTTTGTATATTAATGTTGATTTTGTTTTTCAGAATACAAACAAAACCTGTCCCTTTGTCTGGGTTCTTTTGACAACTCATCAAGGTGGGCACGTAAAAATACAAATAGCTGCCTACCACCCAAATAACTTTGCACGCTACAAATGGTAAATCAGACACATAAAAGCCGAGGGTCTAAGGTTGAAGCGAATTGAGACGTTATTTTCGTTTTGTGTCCCACTTTCCATTGTTTATTTGGAGCTGATGAATAAAACCGAGTTGTGTAACAATAAGGATGAGATTTTATGAACAGAAAATAGGATGCTTTTTAGGAGATCGGTCGAGTGAACGTTATTTTTCATAAATGTGGATGTCATCCTAAGTAAAATACGTAGTAATTCTTGCCTTCGGTATAGGAGGAAACAAATATTTTATTTTTTATACTTTATACTACATATTTTGCTAAAGGACACAACAGTTATATAATTGAAGATTAGATTAAGATCATATCTAGAATTAATAAATTAATCCGACATTGTCATTGCCTTTATTTTATGTACTGGTGAAAAAGTATTACCTGTATTTTCAATTTTTTTTATTTAACCTTCGCTAAAATAATACTGCATACAATGTATTCCATTATGTCAATATTCTTCGACAAAGCTTTATTTGCTAATACATTTTTCTAAGATCAAATTTTTTTAGAACATGATGTGATCTCTCATGTCATGGTCATGATATGACCTTGATCTCTTTTATATATGCCGGCTGAGTTGCCCGCGTCCGTAGGAGTGCACCTTTAAAATGGAATCCCCACATGTGGCCCCTGGGTGGTGCAAAACAGTCACCACAACTCTGGTGGGAGGCTACGGTCGCGGCTGGTTACCACCCACGGGACGAAGCCGTGAAGCGAACTAGTCGTGTTTCGGAATGTAGTTCGCTGCAACCGTTATGGGAGACGGGCCTGGGTAGTGATGCATGTGTCGTTCTCCCCAAATCTATCCACTCTACTTATTTCTTACGGATTTACATGCTCTAGCCTCAGCCACACCATCGCTTAACATCAGGCGAGTTGGCCGCCAAAGGTAGATCCATTTTTGATAAAAAAAAAAAATTTTAGCTTACAGTAAAAATACTCGCCATAGTTACAACACTTTAAAAACAGAACCAAAAATCCATTTTCATAAATTACATTTTTATTCACTGAACGCCATCATAAAAGGGCCACTTCAAAGCGAATAATAATTCAATTTATCACAGTATGTGTCACCATCAAAGTCAAGTGTGGGCTCGCCCTAACATACGCATCGTAATATACTCGGTGTTACAACTTAGTTATCACCCTTAGGGCCTACACAGACTGGTGGATGGCATGACAGCGCATTTTTTATCAACTAATTTAATACTTACCCAATCGAAATAATGTTTAAGAAATTTTAATGCTCGGAAAATTAATCGAGAGCATTGATACCCGCTGCTTAATATTATTTCAGCAATTATCGAAGTAACAAGCCGACCCCAATGTAATTGGGAAAAGGCTAGGCAGAATATCGAAGTAACAAGATTGATCCATTGAACATCCATCTGATCATTCATCGTATAATAATTGATGAATGACGAATGATCATATAATTGACATCTCGAATAATAACAGGCGAGATTTCTCATAAATTTTAAATGTTCGCGAACGAATCTTCTGCTCGCGAACATGTTTTTGCAGTAAGGAGGCATCTTCATAGTCGGGCTTGTAATTCAGTCATCACCCTTAAACGAAATTACGATAGGAATGTTTATGGGAACTGTAAAGGCCTTTATCTTACCATTAATTCGTTAAACAACTTTAGTGTTAACATTCAACTTGGTGAAAATAGACATTAATGATTCCCCTTCAGAACCATGGGAAATATTTTTCTCCGAGAATTATTCCTTATATTCAGTATTTTTTTATTATAGTATTTTATTTATTGGCATTATGTAATAATATGTATTATAAAGTATCACAATAAAATAAATAAATTCGGTTGACATGAATTTTTCTAATTTGGCACCATTGACAAATTCAAATGTCGATAATTTGCGCGGCACTAGCAAAATATTTGCGGGTGTTAATCTAAAATTGTGTTATTACTATTGCGTTATTTATAAGTTTTATTATAGTGATTTTTTACAATAATTGATTAAGTAGATTCCATAATACATTTTTCATCAAAAACTCCCCCATCACTGAATTGTGATGAAATACTAAAAGGGAAATATTTTTCCCAATGGACGACAACGGGAACTTTTTCATTATTAACTAAATCTTGGTTTTTATTTATAAATGTTATTGATATTTTTATCTCCAGAAATGGCGAAAAGAGGTTGTGGAGAGTTCTTTTTTTTTGTGATGGCCTCTTGCAGAAACCCAGAGGGGTTTTGTCTGCGTATCCAGGCCCAGCTTAGTTACAAAAGGAAAGCAAAGAATTGGCTTGAAGCATTGTTTACCAGCTCATATCATGGGAAAGCCGAAAAGATGAAGAGATGCGTAAATTGCGCCAAAAAGCTCAATGAAAATCGCAAGCATAACATCTTAGCCACGTACAATGTCCATTTGTGTTTTACGAGCAATAGGAACTGCTTCCAAGACTACCATACCTAAAAATGTAGATGTTATGAATAAGTTATATTTTTGTTTCATTTTTATTCAAGATCATTAAAAAATTATGTTTGAAAACCTTGTTTTGAAAAACATTACTGTATACCTAAATTGAACATTCAAAGTAATTATAAATCTCACTACATAGTTACCTTTTTGGACCACTGGCAAACATGTTTCCTTTAAATTTCCACAAATACGTTAACAATGCCTGTAGTTGTTTTATTGTAATAAATAGGCAAATTTTCTATACAAAATGGTCAAATACTTAGATTTATTAGTACATACTAAATAATAGCCCCTAAACCTTATAACCCCGTAAAGGATAATGAACCAATAGATGAATTGTATAGAATTAATTCTGTAAATGAGTAAACAACTCAACAATGAGTTGTTTACTCATTCTCCTATGAAAATATTCTAGTCATTAAAATGCAGCTGTATTTTAATCACGTTCAAGAATAGGTATATCCATAGAGGTATCAAAAAGAACATTATTTATTATATCAATCTTAAAAAAATAAGAAAATATGAATTTTAAACCTTTAAAAAATATAATGTAGTCGTAAACCTTATATAAGAAATAACAACATATTTAGAGCCAAACAATCGAATCAACTGAACCCAAAAATATGTTAGAGCCATTGCGTATTAATCAATGTGGCCAAATATATGGAAAGGAGTAATATGATTAGCGATACAGTACCATAAACCTTACGTGATATTACATTGACGGGAAATGTTGTTGAAAAAACGGTTTCTTTAATATCTCGTGATCCTTACGTTTCCTTACACATTTTTCAATCACGGTTATATGGCTTTCACGTTACGTGGCATAACGTTGAGTAATGGAAAGTGTCGTTAGGGGCTTTTACCTGAAGTGCAGGTATTTTTACCTCTTTAACTTTATCATGGCGCCCGTCTTCAATGACAAATGCCATTAAACACTCTTGTAATGGTACAAATGAAACTAGTAAATACTACGTTAAACTTTTTATTTCTTTGTGTTCTTATTCATTTTTTATTTAGTCGTGTTTGGGATCTGACCAAAGGATCTGACACTGCAGCACAATAATTCTGTTTTCTTTTATCAAAGTAATAAATTAATTTGTAAAAAATATTAATTTTATCCAACCATGCGGTCTCTCCACAGACGAGGGCTAATTAAAAGCATTATTAATGAATGCGAAAAAAACTTCAAAGCAATTTTTTGTGGCTAGAAAAATATTTCAAGTGCTCTTTAAGCACAGATCTATAAATGATAAATTATATTTATTTCTATAAATACATCTGTTATAGACACTTTTACAAGTCACACATTTTTTAAACTAGATGGCTGGGAAGTTCAGGTTAGAATCTCGCTCGTGGATGTGTTTTTCTATACACAAAAATAACTTACGTATTCATCCATCTTTCACTGACTTCATATTTAATGTTAATTATAATAATATAAGAGAACATACTTCAAAGAGAACAAGATATAATTATCACAACCAACAGAATTATCAAGTACAAACATTTTCAAAATTCCTACTTAATTGAAAACCTCTTTGTCAAACACTTTGGCTTCTTGTCTTTTAACTCTATTGGATCTGTTCGCTTTAAAACAAGTCTGGTACTGGCATCGTTCTTGCGTTCAATTAAGCATCCCTTTATTACTTTTTGTTTAAAGAGTAAGAGAGTCTATCTTGAGAAATAATTACGCGGCAGTCTCAAGTATTTAGCTTAGCAGAAGTTAATTAGTTCAAGTAACAGCTGCGGTGGAGCTTAAGGTGGCTACATGGTATCATTTTGCTTTGTTTACTTGTTTTAGAATTAATTGGATTTTGTTATTTTTATATCATGGCGTTGTAGGATCAATTTTATAAAATATTTTATATCACTTAGGAGTTTGATTAGTTGAACAAAATAATGGTTATCGTCTTTCAGCTAACAGAGTATTGTTTTTGTATATATGCTCGGTGAAAACATATACATAATAAGAACAGCAATGATAGCCCAGTGGTATGACCGTTGGACTGACAAGTCAAAGGTCTCAAGTTCGAATCCAAGGCACGCACCACTGTCTTTTCGAAGTCATGTATGTACGTATTATAAACTAATGATCACTTGCTTAAAACCGTGAAGGAAAACATCGTGAGGAAACTGGCACACCTGAGAGATGTTCTCGATGGTGTGTAAAGCCATGTCAGAGACCTAGGGGTGGTTTAAACTCTGACACTAGGTTGTTCATCAACAACACGATAAAAAGAAGAACAGCGGTGATGAGATCTAGGTGTAGAGTCGTACATCCTTGCCTAAACCTTGGGGGAACATATTCCTATTCCATTTTTGCGACCATTATAATCGAATCATAAACAAATCCTTTATATATCATGGTACTAACCCCTAAGGGAAATGAGGCTGACTGTACTTGTCAGCATTTGAGCTGAAAGACAACGTTTAGGTCAACTTGCCTCATTTATCACTGTTATATGCGCTGTACAACTACTTGATGGATGACTACTCAACGATCAAGACGTCTCGACACTTATGAATATCAAGTTTTAGTACAAAACTTAAGTATGGTTTCTAGTCTGCTAAGTTTTGGTATTAATGTATGAGGTTTTGAAACTGAAAACAATATTACTTAAAGAGACCAATCAATTTGGGTGAATTGTACTTCTTATTATTGGTTTCGGTCAAGTTAAAAGGCTTGCCCTAAAACAAGTTTACAGTTTGTAATAATTAATAATGAGTTAAGCGAAAGTGTGTATAGATGGGGATGTAGGGGAACCCCTAGATTTCAAGTGGAAACTCACCAATCCATCTACCGTTACCGTCTACCGCCGCACCTCATGCTTAGCAGTCTCGCTTGCGAACACTAGACCAATATAGTAGTCAGACCAATAAACATAAAAATAACATATAAAAATAAATAATAAAACAATTAGCATTCTTGTAATAGACATTTGCACCTTATAACAAGATGTATATCCAAATCCTTCTTAAAACAAGGAACATTAATACGACTGTCGATAAAAGACAGGCACTTACAAATCGAACGGAATACAATTTAATATAATAGATGAAGGTGAACCCTTTCACGTTTCGTCCAGAGAACGACGGGTGAGACAAATGGTGTTTAGCATCCTCATTCAAAATGAATTACAACAATGTTGTTCAATGTTGGAGAATATATTACTGTTGGAACAAGACTGCCTCGTTGGTCTAGTGGTCCCAAGCGCGACTGCTGAGCATGAGGTCTCGGGTTCGATTCCGGGGTCGGGCAAAGTGTTGTTGAGTTTTTCTGTAAATATTCTCAGTAGCAGCCCGGAGTTTGGAATTGTGCCCGGTAGATGGCAATAGGCTCACCACCTATTACATGGGACTTAATAACAGCATTGGTGAAATGTGGGTGTACAACTGTGTACATCTCTGCCTACCCCTTCGGGGAATACAGGCGTGGTGCTATGTTATGTTTATGTTGGAACAAGACAGTTTTTATAATTTTATTGTTTTAAAATTTTGGTCTACACAAATTTACGCCTGTTTCCCATTGGTTTAGGCAGAGACTTTGAAATATGAATTTCAGGTTACTGTTGTTGTATATACTGTAATAACCGTTACTAATATGAATGTGTCTATCTACCAAAAGTTATTTTACAAACAACAAAACCGCTATCGAACGCAAAGAAGCACCAAAACACGAAGCAATAACAAAGCCATATTCGCTATAAGTAGCATGCCGAAGCCTCAAAAATTATAATAGTTACGAAATAATTTCCCATGTTTACTTACAAAATGTTGTCCTATCAAAACCTTGAACATTTCGACGAACAAAAACTTACAAAAACCAAAACAATATATCTCAAAAACAAAATCCTTATGATTCACAAGCGTTCGTATCATTGATAACAAACACCTATCCTCGTGAATCGAATCAGTCTACCGGACTGCGAACAATAAATATTTTAGTAGGAAGACAGCCCACACAAGTTGGGAGATATATCGACGGTTCATTGAATAAAATGTTGGCCGGTCGGGACGCTGCCGAACCCTTTATTATCATGTACGGACTTATCGGGAGTGATAAGGGGACCGTCCCTAAGCGATAGACAAATACCTAGGCGTTTGTGCCATCTTGACAAATTTTGAGCAAACTTTTGTTGATGCTGCGGCCACTTAAGATTGTTTTTTTTATAGAATCAGGACAAGCTTAATTTACAGATAAAATGCATTAACGGACGCATAGCGAACTCTAGAATAGCTCAGTTGGTAGAACAACTGCAATATTTATCTGGGAGGTGCAGGTTCAAGTCCCGCTCACGACCATATTTTTATTTCAATTTATTTTATAACTTATATGTAATTTTAATGTGTCTTTAATTGGGCAGTTGTATCGACCACATGATCTTTTATCTATTATCGTATGGGTGATGAACAAGCTTATTTTTGAGTTTAAGCCACCCATAAGTCTTTGACACGGCTTTACACACCATCGAGAATATTTCTCAGGGGTGTAAAACAGGTTTCCTCACGATGTTTATCTTTTAAAGCAAATGATAATATAAAAGACACACATGATTTAAAAAAATCCTGTCCTTTGCCAGTCCATCGGTCATACCACTAGGCTATTGGTCATACTAGTTGGTAATGTTTGAGGTCAGCATATACATAAAGGATTACAAGTGCTGACGTGTTTTCAATCGAGGAAAAAATTCTCGAACAGCTATTGGAATTATGGTATCGAATATGACCGATCAGTCCGAACAGCTACAGATCTCAACCTCAACTCACCACCGCGAATTGTTCTTCCATATTTTAACACGTCTTATAGCGACGTCATTGCTATCAATTCAGTCCCTATACGGGTGACCGAACCGACACGACTAACTTAGCAGTTAATACAATGTCGTAAAGAAAGGAATTACCTTAACAATTCAAGATAATTTTTTCCATTTAATATTTAAACTTTAATATTTTTAGTGTTATAATATTCCTTTATTTTAAATTAGAATCTAATCTCCGTCCTTATCATCAGTCTTTATTAGCAGTCCACGGCTGGACATAAGCCTAGTCCGGATCCTTACTAATCATAAATAAACTTGATTTGTATTTTTCTTTTCGCCAAGCTTCTTACGGTAAGATAAACGGCACGATATGGCGGTCTTTATGCATATTGAAACCTGATTAAATCAAAATAAACTTAGAAAGTATTTGCACGTTAAATAATCTGAAATCCCTAGTTAATGTTTAATTTTGTTCTAATAATTATTCAACTGGAAGTACCACCGCATTGGTATTTGATCAGAGTCCTGCCCAACTCCATTTCAGTTCCCTCACTCGTTTTTCAACGTCAAAGACCTTAAAAGAGCCTACCTTAACTTGCCTAGAAAGTATTTATACCGAAATTTAGTATATTAGCGTATCTATAGATTTTTATATACAAATACGACGCAACATCTGAAAAAGAGAACCGTAATAAAATAAACCGGCTTAAATTCATTATGTTCCTTATGACGTCATTTTTCTTCCAACTTCCCCCAATTTATGTTTAAACATTTTCCTTTTCAGTGTCGCCATGACAATAAACTAGTTAACGTGGAAGTACTTTAAACATGTTTATAAATAATAAAATTGTGATAATATTGTGCTAATAAGTGATAATAAGAATTCGAGTGATGGTTTAAGTGATGTGATAAGGAACCTTTGGGCGATGGTGCGGTACTTGGTGACGTCATGGCTTTCAATACTTCTCCTGTTCTGCAGTTTAAAACTAGGTGAGTGGGTTTGTGAGTAGAGAAGCTTCTACACATTGGCTCATTATTGCTGAGAAAATACTTTGATATAATTATCAGTCGCATAAATACTGTAAAATATGCTTGTTTATAGCGAAACTATGAATGGGCCAACGTGTAGATGCAACATTTAATAGTATTTATTCTTGATTGTGTGTGGTTGGAAGATAAATAGGTGCGTTTTTTAAACCAGGACTCCAACTTAGCTTAACGAGTGTTATAATTATTTGATAACAGCTAGGACCAATGGATTGACTGTGTTCTTCCTAGCATGGAAACTCTCAGATGATTTTTTCTCAAATAGTTCTAGCGGTCACCAATTCGCAGTTTAAACACGCGAAGCCTTGTTTATCCTTGATCGATCGTTTACCGACAAAAATTACAACAGGCCCTGAGTTCCTCATTCCATATTCCAGAAATAAATACAATTTACTTCACATAAACATAAGTATACCGACTAGTGTTGGATTATTTAGCATTCAATTCATTTTGTATCATGTTATTTATCATTAAGCAAATATCAAATTAAAAACAGTTACGAAATTCTGTGAAGTGTGAAATCATTAATCGCTTCGCACTTCGTACGTTAGTTAGGAACGACCGAAGGAAATATTAAAGAAGCTTTCTAATTCGCATATTAACATGTGTTTAATTAGCAGTCATCATAATTTAGTATTAGCAATTAGCATGCTAAGCCCCGAGAATTCGTATGCTCAGGATATAAAGGCAAAATATGATTAATTGCCATTACTAATACCTGTGCCTTTTTTTTTGTTTATTTTAGCTTAAGTAAAGTACCCTATAGAGTTTGCGCTTGAATTAATCTGGAACTCGTTCTCTATACTATGTAACCATTTGCATATCTAAGTAACCACACTGTGTTGATAGTGAATTCATTAGATTCATTATAAATTCAAATTAACTACCGTATCATCTTACTGATTTGCATCCCAAGCTGCACTATCTATAGGCACGCAGTGAGTTATAAATGGAATATGGAAGACGAGCTTTAAATACATTTAAATAAAAATAAATGTAATTTGAGGTTATCTTATTAGAAATCGAATGGAATTTCATATTGTTAAAATTTATATCTACCATGAAAATATAAAAACTGTTTTTCTAACGCCCAAAAACGATGCCTACTCTTAAAATCATTTTACCTACAACACAGTTTACCCAAATTTTGTTTTAGTTAAAGAGCTGTTTTCATAGTAATGCCTACTTATAGAATCGTGTTTCTTTATGCATTTTAAGAAGTATGAACTGACATACTGTCAATCGAGCGAATTCATTTTCAGAAGAAATCCTGTTGATCTCGTTACAAAATTTCATATATTTCACGAAGGTACTATTGTACCGAGAGAATATTTCGATACGTTCACCGCCTTTGGATAAAATTTCCCCCGAGTGTGGAGTTATCTCAAGCGTGTAGATACGACTTGCATTAGGGCTGCCCCAACACTAAAATGGAAATGAGGACAATCCCGACGAGTCAATTAAGTTCCATTGACTCCGTTGGAATGTGAAGACGAAAACGATTAAGCCACTGTAGGTCACAACGAACCCTCAGTAATTGACGGACCCTAGAGTAAAATTTGTGATGTTTATTTACCGGGTGACAGATTCGTATTTTGATTTTAGGTTCCCGAAATCAGTTTGACGGCAAATTGTTTTTATTTTTGTGCGTGGATTGCTCGGGTTGAAGTGGCCTTTACCGTTGGAGTGACCTTTAGGGTTGGCCGTATGAAATATTTAGGGTGTTCCAATTTGGTCTCACCCGGAGTGAGGTTAAGCGAAGCCTATGACAGAACGTGGGAGGCAAGAATTGTTTGTGTCATTTGGTTTGGCACAAAAAGAATTGGATGGGGATCTGATAGACTAGTTGTAGCGTGAATTTGGAAAATAGGCCTTCTGTCTGATAAAATAGATGAACTGTGATCATTTATTTATCAAGCAAGCGTGGTGATTAGAAGGCCCGATATGATGTACGCACATATTTTAGCATTTTAATTTAAATACATTTGTTAGATATTAAGGCTTAGGTTACTTAATGCTATAATTATATTTATCTTTACATAGGTAATGTTATACGAAAAACCTTAGCCGTACCACATTGTGTAGGTACAATATTTTGACTTCGTATTCTACTCATGATGCTTTATTATTTTAGGCCTATAGTATCGTATATAATATATCAATTTGACTACGTATGCGTAATAAGGGTATAAGTATACTAGCGGACGAATCTTGTTATAGTAAAAGTTAGTATACATTTTTTTTTTATCATTTATTATATTATCTGTTTTATTTATTCGGCCTTTACTGAGATAAATGACAAATTTTATCACGTCTTTTTTTCTAATAATTATTTCGGCTATTTTGATTTAATATACTTTAGGCTTAAATTATACCGTGTCACGAATAAAATATGAAGTTAAAGTAATTGCAATGAATTAAATAGCATTCTGTAAGATTGATTTTTATTTTTAACCTTTCCATTTCTGCCTCAAGAAAACTCATTATTTTTTGCGTTTCACAATGTAATAATACGTACTTAGCTGGTAAATCATTAATTATACCATCAATTCTTCTTTCTTCGATCTTTAAGAACCCTTTTGGAAACAGCAATGCAGGAGAGATGAAGCACTAGGCATATATTTAAATATGTATGTATAAAACTGTTTAAATGTATTAATATTATTAGGTGTAAACCTAAGTACCTAAATATCGGGGTTTTAAAATAAATATGGGATGCAACTATTTATCAATATATAGCCAAAAAGAACCAGATATTGGAAATTCTTGCTTACGCAAAGAAAATTCCCATGGCGAGGGGGAATACATATAAATTCCCGATACTAACCATCCAACCATGGTTCGCTACACATAATGCCTTATCTGGCCAGAAATTGTTTCCTATCCGATATTGGAACTTTGTCTGTTTATTTTCTATATAAATTGTATCTTTTTTTGAACCAGAATAATAATATACTTTTGTAGTGCAGGCGTTAAAAAATTTGGTGTTCATTTCTTGCAGATATTGGAAAAAATGTTCAACAAATAATTTGCTTGAAAAGCCGATATGAACAGTGAACAGTCGCCTTAACACAAACCATAATTTATTAATTTATTGGAGTTATAAATTTGTCTTAATAAAGAACGCTTAACAATCTTTATCAAAACTAATTATGTAGGTACAAGATTAGCAAAACCTATAAGAGGTCCAACTTTTGAACTTAGCCACTTAAAGTGCATTAAATTAATATATTGTATTAAAGCCCCGAATGGTCGAAATATCTTGATCAAATTACCTAGCATTAATAAATTCACAATGATTTATCCAACACACATAACCCGAGCCTAATGTCCCGTTCTGCTAAACCTAGCATAAGGTACCCAATACACTAAGTTGCGTGTCAGTTGCAGTAAGCCCACAGAACCGCGAACCATATCGCCCGACCCCAATCGGCTGTAGACGGAAAAAATATATTGCGCTGCCAGTTGTTCGATACAAGACTGCTACTTACAATGCCGAGGCGAAATGTCTGCGATTTGTTTGTGGGAGTAACCCCTGTCTAATCCTAAGAATTGATTGTTGGGTATCGGAGTATGTATTAGTTAGGCTTTTGTGTGGCTGCAGGAAAGGTTAATAGGATGGTAACGGGGACTTTAAAATCATTGAAGATTTTTGGTTTTTCGTTTACAATTGGGTTGTATTCAGGTGACATTCGCGATGTTACTTGTCTTTTAGTATTTTGTCTTTGATGTCTTGATTTTTAATTTAAGATTAATACAGATTTTTAATCAAATCTTCCATTCCATAAGCCAACTGATTTATGATAGGAAAGTCCCTGGTACTAAATATATTCACTATAAATTACGAAAATATATTGTGCTGACAGTAAATTTAAACATATCACTTAAAATGTGGCTAAAATTTATTTGTGGGGTTAACAGGGAGCCTTCTTCGGGCAAATACGGATAAACCTAGGAAGCTTATTCGGATTGGAATATATTTGTCATACTTTTTAAACAAGTAGATGCTAAAGAAAGTGCCAAATAAAGTACCTAATAAGCTGCATAGCACACAATTTCTTCAGTCAGCGCTTGGGAATTGCTCAAGCACTCCCTGTTTTGTATAAAGTTTCTTCGCATTTCTCTCTTGGCTATTATGGAAACGTTTAGTTTGGATTATGTTGTTTTATTTTCCAAGATTGGATCAAACGGAACTACTTTAGGATTTCGTGATCACTACACAATATAATAAAAATTGTTCACATAGTAATATCTTAGGTTTGCGCGATCACTACACATTATAATAAAACAACTCTGCAAAGTGTTCGAAACGTCAGGAAAAACAAAAAACCAATAATACACGCGATTAATCCGGTTAAAAGTTGTTTTATTATAATAAAAATGTTTTTTACCGGATCTATATGGATGAAACAAAAATCAATAATCCAGTCTTCCCTTAGGACATGTTTTTACTAACACTTTGCAGTATTCGCGGTCGCAGTATTACTGTCAAAATCAATAGATAATAGGTGTGTTATAGAAGTTAAAAGTTCTATTGTTAGAAGAATAAACAACTTTTTTATGGCGTAGACAATTACATAAACATGTCTAATAGGCTAGGTATGTGGTTTAAAGAAATAAATACCTTGAGTGATAAGTTTTTATCTCAAGAATGGGAATAAACCTTTGGTTGCAACGTCAGGAGCCCTTAAACTATCTGTCGGGGTTTTATGTGAATACAACTGCGGTCTTGAAAAAAATAGATTTAAATAAAAATGAAGTTAAATTGAATTCCTGGGTCAAAAAGATTTATCTTGAATTATTAAGGTAATTGCATTCTTTACGACATTGTATTAACTACAAAGTTAGTCGTGTCGGTTCGGTCACACGTATAGGGACTGAATTGATAGCAATGGCGTCGCCATAAGGCGTGTTAAAATATGGAAGAAGAATTCGCGGTGGTAAGCAGAGGTCAAGATGGCTTAGTGGTCAGAGCGCCTGGAGTATTTATCCGGGAGGCGCAGGTTCGAATCCTGTTCGCGACCGTATTCTTTTTCCATTTAAATATAATAACTTTAGAGTTCGCTAAGCATGCGTTAATGCTTTTCAAAGATTTATCTTGAATTATTATGGTGATTGCATTCTTTACGACATTGTATTAACTACAAAATTAGTCGTGTCGGTTCGGTCACACGTATAGGGACTGAATTGATAGCAATGGCGTCGCCATAAGGCGTGTTAAAATATGGAAGAAGAATTCGCGGTGGTGAGCAGAGGTCAAGATGGCTTAGTGGTCAGAGCGCCTGGAGTATTTATCCGGGAGGCGCAGGTTCGAACCCTGTTCGCGACCGTATTCTTTTTCCATTGAAATATAAAACTTTAGAGTTCGCTAAGCATGCGTTAATGCTTTTCAAAGATTTATCTTGAATTATTATGGTAATTGCATTCTTTACGACATTGTATTAACTGCAAAGTTAGTCGTGTCGATTCGGTCACCCGTATAGGGACTGAATTGATAGCAATGGCGTCGCCATAAGACGTGATAAAATATGGAAGAAGAATTCGCGGTGGTGAGCAGAGGTCGAGATGGCTTAGTGATCAGAGCGCCTGGAGTATTTATCCGGGAGGCGCAGGATCGAATCCTGTTCGCGACCGTATTCTTTTCCCATTTAATATAATAACTTTAGAGTTCGCTAAGCATGCGTTAATGCTTTTCAAAGATTTATCTTGAATTCAATAAAAATAATAAAAATACCATAACTACCATTTACCAAAATAAAAATTATCATCACATAGTTACTATAGCATCACCCCTGTATTCTTCAAGGAGTACGCAGAGGTCTACATAGTTATACACCCACATTTCACCAATGCTGTTAATACTATTAATGTAGATAATGGTGGTAGGTCTATAAAACCATCAACGGGGTACAATTATAAATTCAGGGTTGCTAATGAGAATTGCTATTGACACTGTCTGACCCGGGAATTGAATTCAAGACCTCACGCTCAGCAGCCGCGCTTATAACCACTCAACCAACGAGGCAGTCAGTCAATATCAATGTTTCAGTATTATTTCCCAAACAATATCACCATTCATTCATTCAGTCAGATAAAAGTAGCTACATCTTTGATTATATACTGCCTAATGAATTCTGATCATTATTCCCGTCAATGATATTTGTTGCCAGTAAAATATAGGAAGGCAGCAGGTAATGAATTATTTAAATGGCAACATGAATTTGCTTTCAAACAAATTGAATTTCGGCCAAGTTATTAGACATGGCCAAGTTTCGATTACTATTGGACATTTAACGACATTTCCATTATTCGAATATAGAGTGGCGTTTTCTTGACTTTATTGGTAATATTGGATAAAGTGATTTATTTTTCGACGAAATTATGTCAAAATAATTTATATAATATTTTTATTAAAGGAATATTTTTGATGATAAATAAAATACTTTGAGTGAGTACCTTTTATCAACTCTATAGAACACATTGGATAGTAATTTGATAAAATACAATTAAAACATAGACCACCAAAACAACGTTGCACCAAAACGAGCGGGTGCGACGTAAGAAGCGAGCTCGGGGAATAAAAGAAGTAAGATTGAGGTGTGGAAGTTGGAATATAGGGACGATGACTGGAAGAGGAAGGGAATTAGCGGATGTATTAAAAAAGCGAAGGATAAACATAGCATGTTTGCAAGAGACTAAGTGGAAGGGTGCAAAAGCTAGAGAGATAGGCGAAGGATACAAGTTTTACTACTGCGGTAGTGATGGGAAACGAAATGGGGTTGGGATAGTGTTGGATAATAAGTTGAAAGAATGTGTGACGGATATCAAACGAGTGAGTGATAGAGTGATAGCTATAAAAGTGATAATGCAGAGTTTAGTGGTAAATGTAGTCAGTGTGTATGCACCCCAGACGGGTTGCGACGAGAGCGTTAAAGAGAAGTTTTGGGAGGAATTTGATTATGTGATGATGCATATACAAGAGAATGAAGAAGTATATGTAGGTGGTGATTTTAATGGGCACATGGGAAGTTTGAATGAAGGGTATGAAAGGGTACATGGTGGCTGGGGATATGGAAACCGTAACCCTGATGGTGAGACACTGCTGCAATCTGCCTCTGCCTTTGACCTCGCAATAGCAAACACGTGGTTCAGAAAAAAATCGGAACATCTTATTACATATAAAAGTGGCAATCACGCAACACAGATCGATTACTTTCTTATTAAAAGGAATACCATCAATAGAGTCAAGAACTGCAAAGTTATACCTGGCGAAGATCTGGTCTCACAACACAGGTTGCTGTTAATGGAGTTGAAATTTAGTGTCTCCCTCAGTAGAAACAAAGAACGACCGCCACCTAAAACTAGATGGCGTAGGCTAGAGCAACAGGAGTATGCAAGTATATTTAAGAATCAGGTAGTAGATAAAATGATAGAAATGGAGAGTATGGAAGGAAAATCTGTAAATGAATGTTGGACTGAGATGGCGGATAGTATTAGAGGTATAGCGAAAGAAGTGTGCGGAGAATCGAAAGGGAAAGGCATAATAGAAAAAGATACATGGTGGTGGAGTGAAGACGTACAAAATATACTGAAAGAAAAGAAGATCGCGTTTAAAGAATGGCAGGGTGTGGAAACAGAGAATGAAAGTTTGAAAGAAGAGAGGAAGGCGATTTACATTGAATGCAAGAGAAAAGCAAAAAAGGCGGTAGCAGTTGCCAGGGCTAAGGCACAAGAGAGGTTATATAACTCACTAGATTCTCCTATAGGCCAAAAGGAACTCTACCGGATAACAAAATAAAGGGAAAAGAGAGCAAGAGATATAACTAGGATGAAATGTATGAAAAATGATACAGGTAAGATTTTGACCGAAGATGATGAAATAAAAGGGCAATGGAAGGCATATTTTGTAAAGCTAATGAATGAGGAGAATGCATGGAATGGTGTGCTAAATGAGGTACAAGTAAACATGGGTCTGGTGAATGAGGTTAGTATAGATGAAGTAGAAAGGCACTTAAAAGTATGAAAAATGAAAAGGCCATGGACCCAGATAAATATACCAGTGGAAGTATGGAAGTTGTTAGGAGAAGATGGATGTAAGTGGCTGACTTTATTCTTCAATAAGTTGTTGCAGGAAGAAGCGATCCCACAAGAATGGTGCAATAGTTCGCTTGTGCCGATTTTTAAGAATAAAGGTGATGTCCAGGATTGCAACAACTATCGAGGAATAAAGCTTATGTATTGCAGTATGAAAATATGGGAGAAAGTGGTAGAGAAAAGGTTGCGAGAGGAGAGTATGATATCCGAAAATCAGTTTGGGTTTATGCCAGGTCGAGGTACAACTGACGCCATATTTGCACTCCGCCAATTGTGCGAGAAGTACAGACGTGCACATAAGAACTTGCACATGGTGTTCATTGATCTGGAAAAGGCGTATGATAGAGTACCTCGGGATGTGTTGTGGTGGGCTTTGAAAGAGAAAGGCGTGCCTGCGAAGTATGTGGAGTTAATTCGTGCTATGTATAATCAATCCAGTACATATGTCCGGTCAGCTGCTGGCAACACCGACAAGTTCAGTGTGGCTGTAGGCTTGCATCAGGGGTCGGCTTTAAGCCCTTACCTCTTCCTGATGATAATGGACGCTCTGACGTTGGACATACAGGAAGAGGCACCCTGGTGCATGCTGTTTGCCGACGACATTGTTCTTGTCGGTGAAGATGGGCCCCAGACCCAGAGCAGACTTGAGAAATGGCAAAATAATCTGGAGAGTGTTGGTCTAAAAATCAGCAGAACCAAAACAGAGTACATGTTTTGTGATTTTGGCGGTCTCTCCAGTTTTGGTGCTATAGCGCTGGGTGGTGCGCTATTACCAGTCTGCTCCGACTTTCGGTATCTGGGTTCTATCATACAATGCGATGGCGAAATAGACCGGAGCGTCAAGCACAGAATTAACACAGGGTGGATGAAATGGCGGCAGGTCACGGGAACTATTTGTGACCCCCGAATTCCCCTTAAACTTAAGGGGAAAATCTATAAAACAATTATTAGACCTGCTGTCTTGTATGGTTCAGAATGTTGGCCCACGAAGGGAATGAATGAAAGACAACTACATGCAGCTGAGATGAGAATGTTACGAAGGATTTGTGGTGTGACGCGGATGGATAGAATTAGAAATGAATGTATAAGAGGAAGTCTGAAAGTGGCACCGGTGACTGAGAAGTTGTGTAGAAATCGTTTAGCATGGTATGGGCATGTGATGCGGAGGGATGAGGGTCATGTGACAAGGAAAGTTTTGAGTATGAATGTAGATGGCTATAAGAGTAGAGGAAGACCGAGGAAGCGATGGATGGATTGTGTTAAAGATGATATGACTAGAAAAGGGGTGACTGACGATATGACAGCTAATAAAGATGTATGGAACAAGAATACATGCTGCGCCGACCCGACATTAAAACATAGACGTCGTTTTTTTTTCTTTTATTTTTCTTCATATTTTTACTGTGATAGCTTAGAATGTGCGATAAGAACGACGAGCGAGTGAAAGGACGCATGTTCAAATCTAGGAACACACCATTTTTTTTTTTTTGAATTAAATAACACTTACCTAATACGGTTAAGGAAAACACCGTGAGGAATGATTTCACCTGAGAGATATTTTCGATGGTGATTAAAGCCATGTCAGAGGCTTACGGGTGGTTTAAAATCTGACACTAAGTTGTTAACCATACAATGAGAAACAAGTTTTTTCTTTGATATAAATGTCTATGAGGCATGTTGTAATTTAATTATGTTAATGCAACGAACAAAAATGCATGCATGCACTTTAGCATAAACATTTAATTTATCGTTAAAGACTTAGACGCAATTTAACATTTTACAGGACATAGAAGTTCCGACATTAATTAAAATTTCTAAAGATTTAAACTCCTTGTTTATTCAAACTTATGCAAAATACAACCCTTAAACAATTTAATCTGCACGGGAACAATAAATTATATTTCCAATTAGCCTCGTAGATCTTAATAGCCCCATTTTACGTTACGCGAAAGCTAGTTAAACTGGGCCGTATTATCGTAAGTGCATGCTTCGCACTATAAAGGTGTGTCCACATACCCCGAGTACCGAGTAGTTCTTTTTTATTTGACTCAATAAAGTTCAAAACACAATTAAATGGACACAAGATACTGACAATAAATTTTTTTACTTACTACTTTCAGAAATGACACCTATGTTAGGAAAATCCTGTGTCGATCCGTCTATCACTACATACAGAATATATCTCATGAAATTAGAGAATAATGCATTTCTCTCGTCACAATTATATTATATGCTAGGTGCGTTAGATAAAATAATAAAAATATATTATGAGACTATACGTGCATTCCGAAACTCTCACAGGAGCACAAAGTTCCTTTGGTAATGGTGTCTCATCAAACACCACCCGTAAGTCTACAAATGATCGACTCTATAGGAAAATTTTAAACATAATATAGCATTACGCTTGTATTCACTGAAAGGGTATGCAGAGGTATACATAGAGGTACACCCACATTTCACCAATGCTGTTATTAAGTCATGTAATAGGTGATACCTATTGCTATCTACCGGACACATTTCCACAGAGAATATCAATATTTCGCAGCCCTTCTACAAGGTAACCTTATTTCTCTAACACAAACACCAAATAACACTTTGCCCGACCAAACCGGGAATCGAACACAACAGTCGCACTTGGGACACCCAGACCTAAGAGGCAGTCTAGACCAACGAGGCCACGATTAGCGAACATTTGTTCTCAAACACTTGAATAGTTTAACCTCCATCCTTTACAAATTCTATTACTTGGAACTTTGCTAAGTATAACGCAATAAATTCAAACAAAAACTTATTGGCATTTATTGTGGCTAAGTACACTAATTTTATTAGTTCGGAACTATTTCGTTTAGTACTCTTTATTACTGCGAAATCTTATATTGCGGCTGCGAAACAAGTGATATGAAACTTTGTAATTACGCTTTAAAGTGTTGTATAATAAGTTAAATCCGTTTAGAAGATTTATTAAATGGGAACGCATTTACAATGTATCCACTTCAAGTTTAAATCGTAATTAGTAATACAATAAGTTTGAACCTTTGATTTCCATTCAATTTCCCTGTCTTTTTATGAAAATTATATTTATTTTCAATATTTTATTTTTCTATTAGAATTTATTATTTACGACACATTTCATTTTTCACATATTCAAACGGTAACTGTTGATTCTAATAATAAAAGATATGCAACGAAAAACAGAAGGGTTATTTTTGCACAAAACCAACTGCGCAATAAAAAAAAATAGATAAAACTTTTAGTTCTTTCAAATATAACTTTGTGTCCAACCCATCGCTTATTTCACGACCCTTCTACAAGGTAACCTTATTTGTCTCGAGGGAGCACCTGATGCATTGCGAATGTTGAGTGCGCGGCTAAGTCTTCGGGGAGATTGATGTACGATCATATAATAATCTTGTTAGCCGTGTATTGAATAGACTTGGACCTTTAATCATGAAGTTACAACTAGCATTAGGTCTGAACTGCTTCATTGGTCTAGTGGTCCCAAGCGCGACTGTTGAGCATGAGTTCTCAGATTCGATTCCCTTAGCTGTATAATTAGGCAGGAGTTGTCGATACCCGTAATCCGCCAAATATTGTAGTACTCGTAACGACAAGTCAAATTTATATTCGACCCGATAACTTAGGCTTGGCAACAATCAGAACTAACTGACACAGCCTCTTTTACTTAACATAGAATCAGTCTTTTGAACTCGCAAGTGACAGCGAAAAAACTATACGACTATAAAAAAATTTACTCCGTTTATGTTCATCGCTTATTTCTCGGCCCCTCTTTAAGGTAACTTTATTCCTCTCGAGGGAGCACCTGATGCATTGCGCATGTTGAATGCGTGGCTAGGTACTCCGGGGAGCACCTACTGATGTATGATCATGTAATAATCTTGTTAGCCGTGTATCGGGTAGAAGTGGGCCTTTGATCATGGTAATGAAGTTATATCTGAAATTACGCTTGTATTCTTCAGAAAGGCCAACATAAAAAAAATATAAAAGCACGCCTGCCATGAGTGTTCTTTTTTTACTTTACACCTATTTGTGTACCATAGACACTATATTACTTTTTTTAATCTTACCTACTAGCCTATGTTGCCCGGGATAATGTAAGGATTCTAACGATACCCGTCGTGTAAAAATGTTACAAGGAAAAAGCTCTCATGAAGCTCTGTCAACCAAGCGTTGTTGTTTCCATCAATTTTAAGGAAACTGATATAAATTAATCAGTATAAGACAATCTATTAAGAGACGATTCATTTATGGAATGTGGATGAACTAAAGCAACGATTACTAAGGAAACTAAATTAGTTCTTATTATTCTAACAACTGAAAAAGGAGAATTTAACAAGTATGATAACAAATAAATAAGTTATGTTCGTCATATGAACTGATGTAATGAAAAAATTGCACAAATTGAGTAAATAGGAGAAAATAAGCTTTCCAGACGTGTTTAAATAAATACACAATTCATCTTAAGAGATAAATAACTGATATAATAGAATTTGTGGTCATTATTGTTGAAAAGCTAAAATTAACAAGCTTTCTATCAGCTTGTAAGTGAACAATCATAGCATCATAAGGAGTTAAACTAAACTTTTATACCGTGGGATAGCCATGCTTTAGCGGGAATGGGCCGGCTCGACCGGAGTGATACCACGGCCTCACAGAAAACCGGCGTGAACAACACTTGCGTAGTGTCTCGCCGAGTGACTGAGGGTACCGGAGGCCCAAACCCTTTAAAAGGCCAGCAACGCACTTGCGACTCTTCTGGGGTTACGAGTGTCCATGGGCGGCGGTAATCGCCTACCATCAGGTGAATGGTCAGTTCGTTTGCTAGGGGGCAAACGAACTGACCATTCACCTGATGGTCCAATAAAAAAAAAAATGTCCCATAAAAAAAATCTTTAGAAATACTATGTTGAAATATTAGTTACGTCATGTACTAAGGTAGTGTTTAATATATTATTAGGTACCTGGTACAAAAACAAATTATAAATGATACCTGATGATCCTAAGTTTAATGATGTTGTAAGGGTATCTAGCTTAAGTAAATGTTCCCGCTAGTCTAGTCCCCCATAGTCAAACCGATAATATTCTGGTTTTATAGGACTTCGTTTTAATGAATAAGTTGTTTCTTTGTATAAAGTAATAAAATAATAATACAAAAAAAAAAAACAGAACACAAAATATATCCACCGCTCAAAACTTCTTCTACTTATCGTGTGGTTGATGAACAACCTAGTGTCAGATTTTAAATCACCCGTAAGTCTCTGACATAGCTTTACACACCATCGAGAATATCTCTCAGGTGTGCTGGTTTCCTCACGATGTTTTCCTTTACCGTTTTAAGTGAGTGATGATTAATTTATAATACGCACATGACTTCAAAAAGTCAGTGGTGCGTGCCGTAGATTCGAGCTTGCAACCTTTGACTTACAAAACTTCAAAACATACAATTAAAAACGAAATTGTTCTCAATCCTTTTAACAAGTCGTAATAAGTATAAACAACTGTGAATCTCCCATTCATCCGGTCATCATTAACACATGTCCCCAATGGTCCCCAGGTTTTTTGCGATATCCGCCGTGAAAATCTATTTATATGGATGTTGGAAGGGACTTTCAACCGTTGCCGAGATTACGCATTCAGGGTATATTTGAAAAAATGTCTGAGCTAGTCCAAAAAGAGGGTTCTCATAAATTTTTAGTAGGTTCTGCTTCAGAAAAAAGATTTCTGTTCAGAGATTCGTTTACGCTTGATTGTATTTGATAAAGTTTTTTTTTTAATTGTGTCTAGATAAAGTTTATTTATTTCTGTGAACGGGATTGCTTTTAATTGGGATAACATTTACTCATCATAGAGATTTTATTCTATAGTAAGACATGGAACTTTTTTAAATATTATTATTTTCTTTTGTACAATTGAAGAAAATTATCACATATTACCTACTGGTAAATCATAAAGAATAGCATAGTAACAAGGTACTTAACAAAATCTCAAACAGTATTTCATGTAAAATTTTATATACATACATAGCTCTCGTATTCTCTAAGGGATTAATTAGGCAGATGTCTACCATCAAACTTTCACTGATGCAACTCTTTCAGTCGCACAAACTCCGAGCTGCCACTGAGTTTCCTAACAGGCAAATGCATTTTGGTACCCACAGGAATCAAATCCAACATCTCACAATCAGCAGCCACGTTGCGAACACTATACCAATAAGGCATTCAATGAGCATTTTCAATAACAAATTCTTGCCCAAATACCCGCACATGAAACACGAATAAACACTTACAGGTGAATCACGTAAAAACGGTCTGTGGTGCAGTAAAATCCTTTAAACACTTAAAAATCCATTACGTTCGAGTGGGGGTCTTACCCTCACGCACGTGTGACCGGGCCTTTTCGGTCGACCACTGGCCCTGGCCGCTTCTTTTATTTAATTTACAGGCCCTCGAATGAAGGCTTTGCTCCCAAAATTTCTGAGATAAGGGAAAGGTATTCAGATCATGTTTCGCTGTCATGTCTAGTTTGGTTTTATTGTTAATGCTCGTGTTACTTTCGCTGCAGAATTTTTAAACTGGTGAAAAATGTGCCACTGTTTATAGTATTAAGTTAGTTTTAATTAAAATAAATGTTCTTAAAACGTAAAACTTATAAATTATAATTCAAGATATGTCTTTGAAAAAGCATTAACGCATGCTTAGCGAACTCTAAAGTTACAATATTAAATGGAAAAAGAATACGGTCGCGAACAGGATTTGAACCTGCGCCTCCCGGATAGATACTCCAGGCGCTCTGACCAACTAAGCCATCTCGACCTCTGCTCACCACCGCGAATTCTTCTTCCATATTTTAACACGTCTTATGGCGACGTCCAGAATTCAGTACTTACAAGTGACTGATGATTGCAATGACGTCGCCATAAGACGTGTTAAAATATGGAAGAAGAATTCGCGGTGGTGAGCAGAGGTCGAGATGGCTTAGTTGGTCAGAGCGCCTGGAGTATCTATCCGGGAGGCGCAGGTTCGAATCCTGTTCGCGACCGTATTCTTCTTTTTCCATTTAATATTGTAACTTTAGAGTTCGCTAAGCATGCGTTAATGCTTTTTCAAAGACATATCTTGAATTATTAAGGTAATTGCATTCTTTACGACATTGTATTAACTGCAAAGTTAGTCGTGTCGGTTCAGTCACTTGTAAGTACTGAATTGATTGCAATGACGTCGCCATAAGACGTGTTAAAATATGGAAGAAGAATTCGCGGTGGTGAGCAGAGGTCGAGATGGCTTAGTTGGTCAGAGCGCCTGGAGTATCTATCCGGGAGGCGCAGGTTCGAATCCTGTTCGCGACCGTATTCTTCTTTTTCCATTTAATATTGTAACTTTAGAGTTCGCTAAGCATGCGTTAATGCTTTTTCAAAGACATATCTTGAATTATTAAGGTAATTGCATTCTTTACGACATTGTATTAACTGCAAAGTTAGTCGTGTCGGTTCAGTCACTTGTAAGTACTGAATTGATTGCAATGACGTCGCCATAAGACGTGTTAAAATATGGAAGAAGAATTCGCGGTGGTGAGCAGAGGTCGAGATGGCTTAGTTGGTCAGAGCGCCTGGAGTATCTATCCGGGAGGCGCAGGTTCGAATCCTGTTCGCGACCGTATTCTTTTTCCATTTAATATTGTAACTTTAGAGTTCGCTAAGCATGCGTTAATGCTTTTTCAAAGACATATCTTGAATTATTAAGGTAATTGCATTCTTTACGACATTGTATTAACTGCAAAGTTAGTCGTGTCGGTTCAGTCACTTGTAAGTACTGAATTGATTGCAATGACGTCGCCATAAGACGTGTTAAAATATGGAAGAAGAATTCGCGGTGGTGAGCAGAGGTCGAGATGGCTTAGTTGGTCAGAGCGCCTGGAGTATCTATCCGGGAGGCGCAGGTTCGAATCCTGTTCGCGACCGTATTCTTTTTCCATTTAATATTGTAACTTTATAAATTATACCTGGATAAAACAGGGATCTTCTTTAATGAGATGACAATAGACCTTATAATCATTTTAGCTCATCGAGTTTTAAAATACGATAAGGGTATAGTTCTTTCATCTCATGTAACATCATCCTATGTGCTCATACGTTTTCAATTATTTTAACCTATACTATCAGTCTAATTTATCTTTATAATAACTTGTAAAAACAACGACAGCCAAAGGTTCTAGTCCCAGAAAACCTATGTCCTACCTCGAAATATAGCACCTTAATCAAATTTGCACAATCTGGCAACTCTGCACGACACGTTCATTGTCCGGTGTCTCTGATGCGTACACCGGATGCACGCTCCCGGATGTCACCCCCTCTACAGGGAGGCTGTATGCTTTATACGTCTTTGCAACCCTCAAGACATTTACTGCTATCTAACCCCAGTATATCGCAGTATCACAACAAGTCGTGACATCACGGATGTACGTGTGTTTGCTTGTGAATGATACTGCAAATCGGTGAATAATAAAAGCCACAAACAATTTTGAACCTTATGTAACTTTTACGTAGCTTTATTTTAGTGTTGTTATTGTGATAAAAACAAATCTTGGTGAAATGACAACAGTAATGTTGGCATTAGCAAACTCACCTGCGTTCATTTTTGAGCAAAATTGCTCAAAGAAATTTAAACGGTCTTCTATGCTCATTTAGACTCATTAATCAATAAATGTTGGGTTGCACACATGCATGAAAACATTTAAAGGGCTTATTTGCTGGCAAAAAACATTAGTCGTATCCTTAGAACAGGAAAAATATAAAGCAATTCTCCTAATATTTTTGCCTGTGTAAAGAAAACCTATATTCATACATCAAGTTTGTTAAAGAATCCCTTATTCTTTAGTTTGCTCGAACAAACAGCCCGAGACACGTTTGAGTCGTATGTTAATAACATTAAGGGAGGCGGGACCTTATTATGTACACACGCCTTGTATTTTCCAAGGGAATTGAATTTTCACCTAAATCTACAAGAAATAAGGGAAACGAAAAGGTCTTGAGTTAAATAGGCAAACAACTAACGGCGTTGTCTTGCTGCAAACAATAGTGTTTAGTTGTTACCTTTGGGAACTATACAGACGTAATTGACCTGGTGACGTTGTGCACTAACATCAAAGGGTTTAACTTTATTGTTTTCTTGGACGTTTCTCTTTTTATCTGTAAATGTTTCCTTTTGTGTCGTTATTACGGAACCTGCAAAAGGTCTTACTCAGTCATTCTCTTTGTAAATATTTAAGGCAGTGTATTTATTTTGAGTCGAAAGGTTAGGTTCAGGCTTACCTTCGATTGCCTTCCATTTAGATTTCTTTCACCACTTTTCATACAGAATAAAATCTTTTCCAATCCTCAATCAATCTTGTACCGTTTAACCTGAAATCGGGATTTAATTAATTTCCAATTTCTTCCAAATTTATTTGAACGTCCGCTAGTTACTGAATGAAATGATATATTGAAGAGGTCTTTAAAAAAATTGATTATTAATGTAGTAGGTTATAACCAAATGCTGAATGAATGATTGATTAAAGTTGAGGAACCCATCAGGGATGGGTATTTATTCGTTTTAAATGAATACACCTGACATATAAGCTGACTTTTTACAAGAATTTCACTTCCTATTCATGACTTTATTTACAACTGTTAAAATTTTGAACGGAAAAGTGAAAATGCTAATGTAATATTTATGCATACTTTTAACATAACATAAAATTTCAGCTAAAAGTTACAATATTAACCTGTTTGCTCCAGGAAACGCTCAGGCGACGGACGTGGACGTCCGGTTGGTGGCGCCTGCGTGGGTGGCTCGAGGGGGCTCAGCCACGCTCCGGTGTCTTCATCAGGTGCCTCCACAACTGCTGTACAAGGTGGAGTTCCTGAGGACCGGGACCAAGCTGCTGCAGTATGTCAGAGAGAGGGTACCGCCTTTTACCAGCTATACTTTCGCTGGAGGAAGGGTTAATGTGAGTATTCTCATTAGTGATAAGACCACCGTTTGTAATTTCTCTTTACATTTTTTTTCTTTTGTGTATTGGTATAACTAATGTGTGTACAATAAAGAATATTGAATAGTAACTTTGCTAAAATCAACATGGGAAGGAATCAAATTAATCGGTGAGATTTAAAAAGTAAATTATTGTGGATATGGTAAAATAGTTTAGAACATTATGATCCTTCACTGTACAAAACCATTTCTTTTTAAATTTAATAATAAACATTTTGAGATTCAAGACAGTAACTGGCGAGAAATCGCTTAATATCTTCCAAAGTAAAAGAGGCCAACCCATGACCCACTTCGGGCCATTGAGCCAGATGAGTTTTATGGGTACCTCAGGTTCACTACCACAAAATTAACCTACAACCCAGTGAAAAAATCATAGATATCTAAGAGTAAATAATGCATTATAATAAAACAACTTTTAACCGGATTAATCGCGTGTATTAAGACACTTTGCAGCATTCGTGGCCGCAAGAGGATAGGAAACGTCAAGAAAAATAAAACCAATAATACACGGTTAAAAGTATTTTTATTATAATGTGTAGGGATCGCAAAATCCTAAGATATTACTAAGTAAATAATGCTCTTACAAAAATCTTCAACATAAAAAAGGCCTTTCAGAACTTCCGAGATATATTTACTTACTCAAGACAAATATCCCACTTTGTAAGCCCTTGTTGATTACGAAGGTACATTATTTCCATGACAATAGAGCTAGTTTAGAACAGAATAGGTTTCCAAAAACCTTTTTATTTGAAGGAATATTTGCCGTATTTTATGTCTCGTTATGACAGATCCTTGAAATGTTTATTGTGATAGAGAATTTATGAGATCTTTCGTGTAGTGAGACAGGTAAATTATGAGAATATCTTCTTTCTTTCTGATAAGATTAAAAATTATGATTTATATTTTGATAGAATAAAGATTTACTTCTAATACTTTGTGTGTATGAAAGCACATGTCTTTTGAAGGCTCCTAATTTAATATGTAATGACAACTCGTTTGTAAATGTGTCGTGTGGCCATTATTATGGGCCCGTTTTCCTGGATTTAAGTTTGATATGCACCAACGTGACTTTTTCATTATCATTATGTGTACTTTCTTAGTTAATCTAACATCACAGACATACATAGAAGGAAAATATCTTGAGGAAATCGCACTTAATAATAGCTAAAATCGCTAACCCACAGTAATCTAGACCTACTATTTTAAAGATAAATCTTTGAAAATGGTTAACGCATGCTTAGCGAACTCTAAGGTTATAATATTAAATGGAAAAAGGATACGTTCGTGGGCAGGATTCGAACCTCCGCCTGCTGGATAAATACTCCAAGCGCTCGGACCACTAAGCCATCTCGACCTCTGCTCACCACCGCGAATTAATCATCCATATTTTAACTCGTCTTTGGGCGACGTCATTGATATCTATTCAGTTCCTATACAAGTGACCGAACCGACACGACTAACCTTGCTCTCTATTTTTCCATTTAATATAATAACTTTAGAGTTCGCTGAGCATGCGTTAATGCTTTTCAAAGATTTATCTTTAATTGTTAAAGTAATTGCATCTTTACGACATTGTATTAACTGCAAAGTTAGTCGTGTCACCTGTTATACGAACTGAATAGATAGCAATGACTTCGCCAAAAGACGAGATGGATGAAGAATTCGCGGTGGTGAGCAGAGGTCGAGATGGCTTAGTGGTAAGAGCGCCTGCAGTATTTAATCGGGAGGCGCAGGTTCGAATCCTGCTCACGACCGTATTCTTTTTCCATTTAATACAACTACTTTTTTCAATTTTTTATTATATCCGGTATCTAGTATAAGTTATGGATTGCTAATTTATTAAGGACTTTCAAAACTGGTATTTCTAATTTTGTCCTTGTTTCAGATGACGTTATCAACAGAAAACTCCATCACAATCGACAACTTGGATCCGTCGGCTTCAGGGCTTTACTGGTGCGAGGTGTCGTTGGAAACACCCATCTTCACAGCTGCCTCAAATCCTCGCCAGTTGACAGTCGTTTGTAAGTGCCATGACCTATAAAACTATATTTCAACATTTCAATCTTGACATTCGGAAATTGCGGTCGAGCGAAAACGGTTGCGAAGTACATTATATTTTGAAATTCGATCTAGGTACTTCCTTTAACCTCGATGTACACGACAGACATGGCAACACGTCGATGACGATATTCCATAACGATCAGTTTAGGCTACACCGAATAAAGTAAGCTTTGAAATTTTTGCGGAGATGTAGGTGCCTTAATCGGTAAATATGGAGAAGCTACAGGGCTTAAATTTACGTACAGTAATAATTATCATTATGTTTGCTAATTGTACAGATTAACAACCATACTAATAATTACGGGTACACCGTGCCATATTGATCGCGCAAATGGTACAAAATATGCATATGAATCTAAAATTACTTAAAAAATACTACGTTTATTAAATAGCCAAATTTTCACTTCGAAACGTTATCGCATTTTTTTGAATAGAACCTGTCATCCTCCGAACGGTTCTAAGAACAAGTTGCGATTGTCAAAGGATAGTACATTACTATGCCTATTATTCGGTGATGTGCAAAACAAACAAAGTTGGGCTGTTGCGCACAGCAGACGGGGTGTTTTTTAATATTTCTTATTGATTATGTTGTATATTAGCGGTATAGCTTCTTAAATATGGCATGGCTATAGAACAACAGTTTGTACATATCCTAAGCGAAGAATACTATAAAAGGTCTAAACGAAGCTCAGCGTTCCTATGCTCCACTTTAACGGTCTAGCTGGTACAGTACTGCCAGCTGCGACACATTTATTTAGTTAGCCATCTGAAATTCCTCGAAGAATCCAGAAAAATCAGTACATCCCACAAAATACGACACATCTGGCCACACTAATCGCACACACCGTGCTCTGAATATAGATTACGTACATTACAATGAATAAGTCATTTGAGAGTATGGTGGAACTCCTTTATGCTGGGCCGTCAGCTGAGATTCGGCTAACCCAATTGTTTTAGCGTTACGAACAGTGAGAATGAGCCCAAAAATTGTGTTAAAGCATCTTATAAAAAATGTATGCAGTATTTTCTTGTGATGTAAACCTCTGGTTGGTAAAATATTAAACAAAAGAAGCTCTGCTACTCATGTCTATGAAAATTTTGAGAGAAATGCAATGTATAAAGTACTATTATTTTAATTCAGTGCATGCAAGAGTAGTAATCTATACATATAATAAAAATGTAACGAATCGCTGTTTGTACATGGAAGTTTTATGAGAAAAAATATTATTGGGACGTTTATCAATGTAAATAGCACCCAAATAATGATTGTTAGAATGTTTGTCTGCCTGTTTGTCTGTACGTTTGTGCACGCTAAATTCAGAAACGGCTTATCTGATTTAGATGTGGGTTTCACTAATATATTGTGGTAAGCTTCACTTAACATTAAGTGTTTGTTGCATGTCAATTAGTTCATGAATTAAAAAGTTATACTAATTTAAAGAATCAAGTCGAACATTTGTTAATTTATGACATCCACGCGGACGGAGCCGCAGGCACTGTTAGTTATTATAAATAAAACAACAAAATATCTATAATAAAGAGAATTTATCTGTAGAGCTATAATTTCTGAAAATTTAATATATTTCCATATTTTTTATTGGGACATTTAATGCTATCGATATAGAAGCCAACACCTAATTTTTTGTGAACATTAACATAGCATCACGCCTGTATTCCCCGAAGGGGTAGGCAGAGGTGTACACAATTGTCCACCCACATTTCACCAATGCTGTTATTAAGTCCCATGTAATAGGTGGTGAGCCTATTGCCATCAACCGGGCACATTTCCAAACTCCGGGCTGCTACTGAGAATTCCCTAACAGAAAAACTCAATAACACTTTGCCCGACCCGGGAATCGAACCCGAGACCTCCTGCTCATACTACTACTATTGTGCGTCTGTATGTCTGACTATCCAAACTTTTATAACTTAGGAACCATTAGACGTGTATCGAGAGCCGATTAAATAGCCAGATTAAAAGCTTTTGATTAAACGCAATAAAAAAATTGCATGTTTTTATAAAGGCGGAACAGATTGTACTCGGTATTATTATTTTAGAACTTTTGTAAATTGTGTTCCTGCGAATAAATGTCTTATTTCTATTTCCAATTCAGCAAACACTAACTTTTTCTATGTGTATCTATCTACCTATATCTTAATTATTACGACTTTGAGTTCTTAAACGGCATGGTATATTTTCCCGATATCTACACGGGTGGAGTCATCACAGCTAGTTAGAAAATATATGTGATTTTCAAAATGATCTGTCAGAACCAAATATAGGGTGTTATTTTAAGACTTTAACTTGGTTGTAGACCTTAGCAATAAAACTTTTGGTTTATAATTATATTTCAGAAAGTGTCGTACTACAGAGACATGTCTGATAGCCTTGGTACATATACACAGTGGACAATCACAGTTATAGTGTTGTAGTAATAGTGCAAAACCAGCTTAATTGTTCCGGGAGTCAAAGTGCTTTAGTGTGCTCTAACGCTGAACTAACAGAAGTTGGTTAATCTAAATTGATTCAAACTATGTTTTGTTAAACATTGCATACATATGTACATATTTGCTGCGGCTTGTGGCTAAGTAATATACGCACAAATCGATGGATTAAGGTTTAACTGTGCTTGCCGCAGTTGGTCCGTATATGAGTGAGCAACATTTAAGCACGTTAAAGTACCGGATGCTTAAATAAGATTTAGTGTAACCGTTACGGATAGTTAGATACCTGAAAGTCTCACAACCAGTCTTACCACAAGAAATCATGTTACCCGGTAACTGGGTTGTAGAATTCAGATAGGCAGTAGCTACAAGAAAAATACTGGTATTAAGCTGTATTCAATTAAACTGGAATTCGATCCCAACATAACTAAGGAAAGACAAGGCAGATAAACAAAAGGACATATATATGTACCAGTGTAAATATACTCATAATTACTTATATAAGTTTGTAAGTAGAAGTATAATTTTGGCTCACAGAATTATAACTAATATCTTAGCATCTTGGCACATTTTAGCAGTATCTATAATTCGATTCCTCCTTTTTATCACAGTTTCACCACAGATCTAGACCCAGCGACTAATAGTGACCTACTAAGTTCAAATAAATGTCGTGAACTCATTAGGCTTAAAAGTGAAAATGGGGGTTCCACACGGTTCAATCTTGGGCCCCTTCTTCTTTTTACTATATATAAATGATTTACTATAACCAGATATGGTGTTATTTGGTGATGATACATCGTTAATTTTTAAATGAGATAGACGTGCTGATAATCTTGACGACCACCACGGTTTCACCCACCCCGTTAAAAACTTTTCCTTACGATAAAAAAACTAATTTCTTGTCATGAAAATGACGAACAGAACATAAAAAGAATTATCCAATTTGGTGCAGTCTTTCTCAAGTTATAGCGTGACCAAGAAATAGGGTTTTTTTTTTCTTTTTGTAGTGTACACATTTTTTCAGTGTTCGTGGGAACTGTTGAACTGAATTCAAATATTCGTCAAAATACCTCTGTTATTTTTGGGTACTCAAATAATTGTTAATTAACTGTTTTGTTTACCTACACGGGTATTTATTTACAAATTAATTGTACTGTAAACTACATACAGGTTGTGAATGAAATACCGTTTATATTTAATGGAACAATAATATCTAACATCTGCTTAATATTCCACGCGAATCGTTAAGGGTAATGGTATTAATTGTTAAAGCTATATTAGAGGCCAACGACTTCTCGCCTGTACATGTTTGTGAAGTTAAGCAGATGCATCAGGATTTACTTGGATCCCATGAAAAAAGAGGGGTTCTACACTTTATTTATATAATTAGGATACATTATTTTATGCTTACTTTTTAGGATTCCACCAAAGAGTGTCAACGAGACCCTTTTTTTTATTTGGAGCAATGCCTTCGTATACCGCTCTGACACGGGGAGACAGAGTGGTTATGTGGGACTCGAACCCACTTAAACTCCACAGTATACCGCCTCAGCTGCTTGAGGGCGGGACGCGGGAACGCTCTCGCACACAACCGTGAACCCGCTCGCAGCCGTCCGTTGCCGGACTCTCTTTCACGACACACCAAACGAATGGCGTACCGCAACCACCATGGAGACCATGTGCAATGGGCGCCAGACGACCCCGTGTCCGGATGCCCAAGGTCCCCTGCGACGGGTCAGGTCTGTGGCCCCGCCGCCTGCCACTACGGCCGCAGAGGATAGGGAAAGCGGCGCCTCGCTATACCGGCACTCCTCTTCCCCTGCGGCCCCACCGCGTCCGCCATCTAACGGTGGCGGCCCCGTCAAGGCCGAGGAAGGTAGGGAGAGTGGCGCATCAGCATACCGGCACTCCTCTCCCGCCCCCATCTCCCAGCTGCGGTGCCGCCCATGCGACACCGCAGCTCACCTCAGTTACGGCACCCCCCATAAGGCCCGCAACCTACGCCGCTCCAACATAGGCTTGCAGGCAAAGCCCAGAGGAGCGGGCCTCCCCGGGTTCCTCTAGCTTCACCGTGGGTGACCAAGCCACGGCTACTAGAGCCCCCCCACCACGACAAGCCGGAACCCCTGGGGGGGGGGGGGGGCAACGAGACCCTATTTTTATACTATGTTGTGTTAAAAATAGGGTCCTGTTGGAACAGGCTAACAGACTCGTTGGAATTGGCTAACATCACATACAATTTTTTCAAGTATGGAACATCCATCCGGCGCAGTCCATGATGGATTTTCCAAACTTAAAAAAGTAATGCGTATGCTAAGCTATCACTGCGTTTACTAGACCAATAAGATAGAGCAAAAGGTAGGAACAAATTCATAACCCAAGTAGTTAACTAATATTTTGTATCCATCGTACCGTCATAAAAATAAAACTCCTATTGTGACTCGTCATGTGTCCTTAAAACTATTAAAAACAGAGTACACTGCATTCAGGTTACATAAAAATTAAAAGAGCATTCTTTAAATAAAGAATGTACTAAATAACATCGTAACACGCTTATATCCCCTAGGGGTAAGGCATAGGAGAACTGTTGCACACACATATTTCACCGATGCAGTTATCAAGTCCCATATTATAATATGGTAATCCTATTGCCATCAACCGGGCACAATTTCAAACTTCGGCCTTCTACTGAGAATTTCCGAACAGAAAAACTCCATAACATTTTGCCTGACCTGGGAATCAAACCTAGAACTTCACACTCAGCAATCGCGTTTGCAACCACAGACCAACGAATTATTATAAAGAGAAATTCAATATAAAAAAAAATAGACTTAAAACGTCAACACTTATTCACATAAAGACTTCCATTTTGATAATAGCCCGTGTGCTAGTCATGAATATAAATTGTCAATCTTCAACGCTTCACCAACAATGTTTAGTTTCTGAAGTGCTCCTAGAAAAATTACGCTTTGCCTCTAGGATGTGTCCACATCGCGAACATTTGCGTGTAATGAGCATTTGAGTAGGAACATTTTTGTGAGAGCCGCTGCTACCAAATATTCTCAAGTAAGCTTTCACCATCGAGCATTTGAAAGAGAGCAGACATAGGGATGTGAACATGTCATTAAAATGTTTGAAAAGGTGTTCATTAGGGTGTTCTCACCAAAAAACATTGTGCTATTTGTAATGCTCGTAAACGGCTTTAGCTTGTGCTATGGAACAAAGACATATTGGTTTGTTTTGGTAGTTGACGCTAATAAAACATTATTTTCCTTATTATTATGTAGAATTAATTCCATAAGCAGAAATACTTAAAAAAACACTCTTCACCTTATGGAGCGACTAGAATAATTACGCTTTTTCGCTAGACAAAATGATGATGATGTTGTTGATGGAATGGTTGCGGAGAAAATGAGAACATGAGATAAGAAAATGTCATTAATAAAACAATTTGTGTTATCTGATGTGGTTACATATTAGAAGGATAATATGATACTGTTTTTTGTAGTTAGTTTGGGTTGGATGACTTGCTAATTCATATATGAAGAATATGTTTTTGTAATGGTTAGTCAAAACAAGTTCACGCCAATGACCTTAATTATATTATACACTTTGAAAAAGTTTTTCCTTTATTAAAGTAAAATACTTTAAAGGGCTTAATATATGCAAAGCGGACTCTAAAGATATAGATGGTAGTGGAAAGAAAAAATACAGTCGTGAGCAGGATTTGAAAGGTAAAGCTAGATATTGGCAAATGAATATATCTAATATTGTACTAAGTACTCCGGCTAGTTGATTTAAGATGACTTCAAATAACAAAGCGGTTTATTCACATTAAAATACACCATTCCTATGAAGTCCCGGACTCCTGAACTAGGTCAAGAGATCTGTGTTACAGAAGTCGGTGTCTTCTCCCATTTATAGCAGCAATAGTATTATAATCATGTGTTAATATTTTGCAGATAAGTATTATATTTATTAGCTGCTTCTTTATGATCTACTTCAATTCAAGCTTAAAAATACTTATTACATCTTCTCCATTGTCCGCGTTCACATTTAGCCATCCAACGCCATTATCATAAAAGGCCTTTTGTAAAATGTTAACTCTATTATTAGATTTGATGTTCACATAATGGTTGATGACGTTAGAAGCGTGGAAGCCACTCCAATTATTAACGTATTACATATGATATATTGAATTAATGTCTGTGTTATATCTAATGATATCGTTATTGCTAATAGCGATAGCTGATTTGTTGAATGTGTACTAATTGCTGTCATATTTTTGTAGCCAAATTCTCCATCTTGTGAATGAAAATATTGTTGTTGTATCAATGGAATCTGAATTCATAACATTAATTATATTATACTTGTGGGTTAATCATTAATGATAAAAGTGAGGTTGACAATGAACGTAAACAAGCTAGTATAATAATAATAGGAAATATTTGAACTCGTAGTATTAATTCTTATATCATAAATGTCTTACTCTCAAGGCTTCAGGGTACGATCAATATAACAACGGAACTAAGTTTAATTGTTGTGTTAAGTCAGGGTAAAATTATTACAGCAAATAAATTATTCAGAAGACTTACAGAGGAAACAATTCGGAGACCTAACAACAATTTAATTAAATTAATCGTCAGTCCTACATAAGTTTTAATTTGTAAATATAATTGTGAAATTACGTTGTAAATGCTATAATTCGTAATTTATGTAGATGAAACTGTCTAATGGTTTATTGTTATGAGTGTTGTTATAACAAATAAGTAGGTCCTGGGAGCGTCTTAAGTACAAGCGGCATTATGGCATGGCTAGACATCAACGTAATGGTATGGGACTTTGATAGGCAAATGCGGATTTAAATTTATCGATTCCGGAATTAGTTTGTTAAATCATTTAAATGAAGATTAATCATAATGCGCTAATTATGATACATGTTTCAACTTTGATCATCATCATCCCCCTGCCCTTATCCCAATTTATTTGGGGTCGGCGCAGCATACCTATGTTTCGACTTTGATAAGTTTTCATAATAAGGGAATTTATATTTTATACACTTTTGCTCGTGTATGGATGTATTGCAGAACAACAATAATTGATAGCGTAATCATAATTATTTAATGCGCGGTAGATTATTATAGCAGCTGTCCCTATTACTTGTACTGTTAGCTTAGGGCTTCTCATAGCTCCACTCATTATTTCCCTTGTACCATCTTTTAGACGTTTTTTTTCCTTTATATAAATAACATTGAATATTTTCACCAGATTCTCAAAAACACCCGCCGATTATAACGTTCGGTAAGCCAGACGTTGTGGTGGGGGGTCTGTTACGCGCCAACTGTACGAGCGCTCCCGCTGCGCCCGCGCCACGACTAACGTGGTACATTGACAATGAAAAAGTAAGTGATTTTTCGATCAAAATATAACAAGATAAAAGTCAGTAATATTTTGATAGATTTTCAATAACCAAAGCCGGTTAATTTACAATACCATAGGTGTTTTAAAAGCAAAAGCACACTGTTATTACTATAATAATAAATAAATAAAAAATTAACTATATGTTGATTCTTGGGTATTTATAACATATTAAAGATTAAAAAAAAAAGTACTTTTTGAACACAAAAATATTTATATGTCCAGGTCGACGAAGAATCAGTGAAATACTTTTCATACCGCGTTTCAAGTTCTACTCGCACAAAGGGCGGAGGGGGGTACCGCCCCAGGAAGCACCAGCATCGCTACATGGCACCCGAGTTTAACTATACGGCTAAGTACTGGGCGCTAGTCAGCGAAACTACTGTGCCGCCACCTGTCAACATCACCAAACATCATAAGTGCACTTTGAAGGATCAGCAAAGTGAAGAAATGGCGAAGGTTTGTCCTAAGAAGATTATAAATAAAAGAGATAAAAGCGACACAATATTTAAATTGTGTCGCTTTTATCTCTTTTATTTTCTGTCACTTTTAGTTCTCTCTCTTTCCTCAATTACGGTTGACCATTCGAATTTGTCTCAAAAGTGAATGTTGTATTTGCCTCTATGAAAATTTTCATGATATCTATGAGAATTTTTCTTTTTTGGGTTCCGTACCTCAAAAATAAAAAACAGAACCGCAAATTCGACACTCCCAAGGGAATAAAAATTTATAAGGTTCTTTCCGTTGACCTAGAACTATAAAATTTGGCTAGTAATACCGTCTTTTATTACAAATATAGGGGAAAATCTGAAATCTATACATTTGTAATTAAACCATAAAAAATCTATATTTTTTATGGTTTAATTACAAATGTATAGATAATCTTTATAGGTTTTGGAAACTTAATTTTGGGAAAAGCTCGAAAAAATAAACTGGGAGACTCGATTCCTGAACTATTCATAATATGTACCTACAAATTTAGTGTGCTGGGCGAGTCCGGTTTTTTATACTTAGCATCTAAATAATAGACTTATGCTATTTTATCTATTAATCTTATCACACACATCAGTATTGAAATGAAGTCCATTATATCCTTGATAATTAACATGTGTTTACACAATTATAGTGTCAACATTTTTATTTAAGATTTTTTTGGGTCACTCCTGGATAAATTTTTCTCGGGTAATAGGATGAATTTGAAATTAGTTGTGTGTCGTATTTTGGCAAATAAGTCTAAATAGTTATATGAATTTGTGCTACACGTATAAAGAATCAAAATATACTTGCAGCTTATAATTAAAGTTAAAAGGCAAACTTCTAGACGACTCAGCGGATTGTCTTTGAAGAAAACGGGATACTTCTTGTAACTATTTATAACGCGAACAACTTTTAATCTTGCAATTGAAAAGAACAAATTCGAAGATCGCGATAAAAGTCGACGTTAAAGAACAAATCAAAACGGGCGTTCCACAATAAATAACAAAAAAACAATCTCAATCCTAAGTCGATTGGGCTCAACTTCAGTTGATTTTGTATCTCAATATTCCTTTTTTCCTTCCTGTTTGAAATGACAGCCTTCAATCGCTTTGAAAACAGACTTTAGCTGAAACGCTTGAACAAAATAGGTACGAAAAATATTTTATGGTCGTGAAATTTTTGAATATGATTCGGAAACTTTTTCATGTGCTTTTCCATTCCATAATAATGTTTCCTACAGACAGTTGAATGCATCAGCGCTATTTTTATTAATGTATTACATTTTTACATTTGGTTGATTCAATTGCTTGTGTCAAAAAGCTTTTAGGGTCATACTATCTAAATTATTAAAAAGTAACCTAGACAGTGGCTTACGAACATGAAACTAGATAGTTTTTTTTTTCAAAGAAACATGAACCGCCTTCAATTGAATGTTGTAAACAACTCATAGACATACAATCGCGGGTCATTTGCTGTTAGTTTTTGAAGAATCCATAGTCAATTTCTGAAGATTTTAATCCAATCGTAATATAATATACTGAAATTCTCTGAAAAGTATGTATTTAAATAACGAAAACTCCATCAAAATCGTAACAGTAATTTTTGAGAAAATCGCGGATGTACAAACATATATACACAGAGTCAACACGAGTTTATTTTAAAAATCCCAAGATTCTTAGAATCAGCCCACATATACAAACAAACATACATACACATACGGGTTGAATACGGAACTTCCTTTTTTTGTTGAAGTCTGTTAATGAATTCTGTTAAAATGTTAGTGCCATTTGGAAGTAATAAAAGGTTACAATATAACTTTACGGTGTTAAAACATCTTCCCTATAAACGTTTTCTTCTAGAACAATCCCTAATGTTTCAAAATTAAATATTCTAAATTCTTATTCTTTTTTCCTGGTTTTGCCATAAGGGTCTCGTCGTTATTCGAATTTCTAGCGTCTTCATTTGTTTCAATATTTTTTATTACTAAGTACCATACTTTTTCCCAATTTCCTATTCTTTGACATCCGTGACGTACGTACTTGTAGGGACGGAAAATTAGCCAAGTTTGGCAGCTAAGCTGAGATTACGTTAATAATTTCCCCCAAGTTAAGGCAGTTGAGGAATATTCAATTGTTTTAGAACCTTCTTAAGAAATGTTTTCAAAGTTACATGCTTTGTTAAATTATGCTTTAGCTTAAGAGTTTTCAGGAATGCGATGATAAGTCTGTTCATGTAAATTTTATAGGATTAATTGAATATGATGTTCGTGGGAAAATTATATGCTGTTATGAATGTTTTGTATATCTGTGGGCTTACTCAATTCCGCTGTATCGCTGTATTGACGTTGGAAATATGTCAGTTAGTACTTTTAAATGCCAAAAGTCTAAAAAAATATTATAGATTCGGGATATTAAGATGACAACATGCTTTAAAATTGAGGCAACTGTAATGTAGGTAAATTTATTTTAAAATTACGCGTTGTTTTAAGGCGTCTATTTAATATTGGAATTGGATTGGAATTGATATAATTTTCAGGAGTAACCCCACTGATATCTGGTAAAATGTTGTCTTGATACTTTCATTGGTTTACACGTTAACTGTGTCCTACATAAATATTTTGATTAACCATCTTGTGACCTTCCTGTTAGATTCAAGAGCGTCCCCGGGTACCGCCAGCCATACCCATTTCTCTATGGGTGTCCATAGCAGAGCTTCGAGCGCCTGCACACGGCAGACTACAGCTAACATGTACCGCGACCATACCTGACGAAGTTGGCCCGGGGGAAAAGTATGCTGATATTAAGAAGCAGACGGTAACTGGTAAGTGAAGATATTGTAATATAATTATTACGTGAAATTTTAAAAATAAATAATCAATACTGAAAAGTTTCTGATAGAAATTCAATAAATTTACATGAGAAATTGAAATAATTAACGATTAAAAAGCAGCACAACATCAAGAACTAGGTTCGTTTAAACTCTTTTCTCTAAAAAAATCTTAATTACTCAAAGTTATTTCATGCTTTTATAACTTCACCAAAAACTAAAATGCTCATTTATTCTACTGTGAAAGAAGTTGGGAAAACTTATAAAGGAACTGTGAAAGAAACTTTCATTTACATTAATGCGAATCCCGCGACAAACTTAGCGGGTGAGTTAAGTTTTAGCACAAAATAAGCAAAAGTTTGATCTTGCGGTTCATAAAATTAAGACTAACGAACTATAACTAGTAAAACTAGTTGGACGTATACCATTTATTTTTAATCAGTGTTCCTTTACTTATGAGAATGTTAGCTCTCTCAAAGTAAATACTTAATTAAATGAAGCTAGACGAGTTTCTGTTTAAGACACGAAATTAAGGCTTAAACCACACTTAAACTAAACCGATATGCGTTCTTGTTCATAAACGTTCAGAGCTCTCCGAAAGTTCTAAAATTGTTAATTGAAACGAGAACTTATCAAGAGCAGCAGCAGAGTGTAAATTGTTTGTATAAATACATTATTATTCAGTGTCTCGTCTGTGTTAAAATCAATGACTTATAAATTTGATACGGCCAGATTTGTGATCTGAATATGTATAGGTATGTCTATTCTTTTCTCATCCCGGTAATGTTTCAAGTTAATAAATCTTTACAGTGGCGGTCAACGAACTAAGTTTGAAGAAACCACACTCTGACACAAGCCAAGCAAACGCCACTTCAAGCTGCCTCAAAACCTATCCCCTGTGGATCCTCGGCTGCGGTCTCTTATTCCGCAAAGTTACACTCCAATTAAATTGAAAGACGCTATGAATCTCGCCTATCCCCGATCAAATATTTTACCTGCGAAGCGGCTTATAGATCGTAGTTTCAATATTTCTTAGGTACCTTTTATTTATACTATACAATGTTGTGTACCTTTAAGCTTCCTCGTCTCACTTTCAAGGAATAAGGTTGTCCTGAAAACTTTGTTTTGCTACATAAATATTTAAAAATTTTACACCCTTATATTTATACATCTATTCTGATGTCAAACATTGATTCTTAAAAGCCTCTTGCTTAAGATTGAATACATATATTTTAAATAAAATGAAATATAAATATAATTTTACTGTGTTCAATACATTAATGTTAATATGTAACTAGAGTTTATTGTTATAGTGTATATTAATTTTAAGATGATGTTATTACTGCATACTTCAATCACTTCGGATGTGTCCTTTTTCTTCCTGAGCTTTCGTATGTCAATTATACCTATCTGATCTAGTTACTACAGGGTTCCAAGCATTAACCAAACTATCGCTATTTTTATTACGGTAACGCATTTAAAGGCTATTTCTGGATAACTACCTAACTGCATTGGAATAGGTAAAACGTTAATGTTACTTGTGTATTTCATAAAATAACAAACAATAATTAAAATAAGGTAGATATTAACTTACTGCCCATCAGTACTTTGTATTAATTAACTGAGAAAATTCTCTAATGTTCGATTTAGTATGCATCATCAGAATAAATAACAATAGTTGTATTAACGAACATTGTTAAATGAAATCCTTTCTCGCTGCTGCTTTGAGTGTTGTCTTACCTTACTAGATTAAAGGTCACCATGAAATATTCAGGACTAAGTTCTCCGGGGCTTTTAAGTACCTGTATACACTGTACATCCACGTAATTCTTGTTTCATCCCTACCCCTATCATTTTAATACGTTGTTGTTATTCTGTCTAAACTCTTAGTACTAAGATTTTTAGATTAATAGGTAAGTTATAATTTAATATTTTGTTTTTCTCATTCGTATTCAGAATATTTCATGTTGGTAGGTGATTTTCAAAGTGAGAACGTATTTTGAGAATTAAATTATTGTCTAATATATTTCAGCAGAATATTTTCGATATGATTAGTGTTACGCTGTAAAGCAGAGGTTATGGTATTTAATCGTAATTGCCATGCGGGAGACGATTTGTTTTGGAACAATTCGATTAGCTCCTTTGGGTAAAATTTGAGTAAATGGAATTACACTTTAGGGGAAATTAACTCGATATTGTTCTGATTTCCCTATTCGAATACGAAAACCAGTTTGGGGCAAATCGAATTACAATTCCATGACGAGATACCGTCTCCCATATTGGTGTTGAAAGTCTTCCTGCAGCTCTTTACACTGACTATTGTAGAAAGTTTATTTTTTAGGCTAAAAGATGTGATAAGTTAAGAAAATGTGTATATTGAAGCGAAATATATTTTAAAATAGATTAATTATTTATGTGCTATTGTATAGATGAAATATATGAATAATGTAAAATAGATACATTTAGGCGTATTAGGTAACATCCATAAAATGTAAATGACAATCGCTTCAACTGTGTCAACCATTATTTTTTTATTTACATATTTTACCTTTTATGAGGAAAGGTAATATAAGATAACAACTTCATGTTTATTTATAGCTTCCCTCGACAACATTTAAGAAAATCTTGGTTGAAAATTTCCACATTTTCATGCGATCAATTTGTAAATTGGCAGCTTTTATTTATAGCTCCTGCGATATTTTCTTTCGACACATTACATTTGTACGCCTACACGCCTGTACTTAAAATAAATTCTACCCACAAGATAGAAAAATCAAACGAATAGAGAAGTGGGGTACATTGCATTCATTTGTACCACTTTTCATGACTCTGTTATTACCCGACTGTTCCAGAAGTTGTGTTATTTTACCTACTATACGAATAATATTAAATATGACTTTAAATTGCATGGTTTTAATACCCATGTTATTCTTTATTCATTTTAGACATAACTTCAAGATATAGATTCGAGAACTAGATACCAAACACGCATTGAAATCAAACTATTTCGAACTGTGTGTATTATTATAATTATAGCAACATAGCTATTAAGAAACCAGAATCTTCACTACTCACACAATGTTAATTTCTGTTATTAAATTATGGACATTGATTATGATTTTTTATATTGAGCGAACTATATCAGTTAAGTCGAAATATTCCATATTTTTGTTTAATACTTTTCCTTGTTTTTACGAGATATAAATTTATTTTTCTTGTGAATTAAGGCAAATTTGGAACCTACAGACTAATTAAAATTCAGGAAGGATGTTCGTACATGCGTACGTGTTCAATTTTGAGTACCTACCAATTAATTGTGTATATTTTTTAGTGTATTGCATCCAATCTAATGCAATTATTGTACACAAAATAAAGAATTTGTTGTATTTACATTTCAAAAAGTGTGTAGGGTAATTGTATCTTTATAATGTTTAATGACTTTTCAGTAAATAAAACTAGGTACCTACACTTAATATAATAATTAAAAAGAAATTTTATTCTTAATATCGTTGTTAAATTGTTTTTCATTAAGAAGCGATTGTCGGCATTAACAATTTTCGTTAGTCCTCTGGCCATTTTGAAATTAAAATATTTATGTACATGGTCGTACAATGTGAATGATTAATAAAAGCTTAATTTAAGCCTCTTTTGTGTTTTAATTCCTTTTATACTTTATTATTAAATAGCTGTTTGTTCGCACATTGACTCGGACAAACCGGCTCTGTGTAGTTATCATAATCGCAATATGTTGGTATGACGGCATAGCTTAGATGACCAGACGGTAGACCGCTTCTTACTAAATATCGAACAAATTTGCTCGCCCCTTTTTGGCGGGGGGTGAAGTAACACATCGCAACAATAGGTCTCGTCATTACACTAACAGTATTAAGACACATAAAAAAGTAAACACAAACATTAAATCTGTCGCTGCTACTGAGAGCTTCTAACAAAAAACTCAATTACTCTTTGGTTGACCTGGGAATCGAACCCAGGAGTGCTCCGGAGTCACGCATGAGACCACTTAATCAACGAGGCAGTCAGTTTTTACTGGCTGGCTGTTCGTACAAAAAACGAATTAAGCAAAAAAAATTTAGGTACCTATATATTATTTTTATTTTCTTTATAATTTAGCGTCTTTAAAAACGCACTTAAATAAAATGAGTGACTGAAAGTACCTATATCTAAAAAAAAAAAATATCTCCCCTCAAAAACAATCTAAGCAGACGAAGAAATATGAGAGGAAATTGCTGAGGAACTCAATTTTCTTTCAATTACAGTCAGCAACACAAGCAGATTATCATTTAGATTTTGAAGTTGATTTCTTTTAAGAGCTTAATATATTATTAAATATACATTGTAACATACCATAGCAGCGTATGCATCCCCAAAAGGGATAGGCAGATGAATAAAAATGATGTACAACGGTACTCCGACGACATTACCCCGACGCAGTAATTAATTCCCATGTGTGGTGAGCCTATTGCCATGGACTAAGCAAAATTCCAAAGTCCATGCTGTAACTAAATTTTCCTATAAAAAATAAAACTTTGACAAGGGAATCCATCTCAAGACCTCACGCTCACAGCCGCGCTAACGAGGCAGTCATTTTATTATTTATTTATCCTAATGCCATTCATTAAAATATTTTCTACCCTACCTTGCTTTTCAATAAAAATAACACATCACTTGCGAAACTTTTACAAATGGAAAAAGAATACGGTCGCGAACAGGATTCGAACCTGCGCCTCCCGGATAGAATACATCTTAATAATTAATATTGTAACTTTAGAGTTCGCTAAGCATGCGTTAATGCTTTTTCAAAGACATATCTTGAATTATTAAGGTAATTGCTTTCTTGACGACATTGTATCAACTGCAAAGTTAGTTGTGTCAGTTCGGTCACTTGTATAGGTACTGAATTGATTGCAATGACGTCGCCATAAGACGTGCTAAAATATGGAAGAAGAATTCGCGGTGGTGAGCAGAGTTCGAGATGGCTTAGTGGTCAGAGCGCCTGGAGTATTCATCCGGGAGGCGCAGGTTCGAATCCTGTTCGCGTCCGTATTCTTTTTCCATTTAATATAATAACTTTAGAGTTCGCTAAGCATGCGTTAATGCTTTTCAAAGATTTATCTTGAATTATTAAGGTAATTGCATTCTTTACGGCATTGTATTAACTGCAAAGTTAGTCGTGTCGGTTCGGTCACCAGTATAGGGACTGAATTGATTGCAATGACGTCGCCATAAGACGTGTTAAAATATGGAAGAAGAATTCGCGGTGGTGAGCAGAGGTCGAGATGGCTTAGTGGTCAGAGCGCCTGGAATATTTATCGGGGAGGCGCAGGTTCGAATCCTATTCGCGACCGTATTCTTTTTCCATTTAATATTGTAACTTAAAAAAAAAATGTTTAAATACTTTCGTGGGACATATTCATATCAATTAATGTTCACCGGTTCCCACATTTAATATAGGAGACCGAAGGCTTGGAATAATTTATGGATCTTATTACTTGTTTACCTTACATTTTAACTACCTGATAAAAACCAACACACCATGACTATACCATAAAGTTTTCCTTTAATAAGTTTTGCTTGAACTGCCCGGCTTTCTACCTAGGTAGGCACTTCGTTCTTTAGAAAAGCTGTTACGGCAATATAATAACTTCAGAAAGTTGTATTAAAAGGAGCGGAGATAAAATCTGTCAGCATTTATAACGCGAACAACTGCATAAGACTTTCCCAACACAAAGGCAAGTTGACATCTTCTATAAATGTTATTATGGGCCAGTTTTTACTATTAAGATGGACGACTAGGACTTTCTTAACTTGAAAGTTAAATATTTCAACGTTTTCTTGTGCAAAATAAGTTTCTATAAGTTATAATATTAAATGGAAAAAGCATACGGTCGCGTGTAGGATTCGTATTCGTCCCGGATAAATACTCCAGGCGCTCTGACCACTAAGCCATATCGACATCGAATTTAATATTCTATCTTTAGAGTTTGCTAAGCATGCGTTAATGCTTTTCAAAGATTTATCTTTAATAAGTTTCTTTGTTAAATATTTTTAGTAACTGTTAAATGAAAGGAAAGAAGTTTACATAGGTACTTATTTATTATGTGGTGCATACATTTGTTTTTATGGTCCACACCCAAAAAATGACACCGGGACCCTATACCTACACCGTAATCGTTTTGACGGTGTGGAATATTAAATATTCCGATTAGTCCGATAGGTCCGATTCTCACTTGGCAGGTCTTTTTTAATTTCTTATAGTCCAGTAATAAATTCTGATCGTATCACAATATTTTATGAACTATCGATAATTAAATATCAAATATTATTAAATGATCGATGTTCATCGAAAATTAAACTACACCGCAAATTACGCGTTTGCAATTTTGCTGATAAAATAAATCTACGACAAAATAAAGCCGCTGGTAGCAAATTTGGAACCATGCTTTTTTTTGACATAGCGAGCAAAACTAATGGATGAGTTATTAAAGTATTATTTTTAAAGAAGCCGTTTTTAGTAACATCATAATAATTTATAAAACTACAACTAGGTTGGTACACATTTATTTTGAATGTTGAGCTATAGGTAATAATTACGTATGAAAAACAAAAGGAAAGGATATTTTTTTCATTTATTTCTTTCTATCCCTTAAAAACTTTTTAAACATTTAATAATCCCACATATCCTTTTAACATAAAATTCCTGCATCTCGAAACATAAACTTCTTGAGCATATATTTGTTTTTCAAAATCAAATTATTCAGACATTCTTAGAATTATTATGTAAAGGCAAGATTCCGAAGACATCCCGCGACATATCGATCGTCAAATCGATGAATAATTCATTCGCTCGCAGTGACTTGTTATCGCTCATAATTCGATGTAGGTACGCTTACAATAATATCCCTCCATTCACCATAATTTTGTTGTGATAAAAAAGGATATAAATGACATGTTTAAAACTATTATAGTAGCAGTAGTCGCTTACAGTGGAAATTTTTTTTTTCATTACGTCCTATTGCTTTAAACAGACATGTGTCATAGAGGTGTTTTTTTTTTTAATATAAAAAGTTTTTAGGGTTATCCTAATTAAAAGTGACTTTTGCAGTTAAAATACACGCTGTTGTTTTAGACAATTGGAAAAGGTGAATCTTTAACTCATTAAAAATCAATAAAAAAATATTATAAAAAAAAGAGTATCGAATTATTAAGGAAAAATTGAGATAAGCGTCAGCTGTTACGAGGCATATCCTAGCTGAAATACATAGGTACGTCATAATTATTTTGAAATACAATATTACCTGCGTGCTAAGTTTTTACACATTATTTAAATGAATGAATGAAATAAATGTGAAAGACAAAAAACTCTGAAAAAAAAAAACAATACTGTACTCAATCTCAATGTTTTAATTTATTTATTTATTAATGGGCAAAGTCAATAACAATAACAAAAATAAAAGAATAATCTTGAAAATAAGAATCAGATACAATATAAAAAAAAATATAATCTCAATGTATGATATATTCGAATAAAGATAAGCACTATTTGATTTCATGATGTGACCATTAGAGTCTATGTATGGAAGGCTTTATGACGGAGTGTTGACCAGAGTCTGACACAAAGGCAACCAAACTCATATCCTTTGTATCGATAGTGAACCATAATGGATTGCCATTCGCATATGAAAGCTTTGCTCATTGAGGACTCGACCGATGACAGGGGTGGGGAACAATTTGGTAATGGATTAGTGAAGTTACAAGGTTTAATTAAAATACCAAGAGTTCTTTCTGGAGACATATTTTACCATTGGAAGGTAACGTTACCTGAAAGTACAATGTATATTTTTGTTACATTATTACGATTATAATAGAACTACTTTTTACCGGATTAATCGCGTGACTATTGAAATTAAAAAAATACACCTAAATTTCAATAGAGAAGATGGTTGGCAATTAACACCTGTTTGGAACCCTGTACTGAAAATAATCAAGTCCCAAACCAAGGCAAGTCACAAGAAAAATCAAGATACTGTGAGCGATTACTGCGTGCATCGGAACACCTTTTAGTTAATAATTCGATAAAATAGTATCTCTAAATTTAAAACGACTGTGACCTGTGAGAAGAAATACCGACACAAACTCAGAATTTTGTGTCGGTATTTCTTCTCAGAGATAGTCTTAGGAAATACCGACGCGATTTAATTTTAAATATGTATCAGGGACAAAAATATCTTTATGAATTTTACCAATTATATGTACGGTAGACTTAAATAAACTGTTGAGACGCCTGACACCTTAGTCCCCCTGCGACCACAAACGCTGCAAAGTGTTCGAACGTCAGGAAAAACAAAAACCAATAATACACGCGATTAATCCGGTTAAAAGTTGTTTTATTATAATGTATAGTGATCGCGAAAACCTAAGATATTACCGATATACCATTATTACGATATTCGACAAAATCGAGAATTTATCCCACGGATAGCGATATCTTAAGTTAATAAAATCTTTCATCGTCAATCTTTATTATTGTGGTATAGTGAAAAGCGAGTTTACCTGATGGTAAGCGATCAACGCCACCCATGAACATCCACAATCCTATGAGACTTATGATGCCTTGTGGCCCTTCTAAAAATAAGCTTTTATCTATAATAAGTATCCTTGTTTTATTATCAACATTCAACAAATATGTGTGTCTATAATAATAATCATAAAAGAAAAATCACGTTAGAATCATAAATCTTAAAATCGTTTTGCCTATTATCTGTTTATGTAGGTACTTGTAACAATGACATGATATATTTGATAATCAGTTTACATAATGAATCTTTTCAAAATACAAAATGCCAAACTCACTTGACGAAGTAAACGGAGTAAAATGAAAAAGAACTGGTTGTGGAAATGACTTCCACTTCTTGTAAAATTAAGATTGTCGTCACCAAGTCGATGAGCTTGAGCGTCCATTCATTCACTAACAATTTCCTATGCGAAAATCAGCACTAGATTCAATATGATACAGCCTTCCACACGGATAACCATAGGTTTCACGCCCCACGCAATAAACGACATCTGCTGACATTTCAATGCTATGCGGAAAACGCTCATGTTGCGTAACCAATGGACACAGACCTTTTCATGGAAATATTATCTAGTAGATATACTTAAGACACCGAATGTGTATGTTTTTGTAAAAGGAAGCTTATCTCCATTAGTCTGGGTTCATTTTGAATTGCAACGTATATTACGATAAAAATGTTTTTTTTTTGTGGTTGGTAAACATAACTGCTAGCGGGGTTGAACCTGTATCTCCGGATGCTGGAACTAAGAAATGGATGGATTATGCCAACTAAGGAATCACGAAAACATTAAAACGTCTTATGGTGACATCATCATCACCTATCCAGTCTTTATACAGCGTGTAAAAGAAGTTATCAAAAAAAAAAAAATCGTCTGCTCCATAGAAATTTTCATACCTACCCGACTAAAATATATGGAGCAGCAGATTTTATTTCCACGTTTTCGAAGTTTGTTCGACAGTTAAAGTTGTTGGTAAATATTGGTACATTTATCCCTCAAAGTACACATTGTAGAGTGACGGATGTGCTTTTTAAGAATGAGCATTAACGCTTGTGTTGTTTTATGAAATTTGAGTGTTACTAGTAATAAGTTATTTTGATATAAAAATACTGCAAGAAGTGGCTTCCAAACAGCGGAAAACCGTCAACGCGGCAAGCGCAGGAGATGTTGAGATGAGCTGAGCTCCCACGTAGAAAACTGCATTCAAGTATTAATAAAATTATTATTAATATATATATATATTATATAATTACTGTAAGAAATGGAAGGAAGGAAAGGAGGCCTTTGCTCTGCAGTGAGACAGTATAGGCTAATAAGTTTACGTTTTTAAATGAGATTCTTGTAAATTTTGAATAATATTTTCATAACTTTGGTATCGGCTTTACTAAGTAGGTGTTGTTGAATCGAATTTAAAGTTTAAACTTATTATCGGCTTATTTTAAAGCTTCTAAATTTACACTTTTACCAGTAGCGTTAAAACGTTACAAAAGTTTCGTTATCTGTTATAAACAGAGTTACTTTCGCATTTATGATACTAAACTTAATACTTTATTGCATTCCATAATATTATATAGGGTGGACTAGCTAGAACTAAGAAATCAAATTATGGACTGTCGGGCACAGCACAGTTAACTGTGTCCATAATTTGAACCCCGCTAGCGGTAATATTTTGTAGGATGGCCCAGTTAGTGGACTGTGATAGTAGGATAACATCAGAACCTGGCGCATGGATAAGATTTGGTAGCACATAACTAGATAGAAGGAGACCGTATCGGTGGCGGTTATCACGAATACCAGCAATCCCAATGATGGTTGACGTCAGGCAGGCGACCGGTCATAAAACATTGCCAAAACTTTAGCAGTATGCAAATTTCAAAAACAATTAGTAAGTGGAAGAAGAATACATCCTACGTTGACCCCAAATAAATTGGGATAAGGGCAGGAGGATGATGGGCACAGTACAGTTAAGTAGGAGAACGGAAAAACGCTATAGATTTGTAATTCAATAATTTACTAGTTTGAATGAAGAACAATTTCGCTACCAAACTTTACCCCATCGCGAAATACGGCGTCACAATTATATCAATCGACAAAATCGTCCATTACGAGGACATTAGTCAATTGTGCTAATTGCTGTCAAAAATAATAATACCTAATGGTTTCGATTCCGAAAGCTAACATTTATTGTGTCAATCAGTATTGTTTGACCTATAACATTTGGCGTTGCATTTAATATATTGATCATTGGAGTCTAGAACTGGAATAGAATATAGATAAAAAAATAAATAGAAAAAGGGACAGATAATTATGACTATTATAAGAAAAATAGAATTGATAAAACTATTAAATTTAAAAGTAATATTTTTGTTATTTAAATATAACTGTAACAAATACAGATTCGAAAAGCATAAACGCATACATAGCGAACTCTAAAGTTGTAAACTTTTGTGGAAAAGGAATATGGTCGTGAGCAGGATACGAACCTAAGCCTCCCGGATAAATACTCCAGGCGCTCTGACAGATAAACGATCTCGACCTCAGCTTACTACCGCGAATTCTTTTTTTTCTTCTTCATTTTAATACTTTTGGTGACGTCAGTGCTATATATTCAGTTCTTAGGGCCCCTTCTCATAAAGAGAAGGCACAAAGAATTACCACCACGCTAACTCCCTGCGGGTTGGCGATTTCAGACCATTAAGTCCAATATGAGAGTAGAAATTCAATAGATTCGAACAACGACAAGGTAGGACAGTTTAGGTTCAAGCCCCGTACTTGTCTATTTTTCAATGTGACCTCAACATGTATAAAAATATATAATTATAATTATATGATCTTAGCGATAAAAAGAACTTTTTGCCAAAATCCATTGAAAGGCTCGCGCTACTTTTCTAATGCCTACCGCTTAACTAAGAAGTTCCATGCAAGTGATTTTATCCTTAGTGAGAGTCCACCGCAGTAAGGTACGTATACCAACTATACCTAACTGTCATAATATTCGTTTTGTATAGAATTAAAAAAAAATATAGTTACGATATGGCAACGGAATATTGTCCTCACTGCTTAGCGTTCGCTGTATGTTCTTGTTAGCCATTTTTCGTCGTATCTATTTTACCTACAAGAAGCAAAGCTATGATTTATTATTTGCATCAACTTATGCTTGGATACTTTGAAGAAAAATCTATGCTTCGCGAGCTACATCAAAAGTTAAACGCGTTGTCACCAAACCAGTTTCACCGTCACCTAACTTATCGCTTATGCATTGACAAAATTCAATGTACACAACAGCTAGATAAAGTTGTTCACTACACACTATTTCACTTCTACATACACATTATGTAAATATATACATAAATCTATCGTGTCCTAGTTCATCTGTGTCGCGTGTTCGCAACGATCGTACGACGCACACATGGGAACAGAGTCCTCGATGTAAAATCAATTTTGTTTTACTATTCGGAGAGTCGTTAATCATTTATATTGACGGGATGGTCTGGAAGAAATTAGGGATGTCGCGAACCTAGCTGCTAATGTATGTATTGGCACGTCTCTTAGTTAATATTGTAAGAGCCAAGAATTTTCTTACTTGATTTTACTTTTCATAAAATTTATACAAAGTTATAAATTTTATGAAAAGAAAAATCATCAGCATCTGAACTCCAAATGTTCTGCCAACTAAGCCTTCTCAACTTTTGCTCACTACTCCGAATTCTTCCTCTACTTTTCTAATACGTCTTATGGTGACATCATCGCTATCTATTCAGTCTATAAAGGAGATTGAACAGACCTGACTAACTTGAGTTAGTTCAATATCGTATAGATGTGATTACCTTAACAAAATCAAACGAAGATAAATATTTCAAACATATTATCGCAAGCGTATCGAACTCTAAAGTTATAAATATTTATGACAATATGACAATCAGAAACGTAACAAATATTTTCTTAAACTCACAAGCGTAATCTTTGGTGATTTTGATCTTCAACGTATTGCATAAAACAAACAATTAATTAACTGAGGATGAGCTGTGAAAAACAGTGCCACAGTTCGGTAGTATCCGGAACTCCCGACTATGTCCTGTTCAACAAAGTCGATACATTGTCAATACTAGCGAAAACAACAGTTCAGTTTGTTTCAGACAATGTTTACTTTCCTTTCAATATGGACTCGTTAAAACAATGATTGATTTTGAATACCTCATGTTTTCCTTACAGATATAAATTGGAATACAAAAACATTTACTCGTTATTTTGCATGCAAAAGAGTTACTACATGAAACTGCACGAGGAAAATTAAACACACATTCTCTTTTCGAAATGGAATTTCTTTTTAATTTTCCGATAAAAACGCATCCGCACTTTTTGGTTCGTGTTCCAAAAAAGACGCAAAATTCAGCCAGGAACGTATTTTTCAAGAACCGTCTCTAATCCCTGGGGCTACCGGCTGGGGCCGGTTTAGTCAAAGCACTTTGCCATGTTACAAGAGAAATGTTCTGTTTGTTACCTTTTGCAGTTGTGCCAACGACTTTTGAACTGGATTTCACTCTGAGTAATAAACCGGGTAATTGTTTTGTGAAATGTATAATTTTTCGTGCTTACGCTGTGCTTCACATACGCTTATAAGCAATTTGGCATCCTTGAAATTTATACTGTATGAATTTTTCAAACCCAATATTCTTTGTTCGAAATTCGTATCATTTAACATACATTCATGTTAATTATTGTTCAGCGGTTAGTACTCACTTGCATTTTTGCCGGATTGTCTGATTAAATTAACATTCGTATTGCTAGATGTTGGCCTGAAATACCGAGTTTTCATTGAAATTTAATCAGTAGTTTAACAGACTCAGACCCATCACGACCTCTTGTAATAGTTGATTAGTTTGCGGCTGTCAATACTCACTGCTGACGTCTCACTTACGTACGTAATGAATTAACTAATAGCCTTCATGTTAAGTGACCTTACACTGTCTGATTTGATTGGCTTCAGGCAGTTTGATATCTGTAATTAAGGCATTTATATCTGATCGGGTGTAAGTTGACGGAGGTTATTGTACTAACATAATGTTATAAGTAAAATTGTACCAAGAATGTTGATATTAATTATTGATCAACGGTTATTACTCACGTGCATTCTTTGCGATTGTCCGACTAGTTTCGAATTCGAAGACCTTAGTCACGGAACAAATTCCAGTAGCAGTACAGTCAAAAAATGTTTACGAAAAATCCTTAGATTTTTCCGTAATTGAGCACTACTAAAACAAAGAGCGGACTTGTTTAAACTTGGGATTACGAAGGTGTCATTACATCAGGGTAAAGTGAGGATTTCCGAGGTACAGGTGTCCAACAAGTCTTGATGGAAGCACTTTAAATAAAAAGGAAAAAAATACACGATTGTACCTCGGACCTCCGGAACAAGGCCCAAATGCGTGCTTGCCGTCGTTAAATCAAACAAAAGCCCTTTTTGGAAATGAAGGGTACAAATCCGAGGGAAGCCGTGATGGCGAAAAGAAAAATTGCTTCTCTCTGTGTTATGAATTCCTCGTGCTTTGATATTCATCGGCTTTGTGCAAATGTTTTATTGAACATGCAATTTAGACGAAATGTCGTTGGCTCCCAGAACAATATGAGAGAATATATCTTCATTATTGTGTAATTGAATTTTTTTGTTGAATGCTATAGATATTTTTAGGTACGTTTTTTCAATTAGTAATAGGTTACGGGGTAAACAGAGATATTGAGCCACTGAGGCACTACTTTTCTGATGTGTTAGATGGAAGTTCAATGAAAGATGGAGGCTTGCACTTTCTAGACTCTGAATAAATAATAGTCTTAATGGAAACAGGATCAGTTTCTTAAGGCAATACGGAATAGCGATCAATAACGAAAGAGCGAGAGTTTCAAATTAAATAAAGATTCTTTTCTAGAGCTTTATTTTCCAAAAGTTAATGAAGAAATCGAGATATTATTTTGTAAGTATAATTATAATAAAATTCCATCTTCTTAAAATTATTGAATGAATCCGTAAAAGTTGTGCGTACCGATATTTGATCATATCTCAGTAAGTTTAATTACTTTCGAAGTGAGTTGATACTTCGTTAGCGTTACTTTGCCAATACGTCTTGAAGTTTGAACGAATATTCTGCCACTCCTATTGATTATAGGTTCAACTGAGCTAAGCTTTAGTAAATCTGTAAATTATTACTAAAGAGATATCGCCAGGCATCTCTTTAAGACGAATACAAGAAAGCTTCAAATTTAATAGTATCGAACAATGTCACGGTAGCTCAGTTGGGAGAGTAATGACACGGACTGTCAAGGGTCACGGGTTCAAGCTTCGTTGGTGTCTATTATTTTTCATTCCTTCCTTGGAAAAATAGTAATTCATATAGGCATTACATGTCCATAACATGTATAAAAATAATCAATGTATACTAGTGACTCAAAGACTTATCTATACAATATGTTTTACACTAAATAGATTTAAATCACAAACAATAATATATGTACGAAATATAAATATCTATTACAAATACTATACTACATTTTCATTAAAAAGCAATACTATCGGCAGGTGCCAAGTCAATTCGACTCGTCGAATTCTAAATTATGGCTCGAAATGATATTTCCATTGGAAATTGCCAATACCGAGTAAATATAATAAGATATAAACTATTTTATGAATATGATCATATATACTTACTTGTAAGTTTCAACATTTTCCGATATATTTTGCCAGTAGAATCTATTTTATCTAGAATTATCTAAAATATCGCAATTCAGATTTGATTATTTCTTTATAGTATTTTCCTCCTCTATAATTTCGTCAGTTATAATATATTTATTAACATAAGCCTTTGTTGAAAATTCAGTTTACAAGCAAGGCCAGATATCTGAAGACACATAAAACCTATTGCTGTATATAGGTCAAACCAATACCCTAGACTTGCATAAGCTGAAATTGTTATGCGAAGGCACGGCGACTCTCGACCAACTTGCCAGCCATGACGTCATTCTGACCCTAATACTTAAAAGCGTAGATATATGTGACGCATACGTTTTATATGTCAAGCGCGGTATAATATAGCCATATTTTATATATATTTATTTATTTGGTAATTTATAGTGGAGATGTTTGTATGAATGTTTGATTATTTAAATACGAAAAAACGGCTCAACGGATTTGGATGAAATTAAACGCACAAAGAGTCCATATTTTATCCGTTCACCTTTTATCCTAATAATTTCACGTGAGATTCGTATCAGGTAATAGTCGGAGGCAGAGGCTAGGAAATAATATTATTGCGAGTCCGTATCGTGTTGTAAATATTTACGACTCACTGATATAACATAATTTTTGTTTTTATTTGTATTTGTTAATGAAATTTAGTGGTGTATTCATATATACGGGATTAAATGGCAGAACCGTTTAAGTAGCAACTAAATGTTAAATCGGAATAAAAATTTGACGAAGATACACTTTCGAATGTTGACGAAAAGGTACATGCACTTTTTTGTACGAGATTGTCACTGTATTGTCTTTGGACTAGAGAACTACAACAATTTTACGTATTATTAGCAAATTTCACCTTCCTTCGCCTGATATTAGCGAATTTAGAAAATACATAAAAGATCGAACATTTTCAAATTTTGTAAACCTTATTTTGAATTACCTATTCGTTATAAATGTTCTCTTATAGCTATTTAATACGCCATTATTTTTTAGAATCAATAAAATAGTGGTAGATACTATAAATATGTGCTTAAAAAAGATACGATTTATTTCATACTTTTCTACATTGTATAAAACAAAGTCGCTTTCTGCGTCTGTCTATCCCCTAACTCCTCCTTAACCAGCGCAACGGATTTTGAAGCAGTTTTTCCATCGTTTAGATTATTTTACAAGATGGTTTATATTTACAATAAAGGTTACGTTTTTTGTAAGTAGAAAAAATATTATTTTTACCAAGTAGCCGAAAAATAAATGTACATGGCTAACCTAGGCTAGACGTAACTTCACTCTTTTTTTCTAATTTATACCCTTGCGAAGCGGGGGCGGGTCGCTAGTACATTATATTTTCTAATATTAATCGGTATTGGATGAGGTGCTCTCAACAAACAAAAATATATGCGTGTATTAAATACACAAATATATTTCGACAATTCTTTATACAGACTTATAAAAACATTGCAGTGTATATAAAATATCCTTCATATAAAAAATAATCAAGAGGGCTTGAACATCATTCACGTTTAAGAACTTTGTAAGAACGGGTAATTCCACTCTTTTCGAGCCGACACATGAGAGAACCGTAAAAAGCGTATGAAACATAAATGTTTCATATTCTTTTAACTCTTCTAAATAAGGGCTTCAGTGCAAAGAGATAACGGGAGCTTTTTCCGCCATTTTATGATTTTAGTGAGGCATGGTTTGGCTCACCACCTTACATTAGATAGTTAAATATTTTACATTATATGGGAGTTAATAACAGCGTTCATTAAATGTGGGTGTACAATTGTGTACACTTCTGCTCACTGCCTTGGGGAATATTATGCAGGTGTGTGTTTTTTAACACATTTATCAGTGCGTAGTTAAATCTTACGTTATTTTTTTGTATTGAGTCCGCGTCAAGCTGATTTTCGTACGCGACCCTTTGGATCCACGTGCATGATACGTACTGCCCATGAATAGAACTCCGTGCCGTTTTCCTTGTTTCCTGCGAAATACAATATAAGCATATAAAGCTAAAATGTATAAAATCGCCAATTTATTTATAGCAATATCAGGTAAGTCGCATAATGAATGTTGTTTACAAAAATAAGTAGGTACAACAACCTATTTTCATATAAGTACCCACTTTCGGCTAAGTACACTTTCAGTACTACATGTACTTTTATTTATTCCTTCATATTCTTTCATCTTTACACTTTCAGTATGATCTTGTAGTATGACTTATAAATATAACTGCCAAATCTCGCAAAATATACATTATACATTATACTCAAACACTAAATTACACACGCACTATTCCGATATTCATTCTTTAATAACCAGTAAATTCTGCAATATATTTACTATTTATGTACGCAATCAAACATCTGTCGCATGTTTCTTTAAATTATTATTAGTTAATTTCTATCATTATTCTTTGGTCTGTTTTGCTGGGTGTAACTAAGGGGCCCTGGTGACCTGTAACACAGGTTTTTTTTTCTAATACCTACTTCAGGCACCAGTCGGTCACATAAGTGTAAGCTAGTTATAACAACTTTGTAATTCTATAACTCTAAGACCACCTTGTGAAGAGATAATAAATTCTATTCTATTCTATGACTAATATATTTCATGTAAACAAATTGAAGTGTCTGTGCAGACCAATTAAGGCCAGCCTGAACAAACTGCTGGGGTTGTGGTGAATGCAGATCTTTTGACTCCGGTAAAAGATAGTCTAAGAACATTTAGTCTTAGTTGTCCGGAGCAGCGTTGACGATGAATTTCCCCACTCGGTAAAAGAAAAAAAAAAAACTACAAATTTCATGAAATGAATACAAATAGAAAAGAATGTAGTCCACCAATTATGTCTAGCTGAAAGCTAATTGGAAACGATAATTAAACGGTGTCATAGTGGCGAATGTCTAGCGAAACAAAATAAACTACAACTCGAGACTTTTCAGTAAGTAATTGAATGCTCAAAGCTCTATTTATTTATTACCGTCTCCACATATTCAAGCTACGTAGCTTTTTATGTGAGACTGTGTTTGCCTGATGATAAATACATAGTCTTTTTACAAAAAAAGTCTTCAACAAATATTGCGATAAATGTCTTATATTTATATCGACTCTCGTGCTGAAAACTCCTGTGCCAGCTGTATTTCCTGGTGGTCGTTATATTTGCCAGTCCGTGAATTAGTGTTAACAATAAAATGTTAAATCACTAAATTTAAGAACATAATATAAAAATGCCGTGGGTGGTCATTATCTACTGGGTACAGTTCCAAATACGGGGCTTTCTGAAATAAGGAATTACAACTGAAAAATTCTTAACAAAAAATTCTAATGGTCTATAAAATTATAAATGAATCCGTATAATTTAAGGCTTGAGTTATGTTTCGACGATTGGAAATTTAGTTAAAAAGTATTTATTTAATATACAAGAAAAAAAAATTGACGATTAAATTTTTTAACCTCAGGCTGAGCAGCGCTCTTGTGTCCACTAGACCAATAAGGCAGTTAAAAACAAAGTTAACAATCTTTCAACTCACTGTCTGTTCAATTATCAAGTCTATCAGGCGTGAATAATTTATTCCTACGTGAATGAACGTCTAAAAGACGTGTTCAAACCATCCCACCACAAGTACTCTCAACGATGACGCAACTCTAGCCGCAAGTCTCGTACACCTACTAAATTCACGTCTCTACGACTTCTACAAACTCCGAGACTTTCCGTCCTATGTAAACGTAGGAACGCAAATGTGAAATCTATTTAGCAAATCCCGCGACATGATATGGGTAACATATTATGGCCACGCGTCCTCATCTTTGTATAGTTATTTAGTTAGATAAGTAATCTAAAAGTTGTTTAAGTAGTTATTAATCCAGCAGAAATTAAATTTTATAAAAGTTATGACAGCCTTTGTAAATAAATAAACAAATATTTTATTGCCAGAAAAATGGTTTACAATATTTCATTCACAACCATAAGCTAGGAATGGTGACATAAAGATGAAATCAGCATCCGTTGCTGAACTAGGTATTTATTTTTCTGCTAGCTGCGCCCTTCTTCGGTATAATAATATATTACAAAGTAATAATAAACGCTAATAATCTGGTTTGGAATTTCAAAAAAATACTGTTCTTATCCGGGAATATTGTTGGTTAAACGTGCATTCTCTCCTTTGATTTGCACGTTCATCATTTGTTTTAACAATTAACTTCTCAAAAACTATAAAAATGTAGTATTCACAACAACCCAACCATAGTCTCCAACTGGGTGCAGGAGCCTACTAAATTCTCGTCTCTACGACTTCTACAAATTCCGACACTCCAACAGTTCCCGTCCTATGTAAACGTAGGAATGCAAATGTGAGATCTATTTAGCAAAGCTCGCGAGATGATATGGGTAACATATTAAGGCCCCGCGTGTCCGCTCCCGTCGCGTTTGATCTTTCTAGCACATAATTTTTAATTTAAATATGAAACGATCATCTCTTTATGTGGACAACCCGGTTGTGCTTGTTGAATGTATTTTAGCCATGTTAAATAAAATGTTGTCTCGAAGGAGTTACGTCCGTATTCATATAAACTGACATTAATTAAATGCTTCATAAGCATGTCCCTTTCATTGACACGTCAAAAGACAGAGATAACAGCTAAAAATAAAAAAATATTAGACGCTAATGTTAAATATGTTTCAACTAAAAGAGGTTTGAAGTACGATTATGAAAAGTTTTAGAATGGCTTAGAACTTTATGGATACTATTTTCACAAAACTCTCACGTTACCAAATACATTTAAATAGGCAGTTAATGTATTTATACTAGTTATATATTGTTATGAAGACATCTATTTTGCATTATTTAATTATAATGATATTTTTTTAGATGTTAAGGCTATGTAATGCTTACTTTAATTACTATTTTTCAAGGAAACATTAAAAAATAATAGACATTTGTTTGCTAAATAAATAGCGCCAGGCGACTCCTTAAAACGAATACAAGAAAGCTTGAAATTTAATAGAATCTAACAATGACACGGTAGCTCAGTGGAAGAGTGATGACACGGAATGGCAAGTGTTCAAGCCCCGTTCATGTCTATTATTTTTCAATGATTCCTTGTAAAATAGTAGTCTATTTTACAATTCTAACTTTGCTAGATGTTGCAATTCTTAAATTTTATACAATTTTGTCGAAATATAATAACAAACAACAAGCTATTATATTATTTGTACTTTATTACGGAGATGAGATAAGCCTCGGAATAATTAAAGTGCAGTTTTTATCTTTGTGTATTTATCTCAGCGTGGTTTTCGTTTCATAAAACAAATTAGTTTACTTTTTCCAATTAAACTTTCCGTCTGTTGACATCCCTGTTCCATTTAAATGAATATTTTGTTTTGTTTTTTTTTTGATGAGATTTAATTAAATAAGCTATGGAAGTTCGAACATCTATATCTATGGCTTCGCCTGAAGCTTCACATCGGCCGGCGATCGATGAGTGCTGTGGATAATTCCTACATATTACACTTTGGACGTAATACCATTATCTACAAGTGGAAATCTAAAGCATCTGCCTTTTAATTTACTGCCATTGCAAATGTTCATTTTGCTAATGCTATGCCAATTTTATACCTTTTTTATTATTATGCCATTAAACATACAAATATGGAAATTAATGCTTTTTAACATTAAGGGGTTCACCAATAATATAATAACAATATAGATTAAATCCTTGCAAAACTAATATTTTATGAGTAAACAGCCGTTATCATTATAAACAAATAAATATCTGATCGTGTCGTTTCGTGGTGACCGAGTGGTTACGGGCCCGCCTCCTGAGCCGCAGGTTGTGGGTTCAAACCTGGCATGTACAAATGTGAATTTTTCAATGTCAAGACATCACTGACATACGGTGGAGGAAAACATCGTGAGGAAACCTGGACTTGGTAGTCTGAAATCGCTAACCCGCAGTGAGCTAGCGTGCTGATTAAGCTCGTGCCTTCTCTGTATGAGAAGAGGCCGTCGCCCTGCAGTGGGACAGTTATGGCCTAGTTATTTATTTATTTATATATATATCCGATGTATTGTGGATGCAGCCTAAGTAAACCGCTTTAGCTAAGAATAATAATATTTTCTCTGGTTAGTGTTGGAGTAAAATATTCCGTTTCCAATGATCTTAGTCTTTCATTTCCATCTTTTGGAGTCGAAACGCTCTGGTTACGGGTTCCCAGTGCACGCCTACTTTTCAAAGAAATTTCAGACTGGTCGACTTCGCGTGTCCAGAGGGCTGCGTTTATTTCAATGTGGCAATGCTGTCAGTCTTCTGGGCATTTTACCGGATGACAGCGCTGCGGAGGAATTCTTCGACGCCTAAACCACGTTTGTTGCATGAAATATTTTTTATTTTGTCTTTTTCTTTTACAGTTTAATTAATGTATTTAGGTATCATTTGTTTATATATTGTAAATTGTCGATATGAAATACTTCTGAGACGTTTAATTGTTGAGATAACGTGCTAAGAACCGGCAGTTGGTGACTTCGATTGACATCAAATTCAAATAAATCGAAGTTGGTACCAACCAATAACTAAAGACACCGTCCATTATAAGTACATTAACAATACTAACAGCGTTGATTACGCAAAATTTAATTACATTCAACAACGGTTTTGATATCAGTGTCAGATTTACACAGGAAACATGCGCTTCACTTTACTAATGTTACGTATGACGCGCGCCTATGAAACGACGCACATTTTCCGATCTATTGTGTGAGAGGACGTGAGCGTCACGCCGACCCAGATATGTGTCCGGATGGCACGATGTACCGCAGGGCTAGCGGCAAATGGATTTAATATTCACGTACTTATGTTGGTTTGACTTTACGTATTTTATGATGATTATTGGTCGTAAGCGCGTTTACTATAAGCTAATCCCAAGTTCGAGACTCGGGTCGGGAAAAGTGTTATTGAGTTTTCCTGTTAGGAAATTTTCAGTAGCAGCCTGGAGTTAGGAAGTTGGAAGTGTGTGGCACTATCGTGGTTTGGAGAGATCTCTCTCCGATTGTCTCGGATCGCCATCCTACCAGATTAAGAGGGTGAAGGAAGAGGGAGTCTACCTGTGTTTGCGCATACACTTGTGCACTATTATAGTATCTTCTGCGTACTTGGCTAATTTCCGTGGAGGTAGACCGCCGTGACCGAAAAGTCATTCGGGAGTGTATTCCCTCTGGTAAATGTATTTTAACAAGATTGGAAATTATGACTAACGATATTCTAGTAGATGATAGATCTCTTATGGGATAAGGTTTTTAAGATATCTACTGAAAAACGGCAATGAATTAATGTAGTGACGGTACGTCGGTGACGGTATCGTTACGTGTTCGCACGCAGGACTAGCGGCAAATTAATTTAATATTCACCAAAGGTGTGTGGTGGGGTTAAAATGATGCTGTAGCTAAATTTGGGCAGTTGATTTTATTGCGGTTATGGGGTGTAACAGCCTGTCTTGTCGTTTAGCGGTTTGAATTTTAATGTTTGTTATTTCGCATTAATGTATGAGACAATACTGAAGAGTCAGCTGATAAATGTATTTTTACAAAATGTATATTATTGCGACTGCTTTGTGGGTCTAGTGGCAGCAAGCACGGCTACTGAGGTAGGTTCGATTCCCAATCACGCAGTGTCATAAGATTTTTCCGTTGTTTAATTCTTAACAGCAGCCAGAGCTTGGAATCGGTTGATGGCTATTAAATTAAATTAACGACATGGGAGTTAATATCACACAATAATAACAGTGTAAATAAACCCTTGTTTAACACTTCGCGGAAAACTAGCGTGATGCTAAGTTATATAAAATTCCTAACAGACTTTTAAAATTTTATAAGAAACCTACTTACTTTAAAACTCATAATATTGAGTACATAACTATGTATTGTACAAAGTCTTGCATTTCTATAAAGTTCGTAGTATTTTTCAGACACTACAAAATAAAAATAAAATAAAAATTTCTTAGATATCTTCATGGAATAGTTCTCGAATACTTACTTGTTCTCGAAGCTTTTAAACTTTGTAGCTCAGCGCTATAGAAACCTCATAATAAGATTAGTGACGCCAAAAAGTTCATTTCGTGACGTCATTGTCACAATGATGTATTTCGAAATAACGGGATAGGTAATAACTTAAAAGATACAAGTTAGTTTTTTTTTGTTTTATCTAAAATATATATAATATTTGACCACCAACTCGCCTCACGGTAAGCGAAGGTGTGACCGAGGATGGAGCACGTAGATCAGGAAGATATCTATTCACTCTAGTCGTAACCAACTCACGAAAAAAAAGTACAACTTTGAAAACCATCAACCATTGCTTAACATCAGTTGAGTTGGCGGTCAAACTCAAGCCCATTAGAATAAAAAATTAATTAATTAATCTGCTTTAATAACGAAGGCACTATTGTGATGCTCACACTATGACGTCAGTAGACAATGAACAGAATGTTGACACCCAAACGGACGACTACGGAAAATTTAATTTTACAAACACGTGTCGTCATGACACCTGATAATTTTACGTTATCGTTAGTTCTGTGTATTTGACTCGGTATTTAATTAATGCTTCAATTGAACTTTACAGTTGAATGTGTAATGCTATATCTTACTTTCTACTAATATTATAAATGATCTACAATCTGACCACTGCGCTAACCACAATGGGTTATGGGTTCCATACCCGGGCGAATCAAAAATTTTGATTAACAGGAAATTTTTGCATGTTTCGGGTTTTGTATTGGTGTAAGATATGAGGATGTAAACGCACACACATTAAAAGAGAAATATCTATAATAAAAGCAGCATGCAGATGATTTTACAAAAAAATCTATGAGACTCGCTTTCAGTGGTGTGCAATAAGAGTAGGTAGGTATCTGTTTACTTTTTAAATTCAAAATGTGTATTTGAAGTTAGCGTTCACTAAACAACTTAGAGAAAATCTTACATAAACAGAAAAATAAAGAAGTATTTGAATATAAATAAAGGTAACTTGAAGGAGGTTCATTACGGAACTGGGTTCTTGGCCAGAAGGAGGTACGTGATTGAGCACGGGCACGCGGCGGCGGGCATCGTTACGTGAGTTCATTTATATATTTGCTTTCTCAATATCATCGTGAAATGAGCACATGCGGGAGACTAGGAAGTAGGGAGATTTTGAAAGTGGGGGAAGGGTGCAAAGTTGTGTATAGTATATTAGCCTGTTAAAATTTTAGGTCAGGTATGTTCAATTAGTTGAGTAAATTTGAAAATTACAGCTACTTTGTCCTCTCCCATATATTAATGACATAATTGATTAATGATGACATTAATAGCGAAAATAATTGCACTGGCTACCATTATCATAAAAATTATTGTACATAATAAAACCGCACCACATGCCGAGAGATTTGAAAAAGGCAGATAAACATTTGCAAGTTTACTAGATATTCAAATTATTTTAGTGCATTTATGCAACAAAAATGTATACTTACCAATTTATAAAATTAGTAACAAATATTTAGATAATAAACGATTTTTCCTTTATCTTAACATTCAACATGTGGTGCCTGGTTTTTTCCTTTATCTTAACATTCAACATGTGGTGCCTGGTTTTCCTTTATCTTAACATTCAACATGTGGTGCCTGGTTTTCCTTTATCTTAACATTCAACATGTGGTGCCTGGTTTTTTTTTCTATTATTTACAATTATTTTTTAATGCTACATTTATTATAAGGGGGTCGCAATGGCCATTGCTGTTTATATGATTATGTTAGGGAAAAACTATGAAAAGTCGTTTCGTATGGAATATGTCTGATAACGTTAATTTATTTGAACAACTTTGTAAATGGCAGCCCTCCCCACATATCGTAGATACGCAACATAAACAGCGACGCCCATCCCTTTCATTTATCATTTAAACACGCTTAGGAATTATGATTAAGGGTTGCGGATATCCTCATAACCCACAATGTTTCCTTGCGGTTACATGTTGATGATTAATTTACATTCTTTCCTTATGTCTATTATATCATTAAGGGTTTTTATGGAGGTAGGTTACGGAAGATCAGAAATTTGTGTTTTATGTATAAGTTATAGTTAGGGGTTAAAATTTTTAGAGTCCACGTTTTAGGTATTGCTAGACATCTTGATTGCTGCATGGAAATCGTTTAGTATAGATATATGATGTGGAGAAATGAGGATCATGTGCTAAGCAAAGTTTTGAGTATGAACGTAGATGGTATGGTAGTCTTCTAACCAAAGAAAGGCAGAGGAAACGGTGGGTGGATTGTGTAGAAGATGATATGACTAGAAAGGGATTGACTACAGAGATAAATACCGATAGAGAAGATGCAGAAGACATGCTGCATCCATTGACCTCAAATAAATGAGGGGAAAGGCGAGACCGTGATGAGTTGTGTAGCGAACACAAATTTTATAGGTAACCATTATCGATAGGGAAAACATGCTCACGCGAAAATTATTCTGTAGAAGAAAATTTTAATTAAAATTTTTGTACAGGTACATACAAAAATTATAATTATCTTTTTTCGTACCAATCTCCTGGTCTAAATCCCAAACTTAGCTTAAAATTTATAATTATAATTTTTGTACAGATATACCTATACAAAAATTATAATTATCTTTTTTCGTACCAATCTCCTGGTCTAAATCCCAAACTTAGCTTAAAATGCAACTGCTGCAGTCTACTAACTTCGAGGAAGCTAGTGAAGTTTGATTTTTCAATAAAAGTTTCACTATAGAGAAATAATTCTCTAAACTTGGACGTGCAACTTCTGAAGTTGGATGTTAGCAGAACAATAACTCTATAATAATCGTTTTTGTGACTTTAACTGAAAGAAGCCGTGTCAGTTTTGTCGTTGGTAATAAATCTCGGAAACTATTTGAAGTTTTGATACCATCGATTTTCGAGAGAGAATATAGCTCTCTCGAAAATCAATCACCGGAATGTCAACATAATGTTTCAATACAAGAAAAATATAATAATAGCTATGCTTTCAAATATATATTTTTAGATGGGGCTGCTCTAAACTCTAGTCTAGGTTGGAGGTGACAGAGACAAAAGCGACGATGGAGTGAGCTTACCCAGAAGAAGCCTGTTCACTCTAACTTTGAAGAGATTAGGGTTGAATGCGTTAGTTAGGCAATAAAAACAAATCTCGGCTAGCTTTAGGCTATATGAAAACAAGATATGTACAAAGGTATCTATATAAATTAATTCCTGCTTATGAAAAATCAATTGGCATTTTTTTTGTTGTGTTCGAATTTGTCTGGACAAAGTTTGTGTGAAGGAAAAATTTTGGAATATCTACCGGAATAGTTCGAATTTCGGAAACTCAATTTCTTTATTAGTACATTGTACTCGTGCGAAGTAGGGTAGTTAGTATCGTATAGTAGTAAATATCGTTGTTAGTTTTGTATAAAAATAAAATGCGATACGTTACGTAGGCACCAATAAAAGGGTTATTCGCCAAACTTATTGTTTACAAACGAAGCGATGAACCGATAAATATGTTGGACATGGTTTGGTAGGTAATTATTTACGAGCTATAAAAGATGAAAGCTTTAATAATATCACGTGTTTCAATGCTTTTGATGAAATAATTACCCCTTCAACTTCAGTGATGCATTTATTTTTAATTGATTACCTCGAAAATTAACGGTCAAACAAAATATTTTGACCACACTCGGTTGGAATTTCATAAACTCGTTATGTGTATTGTTGGCTAGACGTACCTATACAAATATATCAGCGATAAAAATAAATAAATAAATTTTATTAAATAAAGATACGGTAGACTGATATAATTTTAAATAAACTGCTATGATGCTGACATCTTAGACCTACGACCACGAACGCTGCAAAGTGTTCGAAACGTCAGGAAAAACAAAAACCAATAATACACGCGATTAATCCGGTTAATAGTTATTTTATTATAATGAATAACTCTACAACTAGCCTTGGTCTAGTGGGCCCAAGCGCGACTGCTAAGCAGGAGGTCTCGGGTTCAATTCCCGGGTCGGGTGAAGTGTTATTGAGTTTTTATGTTAGGAAATTCTCATTAGCAGCCCGTAGTTTGGAATTGTGCCCAGTTGATGGCAATAGGCTCACCACCTATTACATGGGACTTAATAACAGCATTGGTGAAATGTGGGTGTACAATCGTGTACACTTTAGCCTACCCCTTCGGGGAATACAGGCGTGATGCTATGTTATGTTATGAATAAATAACTATGTCATTCAAACCTTGTCCCGACAATTACGAATACTTAGTTATTATTGTTCACCGGTTATTACTCACATGCATGTTTCGGAATTGCCCGACTAATTTTGAACTCAAACGGAGCCCTTAGTCATGAGCTGAGTCCGCGGCGCGGTCGCGAGTCGAACTTATACTATTGTCACAAAAAGACGTATTTAAATGTGCAAGAAGAACTCGCGGTGGTGAGTAGAGATTGAGATGGCTTAGTGGTCAGAGCGACTAGTGTATTTATCAGGGAGGCGCGGGTTCGAATCCTGCTCGTGACCGTATTCTGTTTCCACGAAGAACTTACTTTTCAAATATTTATCTATATTCTTATTAGACTTTTATTATACAAATTACGAACACAATAAAAAATCTGCCAAATCGAGCCGTTGTCCAGTGAGGATTTTATGTACGTGTGGCAATTTATTTTTATTCGTATACTTAGAATACACGTTAATGTACTGTATAACATTAAGTCTAGCGTGGTGGTGAGTTAACGAGTTGAGAATTTCTTTACAGAAAATTCTAGTAACACTGCAGAACGCACCTATTTTATGGAACGATATCTGAGCTTTTTTTAAATTTATACATAATTATATTCTTGTGTTTATTTGCTTCTTTGTAATTCTTCATCGAATCATTGCATTGATTATACGGTCTCTACTTACAAGCGATGTTATTAAAAGAATTATTAGGTACAGTCCAGGGAGTTGAGGGCCTCGTGGCTAAGTAACACAGATATATCGTTAGAGGTTAAGCTGCGCTTGCCGCTATCGATCTGTGGATGGGTGACCATCCTTTCATACCGAGACCGCTCCATGCCTCGGGGAGCACGTTAAGCCATCGCTCCCGTTTGTCAAATAAAGATCTATGACAGCCATTACAGGCATACAGAGGCCTGAATATCTGGCAACCAGTGATACCACGAGATATCGTGTTATCCAGTAACTTGGTTGTGGAGGTCAGATAGGCAGTTTGACTGGAAGCTGACCCCAATGTAATTGGGAAAAGGCTAGGCAGGCAGAGAGTAGGATCCAGTTTCGTCAAGCACATGGCTCGTATTGGATATCTTATTCAGGATACCAATTCCTAAGCATATCATGTGAATGTGCCTATTGCCATCTACCAGACACAAACCAAATTCCGGGCTCCTATTGATCTCAAAATGTTCTTAGAGAAAATCGCAGAAACATTGTCTGAGCCGGGAATCGAATTCAGGATACCAATGTTTAACATGCAAATAAATTAAACTTAATAAAGACATAACATAACATAGCATCACGCCTGTATTCCCCGAAGGGGTAGGCAGAGGTGTACACAGTGGTACACCCACATTTCTCTAATGCTGTTATTAAGTCCCATGTGGTGAGCATATTGCCATCAAACGGGCACAATTCCAAACGCCGGGCTGCTACTGAGAATTTCCTAACAGAAAAACTCAATAACACTTTGCCCGACCCAGGAATAGAACCCGAGACCTCCTGCTCAGCAGTCGCACTTGAGCTACTAGACCAACGATAGTATGAACACAGTAGTAATTATATATATTCTTCCGTTTTTTTACTTCACTGGCTATAACCCGTTACATGATATGAGCCGTAAGTGGCGGAGTAATTAAATTAGGCCTAAAAGTTAACCGTACCGCTGCTAATTGTGGCGAAGCAGGCCAAGATCCAACCCTTGGGTAATAAGGATCCGGGTAGAAATAGGCCTAAACACTTCTTATCTGCTTTGAAATCGTTTTGCATACTTAACCCTTTCAAGATGAGGATTTCATTGTAAGATGCGAGCATTAGGGGTAATTAGGGAGAGTTTATTGTGGTGAAGTTTGGGAATGTTAAGTTTCAGAACTGTCTGATGACCGCAAGTGCGGTTGCTGAGCGTAAAGTCCTGAATTCGATACCCAGGTTTTTATGCTACAATTTTTTCAAATAGCAGCCTGGAAATTGATATTAAGCCCAGTTGATGGCAGTAAGCTATGAGACTTAATAACGGCATTGGTGAAATTGCCTCATCTGGTGGTCTATTGGTCCCAAATGCGACTGCTGAGCATGAGGTCCTGGTTTTGATTCCTGGGTTTGAGTTGAGTTTTTCTGTTAGAACATTCTTAGTAGCAGCCCGGAGTTTGGAATTGTACCCGGTAGATGGCAATATGTACACCACCTATTACATGGGCCTTAATAACAGCATTGATGAAATGTAGGTGTACAATTGTGTACACATCTGCCTACCCCTTCGGGTATACAGGCGTGATGTATGTATGTATTGTTGCTCATATATTTAACTGGCTTAACTTTTCACTATAAAAATATAAGATTGCGGACTATTTTTCTAGGAAATTATGGCTATAAATACAATGCATAAAGGTACACCCAGTTTATCAAAATTTATCTGCAGAAACACCACGTTAACAGCAATTTCCTGTTGTAAATCCAAGCCATTTCTTTACGATTTTAATAAAGTGAAAGATATAAAGAATGTTTTTTTTTTAGAAAGAAAGAAAAGAAAGAAAGAAAAAGCTTTTATTCCCCTCAAATGGGTACACAGTAAAGAAGAAATAGATTAAGAATTATAGACATTACATATAAAATTTTCAACCTGTAGAAACAGTATTTTTGATAAATTACAAATATAAGATAAACAATAACAATTCTGATACACTTAGAGCAGGACAAAACACAAATAGATAACTAGTTTAAAATTTAAATATTTAAAACAGAAAATACTTTAATAAGTCTACGTCTACAAAATTGAAAGCTGGCAACTTTTTTGCAAGCGGCCAACTGCCAACTTAACAACAAAAGGAAAAAAAAAACAGGAAGGAAAATATACAGCAGAGGTGACAACTTGAAGAATTTAATTTGGAAGATGGAAATATTGGAAATAAAGTTTTAATCCTCTCAGCTCAGTTAATTATAAATAATTTATGATACTCAAGACTAATATTACAAATATAAGTGTGTCCCATTCAAGTGGGAAATGGTAAGCGCTCAGCATAATGCTGCAGATTCCCACAGAAACCTACAGCGCTGATTTTCAGCGCTAACCTTTGTGACGCAATGGCGCCTATCACAGGCAAAGGAAAAACAAAGTTAAATAAAAATGAAACAAGACAACTGCCACAGTGGTGCGTATTTACTGTTTTATGTGTAATTGGTGTAAATATATGTAATAAGGAAAGACTATGTGTAGTAGCTTTATTCTATGATAATATCCAGCTTATCTATTTATATGTTAGGATTATAGGGAACCTTCTAAAATAAACCCGATTTCGGAGGGATGATTTAGACAGTAATAATACTATAAAATAGCAGGAACATTATAGTAACAAAATAATTGAAAATGCAGGTATAAAGCCAACACAGGTGATAAAATGATAAGGGAGATTCCAAGTAAAGACGAAGCCACTCCTGGCTAGAAGCTGGTCAGAGGTTCTTAGGGCTAGAAATCTTGTAATACTGCGATGAGGACTACATGCATATAGAGGGAGCACATGCACTAGCCGCTGTTTGCTAATACAAGCTGTTGGAGATCTACATCTCATGCTCACCGGCCATAACCTCGGAGGTAATGTTATTTATATTTATAACATTTATTAAAATATCAGTTTAGTTTTGACTATGAGGGGAAATATAAAATAAAATATAAGTATAATAAAAACATATTATAATCGTATTACGTAATAGATAGTTGAGCTTTAATGTAGTATTTTTTTAGGTGAGTTAAAAAACTTTTCTTTGATTTTAGGCTGTGGATTGGTGGTGGCAGATCATTCCAACAGTGCGTTGCGGCATATTTGAAGCTCCCTCTGAATGCTGCAGTCCTGTGTTTGGGCATAGCTAGAGAATTTGTCATGGATCTTATGCAGTACTTGGATTGATTTTGTCTCCATACCAGTTTATCATAGAGGTATTTAGGTTTATTGGTTGTTACTATCCCGAATAATAAACCAGCTAAGTGTAGCCGCCTCCTTGCAGCCATTTTCAATATGTTTAGTTGATTCAAATACGGTGTGACATGGTTCCTTCTTGGGATATTGATGCAGAATCGTCCGCAGGCATTTTGAATCCGCTGGATCAGTTTTTCAGTTCTTGATAACAAGCATGGACCATAAACTGTATCACAGTAGTTCAGTTTGGATAGGATTAGACTGTCCATTAGCTGTTTTCTCAGTGGTATGTTAAGATGGTCTCGTATCACATATAAGACTTTCAGCCTGTAGAAACAGTTTCTGAGTGCTTGGTTTATATGAGCTTCAAAACGTAGTTCAGGATCCATGGTCAGACCCAGATTGCAGGCTTGTTCAACCCTATCTATCTTACTATCACCAATCATTAACTCGGGATTGTATGACAGTATAGTACTGATTTGATTTTTGCTTCCCAACACCATAAACTTAGATTTAAGTGGGTTTAATACAAGACAACTCTCTTGAACTCTCAACTTCTCAGACCATCTGACCACTCTTTGGAGGTCTACATTGAACTTTTGCACTGCAGACAGAGTATCATTTGTTGGGAATGACATGTACATCTGAATATCATCTGCGTACATATGAAATTTACAATTAATGAAAGACTTAGTGATGTCTGCACTGTAAAGGATGTACAGAAGAGGTCCAAGAATCGATCCCTGAGGTATGCCTCTTACCATGGCCTGGGGAGAGGAAAATTTGGAAGAACCGTCATCCCTACGTATTTCCACTTGTTGTGATCTATTAGATAGGTAGCTATTAAACCACTGTATTGTTTCTGAAGTGAAACCATAGTACGCTAACTTAGAGAGAAGTAAGGTGGAATCTATTGAATCGAAGGCCCTAGAGTAATCGAGCAAGGCCAGGATCGTACCCTCTCCTCTGTCACGCGCTTCCAGAATATTCCCCACAACATCGGAGAGTGCTGTAGCTGTACCCCGTCCCTTCCTAAAACCCGATTGGAGGTCAGGGAGAATGTTGTTAGTCTCTAGATAAGCCATAACCTGTGTATATACGACACGTTCCAATACTTTCGAGACAAAGGGAAGAATACTGATAGGTCGCAGGTCTTTAAAAGTTATGGGGTTGTTGACTTTAGGGATAGGACGAACCACAGCGCAACACCACAACGCTGGGAAGGTGTGTGTTGTCAATGAGCAGTTAATAATGTCAGTGATGGCTTGTAAACTAGATGGCAGGGTTAAAGATATCATTTCTTGGTTTATACCATCAATTCCCTGAGCATTAGAGTTTAGACTTTTAATTATTCTTAGAGTTGTGTCTTGATCCACTGTTTGTAATGAGAACATAGCCATGCTGTGTCGATTAAACTCAAAGAATGTCAGTTGCGAGATATTCAACTCACATTTACCTGGAACTTCCAAGAATGCATCATTTATTGCATCAGGGTTGTTAAAATGCCTTGGAAGGTGGTTATCACTATGGTCCGGTAGTATATTTAATTTTAAATTTTTCCACAATGATTTAGGATCCTTAATGTTACTATTTATATACTGAGTAAAATATGCCTTCTTCTCAGCCTTCAATCCAATACCAGCTTGATGCTTAAGGTCCAAGTAGTATTTTTTGTGGTGATCCAATTTAGTGTGATGAAATCTTTCTTTGGCATCATTCCGTAATTTAAACATTAATCGGATATTATCTGTGATCCAGGGTGTAGGGCGCGTTTTATAAATTTTATTTTTAAGTGGAGCATGTAAGTCGAAGAGTTGTAAAATGTATGAACTAAATATTTTTACTTTATCATTAATTTCGCCGATATGCGTTAGTGTGTTCCACGGAATTAAATTAAGGTCACAGATGAATCTATCCATTAGTATATCTTTAATTGGACGATATATGACTAGCCGAGGCTTAGGTTTCATCTTTTTAAAAGAACTCTCACAGGTGATGAAAGAATGATGGCCGAGTTCACTGATATGATTAACCTCAATATTACTCACTTTGACATCTGTACAAATCACATCTATGAGTGTACCGCTATCCCCCACAAAGTGTGTAGCAGAATCAACTACCTGGTCCAAATTTAAATAATTAAGAAATTCGTTTAATCTTTTCGATTTAGAATTATTGGTATCAATCATATTAACATTAAAATCACCCAGTAGTATTATGTTGTCATAAGGGGCTAGTGAACTAATAGTGTCAGTCAAGGTTTCAATAAACTCATTGAGGTCTGACCATGGAGGACGATATGCAGTCCCTATGAGCAATTTCCTACCGTTAAGACTAAGAGACATCCAGAGTTGTTCGACATTTGGCTGTTCGGGGTGGATTCTGACACGCGCGTTAATGCCAGTTCTGATGTAGAACCCAACACCTCCCCCTCGACCTCCACGAATCGATACTGGTCTTGGAACATGTTTCAGCCTGTACCCTCTAATACTGGGAGCACGACCCTCCTCACCCGTACGTAGCCAGGTCTCGTTTATGGCCATAATGTCAACTGCATACTGGTCCATAGCTAAAGAAAATTCATCCTGGTTGGTAGCCAATGATCCTGCATTGAATAAACCAAACTTAATGTTTTTACTACAAGGCATCTGAGTATTTAATAAGATAAACATATAAAGAGCTGTTTTGAGATATGCCTATGTGCAGGAAGTTGAACGGAATATGATAACAAATTGTATATAATAGTGTTTTTACTTGTTTTGTATATATTCTTATATTTAATATGGCATTATATAAAATTGTGTATATATTTCTAAAAGTGAGTATTTGACTAATTAAGGTTCTTATTTTATTAAATGTTGATAGAAAATATAAGTTTGTAAATAAGGGGTATTTAAAAAAAGTGTGTATAATGTTTTTATTTGTAAATATAGTTGTATAATAGTGTAAATAAATTAGTTGTAAGTGGCATGAATAGTTTAACCCAGTATTTGATTCAGTACTATTGTTAACGACTAATAAAATAGGCAAGAGATACACATAAATCAAAGTCCAAAAAACATATTTGAAAATGGCTGTTATAGGATAAGAGTAATTACGTCGCCTCACTGACAGTTCCGAAGATGTCGTGTAAGTCTGTTTCAGATCGGATCCTTTTTGCTGGTTCTCCATGCTTGATGCGGACAAGTATGCGTCCCCGTTGTGTCCATGCAAACTTCCAGCCTGATAGGCTGACAGCGTCTCGTGTTTTTCGAAACAACTGACGATTTATCTTCGTAAGACGCTCATTCAGGAAGAATTGCTTTGGCGGGCCGGGCAAGTCGAGGTCAGCTGTTGTGGCTCCTCGTCTCACTCGAGCGTTTTTTAGCAGCTCATCACGCCGGTCGCGACGCGCCAGACGAACGACGATAGAGCGCGGGCGCTGCTCGACAGCTCCTCCAGGGCTAGTTGCATTAATCTGACGATTACCGACTCGATCCGCGCTGACGATGTCGCGCTCGTCGATATTGACGCCGAGCTTTTGACCTATCAGTTTGACAATGTGGACTGGATTTTCTGAGTTCGACTCTGGCAAATTTGATATTTCTATATCATTTGCCAGCAGATCCTGGTCCCTGTCATTAAGGTCACGCCTGAGTTCATTTATTACACTGTCCACTGTTTTAGAGTCCGCCGGGCAGGAAGTGGAGGCTTTCTCCAAGGCCACCACCCTTGCCTCGAGATTATCCAGTCGTGTGCCACATGTTGTTAGAGAGGTCTTAAGCTCAACCATCTCTTTTTCCATCTCTTTCCTGAACACCCGCAGCTCGGCGTGTACTGCTTTTAACTCCACCATAAGCTGCTGCACGTCGGCACCAGAGAGCTGTGAGGCCTCGTTTGTATCACCCGTGGGTGAGTTAGGTATGCTAGTGTCGGAGCAAGCCACGGATTCCTCGCCAAGGTCGGTGACTGTCACCTCTGCCTGACCGATGGCAGCACGTACAGGCGTTTCAGCCCTGTTGTCTCTGACAATGTTCTTACAGCACTCCGGGCAACGCCAGGTAGGAGCTACGCTGGTCTTAGGAGGGATACCAACACAAGACCTATGGTATAGTAGAGAACATTTCCCACACTTAACGCCATCTGCCGACGCGATGAAGCGACCGCAACCACCACACTTGGCTAGCGGCATGGCTAGGTAAACGATTGACGCTAGTGAATCCTTATCAAAACCGATCGGGAAACAGCACAGTAAGATCGATGGTAGCTCTTCGAACTGACAATAGGTGGCGCTGTTACCAATGTTACTGTTAAATTAATGCACTAAATCAGTGGGTAAACAACCAGCAACTTAAATTAGCAAATCTTTTAAGACTGATTATTTATATTTGAGACTATTATTATTGTTCACTACACTAAATGATATGCACAGGGTACTATAAAACACAATTAAAATGATTACACCACTGTAACTATTTGTTTTTATTTTATTTCGGTATAAGAAATAAATACAGAGCCAACCGTGACAGACGTCAAAAACGTCAGACGTTTAAAGCATATTTTCCACAGTGTAAGCCTTTAATTAAAATATCTTGGCTGCATTTTATCTCGACAAAGTATTTGAAAGCGGTTTAATTAAAGACACATTCTTGAAGGTTGAACTTTTCCACGATTGACTCATAAAAGCTATTATTGTTTATTAACTATTTTTCAAAGAAACATTGAAAAAATAATGGACAAGAACGGGGTTTGAACCCGCGACCTTTGACGTTCCGGGTCATCACTCTACCAACTGAGCTACCTTGTCTCGCTATTCCCCATTGAAATTTTCAACCTTCTTTGTATTCGTCTTAAGGAGACGCCTGGCGATATTTATCTAGCAATCATTTTCAGATCTACTAAACTCAGCGTTACCACTTTACAGTTGTAAATCGCCGAACAACATCCCAATCCTTTATAAATCATATATAATTATATTTTTTAATACATGTTGAGGCCATGTAATGCCTATATTAATAACTATTTTTCAAATTATATATATTATTGTTTCTTTATAATTGAGAAATTGATTTTAAATTGATTTCCGTCTGGACTTAATTGAGTATAAAATAAAATAATCTATTATATAAAAATCTCGTGTCACAGTGTTTGTTATCGAACTCCTCCAAAACGGATTGACTGATTTGTATGTTTTTTTTTTTGTGTATATTTGGTAGGTCTGATGCTATTAGGTGGTATAGGACCTTGGCTGTTTTTTATACCCCTAGGTGATAAGAGTGGCCCTATCCAGAAAATATATATATGCCAGAACAATGTTTGTGGAGCACAGCTAGTATTTTTATAATATTTTTTTAGACATAGTTTGCTTTTTAACTAGCCAAAGCTACTTATTCGCTATCATAACATAGCATAGCATAACGCTTGTATCCCTGAAGAGGTAGTTCGAGGTGTACGCAGTTATATCTACTCCCATATTTCACCGATACAGTTAATATGTTCCATTGTGATGAGTTAATTTTCATCTATCGGGCGCAATTATTCTAAACTCCGTTCAGCTACTGAAAATGTCATAACAGAAAAACCCAACAATATTTAGCTCAGCCCGAAAATCGAACTTAAGACATCATGCTCAGCAGTCAACCTTATTTTAATTAGCGAAATGACTGAAGAGAAGTTAGAGAGAGAAGGAAGGTGAAATGTATGATGACCTATTATGACGACTGCCTTGTTGGTCTAGAGGTCCCAAGCGCGACTGCTGAGTATGAGGTCTCGGGTTCGATTCCCGGGTCGGGCAGTGTTATTGAATTTTTCTGTTAGAAAATTCTCAGTAGCAGCCCGGAGTTTGGAATTGAGCCCAGTAGATGGCAATAGGCTCACCAACTATTACATGGGACTTAATAACAGCATTGGTGAAATGTGGGTGTACAACTGTGTACACCTCTGCCTTCCCCCTTCGGGGAATTCAGGCGTGATGCTATGTTATGTTACCTATTATTATATCCAAAAAGGTATGTACCTAAATAATTTTCTAGAAACAACCATAACGTTGTTAATCACCTTAAAGATTTTATCTGTAAAGCGTCATTGATTTGTGATTCATTAATTTAGTAACTTAGAAAAAAAAATTATATACAAACCTAGTTCTGATGATTACGAACAAAACAAACATAAAATCAGCCAGTCAGTTGAGTCGATCTCGAGTTGAACTTTCATAAATGCGGCAATTGATTTTTATTTATTTCTATAGATCATGTACTCTTGATATATTTCTCTAAATCCCAACTACTTAGAGCTTAAAGATTTGATTTTTATTTATTTCTATAGATCATGTACTTATTTCAATCATCTAAATACCAAGTAATTAGTATTCAAAGATTTTTCCCTACACTTCGAGAATAAACATTCAAAAGCATTTATAAAAATAAAAAAAATATTACCCCATTTCCAAAGTTCTACGCAATGCGACATTAAACACCGTCATATATTTCACCTTTAACAAAATATACACAGTTTTGATTGCAAGTGCACATTGAAAGGCCCGAGGCACAAGTTATGGCGTACTTTGTATCTCCATTCAAAGAAATATCGCGATAAGCGAACTCATTCAACCGCCCGTCTTTTCAAGAGAAAACAGGATTGCTTTTTTCGTTATTATTGAAAACGCCGTCGAAATGCTCTGCAGTGTGACGTGATTTTTCTTATATATTTCATTTCTTTTTTTTTGAGTACTTATTTGATGACTCATATCTTCAAATGTAGAAAAAAATTGTCATGCTTTTGCGGACCAAATATATAAAAAAAACTTGAAATTTAGGATCCGTTCTATTTCGGTGTCATAAAAACTGATAATAGTAACCAATGTTAAAATAACTAAAACACGTCAAAGTTTTGCATGACGTGTTCCGAGTAGCTTTTGTATACATCTACAAACTATTGCTTTACTGCCGAGTTTGTGAAAGTTAATCGAAATATCAATAAAATACTTAAAAAGTAAGCGTGTGTACAATAAAGTATATGAAATAGAGAATATGATTAACTGGGAAAAACCTTGCCCGAGTAGAGAGACAAACACGGCGACTATTTATTTGGATACAAATAAATACAATATCTACTTCCACAATATTGAGGGTAGTCATGCAATTACCTGTACACCGCTCGCCCGCCCGCAAATATATGCACATGCGCAAGCAGTGAAAAATTGCAACTACCCCGTACTACTCTACACGAGATTCGCCCCCCCCCCCCCCCCCCACGGGGCATCATCAGTAGCTGTTAGACCGTGCAGTGTCCGTCACCGAGCTATTACTGCGAGACTATTTAGAAATAAAGAAGAAATAATGAAAATAAATTGTGTAAATCCATAAATATAGAATGAAAAGTTTTCGACGTCTCTGGTAACACTATGTCTATCCTTGGTTATATTATACATAGTTATAGTTCACTTCAGTTTCACCTAGTTTACCTATTTTGTTATAAGTGTGCTAGACATATACCTACTTGCAGCAGTCAAGAAATTGTGTGCCCTTGTTCTCTAAACCGTTCAGACTTTTAACATATTATGCACACGCGTAGAAAGTAACTTTTGGCAAATTTGACGAATTGTTTTGGCCTCTGTCGTATTAGTATGTATATTGGTTAATTTGGTTTCGCCAGCCATATTCGAGGTCTTAATCGAAGTGGTCGATATGCGTTATATTATTATTATGTATGTGTCGCAGATGGGGTTGCCTAAGGTTTACATCGGTTGCAGAATAAGCAAGAGGTCAGGCATTTCCATTCAGAATCTCCCATCTGTCTGTCAGGATTTTAGCGGTCAAGCAAATAAAATCAACATTAGGGCTCCCCACCATTGAGAACCCGTTTACTTTGGGTTAGTGATTAGTAGTTAGTTAATTTCAATGGGTACAACAACATCATAAACTCAGAGTAATAATAATAATAATGGCCTGGCTACGTTTCGGTGATCTTTTCGGGGAAACCGAAGGTTTTGTTTGTGCAATTATGGATGAAGTTATCATGACGAATAATTACCGGAAGTATATTGTGAAGGATGGTACGGTTGACATGTGTCGGGCATGCCACCGTACGAGGGAATCCATCCGACACATTATCTCCGGTTGTTCTCGTCTTGCTAATGGCGAGTACTTGCACAGGCATAACCTTGTAGCCAGGATTATACACCAGCAGCTTGCTCTGAAATACAGACTTGTGGAACCAGAAGTACCGTACCACAAATATGTGCCCGACCCAGTTCTCGAAAATGGTACTGTCACATTGTACTGGGATCGATCTATCATCACTGACAGAACTATTGTTGCCAATAAGCCTGATATAGTGCTGATAGATCGATCAGAGCGTCGCACAATGATTATTGATATCGTTTTCCCTCATGACGAGAACCTCGTGAAAGCCGAGAAAGATAAAGAATTCAAATATCTTGACTTAGCACACGAGGTTGTCGATATGAGGGATGTTGACTCAGCAATCATTGTGCCGATGCTCGTCTGAGCCAATGGGTTAATACCAATACAAATACAAGAGCCTCGACAAACATCTTAGGAGGCTCTCGTTAGGCAGCTGGGTCAAGAGCTTGATGCAGAGAGCAGTACTCCTTGACACGGCACGAATTGTCAGGAGGTTTCTCTCGATGGAGCCCTAACCACCGGTGGCTTGGACCCTGTTCCCGAAACCGGTGGCATACTGTTTTTTATATTTTTAAATATATATTGCATTTTTACTTGTTTAATATGTATTTAAAATTATATTGAATATGTATTTTAAGACAAATAAAGAGAATAATAATAATTTCAATAAGTCAGGTTGAAAAGATGCGGCGCATGAGAAGGGCTAATTGGTTAATTATCTATGGAGATTGGCATCCTGAGTCCACTCGGCGTTTGATCGCAACGCTCCGTGTTACCACACTAAAAACATAAATCTCCGCCATTATATTATTTTCGACCATTTATGTAGATAGTTAAAATAATCTTTAACTTTAGTCTAGCTTTTTCTTTCCCGTTAAAATAGAACTAATCATAGTAGATCGATTAATATCAAAACCTGTATATTTATGTGTTCTGAAAACATTTTAAAAAACATCTACTTGCCTACAGTATGTAAATTAAACTTTTTCTTTATTTGCGAGGCAAAAAGCATTTGCCAAGTTTTGTTTTCATTTTCAGAACCTGTCACTTCTTTTAGAGCTATGTGTCGCTCACAGTACATCAGTCTCGGTGATATGAATCTGTCTGGTGTTTTCGACACACCGCTCAATAAAATAAATTTGAACACAGTGAACGTGTCTTCGGCAGCGAAAATATTGGAAACAAATTCAGTTAAAATGTTTTGTATCGAGAGAAGTAGTTACGGATTTAAGATAGTGATTTTGTTACAAGAACCACAAAAAGATTCAGTGATTGGTGTTTGATTAGCTTTTGATTATGAAATCGAACCTAATTACAATAAACAAAAACTTTCGTGAGACATATGCATATCAATTAATGTTCACCGGTTACTACTCACGTGCATTTTTCGGGATTGCCCGACTAGTTGCGAACTCGAACGGAGCCCTTAGATATGAGCAGAGCCCTCGGCGATGGTCCGAGTCAAAGTCAAACTGGAGCTGCCTCCTGGAACGCGCCGCGTAGCGTTTCGCATGCGCCGATGATGTGCTCGGTGTCGGAAGTACTCGTGTGTTTCCGGCACTCGTCGTGTCCGAGATGTTGACTTTACTATTTATGTCGGTGCATACAGCGCTGACTGTATCACACTCCAGGCATAACTTACTTTTATATGACGTAGACTTCAATTAATACATTGTTGGAGAACATTAATTGATATAATCACAATGTTCCGTTAAATGGTTTGCTCTCATTATTTGGAGTGCAGTCGAAGTGAATGTTTTTTTTTTCTAACAGACACTTTATTCCCAAGATGGGAAGAATCATGGAGAATCGTGTTATTTAAATTTAGACAAACTAATATTTTCGATCAATTTTAGTCGGCACACTTTATGAATTAGATAATTATATCCATTCAAATAATTTGATAAAATGGCTAAAAGTAAAAAAAAAAATTAAGTAAAATTTGTTTAGTAATATCTTAGGTTTGCGCGATCACTACACATTATAATAAAACAACTTTTAACCGGATTAATCGCGTGTATTATTGGTTTTTTGTTTTTCCTGACGTTTCGAACACTTTGCAGCGTTCGCGGTCGCAGGAGGACCACGAAAACCAATAATGCACCGACAATGAACATAATGTTGACACCCAAACGGACGACTACGGAAAATTTAATTTTACAAACACGTGTCGTCATGACACCTGATAATTTTATGTTATCGTTAGTTCTGTGTATTTGACTCGGTATTTAATTAATGGTTCAATTGAACTTTACAGTTGAATGTGTAATGCTATATCTTACTTTCTACTAATATTATAAATGATCTACAATCTGACCACTGCGCTAACTACAATGGGTTATGGGTTCCATACCCGGGCGAATCAAAAATTTTGATTTACAGGGAATTTTTGCATGTTTCGGGTTTTGTATTGGTGTAAGATATGAGGATGTAGACGCACACACATTAAAAGAGAAATATCTATAATAAAAGCAGCATGCAGATGATTTTACAAAAAAAACTATGAAACTCGCTTTCAGTGGTGTGCAATAAGAGTAGGTAGGTATCTGTTTACTTTTTAAATTCAAAATGTGTATTTGAAGTTAGCGTTCACTAAACAACTTAGAGAAAATCTTACATAAACAGAAAAATAAAGAAGTATTTGAATATAAATAAAGGTAACTTGAAGGAGGTTCATTACGGAACTGGGTTCTTGGCCAGAAGGAGGTACGTGATTGAGCACGGGCACGCGGCGGCGGGCATCGTTACGTGAGTTCATTTATATATTTGCTTTCTCAATATCATCGTGAAATGAGCACATGCGGGAGACTAGGAAGTAGGGAGATTTTGAAAGTGGGGGAAGGGTGCAAAGTTGTGTATAGTATATTAGCCTGTTAAAATGTTAGGTCAGGTATGTTCAATTAGTTGAGTAAATTTGAAAATTACAGCTACTTTGTCCTCTCCCATATATTAATGATGACATTAATAGCGAAAATAATTGCACTGGCTACCATTATCATAAAAATTATTGTACATAATAAAACGGCACCACATGCCGAGAGATTTGAAAAAGGCAGTTTAACATTTGGAAGTTTACTAGATATTCAAATTATTTTAGTGCATTTATGTAACAAAAATGTACACTTACCAATTTATAAAAACAAATATTTCGATAATAAACGATTTTTCCTTTATCATAACATTCAACATGTGGTGCCTGGAATTTCTCCTATTATTTACAATTATTTTTTAATGCTACATTTATTATAAGAGGGTCGCAATGGCCATTGCTGTTTATATGATTATGTTAGGGAAAAAATATTTTGGTTTAAATAGTTTATTCTCAAAAAGACAAAGGAAGCCACTTACATGAGAATATAAGCTAACATAAAGTAATAAACTAAATAAGGTCACCGATACAATCAAGAATTCAAAATACGTTACAATAAAATTAATGATACATGCTTAATATAAAGAATAAAATTAACAATTTATAGATATAGTGCCATTTTACCCGTTCAATGGTTTTCCTCTCAACCAGTAGGATAGTGACTTGTTTCAATTATATATTTACTTAGTTGAGATTTAAAACCGCTGAAAGAGCTTACATTTTTTATGTGGGACGGTAAACTGTTATAAAATTTTGCTCCTTCGTATGTAATGTCTTTTTTGGCATAATTTGTACGTGGTCTTGGTAGGACAAGTAGGCTAGGTCTACGAAGGCTGCGGTTACTGATTTGTGATTTTTTGGTAAGTTTTACATTTGTGTGAATAGTTCCATTTATAATTTTTCTTATCAAAATACAAGTATTGTACATATAGAGCTGTTTGATGTTCATGAGCTGTGTTTCATCAAATATTTTGCATGTAGGTGTTAGGTACGGATAACAAAATAATATTTTAATGATTTTGTTCTGTATTCTTTGTAGTTCCTGTATCTTTGTTTTACTCGCGCTACCCCAGATTTCTATTAAATATAGCAAGTGTGATTTAACAAGTGAATTGTAAATATTAAATCGCAGTTTCTTGGGTATGCATTGACTTATATTGCGGAGTGATCCAGATAGTGAAGAAATTTTATTTATAATATAATCAATTTGTTTATTCCATGTTAGAGAATTTTCGATTCTAAGGCCAAGATATTTTTCATGAGTTTTTTGCTCTAATGGAATGTTGTCTATAGTTAGTGGATCATGCAATGGGATTATTTTATTTTTGGCTTTGAAGATAATGTAGCTTGTCTTTGAGATGTTTATAGTTAGCAAGTTGTGTTTAAACCATTCATGCAAAACGTTTAAGTCTTTTTGGGCTCGCAAAATAGTGTCATGAATATTAGCCCCAAAATAAAACAAACATGTGTCGTCTGCGTATAAAGTTAAATGACCGTGGAGTCCTAGTTCTGCAATATTATTGATATATATAAGAAACAATAATGGTCCCAAAATCGATCCTTGTGGGACGCCATATGTGATAGGTAAAGCTTTACTTTCAATGTTATCTATCTTTACTATTTGTAGTCTATTTGTTAGGTAAGATTTGAAAATTTGAAGTGCATTTCCTTTGATATCAATGTTTTCTAATTTTTCTAATAGCAGTTTGTGACTTACGGTATCAAAGGCTTTTTTTAGATCGATGAACACACCTAAAGCAACGCTTTTCTTATCTATATTATCCCTGACTTTTGTAATTAGGTCAATAGTAGCAGCGGTAGTATTATTTTTAGCTCTAAATCCATATTGACGTTCTGTTATAAAATCAAAAGAGTTTAGGTAACTTAATAGGCGTTTATGTAGGATTTTTTCAAAAATTTTTGAGATCACTGGTAACACAGAGATCGGACGATAGTTTCCGGGATCTGTTTTTGTCCCCGATTTATAAATAGGTGTCACCTTGGCAATTTTTAAACTGTCCGGAAAAACCCCGTCACTCATAAGTTTATTAAAACAATTTGCCATGCCTTTTGAGATTAGATTTTGAATACATTTTATGGCTTTTGTGCTTATTCTGTCTATACCACTACTTGAATTTGGATCCAGGTCGTTAATAATTTTAACAATTTCATCTGCAGAGCATGGGTCTAGGACTGTGAGTTCTTGACCATATTTTTTTGGGGATTGAAATGGACATTGCTTAGAGGTGTCATGATATTTTTTTGGAATACTATCTGCTAGTACGCGTCCTATGGTAGAGAAATAGTTATTAAAGACCTCGCAAATTTCATTTGAGTTAGTGACTATGTTTGAATCTATTAAAAGCTTTGTAGGAGTACCATTCTGCTTAATTTTATTATTAGCCAGATTATTTATAAGTGACCATGTTTTTTTGGGATTTTTAGAACAATTTGTAAATAGTTTGTAGTAGTATGAATTTTTTGTAGCTTGTATTAGTTTAGCAATTCTTTCTTTCATCTCTTTATAATTATTTTCTAATGACTCATTTCCTTGGTCATTCTTGTGTTGTATCCATAGATGGTTTCTTTGACTGATTCCAGTAAGGATGTCATTATTAACCCAATCATTTTGGGGTGGGTTCAAAATCTTTGTTTTCAACGCTTTACTATCTACCAGGCACTGCTTTATCTTGTTTTCTAGTTCAAAATAGTTATTTGTGTCTGTTCCACACAATTCCATTGAAGCAGATAGTTTCTTGTAATCGATTATTTCGTAGTTTAGGCGTACTTTAGGGGGCGGTTTAATTTTTTTCATTTGTACATATATATGTTTGTGATCCGACATAGATGAATTGATGATGGTTATGTCGTATTGTTGATCTTTTAAGTTTGTGCTCACGTGGTCTATAATAGATTTCTTTGTTACAGATTCTCTTGTACAGTAGGTTTTCTTTATTTTGTTTAATATTTTATATCCTGATTCATTTACTATTTGTTTGTACTTTTTTAGTGTTTTATTTTTCGTGAGCAGATCTATGTTGAAGTCTCCAAACACTATTGCTCTCTTTCGTTGTTGTAATTGTGCCTCGTAGTCATCTAGAAACCTTTCCAGATTTGTGTTGCCCGGATTGTATACGACGCCGATATCCAGCGCAAGTTTATCAATTTGTACCCATAGGTAGTTATTTCCATCTTGATATATTGATTCACTGAGGTTATGTTTTAAATCATTGTGTATGTATGCTGATACTCCTCCCCCTCTACTGTCTGTTCTGTAATTATAGTAGTGCGTATAGTTGACTATCTGTAACTGTAGGGTTTGATTTTCGTTCTGTATCCAAGTTTCTGTTAGCAGAATTATGTGTACAATTGTAGGTATTGACTTTAAGATACATTTGAGTTCGTCTAATTTTCCTTGTTTTCGTATACTTCTTGCATTTATGTAGAGAAATGAGAGGCGTGATTTATTTGTATTTAGCAGTCGGTAATCGTCTATTATTTGATACGTTGTAGTATTAGGTAGGGTATCGTTTATTGTTGTTGGTTGCAGTTTTTTGAGGGTTGTTGTACAATAGTCGGTATTCCATTCATGTATTTTATAGTTAACTCACTTTCTCCTTTGTTTATTCGGTGTGTCAGTTCATTTTTTATAGCTTGAAAATACTTTTGTTGGGCAGGTGTTTGGTCAGAGAAAATTTTAATATTATCCGGAATTTTCTCTTTATTACGAAGTAGTAACATTGCCGGCTCAGACGTATTAAAGCAAACTTTTATTTTACGTGTTTTACCAGCGTTGTACTTGCCGATGCGATATATTTTAATCGGCTTTACGTCGGTTATTTTTGAGGTAATTTCTAACACAGCGGATTCATCTTTACGCATTCGCTCTTGGCTGTTCTGTGCATTTTGCTCTGGTATGCCTATTACAATGATATTATTTTCTCTTTTTTTGCGCTCTTGAACTTCGTGTATTATTTGTTCATTTACAGATAATTGATTCGTTTGAGTTTCGGTGGATAAGGGGCTTAATTTCGATTCAATAAGGTTGTTTTCAAGCTTCTTTATTTTATCCTCAGTGTTTGATATTTTCAATTCAACTTGAGTTAATTGATTTTTTATATTGCCTTGTTCTGAGGTAATATTTAATGCGGTGGATTTCATGTCTTGTATTTGTGAGCTAATATCGGCTACATTTGAGGTGATTATGTTTTTTGTTTGCTCGTGAGAGGCCCTTAAACTGGCCATCTCGCTTTTGACTGCTGTGATACTCGTGTTCATTTGATTTAATGAATATGAAAAGTCGTTTCGTATGGAATATGTCTGATAACGTTAATTTATTTGAACAACTTTGTAAATGGCAGCCCTCCCCACATATCGTAGATACGCAACATAAACAGCGACGCCCATCCCTTTCATTTATCATTTAAACACGCTTAGGAATTATGATTAAGGGTTGCGGATATCCTCATAACCCACAATGTTTCCTTGCGGTTACATGTTGATGATTAATTTACATTCTTTCCTTATGTCTATTATATCATTAAGGGTTTTTATGGAGGTAGGTTACGGAAGATCAGAAATTTGTGTTTTATGATTAGATAAAGTTAGGGGTTTAAATTTTTAGAGTCCACGTTTTAGGTATTGCTAGACATCTTGATTGGTGCATGGAAATCGTTTAGTATAGATATATGATGTGGAGAAATGAGGATCATGTGCTAAGCAAAGTTTTGAGTATGAACGTAGATGGTTTAGTCTTCTAACCAAAGAAAGGCAGAGGAAACGGTGGATGGATTGTGTAGAAGATGATATGACTAGAAAGGGATTGACTACAGAGATAAATACCGATAGAGAAGAATCAGAAGACATGCTGCATCCATTGACCTCAAATAAATGAGGGGTAAGGCAAGAGCGTGATTAGTTGTGTAGCGAACACTAATTTTATAGGTAACCATTATCGATAGAAAAAACATGCTCACGCGAAAATTATTCTATAGAAGAAAATTTATAATAATAATTTTTGTACAGATATATACAAAAATTATAATTATCTTTTTTCGTACCAATCTCCTGGTCTAAATCCCAAACTTAGCTTAAAATGCAACTGCTGCAGTCTACTCCACAACTTCGAGGAAGCTAGTGAAGTTTGATTTTTCAATAAAAGTTTCACTATAGAGAAATAATTCTCTAAACTTGGACGTGCAACTTCTGAAGTTGGATGTTAGCAGAACAATAACTCTATAATAATCGTTTTTGTGACTTTAACTGAAAGAAGCCGTGTCAGTTTTGTCGTTGGTAATAAATCTCGGAAACTATTTGATGTTTTGATACCATCGATTTTCGAGAGAGAATATAGCTCTCTCGAAAATCAATCACCGGAATGTCAACATAATGTTTCAATACAAGAAAAATATAATAATAGCTATGCTTTCAAATATATTTTTTAGATGGGGCTGCTCTTGACTCTAGTCTAGGTTGGAGGTGACAGAGACAAAAGCGACGATGGAGTAAGCCTACCTAGAAGAAGCCGGTTCACTCTAACTTTGAAGAGATTAGGGTTGAATGCGTTAGTTAGGCAATAAAAACAAATCTCGGCTAGCTTTAGGCTATATGAAAACAAAATATGTACAAAGGTATCTATATAAATAAAAATAAGTTAATTCCCGCTTATGAAAAATCTATTGGCATTTTTTTTTTTGTTTTTGTGTTCGAATTTGTCTGGACAAAGTTTGTGTTTTTTTTTTTTTTTTTGGTAATGGCATCTCGCAGGTCAACCTAGGAGGTTGTCGACTGCTTAACCGGACTTTCCTGTGGATGCCCTAATAATAAACTATTATTAAGGCCTCCAGCCAGGGGCATACGAACTAAATTAAATCTAAAGCGACCACGCTAAGGGCACCCCCTGCGGGGTACGAGCCTCGGCTTAGGGCGTCGCTTGAGGGAGGACAGCAAGGGACTGGCTGGATCGAACAAGAATTATTATTATTAGGGGAATTTAAAGCTACAGGCTCAGCGGCTACGCGGGCTGGCACGAGCAAGGGTCGGGGAGGTGATGCATTAGGTGCATTACGGGGACGTCGCGACGGGCCTCGGCGGCGAGGCCTAAATGACGGCGGTCTGTGTTTGTGTACTGTGCTGGTGGCCCTACGGCTCTCTTGGAGCAGGGTTATAGCGTCATCGGGGTACAATAGTGAATGCCTAGGACGGCGAATTCTACTTATCTGGGAGGGGGTGTATCGGGCGGCAGCCGCGATAAGAGGGTTGGGGTGCTTTTCAGCAGACTCGAAATAACGCTTGCAAATGCGTTTTATAAACTGTTGGATAGTGGGAATTTTAAGGTCGAGATGGAGGTTTTCGTTTCTAACGTAGAAGGGGGCTCCCGTGACCTTACGTAAGGCACGGTTTTGGAGGGTCTGCATCTTATGGAGGCGGTAAGATTTCGCGTGTGGGAACACTACGCAGGCGTAGGTCATGATGGGGCGTATGCACGTGGTGTAAATGCGCAGTTTGCACTTAAGGGACAATCTGCTGCGTGCATTCATAATAAAGTGAAGCCTACCCAGAGCGAAGGCGGCGCGCGAGCGCACCGTCCTTATGTGCTCACCGAAGGTCAAGTGTCTATCTAGGATGACTCCTAAGTACTTGGCTTGCTTCTCCCAAGGGATCGGCTTGCCGAACATGGTTATCGGTTTGGGGTCGGGGGGTCTGATCCTACGCTTTTTCGCGAAGAGTACGGCTTGACTCTTATCGGGGTTGACTTCTATTCTCCATTTCCTGAACCAAGCGCCTAGTACGTTGGCGGAAGTTTGGAGAGTGCTAGCTATACGGTCGCGCACGATACCGGAGTAAAAAATGGCAGTGTCGTCTGCGAAGAGAGCTAACTTTGCCTGTCTATTTTTGGGGATGTCGCTAGTGAAGAGCGTGAACAGGAGGGGCGAGAGCACGGAGCCCTGGGGGACACCGGCGCGGATAGAGTGGGGGGCGGATAGTGCGCCCTCTATGCGATAGCGGAAAGTGCGATTCGAGAGAAAGTCCCGTAGGATGAGCACGAGACGGTCGGGCACGCCGAGTTGGTACAGCTTGTATAATAAGCCGTTGTGCCAGACTTTGTCGAAAGCCTTCGCTATGTCGAAAAAGAGCGCGCCTGTCATCGTGCCGCGCTGAAAACCGGCGCTTATGTGCTCGACGATGCGGTGGACCTGTTGTACGCACGAGTGTTGGGTACGAAAACCGAACTGCTCGTTGGGGATGAGGCTCTTCGCATCGGCAAAGTCCGCTTGAGTCGCTTATAAATAAGCTTCTCGTAGATTTTACAGAGTACGTTGAGGAGGCTGATCGGTCGGTAGCTGGTGGGTTCGTTCGCGGGTTTTCCCGGCTTAGGGATACCTATGACGGTGGCTTCTTTCCACGATTGAGGGAAGACGTTGTGACTCATGGCGCCATTGAAGATGGCGGTCATGAGTATAATGAACGGGGCGGGGAGAAGTTTCATGACTTTATTAGTGATGCCGTCTATGCCGGGGGCTTTGCGGGGTTTGAGATTTTTAATGACCTCTTGCACCTCGTCGGGAGTGACGGGGGGCAGGGGGTCGTCGGGGTCTTCGAACGGCGGGAGTGAGGCTCTGCGTTCTACTTCTGCGTCTACCTTGAGGAGGTGTGCTCGGTCAACCGGTTGGGTGCTAGGAGTACATTGCGCTTCTAGACTGTCGGCCAGGCACTCGGCCTTTTCGATGTCGTCGAAGGCTATGCTCTTATCGGGGCGGATGAGAGGGGGCATGGTGGCCACTCCATCGGATTGGAGTCTCCTTTGAAGCTGCCAGAATGCTTGGTGAGTGGGCTCTAAGTCGCTCAGCGTCTTATCCCAGTGCGCGTTACGCTGCTCATCGATGCGTTTCTTTACAGCACGCTGTAAATAGCGCATGTGAGCTTTGTTCGCGTCGCAGGGAAACGCGCTGTAGGCACGTACGGATGCGTTCTTTTCCGTTACCAGTAAGCTTCTCGTAGATTTTACAGAGTACGTTGAGGAGGCTGATCGGTCGGTAGCTGGTGGGTTCGTTCGCGGGTTTTCCCGGCTTAGGGATACCTATGACGGTGGCTTCTTTCCACGATTGAGGGAAGACGTTGTGACTCATGGCGCCATTGAAGATGGCGGTCATGAGTATAATGAACGGGGCGGGGAGAAGTTTCATGACTTTATTAGTGATGCCGTCTATGCCGGGGGCTTTGCGGGGTTTGAGATTTTTAATGACCTCTTGCACCTCGTCGGGAGTGACGGGGGGCAGGGGGTCGTCGGGGTCTTCGAACGGCGGGAGTGAGGCTCTGCGTTCTACTTCTGCGTCTACCTTGAGGAGGTGTGCTCGGTCAACCGGTTGGGTGCTAGGAGTACATTGCGCTTCTAGACTGTCGGCCAGGCACTCGGCCTTTTCGATGTCGTCGAAGGCTATGCTCTTATCGGGGCGGATGAGAGGGGGCATGGTGGCCACTCCATCGGATTGGAGTCTCCTTTGAAGCTGCCAGAATGCTTGGTGAGTGGGCTCTAAGTCGCTCAGCGTCTTATCCCAGTGCGCGTTACGCTGCTCATCGATGCGTTTCTTTACAGCACGCTGTAAATAGCGCATGTGAGCTTTGTTCGCGTCGCAGGGAAACGCGCTGTAGGCACGTACGGATGCGTTCTTTTCCGTTACCAGTTCGCGTACGTCCGCCGGTAGTTTCCAGTGATGGTTGTCCATCAATGGAACTTCCCGTGAACAACTGTTCAAAACGGATTGTACGTGACCGGTGAACGAATCGATCGCATTCGTAGTGTCAGTGACCGAGGCGATGACGTCGGGAATAGAGTCTAAGTGCGGGGAGCTGGTCGATTGTAGGCTTTCGCTTACTTTCTTCCAGTCCGTGATCGTTTGGGTGGGAGGGGGTCGGGAAGGATCAGAGGGCCCCGAGCGAGGTGCCAGTGCCATGATCACGGGACGATGGTCGGAGTTGAGCTCGTGTAGCGTCTCTATAGACTGTAAACGAAGGTTTACGTTCTTTAGAAGCGCCACATCGAGAATATCGGGAAGGTGCGCGGTGTTGTGCGGATAGTGGGTGGGATGCATCGGAGCAATAATGTCGAAGTTGAGAGTGGCACACAGGCCGAACAGTTGCCTGCCTCTCGCGGTCGTCGTATTACTGTTCCAAGCGGGATGTTTGGCATTGAGATCGCCCGCTATGATAACGGAGTCACTCAAGCCGAGGAGGGCAGTAAGGTCGTGGGATAGGATTTCGCGTTTTTCCCCCACATCGGTGGCGGCGGGAGGGATGTAGGAAGAGACGATAGTGATGGGTTGGTGACCGGTCATGGCTAGCCGACAGATCGATACCTCGAAAAGTGAGAGAGGAGGTGGGTCTAACGGGATGCAGTGGAGCGTTTTGCGGTAATAAATAAGGGTGCCGCCCATGTGACATCTAGTTCTATCGTTCCTAACTATACGGTAGTTGGCGATATTCGGGTCCCGACGGTGAGGTTTTAAGAACGTTTCCTGTACGAGGAGAACGTCTAATTGGTGGTCGCGGAGGAACGTAGTTATTTCGTCGCGTTGTTTGGTGATGCCGTTAGCGTTGAAGAAACCTATTTTTAGGGAGCGCGGTTTGGTTCTACATAGGTTCTTATTATCCATTAAAGATTTTATATTTTGTTTATTATGAGCTAGATTGCGCAGGGCTTGCGTAATCTTGGGAAAGGTGTTGTACACCATGAGTAGCTTCATAGGGTCGCCTTTGCAGGCGATGATATCCCTGGCCATAGCGTGAGCGTTATCAGAAGAGAATACGCTGAATGTGCTGAGAATGACGACCGCGGGGTCAAACGCGAGGTCGTCGTTTACGACCGGTAGAGAGGCGGCGGCGTTAGCCGGTAAGGACGCGTTAGTCGGAGGCGATAGAGAGGGAGGCGCAGCTACAGGTTTTTTGGCCTTGCTGGCCGGGGCGGAAGTTTTCCCCTTCTTCCTCTTGCCTCCTTTGCCGACCTGGATGTAGTCGTCTTCGGAGGAGGAGGAGGAGGGAGAGGACGAGCTAGTCTCGGAGTCGGAGGCAGTGGCATCCGAGAGACAGGGAGAGGGGTTGACGCACACGTCCATGTCTTCCGAGACAGTGACGGCGGTCGTAGGAGGCGCGATGGCCGAAGTAGAGGGAGCCTCTACGAGAGGGTCGATGGTGGGCAAGGATACGAGGCATGGTATACCTAATTCAGCGGGCGGCGGAGAGAGAGGGCTATCTACGCAATTTATTGCGGGGTTGACATGCTGCAGGTCGGCTATTTGGGTACCGTACCGACGTTGAATGTCGGGGTCCCTGACTATGATTTTAACGAACGCGAGAAGCGCGTCCATATTAAAAAGAAATTAATTACCTATTTTATAATATTTGCCTAACAGGCCTAACTCCCCGGGAGGATAGCCCGGGGATGCGTAACCCTCCTCGCCGGGTATAGGCAGGGAGGTGAGTGACCTAATGGTGAGCCCTAAGCTTGCTTTTTACCCGTCGCCAGTCTTAATGTGCGTACGGGGCCCTGAACCAGTCTAGTGCGAAGGGTGTAGACACACCCGACCGACACTAGGTGTGTTGCTGTAAGGGAAACCAGAGCTAGAGTCGACTAGGAGATCCCCCAAGGCCGGTTGTTCTAGCTCCCGTCCGATTTGTAGCTTAACCCTGAAGGGGCTTCAGCTGGGTGTATCGGGTCCACACCCTCTCGGTTTCGTTGACACTGTGAGGTTTCCACCGAGAACCACGAAACTGTGGATTTTCCCAGAAGGGGAATTTACACAACACACGTTTTGACTGTACTTTGAAAAAGACAGATATCAGCCGCCGCCTCGAAAGAGGCAACTTTTGAGTTGTAGTGGCGTAGCTAGCGAGCAGCTACGGAGAATGCTACGGCAGAGCGTAGCGACAACGATCACTGACACAACACAGTCGAGTTACGCGGAGTAACACGTCCGTGCGCGGCGAGCGTTGATGCGAGAATGGAAGTTTGTGTGAAGGAAAAGATTGGAATATCTACCGGAATAGTTCGAATTTCGGAAACTCAATTTCTTTATTAGTACATTGTACTCATGCGAAGTAGGGTAGTTAGTATCGTATAGTAGTAAATATCGTTGTTAGTTTTGGTATAAAAATAAAATGCGATACGTTACGTAGGCACCAATAAAAGGATTATTCGCCAAACTTATTGTTTACAAACGAAGCGATGAACCGATAAATATGTTGGACATGGTTTGGTAGGTAATTATTTACGAGCTATAAAAGATGAAAGCTTTAATAATATCACGTGTTTCAATGCTTTTGATGAAATAATTACCCCTTCAACTTCAGTGATGCATTTATTTTTAATTGATTACCTCGAAAATTAACGGTCAAACAAAATATTTTGACCACACTCGGTTGGAATTTCATAAACTCGTTATGTGTATTGTTGGCTAGACGTACCTATACAAATATATCAGCGATAAAAATAAATAAATAAATTTTATTAAATAAAGATACGGTAGACTGATATAATTTTAAATAAACTGCTATGATGCTGACATCTTAGACCTACGACCACGAACGCTGCAAAGTGTTCGAAACGTCAGGAAAAACAAAAACCAATAATACACGCGATTAATCCGGTGTAAGGCGGGATATGGGAGAGATAATCAAACACCGAATGTTAAACCAATACTGCCCCTTTATTATATAGGATGCACAATTAAATAGTATACAGTATACAAAATAAGGCAGGTTACACACTACATCTCCTTATTATGGAGAAAAAAAAAAAAAAAAATAATATGTTTTAGCTTTTTTTTTTTTAAGATTACAAAGTTATAAAATGGTACACGTTCGATTAAACATAAAATTGAAAATGTTATACAAATACAAGTGGATTATAATATAACTTGGCATAAAAAAAATAATTAAGCTGATGTAAACAATTTAGTACGATTCTTATGGACTATGTCTAATTTTCCATTTTTATTTATTTGAACATTTGGTGACAAATCTTTTACTACTACATAAGGACCTGAATAGATGCTATCCGTTTTACTACAATTTTCATTTTTTATTAAAATTAAGTCATCTGGTTTATAAATTACAGGATTAATACATTTATCATAAACATTTTTCCTAGCTATTTTACTTTTTAGTAGATTTTCCCTTGCTTCCTTTTGAGACAGTTGTAATCTAAATTTTAATTCCAAAGGATAACTTTCATGATTATAAAGTGGTTCTACAATATTGTTATTTAAATTACTAGGAAGAGAACATACTTTACCAAAGACTAACTCGAAAGGCGTAAATTTAGTTTCCGAATGAACAGATGTGTTGAAGGAAAAACACCAATATGGAAGCCATTGACTCCATGCTTCTGGGTGATTATCTGTTTGTATACGCAAGAAAGAATTTAAATTTTTATGAGTATTTTCCAACGCACCTATACTCTGGTGGTGGTAAGCTGTAGAACTTAAATGATTTATTTTTAAAAGTTTACATACCTCTTGGAATACAGAAGACATGAATTCAGATCCTCTGTCTGTTGCAATCTCCTTCGGCAACCCGTAGCGAAGAATAAAACTGTTAACTAGAGCTTGAGCTACCTCTTCCGATTTTTTTGAAATTAAAGGTTGAGTCACAACATATTTAGTTAACTCACATTGCAAGGTAAGTATATAAGAAAAGTTATAATAATCCCTATCTAACGGTCCAACTAAATCTAAAAATATTTTATCAAATGCTGACTTCGCCGTTGAAGTAACGACCATTGGCTCTTTAACGAGTCTAGCATATTTTTCTTTCTGACATTTCGTGCATTTCTTTACGAATTCTCGAACATCTCGCTGTAACCCTGGCCAGTAAAAATATTTCTTAATGTTATTAACCATCCTTCTCATGCCCGCGTGGCCACTAGTGGGCAAGAGATGGAAGTCGTTTAGAATAACTTTCCGGTCATCTTTGTCGTCAATTCTACGAATATCATTGATTATATAAAATCGCGGTGCGCACCCATCGTTTGACGTTTTAATCTCATTTAATAATTCTTCAACAAATATATCATTTTTACTATTTTTTATTATACATATTTCGTCGACGTTTATTAACTTGCAAAAAATATTCAGCTCCCTCACAAAAGCGGCTCGCGTCAGTTGTGATTGGAAGTCTGGATTAATAAAAATTGACAATTTGCTTTCTACGTAACAAAACGCGTTTCTTTCCATAATAATCTTATTTTGTTTTCTTAAAATATCTAAGTCTTTTTTCTCTATAAATCTAAGTTCCACTGCTTCTCTCGGTTTCGTATGACTCCCCACGACACCTGGTTGATCAAGCCAAGAGCTGTCAGAAGTCGTACTATCCGGAGGGCTTTGCATTTTTCTCGCCTGTGCCCTAGTTGTTACATTTATATGAGGCTCACCCATGCTCTTTAAATCTTCTGATGTAAAAGAAATTCGGGACAAAGCATCTGCAGCTGCGTTGTATAAACCTTTTACATACTCTACAACATAGTCATACTCCTCTAGTATCAGTCTGAACTTCATAAGCCTACTCGATGGATCCCGCATATTAAAAAGGTAAACTAATGGACGATGATCTGTCAATATTTTGAATTTTCTACCATATAAATATGGACGAAAATATTTAACCGCCCAAACTATCGCCAATAATTCTTTTTCGATAGTTGGATACCGCTGTTCTGCACTATTCAAACTTCTACTTGCATAAGCTACTGGTTTTTTATTCTGATTACTTAAAATTGCGCCAATTGCATAACCAGAAGCGTCTGTTTGTACTATAAATTGATTAGTTTCCGAAAAATCTGGATATTGGAGTACTGGAGGGGAAACCAAACATTGTTTTAAAATTTCAAATGATTTTTGACAATCCTGATCCCAATTAAACGGCACATTTTTCCTACATAATCTATTTAAAGGATAAGCTATTGCCGCAAAATTTGGAATGAATTTCCTGTAATAATTAACAAAAGCAGTAAAACGCTTGACCTCGTCAATGGACTGTGGACAAGGATAATTTTCGACTATCTTAATTTTTACTGGATCCGGCACTACACCCTCACTTGAGATTACATGTCCTAAATAAAGCATTTCCTTTTTAAAAAATTCACATTTTACCGGATTCAGCTTTAAATTAACTTGCCTTAACCTTTCAAAAACGTCATGCAAATTTTTAATTTTTTCTCCTAAATTACGGCCAAAAACTACTAAATCGTCTTGATAAATAAGGCACTTATCAGATGAAAGACCTGCCATGGCCATTGTCATCATCCGAGAAAATGAAGAAGGACTGGTCTTAAGTCCCATTGGCATTCTTGTCAACTGGTACTGACCAGAACCAAAAGCCGTATACTTTCGACTGTCTTTAACTAACTCAACGTTATGGAATCCTTGATATAAGTCTAAATGACTAAAATATATGCAACCTGATAAAGAATCCAGAATTTCTGTTATGTTAGGGAGAGGGAATTTATCATCCTCAATACAATTATTCAACTTCCTATAATCAATTACTAATCTCCATTTTTTCTCACCGCTAGAATCTAACTTTTTTGGAACTAATAATACAGGGCTACTCCATTCACTTCGACACTCTTCTATAATACCATCCTGTAACATTTTTCCTATTTGTCTATCAATCTCTTTTTTCTGAGTATGAGGCAATCTATACGGTTTAGAAAATATGGGTGACACGTTAGGCTTTAAAGTTATCGAATGTTTGTAAATATCAGTGGTTGTTAAACTATCTCCGGGTAAATAAAATATATCACTGTATTTTGCGCATAAATTCTCTACAGACATTTGTTCTTCTCCATTTAACTGTTTTAATTGTAATAAAGAAAATAATTTCTTAACCCGCTCTGCGTTCGATTCACTTTGTGAAAAGGAACAAACGTTGTAGTCACTAACGCTATGTATAATCGGTTTAATTTCTTCAAGTGTAACATAATCCTCAGTCATATTTAATATCTTGACTGGTATTCTCCCGCATACTGGCTTTACTAACGAACTCGCTAAGTAAACTCCATCGCTGATATCTGACGCGCAAACCAACCCTTCACTTTTAATGTCTGTCGAAATGTAATGTATGGATTCGCACCTTGGTGGAATCTCTAAATAATAATTATTTGTACTAATTGGTAAATCAAACTTACTATTATGAACCGACAATGTAATTAAGTTATGACTAAAGTCCAACACCGCATTATACTTAGTCAGAAAGTCCTGACCGATGATGCCATTCGCCCTAATTGGTAAGAATTCAAATACATAAAACTTGTGTCTCAAATGATAACCATTTACATTGAAATTCAAATAACAATATCCGATTGTTGTCACTTTGCCCCCGATACCATTTATAGAGATGTTTTCTTTGTAATACGAAATCTGTTCTTGTAGAACATGTTTATATTTTAACGCTGAAATCGATGCACCCCTATCAAGTAACCACTGGAATGCACGATTATTTATGGGCAAACTAATTGAACAATTACTATTACATGAAACAATTTTATTCTCGAAAAAACTTCCTATTATTATTGTCAGTATTAGCCGATTCCGCATTTACTTCCGGTTCCGATATGACATTAACTGTATTAGAGTTGTTGTTACGCATCAGGCAGGGTCGCCATGTAAGGCGGGATATGGGAGAGATAATCAAACACCGAATGTTAAACCAATACTGCCCCTTTATTATATAGGATGCACAATTAAATAGTATACAGTATACAAAATAAGGCAGGTTACACACTACACCGGTTAATAGTTATTTTATTATAATGAATAACTCTACGACTAGCCTTGGTCTAGTGGGCCCAAGCGCGACTGCTAAGCAGGAGGTCTCGGGTTCAATTCTCGGGTCGGGTGAAGTGTTATTGAGTTTTTATGTTAGGAAATTCTCATTAGCAGCCCGTAGTTTGGAATTGTGTCCAGTTGATGGCAATAGGCTCACCACCTATTACATGGGACTTAATAACAGCATTGGTGAAATGTGGGTGTACAATTGTGAACACTTTTGCCTACCCCTTCGGGGAATACAGGCGTGATGCTATGTTATGTTATGAATAAATAACTATGTCATACAAACCTTGTGCTGACAATTACGAACACTTAATTATTATTGTTCACCGGTTATTACTCACATGCATGTTTCGGAATTGCCCGACTAATTTTGAACTCAAACCGAGCCCTTAGTCATGAGCTGAGTCCGCGGCGCGGTCGCGAGTCGAACTTATACTATTGTCACAAAAAGACGTAGTTAAATGTGCAAGAAGAACTCGCGGTGATGAGCAGAGATTGAGATGGCTTAGTGGTCAGAGCAACTAGAGTATTTATCAGGGAGGCGCGGGTTCGAATCCTGCTCGCGAGCGTATTCTGTTTCCACGAAGAACTTACTTTTCAAATATTTATCTATATTCTTATTAGACTTTTATTATACAAATTACGAACACAATAAAAAAACTGCCAAATCGAGCCGTTGTCCAGTGAGGATATTACGTACATGTGGCAATTTATTTTTATTCGTATACTTAGAATACACGTTTAACAGCACGCCCTTAATCTCCTGACAGGTAGGCAGAAATGTACTGTATAACATTAAGTCTCGCGTGGTGGTGAGTTAACGAGTTGAGAATTTCTTTACAGCAAATTCTAGTAACACTGCAGAACGCACCTATTTTATGGAACGATTTCTGAGCTTTTTTTTTAAATTTATACATAATTATATTCTTGTGTTTATTTGCTTCTTTGTAATTCTTCATCGAATCATTGCATTGATTATAAGGTCTCTACTTACAAGCGATGTTATTAAAAGAATTATTAGGTACAGTCCAGGGAGTTGAGGGGCTCGTGGCTAAGTAACACAGATATATCGTTAGAGGTTAAGCTGCGCTTGCCGTTATCGATCTGTGGATGGGTGACCATCCTTTCAGACCGAGACCGCTCCATGCCTCGGGGAGCACGTTAAGCCATCGCTCCCGTTTGTCAAATAAAGATCTATGACAGCCATTACAGGCAGACAGAGGCCTGAATATCTGACAACCAGTGATACCACGAGATATCGTGTTATCCAGTAACTGGGTTGTGGAGGTCAGATAGGCAGTTGCTCCATATAGAATATTGGTATTAAGCTGCATCCGGTTTGACTGGAAGCCGACCCTAATGTAATTGGGAAACGGCTAGGCAGGCAGTGAGTAGGATCCAGTTTCGTCTAGCACATTGCCCGTCTTGGATATCATCAGGATACCAATTGCTAAGCATATCATGCAAATGTGCCTATTGCCATCTACCAGACACAATCCAAATACCGAGCTGCTATCGACCTCAAAATGTCATTAGAGAAAATCGCAGTAACATTGTCTTAGCCGGGAATCGAATTCAGGATACCAATGTTTAACATGCAAATAAATTAAACGTAATAAAGACATAACATAACATAGCATCACGCCTGTATTCCCCGAAGGGGTAGGCAGAGGTGTACACAGTGGTACACCCACATTTCTCCAATGCTGTTATTAAGTCCCATGTGGTGAGCATTTTGCCATCAAACGGGCACAATTCTGAACTCAGGGCTGCTACTGAGAATTTCCTAACAGAAAAACTCAATAACACTTTGCCCGACCCAGGAATAGAACCCGAGACCTCCTGCTCAGCAGTCGCACTTGAGCCACTAGACCAACGATAGTATGAACACAGTAGTAATTATATATATTCTTCCGTTTTTTCACTTCACTGGCTATAACCCGTTACATGATATGAGCCGTAAGTGGCGGAGTAATTAAATTAGGCCTAAAAGTTAATCGTACCGCTGCTAATTGTGGCGAAGCAGGCCAAGATCCAACCCTTGGGTAATAAGGATCCGGGTAGAAATAGGCCTAAACACTTCTTATCTGCTTTGAAATCGTTTTGCATACTTAACCCTTTCAAGATGAGGATTTCATTGTAAGATGCGAGCATTAGGGGTAATTAGGGAGAGTTTATTGTGGTGAAGTTTGGGAATGTTAAGTTTCAGAACTGCCTGATTAGTCTGATGACCGCAAGTGCGGTTGCTGAGCGTAAAGTCCTGAATTCGATACCCAGGTTTTTATGCTACATTTTTTACAAATAGCAGCCTTGAAATTGATATTAAGCCCAGTTGATGGCAGTAAGCTATGAGACTTAATAACGGCATTGGTGAAATTGCCTCGTTGGTCTATTGGTCCCAAATGCGACTGCTGAGCATGAGGTCCTGGTTTTGATTCCTGGGTTTGAGTTGAGTTTTTCTGTTAGAACATTCTTAGTAGCAGCCCGGAGTTTGGAATTGTACCCGGTAGATGGCAATATGTACACTACCTATTACATGGGCCTTAATAACAGCATTGATGAAATGTAGGTATACAATTGTGTACACCTCTGCCTACCCCTTCGGGTATACAGGCGTGATGTATGTATGTATTGTTGCTCATCTATTTAACTGGCTTAACTTTTCACTATAGAAATAAAAGATTGCGGACAATTTTTCTAGGAAATTATGGCTATAAATACAATGCGTAAAGGTACACCCAGTTTATCAAAATTTATCTGCAGAAACACCACGTTAACAGCAATTTCCTGTTGTAAATCCAAGCCATTTCTTTACGATTTTAATAAAGTGAAAGATATAAACAATGTTTTTTTTTTTTAAACATATTTTCCACAGAGTAAGCCTTTAATTAAAATATCTTGCCTGCATTTTATCTCGACAAAGTATTTGAAAGCGGTTTAATTAAAGACACATTCTTGAAGGTTGAACTTTTCCACGATTGACTCATAAAAGCTATTAATTGTTTTTTTTTGTTTTGTAGTATTCTTTATAATTGAGAAATTGATTTCCGTCTGGACTTAATTGAGTATACAATAAAATAATCTATTAAATAAAAATCTCCTCCAAAACGGATTGACTGATTTTTATGTTATTTTTTTTGTGTATATTTGGTAGGTCTGATGCTATTAGGTGGTATAGGACCTTGGCTGTTTTTATACCCCTAGGTGATAAGAGTGGCCCCATCCAGAAAATATATATATGCCAGAACAATGTTTGTGGAGCACAGCTAGTATTTTTATAATATTTTTTTAGACATAGTTTGCTATTTAACTAGCCAAAGCTACTCATTCGCAATCATAACATAGCATAGCATAACGCTTGTATCCCCGAAGAGGTAGTTCGAGGTGTACGCAGTTATATCTACTCCCATATTTCACCGATACAGTTAATATGTTCCATTGTGATGAGTTAATTTTCATCTATCGGGCGCAATTATTCTAAACTCCGTTCAGCTACTGAAAATGTCATAACAGAAAAACCCAACAATATTTAGCTCAGCCCGAAAATCGAACTTAAGACATCATGCTCAGCAGTCAACCTTATTTTAATTAGCGAAATGACTGAAGAGAAGTTAGAGAGAGAAGGCAGGTGAAATGTATGATGACCTATTATGACGACTGCCTTGTTGGTCTAGAGGTCCCAAGCGCGACTGCTGAGTATGAGGTCTCGGGTTCGATTCCCGGGTCGGGCAGTGTTATTGAATTTTTCTGTTAGAAAATTCTCAGTAGCAGCCCGGAGTTTGGAATTGAGCCCAGTAGATGGCAATAGGCTCACCAACTATTACATGGGACTTAATAACAGCATTGGTGAAATGTGGGTGTACAACTGTGTACACCTCTGCCTTCCCCCTTCGGGGAATTCAGGCGTGATGCTATGTTATGTTACCTATTATTATATCCAAAAAGGTATGTACCTAAATAATTTTCTAGAAACAACCATAACGTTGTTAATCACCTTAAAGATTTTATCTGTAAAGCGTCATTGATTTGTGATTCATTAATTTAGTAACTTAGAAAAAAAAAACATTAATTTTAGAAAAAAAATGCTAATGAAGAAAACGTGTTATCAAATTTCTGATGTTCACGGTGGATTTTCCAAAAAAAAACTATACAAACCTAGTTCTGATGATTACGAACAAACTAAAAATAAAATCAGCCAGTCAGTTGAGTCGATCTCGAGTTGAACTTTCATAAAAGCGGCAATTGATTTTTATTTATTTCTATAGATCATGTACTCTTGATATATTTCTCTAAATCCCAAGTAATTAGAGCTTAAAGATTTTTCCCTACACTTCGAGAATAAACAATCAAAATCATTTATTAAAAAAAAGAAAATATTACCCCATTTCCAAAGTTCTACGCAATGCGACATTAAACACCGTCATATATTTCACCTTTAACAAAATATACACAGTTTTGATTGCAATTGCACATTGAAAGGCCCGAGGCACAAGTTATGGCGTACTTTGTATCTCCATTCAAAGAAATATCGCGATAAGCGAACTCATTCAACCGCCCGTCTTTTCAAGAGAAAACAGGATTGCTTTTTTCGTTATTATTGAAAACGCCGTCGAAATGCTCTGCAGTGTGACGTGATTTTTCTTATATATTTAATTTCTTTTTTTTTGAGTACTTATTTGATGACTCATATCTTCAAATGTAGAAAAAAATTGTCATGCTTTTGCGGACCAAATATATAAAAAAAACTTGAAATTTAGGATCCGGTCTATTTCTGTGTCATAAAAACTGATAATAGTAACCAATGTTAAAATAACTAAAACACGTCAAAGTTTTGCATGACGTGTTCCGAGTAGCTTTTGTATACATCTACAAACTACTGCTTTACTGCCGAGTTTGTGAAAGTTAATCGAAATAACAATAAAATACTTAAAAAGTAAGCGTGTGTACAATAAAGTATATGAAATAGAGAATATGATTAACTGGGAAAAACCTTGCCCGAGTAGAGAGACAAACACGGCGACTATTTATTTGGATACAAATAAATACAATATCTAGCTACTTCCACAATATTGAGGGTAGTCATGCAATTACCTGTACACCGCTCGCCCGCCCGCAAATATATGCACATGCGCAAGCAGTGAAAAATTGCAACTACCCCGTACTACTCTACACGAGATTCGCCCCCCCCCCCCCCACGGGGCATCATCAGTAGCTGTTAGACCGTGCAGTGTCCGTCACCGAGCTATTACTGCGAGACTATTTAGAAATAAAGAAGAAATAAGGAAAATAAATTGTGTAAATCCATAAATATAGAATGAAAAGTTTTCGACGTCTCTGGTAACACTATGTCTATCCTTGGTTATATTATACATAGTTATAGTTATAGTTCACTTCAGTTTCACCTAGTTTACGATTTTGTTATAAGTGTGCTAGACATATACCTACTTGCAGCAGTCAAGAAATTGTGTGCCCTTGTTCTCTAAACCGTTCAGACTTTTAACATATTATGCAGACGCGTAGAAAGTAACTTTTGGCAAATTTGTCGAATTGTTTTGGCCTCTGTCGTATTAGTATGTATATTGGTTAATATGGTTTCGCCAGCCATATTCGAGGTCTTAATCGAAGTTGACAAGGTCCCCGGTGGACGATATGCGTTATATTATTATTATGTATGTGTCGCAGATGGGGTTGCCTAAGGTTTACATCGGTTGCAGAATAAGCAAGAGGTCAGGCATTTCCATTCAGAATCTCCCATCTGTCTGTCAGGATTTTAGCGGTCAAGCAAATAAAATCAACATTAGGGCTCCCCACCATTGAGAACCCGTTTACTTTGGGTTAATGATTAGTAGTTAGTTAATTTCAAAGGGTACAACAACATCATAAACTCAGAGTAATAATAATAATAATGGCCTGGCTACGTTTCGGTGATCTTTTCGGGGAAACCGAAGGTTTTGTTTGTGCAATTATGGATGAAGTTATCATGACGAATAATTACCGGAAGTATATTGTGAAGGATGGTACGGTTGACATGTGTCGGGCATGCCACCGTACGAGGGAATCCATCCGACACATTATCTCCGGTTGTTCTCGTCTTGCTAATGGCGAGTACTTGCACAGGCATAACCTTGTAGCCAGGATTATACACCAGCACCTTGCTCTGAAATACAGACTTGTGGAACCAGAAGTACCGTAATACAAATATGTGCCCGACCCAGTTCTCGAAAATGGTAGTGTCACATTGTACTGGGATCGATCTATAATCACTGACAGAACTATTGTTGCCAATAAGCCTGATATAGTGCTGATAGATCGATCAGAGCGTCGCACAATGATTATTGATATCGTGACGAGAATCTCGTGAAAGCCGAGAAAGATAAAGAATTCAAATATCTTGACTTAGCACACGAGGTTGTCGATATGTGGGATGTTGACTCAGCAATCATTGTGCCGATGCTCGTCTGAGCCAATGGGTTAATACCAATACAAATACAAGAGCCTCGACAAACATCTTAGGAGGCTCTCGTTAGGCAGCTGGGTCAAGAGCTTGATGCAGAGAGCAGTACTCCTTGACACGGCACGAATTGTCAGGAGGTTTCTCTCGATGGAGCCCTAACCACCAGTGGCTTGGACCATGTTCCCGACACCGGTGGCATACTGTTTTTTATATTTTTAAATATATATTGAATTTTTTACTTGTTTAATATGTATTTAAAATTATATTGAATATGTATTTTAAGACAAATAAAGAGAATAATAATAATTTCAATAAGTCAGGTTCAAAAAATGCGGCGCAAGAGAAGGGCTAATTGGTTAATTATCTATGGAGATTGGCATCCTGAGTCCACTCGGCGTTTGATCGCAACGCTCCGTGTTACCACACTAAAAACATAAATCTCCGCCATTATATTATTTTCGACCATTTATGTAGATAGTTAAAATAATCTATAACTTTAGTCTAGCTTTTTCTTTTCCGTTAAAATAGAACTAATCATAGTAGATCGATTAATATCAAAACCTGTATATTTATGTGTTCTGAAAAAATTTAAAAAAACATATCTACTTGCCTACAGTATGTAAATTAAACTTTTTCTTTATTTGCGAGGCAAAAAGCATTTGCCAAGTTTTGTTTTCATTTTCAGAACCTGTCACTTCTTTTAGAGCTATGTGTCGCTCACAGTACATCAGTCTCGGTGATATGAATCTGTCTGGTGTTTTCGACACACCGCTCAATAAAATAAATTTGAACACAGTGAACGTGTCTTCGGCAGCGAAAATATTGGAAACAAATTCAGTTAAAATGTTTTGTATCGAGAGAAGTAGTTACGGATTTAAGATAGTGATTTTGTTACAAGAACCACAAAAAGATTCAGTGATTGGTGTTTGATTAGTGATTATGAAATCGAACCTAATTACAATAAACAAAAACTTTCGTGAGACATATGCATATCAATTAATGTTCACCGGTTACTACTCACGTGCATTTTTCGGGATTGCCCGACTAGTTGCGAACTCGAACGGAGCCCTTAGATATGAGCAGAGCCCTCGGCGATGGTCCGAGTCAAAGTCAAACTGGAGCTGCCTGCTGGAACGCGCCGCGTAGCGTTTCGCACGCGCCGATGATGTGCTCGGTGTCGGAAGTACTCGTGTGTTTCCGGCACTCGTCGTGTCCGAGATGTTGACTTTACTATTTATGTCGGTGCATACTGCGCTGACTGTATCGCACTCCAGGCATAACTTACTTTTATATGATGTGGACTTCAATTAATACATTGTTGGAGAACATTAATTGATATAATTACAATGTTCCGTTAAATGGTTTGCTGTCATTATTTGGAGTGCAGTCGAAGTGAATGGTTTTTTTTTCTAACAGAAACTTTATTCCCAAGATGGGAAGAATCATGGAGAATCGTGTTATTAAAATTTAGACAAACGATTTTCGATAAAATTTTAGTCGGCACACTTTTTGAATTAGATAATTATATCCATTCAAATAATTAAATAAAATGGCGATTAGTAAAAATCGAAACAAGTAAAATTTGTTTGTCAAAATTTTGTTTCTGACACCCTCAGTGTCGGAAAGAATTACATGGTTGAATAGTTGTCAAAGACTTGTTCGAAAAGAAAATGAAAGACAAAAATATACAGTTGTATTCATTATACCTGTATAATTATACTAAAGCCTTTATAAGGCACTTTTACACAGTATGGTATTAAAACAAAGTAGTATTTGAATAACCAGATACCAGAACCTATACCACATCCTCTGCAATCCAATAATTACTAATAAAACGAACAATGCCAGTCGAAGTCACGCGGTCGGATAATAACTTTTAAGTAGCAGAAGGTTTCCATTCAAAGTTTCAAAGTGAAGGGTTGATTTATGTAGGTAATCTGTGTATTATGGCGAGCAGCACGGATCTCCGCCCTAATTCAATTCGTAGTCGGTCGATAATCCTCCCTATAATTGTATCTGTGAACACAGTATTGTAAACAAACACTCTAATGTTGAGATAAGGGCGAACGTATTTTGGTAGGCCGTATGTAATTTGCAAGTAAATTAATTTGTAAACGTGTATGGTAATTATGTAGCGTATGGTGTAAATATTAATTGTCTTAATCACTACATTCACTATGTTTAATTGGTACACAGATTTACGATTTTAGTTCGTGTTTGTGGCAACCAGGAAGATGGTACTGCAAATAACTGCTAAATTACTTGTACTGCGGTATTTTTTTCTTTAAAAGAACTGAAGTCCTGTTATAGTTGTGAACTGTCTTATTTTCTGCTTTTATTTTGACATCTTAATATGAGACTTTAGTCCTTTTCCCTTCTTCTACTACTTTTCTTCAACCGTGTGTTTAGAAGCCAACTGTGTTATGACTTATTCAAGTTTGCGTAGATCTCTGATCTAGTTACAATGGACACTACACCCCAATGTGGAAGGTAAGTAGGAGAAACGATTGCACTACAAAATTTCATAAGAAGGAATAAAGGTAAACTCCTTGACAACAGGCTTCCGCTGCCTAGCTTTTGGTTGTGGTGCAAGTCTGGCGATGCTAAGAGTATGACACATATTCTAGCCAATCTAAATCAGGTCGGTTTTATTGCGGTGATGGTATAACCCTTGTTCAACAGATTTAATGCTGATTATGAAGAATTACATTTTCTAGGTTTTATGCCTGCTGTTTTAAGAACCGATGATATGGGACACGTTCTGATTTTTAAAGATTTAATCTTAAATATATAAAGCCTCGTGTGACATAACGACACTCTAGCCAAAACTTACTAACGTCTTATACAGACCACTGGCTCGAAAAGGTAAGGCCCGAAATATGAAAAATATTGTACACAAATATACACATTTCCATCTGAATAAATAAACAGAAGATATCCTTTAATTTCGTCTGCCTACAGAACTGATCCTTGCCTGTCTTAAGAATACATTACTAGAAGTCAATATCATCTGGATCTCAGTAACAGTATCTTTTGACGCCTTTCCTCAGATCGAATTTTCCAAAAGGGATAATACGGGGTTACTTGGGATTCGTGAATAAGGGAATATATCCAGTATTTGTATTTATTTTTGAAACAATGAGTAAAGCATTTTATTTTGAAGAGTGATATATTAGTTAAGTTACTTTTAAAAGAGTTCTAGGAAGTAACTTTTATAATCACGCCAAACAACATGACTCTATTAAATATAAATCTTTGAAAAGCATTAACGCATGCTTAGCGAGGTCTAAAGCTATTAAATGGAAAAAGAATACGGTCGTGAGCAGTATTCGAACCTGCGCCTCCCGGATAAATACTCCAGGCGCTCTGACCACTAAGCCATCTCTACCTCTTAGTGGCCTCTTAGGTTATAGGCATTTAATATAATAACATTACTCTATCTAATTAGAATGCGACAAAAGCCTGGGCAACTTTTAAGTCACTGAGAATCATCATCATTGACAACCTTGTTCCACCCACTAGTGATTATAGGTTTTCTCCCTTTTGTGATAGGTTCCCTATTCCGAGTTAATTACATCCAAATCTTTCCCAGATCCTTTATATGTTAGCCTGCCAACTTCACTTGCCGTTTCTCGGTATCAATTCAATAATAGCCTTAAAATAATTTATAAAAATATGTACCTATTCTGAATTTAATTTCGTCATATGTTCACGTTGAAAACCTATTAAACTGCTTACGATTCACGAGTAGCAAGTTGAGTTAGAAACTAGTTACAAGCTAGAGAGCAGTGAGTAGGGCGTAGATAGTTTCGTCACTGAGCTATGAAGTATCCCAAGTGCAACTGCTAAGCATGAGGTCTTGGATTCGATCTTCAGGTCAGGCAAAGTGTTATTGGGTTTTTCTGTTAGGAAATTCTCAGTAGCAGCCTGGAGTTTGGAATCGTGCCCGGTAGATGCCAATAAGCTCACCACCTACATGGGACTTAATAACAGCATTGGTGAAATGTAGGTGTACAATTGTGTACACCTCTGCCTACAATGAATACAGGCGTGATGCTATGTAACTTTAGTACCAAGTGAGTTTCACTCAGTTAGGCGACTGAGCAACTTGCTAACAGATTTTTATTTATAACTGCGAGTAAGCGAGTGTTCTCATCGGCGATGGGTACAGCCAACTATAAAATTTTAGTACACGTATCTCTTTTAGTTACACTGAATCACAAATATTTACGACAGGTGAAGGTTTCTTGAGCGAGAAAATAATCGATAGTCCGTCGCTTGCTCTGGCGGCGGTTCAAGTTCACAAATAATTGGATTAAACTATTCATAATAAAGAGCTGACGAACTTCTACAACATTTATTGAGATAAGAACAATTATGATTGTAACACGATATCCTACCAAGTTTTCTTAGATAATGAAAATATCGATCTGAAGTATAAGTTTCGAAGAATATTGTTTACTTTCATAAATACTTATCGTTTAATAACCCGAGTGATTTATCGTGTACTAGTTGGTGCGGCGACTATATTTTGTAAAAGTTTGATTTTCTTTTGGACAGATTTTCTTGTATACTGTAATGTAAATCCTATTTAAGACTGAGTAGAAGTAGAGCCAGTTTTAAAGTTTCTAGACTTTTACAGTCATGGAGATTTCGTAGTGTGTGAGTGTCGTATAAATTTTATTTTTATGATAGCTGTCTCACCCCAGCTTTGTACGGTGATGATCATATTTTCTTGCGATTTCATTAAAGTCATATAAAATACTGGCTTTACTCCAAAAATTACACTAGATTAAGTAGGTACTCAAACCACACATTTAAACGATTTTGTTTATTAAAAAAAAACTGAATAAAATCCCCTTCCAGCATTTCCACTACATAATCAATTTGTTTAATATTTTATTTAACTTTGAAACTACGATATTAATATATCCGCCGATCGATAGGTACTTTAGGATCTTCTCTCTCTGTCTGGATTTATAGACTTTTACGGTTCCAGACAGCAGTTCGTAGTCGTAACTGCGCGTCGTATAGACGAACTAAGCACATACCCTTGTCGTCGGCGATCATAACTAGCAATTGTAAAACTGGGTAATTAAATTCGTTAAAGTTTTATAGAGTAAAAGTTTAATTTTTTAAATTCTAAAATCATTTATTTCTGTCCATTTAGATCATACCTAATTATGTTGTACACTTAAAAGTATAAATAAAATCACAATTAAAATTCTTAAAATTAAATCAAGATCAAATTATAATCATGACAATAAAACATGACATAAAATAAAATAATGATTAATAATACGTAATCATCTAATGATGATTAATGTACCGACAATTGAACCTGTTCGCAAATACGCTCAGGATGGGGTTGGAGGTGGTCTGGAGCCTGCGCCCCAGAGATTTACACCGCTTTCGCATAGTCGTGTAGAAACAGTCGACATCCCCGACGCGCTGCAGTGCCGGGGGAGCCCCAACTACACCCTGAACGCATTATTATACTGTACATGGAGAGCGCTGTACTGCTTCTGGGTATATGACCCCCACAGGCTGACTATGTAGATGGACGAACAAAACGCTCTGGAATGAGTTATTTTAACGGCCCCCGAGCAACGACAAACCTGCGGGCCATCATAATGGCCCTTACAGACAGCGCCCTCCGTTCCCTATGGATGTCCGCATCGTCCCTCAGGTCAGATGTCACGATATGCCCGAGGTATTTAAACGAATAGCACCCAGTTTCTAGACTACTGCACCAACCGCGCTATCAAACGGATATATTTCTAAGCATATGTAATTGAATGTAACAAAGGGTGTAACTCCATAAACAAATAATGCCTCCTTTAAGTCCACGATGCCTTCTGAAACAGTATTTAAAATTAGCTATATAACTAGCCCATTACTATATACTACGGCAAGGGCCTCTTTTCATACAGAGAAGGCACGAGCATTTGATCACAACGCTAGCTCACTGCGGGTTGGCGTTTTCAGACTATTAAGTCCAGGTTTCATTACGATGTTTTCTATCACAGTATCTCTGTGATGTCTTAGAAATTACATATGACATTGAAAAAGTCACATTGGTACATGCAAGATTTAACCTACTACCTGTGGCTCAAAAGGCGGACCCGTAACCACTCTGATAGTATTTTTTTTTATGTGTTAAGGACATTAGTACATACATACGTGTATATAATCACGCTTGTTTTCCATTGGGGTAGGCAGAGATTATCGATTTCCATTTCTTACATGATAAGTACTTATTGGAATTTTTTTAATAATTATTTTTATGTTCTGCTTCATGTCTTTACGGTATTTAATATGAATTTAACCGATACGCGTCAATATAATATGTGTAAGAGAAGTACATATTTATATTTCTGAATAAATAAATAAATAAATAGCAGTCGCGCTTGGGACCACTAGACCATCCAGGCCGATGCATTTATGATGTGTTAGGCGCGGTCATGAGGGGAGCGGACCCTGGTGGAATATATTTTAGTAGTATTTTTCCACCACTATAATATATAAACAGAAAAAAATAGTTTTAAAAATATTATTTACGTAAAAACTACACAACGTAGTCCTCAGTAGCTACTTTGCATTGGGCTCAATATTTTTTTTTTTTAATTATTGTGAATTTGTATTCATACACGACATGGTGTTAATTTACGACATCCACGCGGATCAAGTCGCGGGCACAGCTAGTAAATAAATAAACTAGTACTGTGAGAGTATTGTAGTCAATAAACTCCGCGTAATTAACTTCGCAGAAAGTAGAGTAACTACAGCAATATATGAAGGCTTAAATAATAAAAACGTTATGACCTCAAGTCAGTGTTATTTTCTGTTGCACAATGAAAATTTTCGAAGTTATGTAATTGTATTTCAATTTCAATTTATGCTTTCAAGCATTTTGTGTGTCCGATTTTTTTACTGAGCGCCAGCTAAAAGGTTTTTTAACAGTGAAAAAGTTAAGTAAGTAGCATTTTCAGTATGGAGTTGTTAACAAGTATAATAAAAAAAAAAAAAATGGAAAGTCTCTTACATTATTTATTTGAGTCGCTCAGTATTTTCTAACTGGATATTTATTGAGAAAAAAAAAATACGCACCGCATTGGGAACCTCTTTGAAGTCGGTTTAAAATAATAATTATTTCATTTTTTATACAAATAGCATCCACATACGTATTTGCAGTAAGTATCTTAGTTTATGATAGCAAAACAATCTTGGTGCCGATGCGTAAAATGACTATTCCATCTCATTCACCTGGTTCTCTTGGTCTGCTTTCTCTTATCGTGGTTTATGTGTTTTAACTGCCCGTAGACCTCTGACATATCTTTGCACACCTTTCTCAGAACATATTTACGGTCTGCTGATTTAGATACTAAACCAAAAGTAGGTTATTGACCCGTGATATTCCCAAATTAATATGAAAAGAGAACTCGGCTCCACCACAATATTATAATATTTCCTCTATACATCCTTGAAAAGAATTATCGACCTAATGTGAAAACAAAGTTATACTCGTAGAAAACACGAAATAGCAATGTGAATAAACATTTGTTTATTGGCATACTTTGGAATAAAAGACAGGGCCTACTTTGAATTATTTTGTTTACGTCTACGTGAGTGATCAAAACAAAGTTGTTTGTTGTTTTTTATTAAAACAGACGAGAGGCTGGGGCATTGATAAATATTATTCACGGGTTCGATGCTCGGGTCGGACAAAATGTAATTGGATTCTTGTGTTAAGAAATGGCACGATGGTGAGTCGAATTGTTGGACTCAGGAAATTAAGGACAATTACTATTTGTTTAAGATGTGATTTCAGTGAATCCCAAGAATTCCTTCAACGCCTTGTAAATATTAGAAAATTTGCTAAATAAATATTCTCCATATTGATTGCCTTAAAATTTCTTTTTCTTTTTCTTTTTTAATACTTAACCTTTCGGCTCAGTAACGTACAGATCTGTACGTTGTAACAATAAAAATCTATTGTGTCTGCTAATGACTGACGCAACAGCTTAATAACTTTTAACACATTTGGGCTGGAAGCTTTTAACGTTATAAGCTTTTATGAAACTAGTTAAACGACATTCTTCTGGTAATAAGGCCTTTAATTATAAATGTTTCAAGTCTCATTGAATAAATGACATAGGTATTATCTCAGAGTACGTGGTAAGATTTATACCTGTAAACGCCACGTATCGCCACGACATAGAAGGGATTCTTAGTAAATATTTTTTTTTGGATTAGTAAAATCCCACCTGACTGGAGTCAGGAAGTTGGTGGTGTGACACCCCCGTGCTTCGGGGAGCACGTAAAGCCGTCGGTCCTGCGCCTGATCTCTCTCCGGTCGTGTCGAGTTGCCGTCGTATTGAACTATGAGAGTGAAGGAAGAGGGAGTGCACCTGTGTTTGCGCGTACACTTGTGTACTATAATATCTCCTGCGTACTTTGCTTTGACCAAAATACGGTCTGGAGGAGTATTATACGTGGGCTCGACGAAGGGATACTATAATTTTAACTGTAAAGGAATTATAGTTTAAGGAAGGTTTATCTATAGAGCAGATATAAAGAGGGTAAAATAGTTTGGCAATGTCAAAGTAGTTTTTTTCAAGTTGTTATTTTGAGGATAAATACTCGGATATTTATTTAGTTGTTTACTATCTCTCTTTCCCATAGATTTGGAGCTTGTGTTATGTAACTTGCTACTATCAATTTGCGATGTCATAATATCGCTAGGGACAAAAAATTGCATGAGAGGTAGTTATTGAAAATCTTGATGATTATGACGAAAAATTTACAGGGATTCAAGATATGTCTTTGAAAAAGCATTAACGCATGCTTAGCGAACTCTAAAGTTACAATATTAAAAGGTCGAGATGGCTTAGTGGTCAGAGCGCCTGGAGTATCTATCCGGGAGGCGCAGGTTCGAATCCTGTTCGCGAACGTATTCTTTTTCCATTTAATATTGTAATTTACAGGGATATCGAACTCTTTTTTTTTATAATTACCGAATAAAAGGTACGAGTATTATGCGTTGAAAATCAATTAAGGACGTTGTTTTCATTTTGGACTTCTACCGAGTAAGAACCACACGGTCCTTTATTTACCTTTACTGGTATCTCAGAATACCAATCAGCTGTCAATGTTGTCACGTTCATAAATTAGCCCAATGAAAGTTATTAATTATAAAATAAATAAAATTTTCAACCTTGACATTGGCAAAATCATGGAATAACGATGGAGCGATAAACATAAATTACAATTGGTTTTTTTCTTTTGGAATGTTTTAAAAGTATTTTAAATACTGAAGGCTGTTATTTAGACATCAAATATCAAATAAAATGTCATGATAAGTTATCAAAAAATACTTTAAATAAAATTGTCCAATTCCATTGTTCCAATGTTTGATTTGGGACTCACCATGATTCTTTCCAAACAATTTTACTCAAGTTGTACCATCCGAAAACACGCTAAAAACGTGAAGTAAACTGATTTTCAAACCACTCTAAACCACCACTCCACGTGAATGTAAAATATCTTATTTTAAAGTTACAATATTAAACGGAAAAAGAATACTAAGAGGTCGAGATGGCTTGGTGGTCAGAGCGCCTGGAGTATTTATCGCAGTAGGCGCAAGTTCGAATCCTGCTCGCGACCGTATTCTTTTTCCATTTAATATAATAACTTTAGAGTTCGCTAAGCATGCGTTAATACTTTTCAATGATTTATCTTGAATATCTTATGTTAGTTTAGTCGGTCTGCATTATAATATAATTGTTGACACTAGTATCTAAAAATAAATAACCCTACATTTATATTTTCTCTGTCATCCCCTGAAAATGTTATTAGACAGTAAAGTATAGTAGCTAGGTGTGTACATACCACAAAGTTCATTAAAAAACAAAATTACCTACGAACGGATCCCTGCCCATCATTACGACTCCGCAGGGCTGTTACGGCTCCCCCAAAATCCCTATCAAGAGGGGCTCGTTCTAATTTAATTACGTCACTGATGACCTCATCATACTGCCCCTTGTTTTATTTAAACTTCCTAAAAGGTTATTTGAGTGACAATGGAAAATTGATATTGATGCAGCCTTGGAAATGTATGGGTTCGAGTTTTTGTTTTATGCTGTACTGGGAGGGCGAATACATTTATGTACGTATACGTTTCTTATTTTATTTGATTTCAATAAAGTTACGTTCATGTTCGATCGAGATAACAGACGATACTAGTAAAAAAAGTTTGACAGAACGTTGGCTGTCACACAGCTGTATTTATAAAATAATGAATAAGATCTGAGAATAGATATATTTTTGTAAAATAACTTTCATGAAACACATTAATATTAATGATTGTTTAACGATTATTACTCACGCGTATTCTTTGGGATTGTGAGTCAAACTGGCGACATCGCCGCGGGCTCAGTTCATGAATAAGGGCTCCGTTCGAGTTAGAAACTAGTCGGGCAATCCCGTATACGCATAAGTAATAACCGTTAAACAATAATTAATAAGAATAGGTATAGTATAGATACAGAATGCAAAATGCTGTACTGGGTTACGAGATAAAATCACTACCCAGATTTTTGGGGTATAATAATGTAAGCACCTATAGATACAAGGACACACAGATACAAGCTTTATATCATGCAAAAATAATGAATATTGTTATGTTGTTTTGCTGGGTTTAGTCAAAAGACTCGTTAGACATTGCTAAATCAAGATTATGACGCAGCGTTAAGATTAAAATGTACTTACTTATATTTTCACGTTCATCTTATCCATAATTATGTGGGGAAATTTTGGCTTATTTGCAACAAAATAAGAAAATAACTGGAGTGATTTTGGGCTAATATTAAGAACAAACCTCTCATTTTAGTTACCTGTCATTACCAGATTATAAAGCATTACAACTCATATGAGTAGTAACATTCTAATATTTTTAAAACCGACTGAAAACATGGCCGCCTCGTCGCAGCCGCGGCTCGCAATAAGTTGACAAAAGGAAATTGAATGTCGCGTGTCAACTGAGCGACAATACGAGCGCTATGGCCAGCGCAACTTTTACAATCGAGACATCGACAGCCTTTCCGTTGGCACTCTAGGAAACTAATTTTTTATTGTTTTTTGTTCAAAAATATATTGGAAATAACACTCTTTTTTGGGCAGTTGTGTAAAAAGCTGGTCTTGTAGCTCTGCGTCTGTGTAAAGGTTAATAGTATTTTTATCTGTGAGAGTTATCTGTCTTTTAAGAACACAATCCCGTTATCAATCGCAGTTGATTATTTATTATTATATTTTATTTGAGATATCTCAGAGTTCTCCATCAGTCCTCCGCCTGTCAGATGGGTTGATGAAACTCGGACACCAAGTTTCTAATGATATGATAATATTCTGAAATTATTACAAAGTATTAATTAAGAAACAAACTTTGTCGTATTTCTTATACAAGCCAAACTATAAACATAAATATTTTTATCAGGTACAACCAAGTGTATAGCTATATAGTGTTGTGTATAGCTATATAGTGTTTTCTCTACAAATTATTTAATAAAAATGTCAACTTCTATCTAAATGTATGTAATTAAGCTATATTTTTTATAGCTGTAATTGCAGAGAACACTTAAAATCACAGGTTGCAGCAAGTGAGATATAACAACCCGATAATTTGTGGCCATTTCCTGACAACATGCGATAGCTGTTAAATTATTGTTTACAAAATGAATCGTGAACGTATTGTTTTAAAATTTCTTTGAATTAAACCAGTACTTTATTTAACATTGTATAAAATTGAAAAACTTGTAAGTGTAATTTCTAGCATTATACTTACTTTGTAATCAAAATATAGGTCAATTTTGTCTACGACTCTATTGACAAGATCTCTATGTACTGAGTGAATATAAGTAATCATTATTGTTAGCTTACCTTTACGCTGGGGCTAGGCCAGGCCTTCAACCCATCTTCTCATTCTAAAACTCTCTTCCTGCAATACTATATTCACGTAGCAAAGAGTGATTAAAACAAATCTGTTTCAAAATAAGTTGTAAAAAACAACGCTTACAAAATTGTTAAAATACTTCCATTTCTAAAGCACCCATATTATAAACGCCGTTTTCGAGCATGATTTACGGCTTAACGCGCGTTTCCAAACCTTTGCAATTTAGTTAGTTACGTAATACGACATTGATCTTCGTTTGGCGATCAATGCTCTTAATTGCGAACGCGAAAAGGGTCATCAATCGCGTAATAGCTTTAAAACGTGTGCTATCATTGGTTCGGAGAATTATGTAAAAGAGGCGAGTTTGGCCGAACGCCAGGTGGCAAGCCGACACGTCACTAGTTCAACAGGTCTACCTAGTAAACCTGAAACATTGGCTTCTTGAAATTTTATTGTTTTGCAATTTATGACGTGTGAATCTTTTAAGTTTTGTTTACTTTACGCATTATCTTCCACTTAAAGTATTTTCTTCTGAGCCTAAAATTGATATTTATCATTAGAACAAGTTCTTATATCTAATCCATTTGATAATACTCTTATTTTAAAATAATCAAGTCTTTTCCTTTTTTAATATCACTATTTGTTTTAGTTTCAGTATCACACTAGTTGAATATGCTTGTTTAAAAAAATATCAATAGTAAATACTTAATTATTTGGTATTGATTTTTTTAATTATTCGTGTTCTCTATCAGCGGTATAATCATCTCTTTGAAATTGTCACGGTTGCAGATAACAGGCTGTGTACATAAATAATCTTACGTCTTTTTGTCATGAGGTAGGCAGAAACTATAGACCACCACCTGCTACTCCATTTGCTTCGTCAACGTTCATATAATCTGGTCATAGCGCGCTGGTAATCGTAAACTATAACGTTTTAGTTAAAGTTAGTTAGTTTAAAGTACATACGTAACTTTTCATCCAGTGAACTATGTTTTGTTTGACTGAGTTGTTTTGACTATTTAGCTAATATGTTACACTAATTTGTTTCAGCAAAATTTTGGCATGAGGTTTACAGTATAACATTGTATTCAATATACGCGATTAATAAAATAAAAATAAAAAAACAATAAGTTTTCTACTTAATAAATATGCTATTTAATCATGCATGGATTTACTCAAACGGAATATTTAAATCGCAACTTTAGTAGGAAAATAAAATTCCAACTCGCACGGAGTATCCTCTATCTTTGAAGTTGTAATAAATAATTCAAAAACTGAGTAGGTAGAGCTCATTGAAAATAACGAGGAAGCATGTAAGCCTATATCTTTTATCCTTATTACTTGAAGAAGGAAAAACAGTTTTATACTGGTTTAAGAATTGCTGTATTAAAGCTAAGCCTGCCTTTTGAGCTTTATTTCTTTTCTCTTTTTTTTAGGATTCCGTAGGTACTCAAAGAGTGCCAACGAAACCCTGTTTCTTATAGGGCTGTCTTTTTAACTACAATAGGTAGTAGTAATACCATGGTCTCTAAAATAATAGAAATTCAAAATCTACAATAAAAGTCAAAACAGGAGGGACATATGCATAGCCTTGATAAAAGCATGCATTCAACGTGTTTGTTCCTGTTCTGTCAAGAAAAACGTCTTTGTTCTGATTGTAGTGTACTCGTAAATCGTGCATTATAATAACAAAACTAGACTAGAGTCAGGAGCTAAAACATTTAAAAAAAAACACCCATATAATAATAAAAACTTGTTCTCGCGCGTCCGACTCCAGCCTGGTCGGTTTCTTTTTGAGAGAAAAGCAAACTGTTCGAAATGTTTTAAGCCGCTGTTGATTGATTCACTTTATAATGGGATTAAGGCTTAGTATTTTGTATACTTGTTTGTGTATCTTTGTGAAAATGTTTTCGCAAATATATCTAAGCATGTCCGGGATAGGCTGTAGAATAGAATAGGAGTTAACACAGCATATTAAAAAAAAATGTTTTTTTTATGTGATAGTGGGCAATCGAGCATACGGATCGCCTGATGGTAAGCGATTACCGTCGCGCATGGACACCCGCAACACCAGAGGGGTCACAGTGAGTTGCCGGCCTTTTAAAAAGGAGTACGCTCTTTTCTTGAAGGTTTGAAGGTCGTATTCTAACGGTTATAGTACCTAAATAAAACCAACATTAAGGCTCTTCGCCAATGAGAGAACATTTATTTTGGGTAGTGATTAGTAGTGAGTCACTATACATTACAATTTACTACAGCCATATAATCAAGGTAATAGCTAAGTCATGTTGTAGAGATCCCCTTCTACATGATCTTCCACTAACATTAAGCAGGTTTCCGGGATTGCAGCTGCATTCATTCACGGTGACCTCGGCAAACCAGAGCCTGGTTTGTCGGAGATATTGACGGTCCACAACATTTGTGCAAGCCGTGCAGGTGTGGGTGTGTGTATGTACGCACGCGCGCGCGCGCGATGCGTGTGTGGTGTTTGTGTGTGTGGTAATGCTATGGGTTGTTTCCTATCTTATTGTTTTTTTACAATTTGTTATTTTTGCATTAGGTATTTGATAAATGTATTTTGTTTCTTCTTTTTTCTATATAATTATTTCATGAGTGAAGTTGTTAAAACTCAGCCTGAATTGAAATTATTTTCAATAATTTCTGATTTTTACATTTAGTTTCATAGCCCGATTATATCCCATAGGATGTGATAGTAGACAGATCGCTAACTAAATGTTTTCGACCCCACAAAGAACATTAAGGTCAACGATACGAAATACGCTTGTTCTGAAAATGAAATGTTTCTGAAATCAAACAAGGCCGAAGTAATGAGATTTATAATGGAAACAACGATGGACGAAAACAAAATGATGATATTATTATTATTAGTAAAAATAATATTAGTTTTTTTTTTATTTAGTATCGATTTAACTAAAGGCCAACTAAAGCATTGTCTTTTACAAATAGTTACATTATGAATGAAACGGGACAAATTAAAACATATCAAATGTTAATAAAAACCAACAATACACTAATGCCACTTTAGTTGGCTTATACAGGAACAACCAGTTTCATGACTGTCATTTAATCATTATTACCTTGAAAAGATTGTGTATTGTGATGTTAGAGTTACAAACAACACAGTACACATCACTCACACATAGTCCAACCCGCCGCACAACACCACACTACTCAAACCCACCCCCGTACATAAACACACCTCCACTCTCGCAACACACACGTCATACACTGCATGTTATTTGTAAGTTCTTAGTATAGTAGTAATCCTAGTTGTATGACCGTTGAACTGACGTCAAAGGTCGTAAGTTCCATTTAAGGCTTAAGACTACTGAACTTTTCGAAGTCATGTGCGCATCAAAAGCTCATTATGACTTGCTTAACACGGTGAAGGAAAACATCGTGAGTTTACCGACACACCTAAGAGATGTTCTCGGTGGTGTGTAAAGCTATGTCAGAGGCCTACGGGTGGTTTAAATTCTGGCACTAGCTTGTTTGTCTCTTATAATTTTTTCTGATACTACACATATTGTGAAGGACACTGATAGCCATAATACAGGGACATCTAGTTTGGGTGCCAGTACTCAAAAACAACTTGTCTACTATTTATATCCTCAAATAAAATCTACCTACATCTATCTATCAATTTAGTTAAAATTAATTTATACTCTATCAACAAAGGCCAAAAAAAACACTTTCTGACCAGTAGCTTAGCACTGTTGCTGTCATTGTCACAGAACTAGTAGTTTGACACTACAAGTGCAAGATAGAAACAGGAGTATAGCTATGGGTGAGGGTAGCTCCGAAAGAACTGAGACAAAGGAATCGGTACAGGAGCCGGAACATTATTAATTTATTCCATCAAATCCTTATCGGCTCTGCGGAGCCATTTGATTCTGGAGCAGTACCGGAATCAAACCCTACACGGAGCTATTTGTTTTCGGAGTGGCACCGGAGTAAATAACTCCGCGGACCCATGTAATTCCAGAGCGGCACCGGAATATATAACTCCGCGGAGTAAATGGATTTCAGAGCGGCACCAGAATATTTAACTGTGCGGAGCTATTTGATCGCGGAGCGGCACGGGAATAAATAACTCCACGTAGCCATATAATTACTGAGCGACACAAGAATCAATGGCTTCGCGGAGTTATTTATTCCAAAGAGCAATTTGGCTCTTAAATTCTTTGGACTGACTAGGTCACTTGCTCACTCCTTATCGGTTTCGGTCGATACGAACGCAAATCGACGATCGATACGTTACTTTAACAGATTTAGAGTTGTTTTTTTTTTCTGTGGGATCCAGAAACCGATTAGGTAGCAATTTTTGAGGTAAAGCTAAGGAGCCAGAGGAGCCGAAGGAGCCAAAGTAATAATTAAGGTGACCTAAACTGTATACTTAGCAGTAATTATACTCGTCTATAGACTAATTACTCTACTTAGTTTACCTCGAATTTACTCTCTATAAAGCTTATTATTATATTACTTTGTACAAAGATCTAAATTTATACCCGATTTAAAGGAGTTTCTAAAACGCAATTTAGGTAATTATGACTCTCCAACAATTTTGACGTAGCAATTTTTTTTTCGTGGACAATTCATTATTTTGTCCTTTGGTTGAGAGACCTTTTTTAACTAAGTTTTCCTTTGTAAATTTACTTTGTAGTTGCTCAAAGTTGATGTAATCACTGTTATTTTTGATATTCCTGGTTATGATGTTTTTACTTTTAAGTCTACGATGTGCGAAGTCTAAAACTAAGTTGCAATTAACGCTTAGTTTTAAAACCAAGTTAATTTTTCTATTATTTTAAATAAACTGTTTCTGAATTTCCAATTAAATAAGTAAATTAAGTTGAGCTAACAAAAAATAAACAACTTTATTCTGATTATATTGCGTATAATTAGGTTTTGTTTATATAACTTTAATAGGGATACAATTTAATTGTTTAAGCTTTTCTTAACTATTTTTGAATTAAAGAGAAACCTTTCAAACGCATTGTTGCATGCGTAGCGAACTCTACAGTTATAAATTTCCTTAGAAACCGTACTTTTACGTTATGTTTTTGACCGTATTTATTCTTTCTCCCGGATAAACGCCTGGAGTATTTATCTGGGTGGCGCAGATTAAAATCCTACTCATGACTGTATATTTCTTTCCACAGAAAATTATAACTTTATATTAAAATTACTTTCTGGTTTAAAATAAATGTATGCCTAGGTATCAATAGGATACCTAGCCATACATTTCACAGTCGATAATAAAAATTTTTGTATTAACAAACACTCCTCAGATCGCTTTGAACCTCACTTGGCACCATTTTAGTACATTTTTGTTCCAACAAAACAAAAGTGAGCTGTAAATCAGTGACGTCATAATTTCAGTGACGCGGGCTTGCCTTCCGGCAGCGCACCTGAGCCGTTACGGCGCCGGATTTGTTTTATGTGGATGTACCTATATTTTGTTTGTATATATGTATGACTAAGCTTCCATAATTTGAGAAATATGAGTACTGCAGAGATTGTTTATCTCGCTGTTGAATACGTACATATTGAATAGCAGGAGAAAGGTTTCCGCAGTAGTTATTTATATTTTACCAAGATCAATGAGATATTGGCGTCAATTCAAACGAAGCTAAAATTAATGCAAGTGCTGTCTTTTTCTAACAGTTACAACGGGACAAATTAAGAAACGCCATTTTATAATTTAGTCGTGTCAAACAAAAATCTCCAAGCATTTTAGAGGCACAATTTTAGATGGCTCCTAAAATTAGAAAAGCCAACGTAGCATTTTATGGAGACTCTGGGTTGGCTAAATCAGAATTGATTCCAATAACTTAACAAACATTTCGAAATTGATTCCTTTTACTATTTAACTGTGACGGGACAAATGAAATGACGTCAAAATAAAATGTGTATTTTAGTGGCCACCAATAAGTGTGCTGACAAAACATTTTCTTCAATATGAGGCTGGCTCTACTTAAGATGGAATATTTTAAATTTTAGGTTTACCAACACAAACTTAGGTATACTTACTTAATATCTCTAGCGTATACTTCTAAGATAATAAAGTATGTCCACGTAGAAGAACTATTCCTTCTACACATAGACATACATTAATACTTCTATATCATTCAGATAACGATTTATATGAAGCTTAAAAAGTCCAAATGTATTTAAGTTTGTGCTCGTGACTGTAGATGTCTTATCTACTAGTAGACACAATCTTAACGTAGTAGATACAATCACAGACTAACGGAGACTCAAAATTTCTTACTAAAATTAAATAAACTACAGTACGTGCGAGTGGGAATCCTCTTAATATATGCAAAGCGTAACATGCCTCCTACCTACCAAAAACTAGATGAAAACTAACCCCAACTAATTCCGAAAGCTTTCACTTCTATTAAATAGCTAATACAAAATGTTTTAATTTAACTAAACCTGACTCAGCGGTAACCTAAACTAATGTACGCGATTTAGTTAACTCACAGTTTCTAATACACGGGCGAAAGGATTACTATCGTACACACTTGAATTATAGATTAGAGAATAATGTATTCAATGGATGGATTAGGATGTTAATGTATCGTGGGTTGCCAGTAAAGAATAGGCCACCCGAAACTGCGTGGGTGTCGTGAAAGTAATAAAAAAAAAAACTGTTGGCTCGCTCATTAGCAGACACAAAAGATTTTTATTTTTATTGTTATGAAGTACGTATTTGTACGTGGGTGAGCCAAGTCGTGAGCCGTGGGTAAGGGATTATATGTCAAAAATATTCTGTTTTTACACAAAAATCCAAATAATGGAGTTTTATATTTTTGGGTTCATGTATGTATAAATATATGTATGTATGTTTGTGAGTTTCTTTATGCCACCATAAGCTTCTAAACGCTTAAACAGACTAAGATGTATTGAGTATTGTTAGAATCCTTCCATTGTCCCGGGTAACACAGGTTAGTAAGATTTAAAAAGAAGTTATATAGTGACTGTGGCCAACCAAATGGTGTGAAATAAAAAAAGTTCACACCTTGCAAGTATACGCAAGTGCCCACATCTGAAAGTGAGATTATGGGTGCAATACCAGGGAAATATTATAGGGAACTTCTTTGAGTATAAACAAAAAATAAAAACCGCCTTCCAAAATCTACTACCTACACTAAAAAGTTTAAAATAATATCAAAATTTGCTTATAATAAAATAATTTTAAAATAACAATATATAATAATAATCTGTTAATTTTGCAGTCGGTGCCTGTACTGGGAGAGGGTTATTGTTTTCCTCTTGTTAGTCACTTATGTTCGTTGTGCTGTGGTTATGTTACCGGCCTTTGTATCTGGTTGTAAACCCCACATACATCAGGCACCGACTCCAAAATTAACAGATTATTATTATATATTGTTATTTTAAAATTATTTTATTATAAGCAAATTTTGATATTATTTTAAACTTTTTAGTGTAGGTAGTAGATTTTGGAAGGCGGTTTTTATTTTTTGTTTAAAATTAATTTTTTTTAGTCTTTTTAGTTTTAAGTCTAATATATATATTGTATAGGTCATATATAAGTTTGTATACTTCATAAATAAGTTAATTTAGTAATTTAATAATATGGGTAGGCCTTCGAAAGCCGCTAGGACTTAATAACTGCATCGGTGAAATGTTTGTGTACAACAGTGGACACTTCTGCCTACCCCATCGGGCAATACAGGCATGATGCTATGTATGTATTGAGTGGCATGAACTATACATGAACATGCGATTACAGCAATTGCGAGTGATTTGCTGTGATTTATTGAAGAGTTCCATTGTCTAACTTGGAATATCTTCATCAGATCTTCACTAAATTGAAATGGGACCACCTCTGGGGACTACTCTTACAAACAAATATATCGACGGACATACATACAAAACAAGGTAGCTACTGTAAAACGTTGAGGAGTTCCCTTGACTGTCCTTCGTCTTCATCATCAGACCCCTAATGACAGTCACAACTTATCTAGGTGTAAAGTTCTCATCAATACAAATTAATCAAGCCCAAACACCAGGTAATTGCTGTAAATCGTTAAAGAGTTCCCTAGATCGTCTTTCGGCTCCATCATCAGATCGACTCCAGACCTTCATTAAATAGTAGTGCTTTAAAATACTTAATGAAAAAATTAACAAATGCACTGGTCGCCCCTACGATTTTCGAAGGTTTCCCTCGATTTCTCGGGGATCCATCATCAGATCCTGGTTTCCTTACCATGGTACCACCGTTGGGATATCTTCATTCCAACAAAAAAAGAATTATCAAAATCGGTTCATAAACGACGAAGTTATCCCCGAACACACATAAAAAAAAAAAAAAAAAAAAAAAAAAATATACGGTCGAATTGAGAAACCTCCTCCTTTTTTGGAAGTCGGTTAAAAACCGTTTGTATAGAGCTCGGTACCTGGCAAAAGGTTCAGCACCAAGTGTAACTACATTTTGAAGTTCATAAGTGCTTTTAAAAGGATCAGTCATGTGAAATAAATATATTGATTCCGCCTTTGACGTGACCGTGGAACTTATATCTATACATTAATTAAAAGAACATTCTTTTGTATTATAATGTTCATTAACAAATATTTAATGTTCAGTAGGTAGCTACAAATAATGAGCTTTGTCTTTGAGACCTACGCACGTGTAATTATAAAGCGTTCTCATAGCATTAAGTAATGTGACGTACTCGTTTTATCTCGCGTGTGAGCGTACCGCTTCACATAAATTACGTCGCTTGCGTACCGCCAGATTAGGGCAGAGCCTTGTGATTGCGACTACGAAGTGCGTATGACATCATTATTGACACATTCTGCGTGTAAAAAGTTTGATTAAAGCTTGTCCGTGATACTTGGTTTTACCTTTTGATCCAACCGAAATATGTAGGTACACAATATATATAAAAACTAAGGCAGGTATAAGTGGAAATGCCGTAAGGGGATGCCCTAGAAGGATATACCCTGACCTTATACAAAAATACAACAAACATTTAAGTTTTTTACAAACAAACATTTGGTAGGCGTACAAATAATAAACCCTTGTTTTTCAGACCTACGCTCGTGTAATTATCAAGCGTTTCCATAGCTTTAAGTACCTACTATGACGTCACACGTTTATCTCACGTGCGAGTGTAGCGCTTCGTAATAAGTTACATTGCTTGCGTAGGTACCTATTGCTAGAGTATAGTGGAGCCTTATGATTGCGACTAGGAAAGGCGTAGGTATAGGTAGGTATACATGGTGAATTTTCAAGTTCGGGTGGATGACCAAATTCGAAACTATAAGGAATAACGAAAAATGCTCAAAGGAGGCTCGGGCCCGATTTTGATGGAAACAAAAACTGCATCAGTGGATTAAAAAATATATTATCACATCGAACCCGAATTTTGGTATCAAAACACATCGTTTTACCCTTTGGCTTAGCCACGTACAAATACGTACTTCATAACTATAAAAATAACTATAAAAAATAAACTATAAAAGCTTGTATTCTCAAGAGGGTAGGTGGAAATGTGCACTGTCGCACACCCACATTTTATAAATGCCATATAGGTTACACTGCCATTAATGGCCACAATTCCAAACTCCACGCTTCTACTAGTAGTTTTCTAACTGAAAAACCCAATAACATTGCCCGACTCGGGAAACCAACCCAGGATCTCACGCGCAGTAGTCACGCTTGCGACCACTAGACCAAAGAGGCAGTCAAGGAAGTTATAATGTAATTAATTTACATGTTTTCTCAAAGTCGATTTTGTGTGTTTTGGATTGGAACATGCGACTTTTGACTTGCCAGTCCAACGGTCATATCCCTAGGCTATCATCATATTTTCATTTATTTGTGCATTAATTTATCTCAAACTAGCTGATTCCAGCGACTTTGTCTGCTCGACTAAAGGTAGCCTATATATATAAGGTATGTCCATCCCCAAGATACAATATATCCTTGCCAAATTTCATTACAATCCGTTCAGTCGTTTAGTCGTGAAAAGTAACAAACAAACAGAGCTACTTTCTCTTTTGTAATATTAGTATGGATTGAGTGACTTAACACTGAAATTATTATGTGTAGCATCAAGTTATATGCTTCTCGATGCCAGTAAACAGTATTAGAATATACCTATCTTGAAATGATCGCGCTATGCGGCTACTGCATGCCATAATTACTGTTGGACGCATACCGTTTAATTAAAGGGGAGTTAATGGACGCTAGACGGCTAGATGCAACTTGTAATAATAGACAGTTATGGACATAGTTGGAAACCATTAATTCTTTTTTTTTGTGTAGGGCATCTCGCAGGTCAGCCTAGGAGTTTGTCGACTACTTAAACGGGCTTTCCTGTGGTTGCCTTAATAATTTTAAGGCCCTCAGCCAGGGCATTCAATTTATAAACTAAGTGACAACACGCTAAGGCCACCCCCTGCGGGGTTCGGGCGTTTTGTTGCTTTTTATACGATGCCTATTCTATACATTGTATTATAAAGATCTATGACAGTCGTTACGGGTAGTCAGAGGCCTGAAAGTCTGACAACTAGCTTTACCACGAGACATCGTGTTACCCAGTCACTGGGTTGTTAGGGTCAGAGAGGCAACAACATTGTTGAAATTTTTATCTGTCTTTATGTTTCGCTTAAAGTTTGTCTCGAATAGGCTGCAAAATGGCTTAAAGAATCTATATAAATTTTAGGTATTCTACTAATATTACAATACTCACTTAAAATATTGTGTAAGTTTCGTTTTAATATTTTAAAAGATTTAGCAGATATATAGCACGTGGTAAGTAATATTTATTTATCTATTCACTGCCAGTTAAGCTATCGCAACCATCGCTACCCAGAAAAATCGTTTCACCTTTTTAATATTATGACGTCATCGTCTTCTATTCAATCGTTAGAGAGTGGCTGAATATAACTTTAAGTTCGTTCTCAATAACTGATAAAGTCCACAAAAGTAAGTAAAAAGTAGACTAGTATCATTTTATATGACAGAGCTATAAACTACGTCGACAAATCGATTCAAGTTCGTCTGTGCCACAGAACTTTCCATCGTAATACACACGACTTCTATACAATTACTACGCCGCTAGTCAAAGTATATGCTACTTTAAGCTTTATCAACACGACATAAGACTCATAGAAGCATGTATTGTACCTAATCCTGAATGATATACTACAAGGAGAATTTGTTTATACTTCAAGTGAATTGTTTTCTAAGTAAATATACTAGACTGTAATAATGTACGTGTAATTGTTCAGGATAATTATGTATGTATATTTGTAATGTTACAATTTTATTACTGTTGTTGTTTACAAGTAATTCTCCAAAAGTTTTCATGAATATTATGTTATTATGATAGGCGTTACGAGGATTCTAAGTTTGGGGATCTGACGAATATATCATCACGCCTGTATTCCCCTAAGGGTAGGCAGTAGTGTACGCACTAGTTGTACACCCACATTCCACCAATGCTGTTATTAAGTCCCATGTAAGAAGTGGAGAGCCTTAAAATTATAATTTATGTGAAAAAAGAATACGGTCGCGAGCAGGAGTCCAACCTGCGCCTCCCGGATAAATACTCCAGGCGCCTTGACCATTAAGCCATTTCCACCTCTGCTCACAACCGCGAATTCTCCATCCACATTTTAATACGTCTTTTGGCGACGTCATTGCTACTATTCAGTCCCTATACAGGTAACCGAACCGACACGACTAACTTTGCAGATAATACAATGTCGTAAAGATGCAATTATCATAACAAATATAGGCAAATCTTTGAAAAGCATTCACGTTAGCTTAGCGAACCTTAAATGAGCCTATTGCAATTGCAATATTAAATATTGAACTATTATTGAGGCACTCGTAGCTAAGTTACAGCCGCACAGATAGAGTGATCGACGTTAAGCTGCGCTTGAACCCTGTGTGCCTCAAAGAGCAAGTTAAACCGTTAGTCCCGATTGTCAAAGATACGTCAGGCATCTGCCAGAAAGTCTGACAACCAGTCTCACAACGAGATACCGTATTACCCAATAACTGGGTTGTGGAGATCAAATAAGAAGTCACTCCATTTAAAATGAGGAATTCATCTAGTGTAATCAAACCTTTCTTGAAATTAGCAGATATTTCCTTGAACATGTAAACGAATAAAAAACAGACCAGTAATAAAAATACTTTTTCTCATATTTCCTCCGGATTGTGAAGAGGCTTCCACGAAATTTGAATAATTTTATTTAATAACTGTGACGCTCGGCCTCGTTCTTCAGAATAAGAAAGGACGAAATAATATATTAATAGAAAGCAATTTTTGTTAATAATAAAATGCGTTGATGGCTTGCCTTGGTTGATCTGCCATGCCTCGGAAAGCACGTTACACCGTCCACACCGTCGGTCCTGATTGTCATATGAAGACTCGAAGGAATCAGTACTGGAGTAGTTTTAGCGGGCGTACCCCTCTCGCCATTGGCATATGATTCCCAATCATATAAAGGTACCTTTTACCAGTATGGTTAAAATGATAGTACACGCTTTTAATCGTGTATTATACAATTTTTGTTTGTGTTTAGTTTTTTTTAATGTATTTTAATACTATTAATGTAATGACGAGAGTTATTTTCGCTTTAGTACAAGTTATTTTGTGCTTGTGACCTCTCCCCCCCGCCAAAAGTGGCGAGAAAATTTGTTCGATATTTATTCAGAAGGCATCTCCAGTCTGCTCCTATAAGTATGAAGATCTTTGACAGTCGTTGCGAGTAGTCAGAGACCTGAAAGTCTGGGTACCAGTCTAACCACAAGATATTGTGTTATCTAGTTACTGGGTTGTGGAGATCAGATAGGCGGCTGCTCCATGATAAATACTGACAGCCGACCCCAAATAAATGGAAAAAAAAAAAAAAAAAACGATATAAAATATGCAGCCATATGTTTAAATACGTTTATGATTACTGTTAGTGATGATGTTGTCTTTGGTGCAAGACGGCTGCCAAATGTGAATTACTGGGATCGGTTCACGGATGGGGTAAACTGTTATTGCCTTTTCTGTTAGAAAATTCTCAGTAGCAGTCGGATGATTAAAATTAGATGGCAATAGGCTCACAAATTATTCACCAATAGCCTTTATGTCCAATACAGATGATTTAAATAGGGTGTGTGGTCTATGAGATTTTTCTTAGATAGGCTTAAGCATTGCTAAAATGTTGGCGTAAAATAGCCCCCGGATACAAGCGAGGTGCTATGTTATTAAGTAAAAATATCGGCCGCCATTATTTTGATGTAGAGCGTAGACACATTGTTACGTAAATTTTCACAGTCTGCAGCATCTCTTAATCCAATAAAGCTCAAGAGTTCTTGTTTACGTATAATTTATATAGCAAGTGGGTTATTTTTGTTCTATATATGTAGTTCTGACATATGCCATGTTAAATAAATACATACATACATACAATCACGCCTGTTACCCATTGGGGTCGACAAAGACAATTTCCATTTGCTACGATTCTGATACACCTCTTTCGCTTCATCTATGTTCATTAACTTCTTCATACATGCTAACCGATTTAGGTGGCTCCTGACCTGTCCTTTTTTGAGAACGTTTGCAATTTGATTGCAGTACGTTCCATCGTTACATCGAGGTCGGCCTGCATCGACTCTTCCATCCTAAATAATTTTATAAAATATTTATATTATATTTATTTTTATATTATATATTTTTATTCTGTAGAAATTTATTACAAAATTTTAGTAAGCCTGAAACAAATATTAATCGACTAAAAAGTTAGACTGCAATTTTCCAATAATATTAATCCCTACTCATCAATCCATATCTTATCTCAAAGTTAGACGGTTAGAGGTCACTGATGTAACCATATGACGTATTAAACATTCAAGAAAGATTCGCATAAGTAAACAAAGATCGCAATTACTTAATAGGCGAAGCACAAAATCCTTATATAAATAAAAAATAATAGTATTTTTCAAACACACTTTCTCGTAAACTGTCTCTTATTGCACCGCTTTTAGTTTCGTAATGAAACTTAATACGTACGGGTGGTTTTTACTTTAAATTACACTAGTGCGGAAAATTGGCACCTCCGTCTGTGAGTCCCCTTCCACCTGCCTTCTGCGCTCGCATAGACCAAGCTCGGAGTACGAATAAAGAAATTCGCACGTCGTTTTTATTATAACATGTATATATAGTATATCATATCCATAGAATGTCCATCTAATTATATTATTTTATATCCTCGCAAGTGGAAAGAACTTGGAAAACGTCGTATGCGACGCGTGAACTATAATCATTACAACGTCTCGGAACTATTTCTACCCTCGCCTATGGCTCAGAAGCAATTCAACCTCGTCTTGGTCGAATTGGTCATAACAGTCCAATTTAGGTATGTACTACTAGTACAGCAGGTTTTGCCGATAAATTTTCTTTCAATTTTGAAATTACCCATAATATCGCTCCCATATTTGCACGTACCTACTTGTTCTAACAATCCAAGACCTGTTCACCTAAATCCTATATTATGTCTGCATCAATAGCGTCTATAATACGGTATCGATTTCCTAATCGCCTTCCGTTAATATGCCATTGTGTTGTATTCAGCAGGGAATGAGATGTACAAATCAGTAGTTCGCAACTACCCACCTATTGTTGCGAACTCCAGAGAGAAATATTGTTTGACAAATCCATTACTAGTTGATTGTCTGTTTTGTTGGTAGAATAGTCATAGGTTTTGTATAGCAGAGGAAATTTGAAAATCTCAAAGCTTTTTGTAGCAGTTTGGTGAAGTAGACTTATTGATTATAGCTTGTTTACCCTCATCTTAATTATGCGGTCTTCGGTGTGTTTCCCATATGACAAGGTCTAAATTGAACCACAATCAAACAAAATAATTAAAAAAAGTGTTTTTTTTTAACTGTTCTGCATCTACTCTAAAAGTATAATATCAAACTAATTTCCCGCCAAGTTTATGTATGTTTTTCTCCGTAACTGCTTAATGTATTTTATTCCGAATTTCACAGATAGTGTCTGAAGAGAAAAATTAAGTATCGGGTAGGCTTTTTGTGGACATCTTGAATACACTTTATAAACTCGAGAATAAACAGCTGTTGTCTGTCCAAGCTCTTTGCTCATAACCCTACTAATAACCATGTGTTTTATTTTACCTAGTTTGCTTTAAAATATTACCCATAGTGTTATGTTATAATAAAGTAGAGCAAAGTCTGGACACGACTTAAATAAAGTAACTGGTAAGACAGTTAATTTCAGTTGACTAGACTTGATAAATTATGAAACAACCTTTTTTATGGACCGTTTTATTATTAATTAAACCAGTACAATTATTGATATATATCTAACCTATTTAATAGACTTATTTGCTACTAAATACACACTTTATATATCTAAATTAACTATTATTAAAACTAAACCTATTTAAATAATTAGAAAAAAAAAAACAATTATTTAAATTAGAACTATAAGAGAGCATCGAAAAATTCATCCGCGTCGCTGTCAACTGGGAGTGTACCCAAAAGGCTGGCAGCATTGCCACGTTGGATGGCAATGCTGATTCTTTGACCTAGAAATAACCCAGCCTTCTGGTCACGCGAAGTGTCGACCAGTCTCCGAGAAATCTCTTTAAACAGGAGTTTCGTTTATTATTTGTATATATGGTTTCATTGTTTAGACAATAATTCTTACTGTATTTATTTATTAGCTCTAACAATTATTATATCAACTACCTTAAATATTTTTTTTTATATTCGATAAGTATCGTTCACTTATGTATGAATTATTTACAAAATAAATTGAGAAATACAATATTGCACCGACACTAATTACTTAATACCGGTAGTAATTAGTGTCGGTGCAATATTGTAAGCAGCTCAAAGATATATGTATATTAAAAGCTAAGTGGAAGAGGTCGTTCACGTCTATCGGTTGTCAAATTTATTGTATGTTATAAAATATCACAAACGGCCAGCACTGATGCGATGAGTGCGATGACATCGGACACTTTCCGAGTTGGGAAAATAGTTTGGATATAGCTGTTGCGTCAGTCATTAGCAGACACAATAGATTTTTATTGTTACAACGTACAGATCTGTACGTTACTGAGCGGAAAGGTAACAGTAACCCGGAGTTTGATTGCAACAAAATGGTGAGTTCGAATAGTAGATATCTATTTTTTTTTAAATGAGTGGGTATACAAAAATAATTTAAATCAGTTTAATTTATTTTTATTCTTAATAGTCTTGCTATTGACCGCCATCTCAGTGACAGTTGATGATAGAACATGCTTGCCCAGCGGAAACCTGTTCACATGAGACTTGAAGACCACCAGTTTATCGCTATCAGGAAACACAGGTATTCCACTCCTTAGCGTTGCGCACCATAGAATATACTTTTGCATTACTCTTCGCAAGAATACAGTAGACGTATGCATGATTAATTAAGACAGAAATATGAAACAGGTGCTAGGTTAAACAGCCTTTTTTTCGTGTGTGGATAATCCCATCCAACGCTGTGCACGACTTCTAACGACTAAAGACCGCACGATGCTCTTCCAATCTTTACCGGGGTCCCGAATTTGCAGCTGCATTTGCCATATCCACAGCAGGTTAAGGTCACTCGAAAGTAACGATGGACCCCGTGACTAGACCGCAGGCCACAGTTCATGTTGGTCGAAGATCATTGAATGGTCCCCATGGCTTGGAGCCTACGTTAATTAATTATTGTTCAACGGTTATTACTCAATTACATTCTTCGGGATTGCCCGACTAGTTTCGAATTCGAACGGAGCCCTTAGTCATGAGCTGAGCCCGCAAATAAGGGGTCCGTTCGATTTCAAAATTAGTCTGGCAATCTCGAAGAATGCACGTGAGTAATAACCGTTGAACAATAATTAATATGAATGTGTCTCACAGAGTTATTATACAGCCTATGTAAATGCATAAAAAGGTTAAAAGACTATTAAGTGTTACTTAATCTAATTTAATTTACTCACAGAATCGTGTAGATTTCTCATAAAAATATCTATCTGAACAACAAACATCAGAACGTACCCCTAAGTAATAACTATTCGTGCCCTCAGACTGAAAACTAACACAACAATAATAGCTCGCATCATTTGGCATTATCTCAGACAATTCATAAAAGCGACATTGCGAGGCGGGCGCCGTTTTTCATATCTGTGCAAATTTAACTTACACGGTGGAATGTAAAATGCAAATTGTAGAATTGTTCTTTGTCGGAGCCGCGCTTTGCACTGTACTATTATTATTTTGGAAACCATCTTAAATTATACTGCTGAGCATGAGATCCTGGGTTCGGATCCCAGAACGGGCAAAGTGTTATTGGGTTTTTCTGTTAGGAAATTCTCAATAGCACCACGTAGTTTGAAAGTGTGCCCGGTTCATAACAATAGGCTCACCACTTATTACATGGGACTTAATAACAGCATTGATGAAGTATGGGTGTACTGTATAGACCTCTGCCTACCCCTTCGGGGAATACAAATTAATAGTCAAAATTACTAGTAGTAATTGCATATGAAAACACTTAAGTTTATAAAAATACAGATAAATCTTTCAATCGCAATAAAGCATGCGTAGCGAACTCAAAAAGTTCAAAGTTATAAATTTTCGTGTGGAGAAAAATACGGTCGTGAGCAGGAGAGGTCGAGATGGCTCAGTGATCAGAGCGCCTGGAGTATCCAGGAGGCGCAGGTTCGAATCCTGGTCATGACCATATTTTTCTTTCCATAAAACTTTACGACTTTAAAATACTTGAGCTTCTAAAAAGTAGCTGAATGCGAGTACGCTCTTAGCAACGTTATTATGGACCTCCTAAAAGTTTCTTTGTAGTAAACATGAATTTAAATGCAGTATGTATTCACAAAGAGGACGAAACTTTGTCCTGCTTAGCATGTGGGTTATTAAATTTGTTACCGTATTTTTTCATTACAATGATGACGGGTACACCCTTTATTTAAATTGTAATGTTTCTTTCTGATTTTAGGTAAAAAATAATGTTTTCGCCGTCAGTTGGGGCTGGTCTTCTCTAAACTGTCATGACAACGTTTTGAATTGTAACTAGACTCTATAGACTTCACATTACATTGTTCTCACATATGATTTCTATATTATAAATATAATGTAACCAACAATATTGAAATTGTTTGATCACTTAGTTAAAGTTGTTGATTTTCTTCTTCTTATCGTGTCGTTGATGAACAACCTAGTGTCAGAGTTTAAAACACCCGTAGGTCTCTGACATGGCTTTACACACCATCGAGAATATCTCCCAGGTGCTGGTTTCAAAACAAATAAATAAGCAAAAAAAAAGTGTTTACAGATTAATCTTTGAAAAGCATTGACGCATGCTTAGCGAACTTTAAAGTTAGAATTTTTGTGGAAAATTATATTAATCTGCTTACTTACTTATATGCTTCCGACCGTATGCGCTTTTCACAAAAAATTATAACTTTAAAAATTCATAAATTTTAAAAGATTTATCCATACCAAAGCAGTGTAATCACTTGAATCCAAATACAAAAGCGGTTAATCTATATCGATGTAGAATCATAATGGATTCTTGTTTGAAAGGGCAACTACGATAATTACAGCAACGCAACGCCAGGATTATTTGCTAATGGCTCCGATCATTCGATAGCGCCAGTGGGCCGCGTAATATGCATAATGGCTGCAATTTCATTATTACTTGTGATAATTATCTGTGGTATTCGGCAAACAGATTTTGTTTTCTATATGGGTATACTTTTGTTTAATTATTGTTATAATGATAATTCTATATAAACAAACACCCCTTCGATCGGCACTCAGAGCTCTTATAGTGCCGATCTACGTGGACTGCGGGTGGCGGACATGGGTGGTTCGCCTCCCGACCAGCGCAGCGCCAGGCCCGAGATGGCCATGCACCACGACTGCAAATATAATAGTACAAGCTAACTGTGGCCAGTCTGCACAGACCCTAGAGTGTTCGCTGATATCCCTTCAACGGACCAAAACCGACCGGTATTGCGGCGATTGCCGCAACGAACTTGGGACCTCGGTAAAGGTTAGAGAGGGATCGTGTAGTTTTTAGTCGGTAGGTGACAACGTCGAAGGCCTTCTCCTCGAAATAAAAATTGTTCAACCCAGCTTGCAATCGTAGGTATTTTTCTATCCACGAAGTATGATAATTACACTATTATGAGAACCTTAAGTAGGTTAAATACATAGAGATAGAATAGAGAAATATAGATAAATATTCGAAAAGCATTAAAAGCTAATGCTTTAATTAATATTAATGCATAGCGAACTCTAAAGTTATTTATTTATCCATACATCCTGGAAGACTTACAGCTAATTCTGACACTTTACATTCTTGAACAGTAATCTGACAGCCAATAACAATGTTATAAACATAAGTTTGTTAATGTAACTACATCTGTACGATATTGTACTCGTAATAACTGCAAAGTTAGCCGTGTCGGTTCGGTCACCTGTTTATTGACTGAATAGAATGTGGAAGAAGAATTCGCGGTAGTGAGCAAAGGTAGAGATGGCTTAGCATTCAGAGCGCCTGGAGTATTTATCCGGGAGGCGCAGGTTCGAATCCTGCTCACGACCGTATTCTTCTTCCATAACTTTACATAAATAAGCATAAATTTAGGGAAAATTTTCATGGGTCATATCGGGATTAAAAGGGTGTCACTGGCCTTATAAAAAAGAAAAAAAAAATTGTATGCAATTTTTTATGTTAATAATGTTGATATTTATAATTTAAATATAAATGTATGAAAATATTTAAAGTAAAATCTCATTAACTAAATGTAAGTGTAGCCATTAGTCTAAAATTTGCAGTTATGTGTACATTCACTACAAATCAAGACTATCTAGCTAATGTATTGACAAAGATTAACACTCGACTAAAATAGGTAGGTACCTTTATCGACTCTGATATCCATTACAATTCAATCAGAACCTATTGATAATAACAATCATGGTAGCTACAATGGTACCTAAATCACGATAATGGGTGACATGGTCTAACACAATTTTTGAATGCATTATAGTTAGTCAAATGGTTCGGCATGACTCTTTAAAATACGCATTTATAAAAGAACTAGTTACACCCGGCCACGCTTCACTGTGGCTAAGTTTTATTTTATCTAAACCTTCCAAGGCACTTGGAACATCTCGTTTTTTATTAAACTTCGGAACACCGCTAATTTTTTTTTATGAATTTAGATGGTCGTTATATAGAAGATAGAAATTATTTATTTTAGTCTCACTGCAGAGTAAACTTAAACTAAAACAGTAGATAATATGTAAGGAACACATGAGCACCAGAAAATTAAAAATAATAATAAAAAAGTACATAACTTACATACTATGTAGATGCTAATTAATTTTCAAAGTTTTGAGTCTTGCGAGTACAAACATACGTAGACAGAATTTTTATAATTGAAGATTAGCCAGTCATATTGTCACGGAAAATTTTAATCAGACTGAATAGTTTCATGTTATAGGAATCACCTATTATTATGACTTTATGAATTGTGCTTTTGTAATTTAAAATGTTTACTAAATCATCATCATCAACCCCCTGCCCTTATCCCAATTTATTTAGAGTCGGCGGAGCATGTATAATCCTTAATACACCCGATCATTGACTATGCTGATGCCTGCTATCTGGATGCCACAGAGGAGCTATTAAACAAGCTTGAGCGCTTGCAAAACCTTTGTATTCGCTTTGTGTTTGGTCTTAGGAAATACGACCATGTCTCCCACTTTCGCAACGAACTCAAGTGGCTCCCTATCCGTCTTCGTAGGAAAGAAACGTGACAAAAATAATTTTATGAATTTTATCAATTGTATGTACGGTCGACTAAAATAATTTAAGATAAACTGTTGAGACGCCTGACACCTTAGGCCTTCTGCGACCACGAACGCTGCAAAGTATTCGAAACGTCAGGAAAAACAAAAAGCCAAAAATACACGCGATTTATCCGGTTAAAAGTTGTTATATTATAATGTATAGTGATAGCAACAACCTAAGATATTACTAGTACGAATAGTATAGGGCGAGCCTATTGCTCAAACTCGGTTACACTTAACCCTACCTGGGAATGGAACCCAGGACAACACGTTTAACGTGTATTAATAACAGTAAATACCAAAACATATTAAAAATATCTCACCTCTTCGAAAATGACATTGAATTAGTTGTTGTGAATTACAGATAGTTCTCTTTGTTCCAGCGATGCCAAAATCTTCCAATTTCGTCTGTTTTTCACTCAAAACACTAATTACTAAGTAAAAAACAAAACAATTTCTCCAAACACCTCTCGTCCGTGGAGCGCCGCCATCTTGAAAATGGGCGTCTGTGGGGCCTCCCGGCGAGGTCACCACAGACAGGAATTTGTGCGCGACCTTGCGTCATTAATATCACGTTATCTTTGTTTTTTTGTATGACAGGCATATCTATGATGTATGTATGAATTAAACCTCATTAGATGTGCTACAATACTGTATATATTTCGATGGTAAAATTGTTTATATTTAAATGGCATTTTGAATGTAAACACAAAAGTACCGTTTTTTTTACCTATTTTTGATTAATTTATATAAAAAATTTTGTTTCGTAATAAAAATAACTATTAACCATGATACTATACACCTATTTACATTAATCTAGCAAAGAATATTGATACCCGTACATACATATTCATTCTATAAACACGTAAACAAAATTTACGCGGGAAAGAATGCGCGGCGCCGCTGTGGAATGTGGAATGTTTTGTTAAACAAAATTAGCCCGAATGGCTATATTGTTTTTGTTATGCGATCTTGATAATCTAATCTAAACGATAGATAACTCATAATAACGCTAAATCATATAGTTTCAATAATATAAGCTTATCAAAATAGGTAATCAACTCGCGAGCTACCTACAACTTTGTTGCAATACTGTTCGTTACCTATTATTACGTCATTCAAATAAATTGTTAATTCGAATACTTCATTTCATTACGAATGCATTATAAACAAAAAAAAGGGTACACAACCATAAAATTATAACAATATACCGCCAACAATTACGCGGGAAGCGCGCGAAATGCCGTTAATAAGTACCTATATTTACATACGTAAATGCTGTTACTAGGTGGACTAAAAGTACCTACTATGTTATTATTTAATGACTTTAGTTCATCCTTAACACATATTAATAGGTCCCGAGTGGATTAAAACGATATAAAATTCATTTTAAAGCATAAATATGATACGTGTAATCGATGACGTCAACTAACCGCACGGCGGTCAGTCCACAGACGCGCCATTTTTGTTACTAACCGCCGCGCGGTTAGCCCACAGACAAGAGGGGGCGAGCCTATTGCTCAAACTCGGTTACACTTAACCCTACCTGGGAATGGAACCCAGGACAACACGTTTAACGTGTATTAATAACAGTAAATACCAAAACATATTAAAAATATCTCACCTCTTCGAAAATGACATTGAATTAGTTGTTGTGAATTACAGATAGTTCTCTTTGTTCCAGCGATGCCAAAATCTTCCAATTTCGTCTGTTTTTCACTCAAAACACTAATTACTAAGTAAAAAACAAAACAATTTCTCCAAACTTCTAATTAGGGGGCTCCCCGCACTGCGTGTTTCAACTTGTTATATTGATCAATGGACAATAATAATTATCAAAGTAAATAGTATTGACACAATAACGTATATTACGTCGTTTTGGTCATTTATTTGAATTATATATTTTATAATAATTCTTGTGCCAATAAAACGTAAATATATAAACGTTGTTTTGGCTCTTTAAGCTGAGCATTTAAACACAAATTTGTAACACCCAAAACAACGTATAAGCTTTTACGTTGATATGGTTCGTATAATATTGTGAAACAAACGAATGTCCTACTATTAAAATTAATATTGTTTTTGGAAATACGTTCCTTTAGTCCTAACTGGTACAAAAATAATTAAAACTAATTTAGCGGTACTCATAATACGTTTTTCTAGTTCAATTGAAATTGACTCTTATGATGTTTCGTTTTATAGAATTTGTGAAATATTGAATAAACTGTTACGTCGTTTTGGCATTTCGTAAAGGACCACATTCTGACCCGTTTTTGAAAAAAAAACGATTTTTGAATTTTTTGTAGATACGTTCATCTGGTTCTTATACCGCGAAATATAAATAATAAAATATTTTTAAATTGATCGCCATTTTACTATCTTCATTATTGTAGCGGCAGGGCCAGCTCCAACTGCCTAGCTTAGTAGATAGGTCATCCTGCGACCATGAACAGTGCAGTGTTCAAAACGTCAATAAGCAAACCAATAATACACGCAATTAGGTAATTCGGTTAAAAGTTGTTTTATTATGGTATTCGACAAAATTGTGTTCCTTGGAGGCTTACTTACCTATCCTAGGCCATAGCATAGTAGGTACCAGTGGCGTGCCTAGGGTTTCAAAATAAGGCAAGCACAATAAAATTTTAACCGATTTCAAAAAAAATAAAGTTCAGTTTTCAACTGAGTATGTACCTACGTATGTATCATCGCAATTTTCTCATAAACTACTGGTTAGGTACAATAAATTAAAAGTGAATTCATCCGTCTTCTTCTCGGCCCCGGTTTGTCACTTTCCTGATGCTGTATATGCTTTTCTAAAACGACATTGTATTTTGAAATTAACGAGACCAGTTCTAAAAAATTGCCTTAGTTTAATGAAGTTTTGGACTCATCATGTCCTCTTAAAAGGAAGTTCCTGTTGTGTTAAATGACAAACAATATCGACTAATCTTTGAAATACACTACGGTTGATATCAACACGCGTGTTATATTTTGAAATTTCCTCAGATAACTGGCGTGATATAGATGTCTCAATTCGTTGTTTACCAAAATTACCGAAAGAAACCATTGCACACAGGTGTTTATGGGAATTTGCGTGCCTTTTAATGGCGCCAGATATGTTATTTAAATCATTATAACCAGATGTATTCGGAATCTTCATTCGAACAAAATATGCAGCACCAGCAATACAACTTATTAGTGTGCGAACAGCCAACAATCCAACTAGTTTTATACACTGATCTATTAAATTTTCGTTTAAGCGATTTACTAGTCTGAGAAATACACAGATTAGGCGTCGGTTTTAATGAAGAAATTAACTGTTTTTTCTGAGCAAAGTTTAAAGATTTTACCTTAACTTCGCCAATCAAAACTTGAACGCATTTTAAATCCTCACAAGTTACAATTACCTCCATTGTAAGTCACCAAAACAATTGTATTACTGAGAAATACTAAGAAAACACACAAAAAACTTTAACAACAAAACTTTTCCCACTCACGCAAATGAAACTGAAGTGAGTTGCACTCGGTACTTACGCAGAGTTGCAGTGTTGTCATTTAGGCAAAAAAAGTCGCCAGGTATATGAAAAATCTAGCTAGATGTCGCAATAGGGTATTTGACACTGATGGAAATAAAATATGAAACTTAGCTATAATGATAGAATTTATTTTATTTGACTCTTTGGTATTTTTGAAAATAATATTAATAACTCGTAAATACATTTAATTCGAAAAACTAATTCATAATTTTTAATCTATGTGTCACATGACTCGAAACTATTAATTATTTTAAAAAGTCGCTAGTTTTTATTGTTGCTAAATCTTAAAAAAAGTCTCCGAACTCGTTAAATATCTCCAAGATCTCACAACGTCGCTAAAACGGCAACACTGCAGAGTTGGCAAGGTGTGCATACGCGTGCAACTTCATACGCATGCACGGCTTAAATCTTCCATACTGATCGATTTGTAGACGCACAAGGTATATACTCGTTATACGGCACATCGCTATAAGTGCGAAAGTGACAGAGATAGTATTTGAAAGCCCGGTAAAAGCCCGTGCGTGTAAGCGAGATGGCTATATGTAGATGCTGCAAATGCGAAACTCTGCGCGCGAACAATAGCGATGTGTAGTAGTGTGGCATAGGTAGATACTTTGTGTTATTTTGATAAGAATTAAGCGCGCGAACTTTTAAATAGTTCGGGTTTGATATTGATTCTCTATCGAGCATTTTAGTAAGGCATGCCGGGCTTTTGGGCTTGTATGAAGGTACCGCCACTGGTAGGTACCTATAGATACTTACGCTTGTTTTCCCGATAGGTAAGGTAATTAATTAGTAGATGTACATATATTTATTTAAAATGCATTATCGCAAGCGTAGCGAACTCTAAAGTTATACATTATTGTGGAAAGAAAAATACGTTTGTGAGCAGGATTCAAACCTGCGCCTCCCGGATTAATACTCCAGGCTCTCTGATGGCTATCTCGACTACCTCTGCTGACTACCCCGTTTCCCATTCTTCTTCCATATTTAATACGTCATGGTGACGTCATCGTATTCAGTCCCTTAGAGGTGACTAAACCAACAGGACTATTTTTGCAGTTAATACAATGTCGTACAGATACAATCACCTTAACAAATATATATAGACAAATCTTTCTTAAACACATGTGTAGCGAACTCTAATGTGTAGGAACTTTTACTGAGTAGAAGTGGACGCCATTGTACACCCACATTCAACCGAAGACGTAATAACAGGGTATTATGTCCCATGTAATAATTAATGAGCCTATTGCCATCTTGGTACATTTTCATCCTCCGAGATGCTATTAAGAATTTTCTAACAGAACAAATTCAACAAAACCTGACACATTAGTTTAGGTACCTGATCTGGTACCAAAACCACTAATGTGGCAGTTCAGGCGTATATTTAATAACCAACGATAAACTATCCCTATCGTTCATAGTAAATAATAAAACGTATGTTACTATTCATTTATTTTACTATAATGAAACCATAATAACCTTTTTGAGGCCATAAAGCAACAATTCCACACTAAAGCAATTACAACAGAATGATTGAAATTTTCATTGTTTATTCGTTTAACCAGCGGCTGGAGTGTTTTAAACTGGGACGCTCGTGAACCGCCTGTCCACATACCACAGTGTATTGCCCAGATGCCTGGTCACTATTGTGGGTATTATTAAATTTATGTATACCTTTAAATTATATAGACTGTAGGGTAGCTGTCTGACTGTCTACAAATGTTTGATATTCAGAAAGAGTTATTAATCCAACTTATATTCTATAAATTAATTTTTATTCTTTATAACATTTTTACGACTGCCTAACGAGTCTAGTGGTAAACATGGCTAATGCACGTGAGGTTCTGTGTTCGTGATTCCTGGGTCGGGTAGTGCTATTGAGTTTTTATATGAGAAAATTTGCATGCAGTTATGAATTGTGAATGACAGGATCATCATATAGCACACGAGACTTACCTAATAACGACAGCGGAGAGATGTGGTGTATTACAATACACTGCTGTAACCCTTCGAGTAATATAAGCGTTATGCATTAAGCTTCTATACTTATATACTAAATTGGTTAGGTAGTTTGGTATTTAAATCAAAATAACTGAAAAATAATACGTCATCCAAGTAAACGAAATGGTGTATTTTGCTTTCTTGTGACTTTCCGGTGGTGTTTACGGTCTCTAGAATAGTTCTAATGAGTGCCTATTTTCCAGCTTCATCATCAGATGATGATGATGATGATGAAACTGGAAGATAAGCACCGGAAATCCGTCATATTTTTTTTGCTATATAATACTTTTTAGTGTAAGACCGCATTCTCAAACATCTCTTTTCACACGAGTGCCCAAAAAACGGAGTGTATATAAGTTTGTATGTATGTAAGTAGTTTGTGAGTTTCTTTACCTATTCCACCATAACTTCTAAATACCTGAACTGATTTCGATATATGGGGTATCGTTAGAATCCTTACAGTGTCCCGTGAGTAACATACGCTAGTCAGTTTTTTTTTTGTTTTTTTTTTATTAATTTCATCTTGTTTTACGCAGTTCATTACTCTCTTTTGAAATAGCCTCAGATCTAGATTTCCTACTTTGATATAGGCGTTTCTCCCCTTCTTTGCTCGTCTCAATTAAATGGACTCTACCCATATGGACAGCGCGTTGAGTAGGTCTACCCATATTCACTTCCGATAAATCAGTTATGCATAACACATAACATAACATCATAGCATCACGCCTGTATTCCCCGAAGGGGTAGGCAGTGGTGTACACAATTGTACACCCACATTTCACCAATGCTGTTATTAAGTCCCATATAATAGGTGGTGAGCCTATTGCCATCAACCGGGCACAGTTCCAAACTCCGGGCTGCTACTGAGAATTTCCTAACAGAAAAACTCAATAACACTTTGCCCGACCCGGGGATCGAACCCGAGACCTCCTGTTCAGCAGTCGCGCTTGGGACCACTAGACCAACGAGGCAATCAGTTATGGTACGCAAGATTCACTAAAAAGTAAGAAATAAAATAATTTTTAACAAAAAAAAGAACCGACTCCAAAAATCTTTCTGTTAAGTAAAAATGCATTAAAAAGTAATAAAACAATTTACATAAAAATATTTTTTTAATTTTAGAGGATTCTGAATAAAATCAATTTATTAGGACAATAATAAACAATTATTATTATTTTTGGAGTCGGTGCCAGTAAAGTAAATAAACGTGTAAGTACATTCATGAAGTAGCGTTTTACGTTCGCTTTAAGCAGTTGTTGTGTTCATTTGTAAATAGGTTCAATTAGGTATAATACATTATCGTAATAATAATGATGGTTAATGTACCTTTAATATACTTCTTTTGGAGTCAGTTCTTTTTTGTTATTAGTTTATGATTTGGATACGTTAAAGATAAGCCGCTTTTTATAGGGAGTGAAAAAAAAACCCATCAAAAACCAACTTCCATTCCGATTTATTTAGTATATTAATATATTGCTGATACTAAAATACAACCAACTTATCAGTGGCATATATTTTTTACTAACCATAACAGCATTATTAGCCACCTGGGATTAAGTGGATTGAGTGATTGCCCTTTGACATTTGTCGGTTTTAAAGAAATTTCCTGTTTGTTGAATACATCCTTACTGGACATCGTATTTTTATGGGAGGGTTTCTTTCCCGTATAACATAATATATTTTTGGATAGCTATTTTCGATGAAAGGGTGCAATTTTTCTTTTCACTTTTGCCATTAAGTTCCATGGATCACTTAATGGAAAGGTACCCCCATAATGGCGTATCTGGAGTGCTTTTAAATATAAATAAGTTTTTTTATACGTTATGGTGTCTTAAAAGGTCAGGTACTTCCTTTTGATTTTTCTAGTTCCAATTTATCAGTTCACTTTCAGATTTATAATTATGCATAAATTAACCACCAATGACTAAGGTCAACACTGAAAGCAACCTCAAAAAGTATTATAAGCCCGTCTATTATCGGTTGACAGAATAAATTGGTATCGTCACGGATACGTGCATTTACGGTCGGGCTGTCCGTTGTGACTGACAGCCGGAAGCCGGACACGGTTGTATCGATTCTCTCGCTGCATGCGATGGACGCCACCTGAATTACGATTTCTGTTAACAAATTGGGTGGTTTTAAAGATAATTGTAGCGTCAATAATTGTCTACAGCAGGTGCACATAAAAGAATCATGGAGAGTCCCATAAATTGATTTGCACAGTCAACCGCATATCCATGGTAACAATGCAGTCGCAAAACCTGGCCCCTGGGTGGTGCAAATCAGGCAACACAACTCTGGTGGGAGGCTTCAGCCCCAGCTAATGACCACCTACCAGACGAAGCAATGCCGTGAAGCGAACCAGTCGTGTTTCGGGATGTAGACCGGTGCAACCGTTGTAGGAGGGGTCTAGGCAGTTGCATCAACTCCCCAACTATCGTTCTCAACAAATCTATCCACTCTAATTAGAGTGAATATATTTCTTCTGGATCTACGTACTCCATCCTCGGCCACACCATCGCTTACTATCAGGCGAGTTGGTGGCCAAAAGCTGATACATTTTGAGAGAAAAAAAATTGGTTCTTGCTCCCTAAAGAAAATACTTCGGTATTCAAAATATGTATATTTAGAACACTGCCAAAAAATAAAAATATTTTATGATTACTAGCTTCTCATTGGGCTAGTTTCTGAACACGATAATATTGACAGTTAATTAATATGACACATTCAGAAGATTTTTAATGATTTTCATGAGATTATTATAGTTTACTAGTAGTCTAGCACCCACTGGCAGAAATTAGACCATAGTTCATTAAAAAAAAATTTGAACGTTATGAAGGTTCTATTGACAACATTTTTTATTGGTAATTATATAGGTTTGTGTGTCAAATGCATGTTGTTGTTTTTTTACTAATTTGACGGATTTCTAATGCATAATAAATAAAAATATGAGCTTTCTGTACTCCTTCTCTATATAAACTTTAAATGTGACAAATGTTTACTTTTTTATCCTACGTCCGCGTAATTTTCGAAAAAAGGCTTCCAAAGTTCCAACTTCTCTAAAAATCCTTTGGTATAATTTTGTGCAAATTAATACATCTATTGGATTTGCCATGATATGTTTTTGTAAAAATCCTATCTGATCCTTTGAACATATTTTATCTATAAAAGGCTCCAAAACTTATTTTATTATTTATTTATTTATTTAACACTTTGTGCACAACAAATTGTACAAAGGCGGACTTAATGCCAAAGGCATTTTCTACCAGTCAACCTTAGGGTGATGCAGAGATAACGTGGCGGGTGCATTATAATTTTAAACAAAAAATAAAAACCGCCTTCCAAAATCTACTACACTAAAAAGTTTAAAATAATATCAAAATTTGCTTATAATAAAATAATTTTAAAATAACAATATATAATAATAATCTGTTAATTTTGGAGTCGGTGCCTGTACTGGGAGAGGGTTATTGTTTTCCTCTTGTTAGTCACTTATGTTCGTTGTGCTGTGGTTATGTTACCGGCTTTTGTATCTGGTTGTAAACCCCACATACATCAGGCACCGACTTCAAAATTAACAGATTATTATTATATATTGTTATTTTAAAATTATTTTATTATAAGCAAATTTTGATATTATTTTAAACTTTTTAGTGTAGTAGATTTTGGAAGGCGGTTTTTATTTTTTGTTTAAAATTAATTTATTTTAGTCTTTTTAGTTTTAAGTCTAATATATATATTGTATAGGTCATATATAAGTTTGTATACTTCATAAATAAGTTAATTTAGTAATTTAATAATATGGGTAGGCCTTCGAAAGCCGCTAGGACTTAATAACTGCATCGGTGAAATGTTTGTGTACAACAGTGGACACTTCTGCCTACCCCATCGGGCAATACAGGCATGATGCTATGTATGTATTGAGTGGCATGAACTATACATGAACATGTGATTACAGAAATTGCGAGTGATTTGCTGTGATTTATTGAAGAATTCCATCGTCTAACTTCGAAGATCTTAATCAGATCTTCACTAAATTGAAATAGGACCACCTCTGGGGACTATTCTTTCAAACAAATATATCGACGGACATACATACAAAACAAGGTAGCTACTGTAAAACGTTGAGGAGTTCCCTTGACTGTCCTTCGTCTTCATCATCAGACCCCCAATGACAGTCACAACCTATCTAGGTGTAAAGTTCTCATCAATACAAATTAATGAAGCCCAAACACCAGGTAATTATTGTAAATCGTTAAAGAGTTCCCTAGATCATCTTTCGGCTCCATCATCAGATCGACTCCAGACCTTCATTAAATAGTAGTGCTTTAAAATACTTAATGAAAAAATTAACAAATGCACGAGTCGCCCCTACGATTTTCGAAGGTTTCTCTCGATTTCTCGGGGATCCATCATCAGATCCTGGTTTCCTTATCATGGTACCACCGTTGGGATATCTTCTTTCCAACAAAAAAATAATTATCAAAATCGGTTCATAAACGACGAAGTTATCCCCGAACACACATAAAAAAAAAAAAAAAAAAAAATATACGGTCGAATTGAGAAACCTCCTCCTTTTTTGGAAGTCGGTTAAAAAGATTGAAAGGCATTTACGAAAGCAAAATATTATTCAATATACTTACTTATACTTACATAAATAAGTTGGAATATAATAAATAAAAAAATAAAGATACGTAAAAAGAAAAAAAAAAAGAAAAAAAAAGACTCAGTGATAAGATAATTCTGCCAGTTTATTATTGAGATGTTTGCGAACTTTAAATTTAAACGAATAGCAACTTTTAGCCATCCTGATATTCTTAGGGAGCGCATTCTATAGGAGTATGGACTGAATAAAGAAAGAAGAGTGCAGAAAATTAGAACGATGAGAGGGACATTGTAAAAGACGATTATACGATGAACGAAGATTTTTATTGTGATTAGAGCAAATATAATTAAAGTGAGACGATAGATAAGAAGGCGAAAAAGGAGAATCTATGAAAGAGAACAAAGTAGTCAGCGCTCTTTGTTCTCTACGCAGACGGATAGGGAACCATTTTAGAGGCGTACGAAATTCAGACACATGATCATATTTGCGGAGATTAAAAACGAATCGAATGCTGTTATTTAGAAGTAGGTCAAGTTTATTGAGGAGATCTGCACTTATTATATTCCGACAGGACCCAATTCTGAAGTCCACGGAGACGTAGTTGCGAGCAGAAGCTGGTAGATAATAAATTGAACCCTGTTACCCCATACAGTTAGCCATACAGTAGTTCGGACCTTGTAATTGTGGTCAGCTGATAGCAATAGGCTCACCAGCATGGGATTGGCAGTGAAATGTGGGTGTACAACTGTGTGCACCTCTGCCATACCTCTTCAGGGAATATAGGCGTGACACAATGTTATATTTATTTATTTGTTTCACCAACAATTGTTTACTTTAAAACTATTGTTAAATACATATCCAGAAGGTGTTAAATGTAACAATCACTAGGTAGATACCGCATGCGTTACTAAACTATGAACCATATCGGTGCCTGTTTTTGATTTTTAAAGTATAAAACAAATCAACCGGTAATTCTGCCAAGTTACCCATCCCCCAAGTAGTTGGCGACGAGGACGAGGATATGGGCATCCACACTGTCCTACTACCTATTGTACGAAGTTATGTTTAATACCAAAGTTCCAATTTAAAACTATTGATGAAAACACTGAAAATACCAAAAATATCTCTAACAAACAGTTTGATTGCAATCTATTCGGTATTTTAAAACTGTCGGAATTCTGTTCACTGTGAAGTTCGGACGTACTAGAGTTGTGAAAATAGCTACGAACTCAATTTTAGTTCACTTGTTATAACATTTTACTCATCAGATACCTACACTCTAAAATAATTTGGTTGTTCCTAATAAGATTGTAATCAATGCGAGCATAACAAAATGCTAGTTACTTCAAACAAGATGATATTTAAAATTATTGATGGAAACACTGAAAATACCAGATAAATCTCTAACAAACAGTTTGATTGCAATCGATTCGGTATTTTAAAACTGTCGGAATTCTCGTTCACTGTGAAGTTCTGACGTACCTACTAGTGTTGTGAAAATAACTACGAAATCAATTTTAGTTCATTTGTTTTTACTTTTTTCATGTCATGTACCTAAAGCTACCCGTTAGTACCTGCCTCGTTGGGCTGAGCGGTTTTGGGTTCCATTTCCGGGTCGGGAATTTTTTTATCGAGTTTTTCAGTTAGGAAATTTATAGCACCTCGGATTTTATAATCGGACCCGGTTGAAAGCAATAGGCTCATAAACTATTGCTTGACTTAATAACAGCACTGGTCAAATATGGGTATACAACCGTTTACACCTCTGCTTAACCCCTCGGGGAATACAGGCGTTATTCTATGTTATGTTTTTTTTTGTCCGTGAACTAATATAGAATGTATTTTTACGGAGTTTGTTTTCGTTTCAATGTGTTTCATCAAATCGCCATAACGCTCAACAGAGTACAGACTCAATATTTGCATAAAACATTGATGTTTGCTGGTGCGTGATTCTGTTACCTTTCCTGTTATCATAACAATGTTTAACTTCCATTAAAAAGTGTGACGTCATTCAGGTTAAACACAGTAACAAGTTATGAATGATGTTTTGTGTTCCGGGCAATGTATTTTAACCAGAAGAAGACATAATAATCTAGTCAATATTCTTTGTACGGGCGAGCGATCTCTCGCTTCAGGCCGTGATTGGATACATGGATCGGAAGCGAGGGTGCATGGGGAGCCGTCGCCGACTTCTGTGAGGAGGTGATGCTCGTGAAGGAGATGGTGGAAAGGGAGAGAGAGGCGAACCCCACTCACCCCTGCCGCAGAAGGCGAGCTAAGCGCCGCCTGCAGGGCGCTCAACGATCTTCGGTCACCGTGAGCCGTGGACTGCCCACCCGACCAACACTAGGCCCAAGAAGGCCGCGCACCACGCTTCGCATGTGCGCTACAGTATATTAACCTTTCGGCTCAGTAACGTACAGATCTGTACGTTGTAACAATAAAAATCTATTGTGTCTGCTAATGACTGACGCAACAGCTTGTGCTGTGCAGGCTAACTGTGGCCAGGCTGTACAAACCCTGGAGTGTTCGCTGATACCGTTCCACCGGGTCCACGGCGTTTGCCGGAACGGGACCCGAGACCTTTTTTTTACGTGGAGATTTGCCCACGCTTACCGCTCTGACGCGGGGAGAGATGTGGGACTCGAACCCACTAAAACTCCACGGTGTACCTCCTCAGCCACTTGACGGTGGGACGCGGGAACGCTCTCGCACACAACCGCGAACCCACCAGCGGCATTCCGTTGCCGGACTTCCTCTCACGGAGCATTGCACGCCTCCACGGCACACCAGACACATGGCGTGCCGCAACCACCTCGGAGACCATGTGCCCCTGCGTCGGGTCAGGTCTGTGGCCCCGCTGCCTTCCACTACGGCCGCAGAGGATAGGGAGAGCGGCACCTCGCTATACTGAAACTCCTCCTCCCCTGCGGCCCCACCGCGTCCGCCATCCAACGGTGGTGACCCCGTCAAGGCCAAGGAAGGCAGGGTGAGCGGCGCACCGACAATCCGGCACTCCTCTCCCGCCGCAGCCCCCTTTCCACAGCTGCGGTGCCACCCATACACCATAAGGCCCACAACCTACACCGGCGCCGCTCCAACATAGGCTTGAAGGCAAAACCCAGAGGAGCAGCCCTCCTCGGGTTCCGTTAGCTTCACCGTTGGTGACCAAGCCACGGCTACTAGAGCCCCCCACCACGACTAGTAGAGCCCCCCAACACGACAAGGTGGAACCCCTGGGGAGGAACGAACCAGGGACCTCGGTTAAGGTTAAAGTAGGCCCGTGTGGTTTTTAGTCGGTAGAAGTCAACAAGGCCCACGAGGAATTTTCCACACAAAAAAAAAAAGTCAATCTTCTTCATGAATTAACATAATATCCTCTAGAATTACATAAAATTATCTAACTTACAAACGGAGCCTCTCAATACTGCCGTCCTTACGAAAAGTCCATTAACTAGCTTAAACCTGATTTCGAGAAAAACGTGATTAAAGATTTTATTTTTGTTTTGTTTGTATCTCCTTCACTATAAAACTTACGTCAAGTTAAAACTTACGTCGTAGATACGTAAAAACTGTCTAAAAAGAATATATAGATCTCGTTCTGCAAATTCCGAATATGTACTTAACTCAATTTGGCGCTAAACTCGAGTTATTGCACTGTTCGTAAGGACGGCAGAATAGTGCTTAGATGGAAGAATTAACACTAAAATGTCAGACCAATGTCTGAACGAATTTTAATTCAGAATCCTAAGAGATTTAACACCAATTTTAATATCCAAAGCGTTTATTGAAGTAAAACCTGTGAATATGACCGAGTTTTACTGCCATTTTACTCATAGTTTACGACCGGGAAGTGTCACTATACGATGTATAAATGCAACATTGTCACTCTATGAAGTTTTAAACGGTAGTCGGGGTTATGACACGTAACCTCAAGTTTTATTTGACGCTTGAGAGGTTCTGAGTAAAATTATTATTGTGGTGTCTCTCCTCGGTGTAAGATCTATATAGACTACTTAGTCTAGAATAAAAGATAAAAGTTTATCTCAGTCTGTTAACTGTCAAACTATGAAATGCGGAATGCGAGAATTTTCTGACCAAAACCCCAATAACACTTAAGCCCGACCCGGGTATGGAACTCAGGATAAAGTTTTCATCAGCCACGTTTGCAAGCGCTACACCAACGAGGCAATCAAGTTATAAATATTTTGTTTTATTTACCTTGTCAAACTCAATAACCTACTGAATCAGAATTAAAGTAACTTTTAGTAAAAAAAAAATTTAATGTCAGTAACCACGTTAGCTCAGTAGGCTATAAATAAGGTTCACACGAGCCCCCGCGCCAAGAAAGGTCACTGAAGTGTTTATGTGTCACGTGACCTTTGCACGACAGATCACCTCTATCTACATACCTGAGGTACCTACTCAGCTCGTGTTTATTGAGGTGGGCGTAAGTTTGAGTGAAGTGAATCTTTCGAAGTATGGAATTTATGCCCTGTGTGTGATTGAAAACTTATGTACCTACCTTAGATAGGTGACCTTTAATGAATTATGAAAAACATTGTCCTACACTACGGAAAAGCCATAGTTAAGTCTCGAAATTAATCAAGTAATATACTTATAATAAAACAACTGTTAACCGGATTAATCGCGTGTATTATTGGTTTTTGTTTTTCCTGACGTTTCAAACACTTAGCAGCGTTCATGGTCGCAGGAGGACTAAGGTGTCAAGCGTCTCAACAGTTTAATTAAAATTATTTCAGTCTACCGTACATAGCATTGATAAAATTCATAAAATTATTTTTGTAATATACTGTTTAAAAGGCAGTATATAAATAATTTATTACATACAATGTGTGTACATGTATTAGGTGGTGAGGCTACTGACATCTACGAGGAATAATTTTGATGCAAACAAAAACCCCATAAGACTTTGCCCGGCCCTGGAACCGAAACACACTTACTACTACTAGACCACAAGGCAATATAAGTAATAAATAACTAAATGATTTGTTCACGTAGCTATTGTCTAGTAAACAAAAGATAGTTATATAAGTAGCAATCGTGATAAAAGTGGCCAATTTATATGTTTCCTACGAAGTAAATTCAAATTTTGTGCGTGGAATTATTGAGCGTTACAATAATTTCACGCACAAAATTTGAATTTACTTCGTAGGAAACACATCTGCTTATTTTACTTGTAAAATATAAATGGGCCACTTCTTTCTAGGAAAACCTTCAAAACTAAATTCTCTGAAAACACACCGTTAAAGGGAAGAAGCCCATGTTTATATAACTTATTATTCCTATATTACGATTTTTTCCGCGAAAATTTTGCTAATACAATTCACTCGCTTTCTTTGTGAAATTTAATATATTATAAATCAAATTTTATTACGAAAGTCGACTATTGCTAAAGCAAAAATGCTGCTAAATGGCCTCAAGGGTTTTTATTTCTCTCATAAATCATATTAATTGTTTTCGTGCACCGACCGCCCGAAAGGGTTTAGATTTGTTCTCAGTCTCCCTCCACTGTTTAATGTCACCGTTCGTCCATTGTTTGTACGCAACTCGATTAGCAAATTTTAATTAGAGAAATATACTCGAACAAATCCCACACGATTGTGGGAGAACAAAAAAAACCGTTAACATTTGTTTTTCAAATTAGATTGTCGAGTGCGGCATAGCGCGAATTAGATCAGCATTTTTCCAAATTTGAATTTATTCAGGTCGCTTCACACAATGGCATAACGTAGACAACCCAGCGTAAAAACCTCTATTTTCATCCAGTCAGCGCTGCGTCAAATCCCGACAGATTTTATGTGAGGACCCCGGGGGCTTGCAAATAAAATTGAAACCCTTTGTAATGCAAGAAAATACCCTTTGAATATCAATATTAGAGTAAGCTCGTATCGCGCCTTTACTTGACGATCATGCTTGTTTTGTCTGTGCAGTTTTTATACGCAATAAAATGGAATATATTCAGGCAATTGCGGTGAATAGGATTTTTGCACTTGTAACTTTTTTTTTCGGCATAAATACACCATCCGTATTTGAATTTGAAATGAAAATATGCTGGTATACAATTAAGTTTGAAATGGTTTCAGATTAATATATATGTTGTCAGTAATTCAACTTTAATAACATAGCATCGTCACATAACATGGCATCACGCCTGTATTCTCTGAAGGGGATGGCAGAGGTGTGCACAATTGTACACCCACATTTCACCAATGCTGTTATTAAGTCCCATGTAATAGGTTGTGAGCCAAATATCGGTGAAATCAGTTCTGTAGTTGAGGAGTAAAGAAGCAACAAACAGATAACTGACGGTTTTTTTTCATACTAGCTGGGGCCCGCCTGTTCTGCATGGACAAACGTACAAAAAGTTATATTGTATATGATTTTTCCATGGTACAATCTATCTCTATACCAAATTTCATCCAAATCCGTTCAGCTGCTTTTCGTGATTGAGTATAAACATCCAAACATACAAACTTTTTAAGGATGTATGAATACAAATTTACCTGCAACTTTCTAAATTCACTAAAATGACATTAACCTCACATAATTACCAAAATTCTTCAGACCTCAAAATATTATAATCAAATAAATATTTAATAACCCATCTAATCCAAACGATAAAACCACACCCTCCATAAATAAGATTATTAAATTACATTCCTTATAAAAAATACCTTAACAAATTAGCGACGGCTACATTGTCTTACTCGAGACCTCTAATTAAAGAGTCTGCAGAGTGAAAAGGTATGCTATAATGATCCCTGTACGGCATCCGAGACATTCAAATTCAAATTGCAACTGGGAATTATTCGGGCTAGAACTCTGTCAAGTCAATTTAACATGCAGCTGTATAGAAATATATCTTGTCCTGGCGCCTGTAGTAAAATTATTCTGGAGATATTCTGGATTATTACTGTTAGTATTTGAAGTTTAAATTATTAAGTAATTGCTTACTTATTTTTGATATTTAGTAAGTAATATTTTGATGTATTAATTAGTATTTAAATTAAAGACAGTTGTGCGCTTCTTACCATCCACCGGGCAGAATTCCAAACTCCGGCAACTACGGAGAATATTCTACCAAAAAACACATTATCACTGCTCGATCCGCGAATCAAACTGATGACCTCTCGCTCAGCAGCCGCGCTCACGACCGCTAGACCAATGATACAGTTATCCGTTACTATTATAAATGCGAAAATAACTCTGTTTGTTTGTATGTTTGTTGCCTTTTCACGACAAAACTGCTTAGCGGAGCGTAATGAAATTTGGCAAGGAGATAGATTGGGCCTTGGAGAAGGACATAGATGAACGCCCTAGCCACGCAGACGAAGTAGCGGGCACCAGCTAGTAGTCAATAAATTAAGTCCATACAGAACCAAAAAGTAATCTACATACACCAACTATTCTATTCAAGTCGATGTAAGGCGTATGCAAATATTATCCTTCTCCAACAAAAATGACTGAGATATAAATCTTGCAAGTTTTTATCAAAGCGTTGCGTTATGGCGCTGACGTCGCGCGACGTCGGAAGAGCGGCAATTTGTTTTATAAATAGCGGTGGAAAGCGAACATAAGAGATTTATAAATTTATTTAATAGTGTGTGGCGAATAAAAGGGATAAAATGTATTTATTTATTCTGAAAAGGTAAAGTGGTAGTAATTGTGATAATAATAAAATAATGTTTATGACCAAATGGGTATTTATTTTTATAAACAGAACACGTAAACTCTACATGACATACGATAGTATCACGCTTGTGTCCCCGACGGGCTAGTTAGTGATTGTTGTTGTACACCCACATAAGACCAATTAAGCTATTAAATCTAATGAAATGGTGAACCTATTGTCATTTACCGGGCACAATTTCAAACTGCGAGTTACTAGGAATTTCATAACAGAAAAACTCAACAATAAGTTTATGAATAACATGCAAAGTGCTATTTGTCCAAATACTACGCGAATTAAGTCGCACGTACTTACAGTTAAATAAATATAACAAAGAACTAAGCTACTTTAACAAAAATACATTAAACTAAACCCAAACTCACTAGATACACATGCATCATGCCGCCTCCCGTTAACTTTTCAACTTGACGCCCTGTGTGCAAGAGTCCTTATACGTACAGTCCCGGTGCCAAGTTTGTCCCATTAGCATTAAGCTTCGCGCTCGTCCCAGTCGCAACTTGTTGCAATTTCCACCAACTTTACCTTACGTACCCAATACCATGCAATTTGTTACTTCACCCGATGAAACTGGATCTTCTTTATCGTCCGCAAAGTATTTTTAAGTATTATCTTCTACTCGTTTCTGGGTGTCTGAGGAAAACTACTGTTTCGTCTGTCTACTGTCGTTTCATTTTCAAACAATAAGAGGTAAACTTTCATCTGTTATTGTTTGAAAATCGACTTCAATTGGTTGAGAAGTAGAAGCGTCTATACCTTGAGCAATTTAATTACACGATAATTCTGTGAAATAATTGAAATTGTCAACTATGTATAAATTTTGATTATATATTATACTAGCTGTGCTCGCGACTCCGTCCGGGTGGATGTTGTAAATAACAAATGTTCGACGTGATTCTTTAAATTGGCATAACTTTTTTATTTATAGACCGATTGTCATGAAACAAACACTAAGTGAAGCTTACCACAATATATGAGTGAAAACCACATCTAAATTGGGCAAGCCGTTTCTCAGATTAGCGTGCATAAACGTACAGACAAAAAGACAAAAATTCTTACAATCATTGTTTTTGATGCTATTTGCGTTGATAAAGGTCCCGATAATATATTTTCTCATATATTTTCCATGTACAGACAGCGATCCGTTACATTTTTATAATATGTATTGATTAAGCTGTAGGTAAATATTTATTTAAATACTAGTCTTTTCATATTTTCGTTACATTGTATCATTTTGTTTGTACACCACAAACTGCTCGTTATAATTTCTTGCACGCACTTGTCCATCCAATGGCTGTCCGTATAAAATTGATATGCATGAAACTACAAAAACAATAATGGTAGCATAGTAGTAGGTATTTGTAGTTTAATTTTATTAAGTTTTGTTTATGGTGTACAACAATGTTCAAAGTTCAGGGATGAGTTCTAATTTAAACGCAAAGTGGCGATCACAATAGACCTCTTATGGTCTAGGTTTTTTTATTTATTTATTATATGTGTCACTATAACCACATATAATAAATAAAATAAAAAATGGTGTACAACAAAGAATAGTCTATCTATCTATATATTCAGTCTATATTTATTGTAAGTGAAACAATCGATTTAATATTCATTAGATTGCGTAAGCACAGGAAAATATTAAGCTAATTCCTCTCCTACTAGAAGTTATAAGACCCTCTTTTTTCAGACCTGGTGAAAGTAGTTCAAAATAGTCACTACTCTACTCGAAAATATCAGCAAGTATTTGAACTTTTCTCTTGACATACCGTTCATGAGAGAAAATAGCAGCGATTTATATGTAGATTTTAATCTTTACATACTAACGGGTCACTATGTCTAAACTTATCTACTGATAAGAGATTTAAGTAGTAGTCTAATTGTATGTATTAAAACGAACAATCTGTGATCAGTGTTTACCAATTAGACCATCACCTTTCAACAACTTTTTCGTATTATATGTCAGGACACAAATTATAACGTAATTTGTTTGACGTCATAAAATATGAAAGCAGTGGCCTCCTGCTAGACGTTTGAAATTTAAATGTATTGAAAAACAGCTCCGCTTATCTTTGAAATTGCAAAATCGATACCTTAAACAGGTTCAAATCTATTGGTTGCTCATTCAAGGTCAGCTACCAGTGTAACCAGAAGCGCCAATAATGTTTGACTGCCAACGGTATTAGCATATCGTTAGAGCTATTATGTGGGTATGATGTGACCTAGCCTATGATAATATCGATCTTTCTATCGACAGACACATATTGTAAATTTGTCGATCATTTTTTTGCAATAAAATACAATACATACAGCATCACGCTTGTGCTTCCTGTGGGGCGAAAGCAAAGGTGTACTAAGTACACCTACAGTTCACCCATTCCATTGTTAAGTCACATGTAAGTAATAAGTGATGAGCATCCTACTGCCATTTCTCGAACAGTATTCCAAATCCCGTGCTGCTACTGAAAATCACGTATCAAAAAACACAATAACAATTTACCCAACTAGGGATACGAAACTAGGGCTTTACATTCAACGGACAACACGCTTACGGACAACTTTTCACGTTTTTAAGCAAGTCGTATTTCATATTATTTAAAACACGCGCCTGCTTTTAAAAAGGCACTTGGATTTAAACCTGGCTAAGTCAATAACAAGGAGTCACTAAGTAAGAATGAAAGAGCTTTGATCACACTATTACCCGATTCTCCCATATACCTACAACTTGCCTTACCCTAATCAGTGTGCAGGCTTTACAAGAACACATATACATAAACATAAACTCGCATTAGGCACACTGTTCGTATCCACAAGGAAATCCGACCGAACACGGCAAGCTTAACTTTGTGATAGCACAGAGTTAAAGGGGAAAACTTAGATTTTTTGGCCAACGGAAAACGAATTACAGTGTTGTGTTTTATTTTAGTTTTTTGATGTTAGTTTAATAAAACGTTAACAACAGTTTGTGTTGGGAATTTGTTGTATCCTAATTAGGTACTACGGTTGAGAAACTTTTGTTTTAAAGAGCAGAAATGCTTTCTGGGTTCAACATTACTATAATATTTCAGTTAATTATTCATCCACAATTCTCGAATACTAAAGGTTTTTATTATTTAATGCTAAAACAGCTGAACTATCGGTTTTTATAAACAAAACGATATCTAGGAATTTTAACACATGAATTGTCAGTGAAGCATAGTGTGGGCTCACCACCTATTAACAGAATTGGTGAAATGTGGGTGTGCAAGTGTGTTAGACAACCTGTGTTAGGCACAGGTGTACACGCTTCAGGGATTATATGCGTGATGCTACTTGAAGCAGATACCTACAATAGTTAAACAATCAATAGTGCATCAAATATGGCCAGTCAACATGTAAAATAACATGCACTCAGAGAGAAGGAGTAAAAATTGCAACTTTGTGTAATAATGTATTAATTAGACACTTTCTCTTCGATCTCGAACAATTTTGATTTGTGTTATTATATTGTCGGCAGCTCACCTCTGCTCTTTATTAAGAAGTTCGTATGTGTTCAAAACAAGTCGGGCATCCCCGAAAAAATTACGTATGTAAAAACCGTATAGGACAACAGTTTTATTTTAAAATGGATTTAATAATTGTCTCACAAAATTTAAATTAAATTAAAAATCTAGCCAAATAGCTTTGGAATAAAATGAGTAGACCTATTAAGTAGCGACAAGTTAAAGCAAAAACCTTTATCACATTTTAATAAAAGTAGATTAGACTGGAATACGAGTTCATAAAGATATCATGCCGTAATATTGCATAAAACCCAAACAAAATAGTATGTGAGTATAACAAAGGGTCCTATTGAGACGCGAGCCTTTGTCTCCGCACCACGGAGCGCCCACGCCAGATAAAACCAATATTTTGCTCTCGTCGAATAGCCAATATAGTGTTATATTTAGGAACCGTCGTGATCTCTTTATCTTTTTAGAGACTAACATTGGAAGATATGTTTGTCACATCAGGTCAGGTCAGGCGTTTAGGCCGTATTTATGAAAACTGGCTTTCATAAATCACTTCATAAATTATACATTTCTCTGTTACTTAAGAGTTAATGAAAAAAAAATAACAACAGAAAAAGTATCTTATCTAAAATCTCTTGAAACTAATACCAATTCGAATATTAAATAGACGCCTTAAAACAACTCGTAATATTAAAATAAATTTACCTAAATTACAGTTGACTCAATTTTAAAGCATGTTGTCTTTTCAATATCCCGAATCTATAATTATATTTAGACATATTGGCATTTAAAAGTACGAACTGACATATTTCCAAGGTCAATCGAGAGGAATTATTTTCAAGAGTAAACCCACTGATTGCCAGTTATTTGTAACAAAATGATATAATCAAATGATACTGAGCAATATTATATAATCGATGGAATTGATAGAATTGGTCCCTATGAGTGAATTTACTATCGATAGTGTTGTGTAAAAACTATTTATACTGTCAAAATTATCGATACTAAGCATGTGTTAATGCTTTTCAAAGATTTATCTTGAATTATCGATACTGTCTAAATTATCGATGCTATTGAAAAACTATCGACCGGTAACACTACCTAAACATTCATTTTTTAACCACAGTTTGAAACGACGAATAAGTACCTCGTACTAACCAAATTATTTAAATGATTCCTAGTAAACAAACGCAAGTCATTGTTATTTTTAATTCAATGTCTGTTTAGGACGGTTTCACCACAGATCTGGATTTAAAGCGATTATTGTATTCCGGTTAGCTAATTTTGGGTCCTGCCGTTTTAACCGCGATGTTTGGACTAGTTAAGTACACATTTGTGTAATTTCATGTAATTTCAAAGGTCAAAATGTATGTAGATACATCATTGTAAGTTTCATTAGGAATTGAATGATATAATAAGAATACATATTTATATATGATACATACTTACATACACTGATATATGCAGTTGAATTGGAAATTTATAATTTAAAATTTTAATATTCTTTTGATAAGATTCAAATATAAGTTCATTAACATTGTTTTATTATTAAGCTCTCTCTCTACTACTCCCCATAATCATTGTAAGTAAAATCTCTTTACGGAATATTTTCAGAACTGCTTTTTGTAACACCTTTGGCTTGTAAAATCAATAAATTTGAACCTTCTTGTTTCATTATTACTCGGTACTATATATACGTACATAGTACTATAAGCAGTGATAGCCTAGTGGTATGATGAAGATACTTATGATGAGGTCGAATGGAAGGAGCACAACGCAGACTTTTCGAAACCTTGTGCGGATTATATTATATGGAAGTTTTTGAAATCTTTAGGCATAACCCAGTCTTCTTCCAACGTCTTACCTTCGTCTTTATCCCTCAATAACCTGAATCAAAATTTTTCTACATCGACGTCTCTTCCAACAGGTATTAAAACAAAATCTATTAGCGATATTACTTCCATACCAACACTACCTCCAGACACTTTTTCATTCTCCCCTGTGACTGATGGCGATATACTTAAAATTTTTAGCTCTATTAAATCCAAAGCAGTGGGCTGTGATGGAATAAGCAGAACTATGATTTCCTTAATTATTGACAGTATAATTCCCATACTCACTCACATTATTAATTTCTCGTTGCAGACTGGGGTTTTTCCATCAATCTGGCGTAAGGCTTACATCATTCCTCTTCCAAAAAACTCCAATCCCTGTTTAGCCAACCATTACAGGCCTATTTCGATACTTCCATTCCAATCAAAAATTTTAGAAGCAGTTGCTCATAAACAGATGTCTAGTTTCGCTTTTAATAGTTTGTTGTTATCTCCATATCAGTCTGGCTATCGGCCTCGGCATAGCACGTCCACTGCTTTGCTAAAAGTTACTGAAGATATTCGGTCTGGCATGGAGAACTCTATGCTCACGGTGTTGATTCTCATAGATTTTTCTAATGCTTTTAATACCGTTGATCATGACATTCTCCTTGCCATTCTAGATCAAATAGGGATCTCGTCATCGTCTCGGGGGTGGTTCTCGTCATATCTTCATGGTCGCCAGCAGGCTGTACGTGTTGGTCAAGATTTCTCTGACTGGTGCGACAAGCTAACTGGCGTACCACAAGGCGGTATTCTTTCTCCTCTTTTATTTTCTTTATTTATCAATTACATTACTAAATTATTAAAATGCTCCTACCATCTGTACGCTGACGATTTACAGCTATACGCTCAAGCTGGTGTTGGCAATTTAGATAACAGCATTACCAACCTCAGTGCTGATTTACTAATGGTCGAAGACTAGTCTAGTAAGTTTGGAGTGTCTGTTAATACTAGCAAGTGTCAAGCCATCATCATTGGCAGCTCGTTCCACCTGAAAAATGTTAACGTGCAGAACGTTAGTCCAATTAAGTACTCCAAATCTATTATACCTTTCTCACAACAGGTAAAATACCTAGGTCTGCATATTGACGATAGATTAAGTTGGGACAAACAAGTCACACAGGTAAGCAAGAGCGTCTCGGCCACACTGCGATCTCTCTACAGGTTCAAGCACTTTCTCCATTCCAACACTAAAACTCTTCCAGTCCGGTCCCTCGTGCTTCCTGTTATTGACTATGCAGATGTTTGTTACTCTGATTTATCACAAGAACTTCTTAATAAATTGGATCGATTACTTAACAACTGCATTCGTTTCATCTTTGGACTTCGGAAATACGACCACGTCTGCTCTTATCGTTCTCAGCTTAAATGGCGAATTCTTTGACGAATAGGAATTCGTCAAAGAAGATCCCTCAGATCTCTTTGTATGCTTTTCTCAATAATTAACGATCCAGATACTCCTGAATATCTTAAAAGTTATTTCCAAATTTTGGGCAGTTCCCTTAACCGTCACCTTCGTGCATCAGAAAATCTCTTACTTCAAATTCCATCACACCGTACAGGTTTCATTTCCCATTCCTTCGCTGTCTCAGCAATCAAACTCTGGAACGCGCTTCTCCTTGAAATTAAAAAAGCTCCCAGCAAATTTTCTTTCGAACGTAAGGTACGCGATTTTTACTATAAGACGCAGCAAAATAAATAATTATATTATCTATCTGATTTGTCTATCATGGTTGTAATTTATTATCATTTATTTTATTTTTTGTATAAATTATTTTATATTCATAATATTTATCTGGTAAAATATGTATTAAATATATATAATTATATATGCATTTTTATTATATTGTATCTATATAAAGCATTATATTTATGTACCTATTAGTATTTTTTTTAGTACCTATTTTTATTGTTCCCTATAACCCAAAGGTTGACTGGCAGAGAATGCCATATGGCATTAAGTCCGCCTTATTTACCCTGTATGTGCATATAAGTATAAATAAATTATAAATTGTTTAAATCCATGAAGGAAAACATCGTAACGGAACTTGCTTACTTAAGAGTTATTTTTGATGATGTGTAAAACCATATCAGAGGCCTACGAGTGATTTAAACTCTGACACTAAGTAGGTTGTTTATGAAGAAGGCGGAAGAACACAAGACGACACTTAAAGCAGATTGTTATATAATAAAACTCAATAAATATTTCAAGTGAACAAGTAAAATAAATAACATCAAATTAATAACAATTTTTTTGTTATTACAAACAAAACTTCAGAGTTACAATATTAAATGGAAAAAGAATACGGTCGCGAACAGGATTCGAACCTGCGCCTCCCGGATAGATACTCCAGGCGCTCTGACCAACTAAGCCATCTCTTCCTCTGCTCACCACCGCGAATTCTTCTTCCATATTTTAACACGTCTTATGGCGACGTCATTGCAATCAATTCAGTACTTACAAGTGACCGAACCGACACGACTAACTTTGCAGTTAATACAATGTCGTAAAGAATGCAATTACCTTAATAATTCAAGATATGTCTTTGAAAAAGCATTAACGCATGCTTAGCGAACTCTAAGTTACAATATTAAATGGAAAAAGAATACGGTCGCGAACAGGATTCGAACCTGCGCCTCCCGGATAGATACTCCAGGCGCTCTGACCAACTAAGCCATCTCTTCCTCTGCTCACCACCGCGAATTCTTCTTCCATATTTTAACACGTCTTATGGCGACGTCATTGCAATCAATTCAGTACTTACAAGTGACCGAACCGACACGACTAACTTTGCAGTTAATACAATGTCGTAAAGAATGCAATTACCTTAATAATTCAAGATATGTCTTTGAAAAAGCATTAACGCATGCTTAGCGAACTCTAAGTTACAATATTAAATGGAAAAAGAATACGGTCGCGAACAGGATTCGAACCTGCGCCTCCCGGATAGATACTCCAGGCGCTCTGACCAACTAAGCCATCTCTTCCTCTGCTCACCACCGCGAATTCTTCTTCCATATTTTAACACGTCTTATGGCGACGTCATTGCAATCAATTCAGTACATACAAGTGACCGAACCGACACGACTAACTTTGCAGTTAATACAATGTCGTAAAGAATGCAATTACCTTAATAATTCAAGATATGTCTTTGAAAAAGCATTAACGCATGCTTAGCGAACTCTAAGTTACAATATTAAATGGAAAAAAAAAAAAAAAACGACCGATCGCGGTTGTGAGCAGAGGAAGAGATGGCTTAGTTGGTCAGAGCGCCTGGAGTATCTATCCGGGAGGCGCAGGTTCGAATCCTGTTCGCGACCGTATTCTTTTTCCATTTAATATTGTAACTTAGAGTTCGCTAAGCATGCGTTAATGCTTTTTCAAAGACATATCTTGAATTATTAAGGTAATTGCATTCTTTACGACATTGTATTAACTGCAAAGTTAGTCGTGTCGGTTCGGTCACTTGTAAGTACTGAATTGATTGCAATGACGTCGCCATAAGACGTGTTAAAATATGGAAGAAGAATTCGCGGTGGTGAGCAGAGGAAGAGATGGCTTAGTTGGTCAGAGCGCCTGGAGTATCTATCCGGGAGGCGCAGGTTCGAATCCTGTTCGCGACCGTATTCTTTTTCCATTTAATATTGTAACTTAGAGTTCGCTAAGCATGCGTTAATGCTTTTTCATAGACATATCTTGAAAACTTCAGAGGTTTTGCTATTAAATATGAATTCTTAATTATGACGATTCGTTTGCAATGTGTGTTCAGTTTCAAAACTACGAGTAACTTCTCCCCCATTTTATAAAGGAAACAAATAAAACCTATCGGTCGGTATAGACGGAGTTGCAATCGCATCCGAAGTTAGACATAAATTAGTTTTCCTTTAGTTCAGTAGAGCGAACTGGAATAGACTAGAAATGTTATTGACTTCTAAAATAAGCTCGGAACTGTTAACAAGTGGGTCGGGATTCGAGCCCCAACGCCCAAACTCGAGCTCCCCCATTAATCCCAACATCTTAACGATTGTTTTCAAGCTTTAAAAGCCATCTGCGGCCGAGGGGTGACTTTTAGAAGACTTCCAAATGCGAGGATTTGGCGTACAGCTCCAGGATAAATGGATTCTTGATTGGAAGATCGAGGATGCAGACTGAGTTTGAAGACCTAGTTCCTAGCTCGAGAAACGGGGTCACAAAATTTGCATGTGTTACTTGATATGAATATGTACGCGTAATGCAAAATTATAAATCTTGTGGGCATTATCGTAATGTATTATTAAATAAAGACATATTTTAAGATACGTAGCATTTACACAACACCTTGTTTGAACATAAAACTTTGCATTCAAGAAGTGTTTCAATAAAAATGCTTGGGAAAACGTGACTTAGATATATATACAAAAACATTGAATAATGTCACCACACTAATGTGACATTATTTGTTTTTGTCTTTGGCTGTCCGGGCTTGGTTGATGATGACAATTATATTTAAATGAATATTTGTGATTATTTTTGAGTTTTAACGTTATTCTATAAAGAAAAACCCTTCAATAAAAATTATAATTCGTTAATTAAACACTCCATTCTATACAAGATATCTTTCTTTTAAGATGTGTAATCTTACGTCAGAGAGAGTGCGCCAAGAAGGCGGCGTTTCAAACGCCCGAAACTGAATGCAGGTTTGTTTGATAATTTTAATACTCAATAATCATATTTTTACAAGTGTTACCTATATTTTTTCACGGTCATGTACCAACGTATACAATCAAATAAAAATATTAAAAATATATACCATATACCCTATTATGTCAGGTGTATTATTTTCCCAACATTTATCGTGACACTAAAATCCGTTTAATTGAAAAAGGTACTATAACAGCCGGTTATCCTATAAACTAGGTCGGGACGTTAGGAAGATGGTAGCAATAAAATAAAATAATGTGTTTGAGGAACATCGTTTTCACATCAGTTCGGCTGGTGGCGCCCTCTGGCTCTTCACTCTACTTTCTTCGTGTTATCAGCCATGTTCCAACCTTAAGTAAGTTAGGGTTATGACTTTCTAATACATAATTATCAACGGAGGAAGAAGATTGAAAAAAATACATCAACTTCTTATAAAAATTTCTCAAAATGTGAGGATTTTATAACAAGTTTTTTTTCAATGACCACAAACGCTTTATTTTTAACGTGATCTATCATGACTGTATTTTCTAAAGGTTAGGTAGAAATGTTACTGTTGTTACGCAGAAGTGAAATTTTGTACACCAAAAATTCACCAATGTCCGATTAGGTCCTATGTAATAGGTAGTGAGCGTATTGTTATCTATCGGGCACAATCCACAGTCCGGGCCGCTACTGAGAAGGGCGATGCGAGAATAGAATCCAAGACTTCACACTCAGCAATCGAATCGATCTCAAATCCACAAGACCAAAGCAGTTTGAAAGCTTACAGGGCCTTAATACTTTGAAGGACATGTGACATGACACAACAGAACTTTATAATCCGTTAATAATACTATTACAAGGATAATTGAATTAGTTGATTACGCAGGCTGTTCAGCAAAGCCTGACGTTACCTAATAAAATGTCCCTTTCCCAGTCGGTGCCGTATTTCAAGTTCCGTTTATTATTTCATTCGTCTTTCTATTACTTGTTTGATGTGGATTGTAATTGCTTTTCATCCAACACAAGTTGTTTGTCAGCCAAAACAAATGTTTATATTAAGACTTGTAAACTCATCAAAGTAACATCATGTCAGTTTCATTTTTGCTCATCCTACCTGTAGAACTTGTCAAAGACCCTTCAGCTCTAGATAATGTAGATCAAAAAACATTTCATATTTTTTTAAGAAATGAATTAGCAACGCCACGTGTAATAATAAAACGCGTCCCGTTCGTGTATTAATCAGCTAGGCGCGCGGATGTATAATACAATGTTTTAAACTCAAAAGTAAAGGTAGATATATAAATATTATATTCAAAGTTCCAAAATAATCTGAGCATTTATTATTATTTCACTTCGTAATAATTGTAATTCAAATACTATTTTGATTATAAATTATATTCATCAGTAAACAATTGATTTATCAAGTACAACAAGTTGAAACAAGTTAATTATTAATTAATTTATGTTTTCATACTAGTTTTTTTGAACAGTTGACTATAACGTACATAGACTATATAAAATATTCTGGTAATATCGATAAATTATAGATGTATTTATGTTACGATGTCACGACCTTTGGAAGTCATGAAATATGATGCTGCAGTAACAGGTCTTACAGTGGAGAATGAGTTTAAAAGTTTTAATTTCTTAGTTAAATACAAGTTTGATAGCACTACAAATGAACACTTGAAAAGGGCATCTTTTACATAGGTTAGTTTTCTTGAAAATCAGTTTCATTATATCTATTCAACATAATGAACAGAAAATGCACATAGGTCCGTCTCGCTTTCGAACATAAATTAAACAGAAAAAAAAAACAAACAACAAACTCTACTAAGTTTGTTTTTAAGTCTGTCAGTCATACTTGCAGCCACTAACCGAAGTATACCAGTAACTTCAAAATTAAAAAAAGAACCTTCCCTTTCAAAACTTACTCCAAACTTAGTATCGGCAACCCTACCCGCATTGGAAGTAGGGTATATAGCTATAGCTAGACCCATATCTACCCCAGTTCCGGTTTGAGAAGCTAACAGAGCTTATGGTAATTTGGGGCTGTCTCAAAATGTCAACGTCACCACTCGAGGTGTTTAACCTGCCTTATATAGTTAAATGATAGACTCTAAAAGTATTTATTACGTTAACTTGGAATTTTAAAAGGATTACCATGAAGAGCCTTAAGAATACGATCTCGGATGTCAAAATGAAGATCTATACAAATAAGTCTTTGAAAAGCTTAACGCATGCATAGCGAAACTCTAAAGAATACGCTATGCATGCGTTAATGCATTTCGATAAACCTATAGATATACTGATCACCAGCAACTAGGTTGTAGAGGCCAAATAGGCAGTCGCTCCATGTGAAAACTGTTATGAAACTGCATCCGGTTAGACTGGAAGTCGACTTAAATGTGGTTGGGAAAAGGTTTGATGGAGAGAAACTTGCAACGTAATACGTGTCTTATGTTATTATTCTTTCGTCATTGATTTTATAGTCATACAATTACGACTCGGGAAGCACCGTATTGCAGTGCGTCATCGTTTTACGATTCATTGCAAAGTCGCCCTCTCTGACATAGGTCTGTGCGAGCGACACGACAGTGCGACTTGCCTTTGCGATATCATCTTAGTGCCTTGTGTGTTGAGCTGTGACGCGATTTTATTTTTATAATGTATTCGTATCGCAAAACAGCATCACACCAGTGTAAGAAAGCCTTTATGAAGCAAAATCTTGAAGAATACAGACCTTAGAAACATCATACATACATAGCATCACGTCTGTATTCCCCGAGGGGATATGCAGAGGTGTATACAATTATAAGCGCACATGTCACTAATGCTGTTATTAAGGTCCATGTAATAGGTGGTGAGCCTATTGCCATCAACCGGGCACAATGCCAAACTCCGTGCTGCTACTGGGATTTTTTTAGAACCCAATAACACTTTGCCCAAGCTAAGTATCGAACCCAAAACGTTATACTCAGCAGTTGTTGTTGGCGTCGGGACTACCACCGGAGCAGTATTAGTAGAGATAGAAGTTAGATTTCTCCAAAACTGATATTCGTGCTATAACAAACACGGCATTCATGTTGTGTACTACTAGCATTACGTACGTACTAGACTAAGTAAACATAAATCTCAAAACAGCGCTTTATAATAGATAAAACGCTCCTCAGCCGGTCCTACCAGAAACTGACCTCCGTTAATGGGTCTCGACCATGGAGCAAGAATGAATGGAACGCCAATGTGACAATTTATAGTTTCAGCCGAATTTGGCTTGCAGTCTTTAAGTACCTAAGTCATTTCTGCCTTATAGTTGAGAGGTTAGCTGACTTGCTAAGTATATTCCTTAGTAATGAATATACGTCTCAACAAATATGAATTAAGGGGTAACTCGATTTATTTCTGTTAAGCGTTTGAGTCAAATTACACAACAATGCAACAGTGCAACTTAACTACTCCAGTGAACTTGGGTTTAGTTAGAGAGCAAATATCTTTGATTTTAAGTTTTTCGTAGGATAAAACCAATTATACTATACATATAATAATATTTTTTATACTGGTTATGGTTAATGCTTATATTCATTATAACTTTTCTAAAGAAACATAGACACGAACTGGGCTTGAATCCGTGACCGTTGAGAGTCCGTGTCATCATTCTCTCAACTGAAATACCGTGTCTTTGTCCGATACTATTAAATATTATGCTTCCTTCCATAGAAAACCCTTATAGCACGCCAACTGTGCGGCTGTTGGCGTGCGGCTTTCATCCATTAGATCCATGACGCAATATATTTATAATTATTTAATAAAATTTAAGTATTATACTCCATTCTTATTACTCCACGGTCTTAACCCGTGTTATGCCGTGACATCGTCCACTTTAATCTCCCGAGACGCCGGCGGCGTAACGACACCTGCTCGTTCAAAATTTCATTACTTACCCGAGGGTTAACAATACTAAGCCTAATTTAGTGAATCGCTTAATTATTTAGGCGTTTATTTAATCTGATTTTAGTGTAGATTGATTTCGCATGTGTAATCGAACTGCAGTTGAAACGGGTAAAATGGAGAAGTTTTTTTTTGTTAAAACCAATTACACATCATACCCAGCCCAGAACTAGCCCACTTCAGAGTAAGGGCCTCCTCTCAAACAGAGAAGGCACGAGCATTGATCACCACACTAGCTGACCGCGGGTTGGAAATTTCAGATTTTTAAGTTCGGGTTTCCTCCCGATGTTTCCCTACACCGTATCTCTGTGATTTCTTAGATTAACTAAGAGTATATTGAAAAAGTCACATTGGCACATGCCAGATTTGAATACACAACCTGTGGCAACAGGCGGGCCTGTAACCACTCGACCACCACAACACGGCCAAACTCTTACAGTCCAATAGAAGTAGAACTATATGAAAATTATATAGAGTGTAACTGAAGTCCGAAATTATACTTCAAAGGCGTGTACCCTGTATACAATCCTTGCACATAAGTGCTAGAACCAAAACCCTACCAGTTGAGAGAAGTTCAGTGACACTTTCACCAAAAACACTATACCTAATATATATCGCAGGCATATATATCTACCTAGCCTTTTCCCAATTACATTGGGGTCGGCTTCCAGTCAAACCGAATGCAGCTTAATACCAGTATTTTACATGGAGTGACTGCCTGTCTGACCTCCACAACCCAGCAACTGGGCAACACGATATCTCGTGGTTATGACTGGTTGTCAGACTTTCAGGGCTCCAACCGGGTGGTCAACGGCTGTCATTAATCTTAATTTGACAACCGGGACCGCGGCTTAACGTGCTCTCCGAGGCACGGAGGGGTCTCGGTATGAAATGATGGTCACCCATCCACAGACCGACCGCGCAGCTTAACCTCGATCGATCGATCTGTGCGGCTGTTTCTTAGCCACGAGCCCCTCACCTAACGCAGGCCTAAAATGAACTAAATATGTTATTATATTAATATGTATGAAAAATATCGCATAATTAAAATGAATGTGTCTCACGAAGCTATATACACGTTTTTTTTTGCATTCAATGTTTTTACAGGAGGCCTTTAATTGATATCTATATATTGATGTCTTATAATATTATTTCCAAGTATTATTTTTAAAGTAGTCAAATTCTACTTCAACTTGGAATATACAACTCGTACTGCCATCTAGTGTAAGTACATAGACTTAATGAAACCAACTAAGAACTCGTTGGATGCTTTCCTCGATAGCTCTCCGTTTGGTTTTTCTACACTAGATGGCTGTATTTAGAAGAAAATTAAAGCAAGAAACTGTTTTTATGTTTTATTAATTTCCAGAACATTATACCAGTTAATAATAATTTAAAAAAATTAATATACTCTCACTACAAACTTGGTATTCCTCTATGAAGCCAAGTGGGCTGAAAATCCTTTTATATTATAATACAATCTATTTTACACGTTACAATGTAAATCATGTTTTATAATTCGAGATTTAGTCTTGTTGTCTTAGCGCCACCTACCCAAAGTCTTTGAAATAAGCTGAAACTGTAATTACTCTGTGAATTTTGACGTCATATCACACTCCCAATAGATGGCGTATGATTAGAAGCCAAGAGGACTTAATAATTATACGTTCACATAATAAGATGGCACTGATATTAGCAATAATACTTAGTAATTATCTACATACTGTACTTAATTATGCAGTTTACTATATCTCTATATTATACAGATATAGTGAAGTGTGTATATTATACAGATATAGTAAATTGTGTATATAGATGGCATCTAGGTATTTCTTTTGAGGTAGGCACTGCTTATTTGCCTATATGCAATGCACGCCACTGACCATTGTGTACACTTCTTCCTACCTCTTCAGGAAATACAGTCGTGAAGCTATGCTATTTTTATGTGACAAACAAAAGCTATATCAGCGTGTTAAATATTACAATAAACTAACTCAGCTTAACACAACCTAATCAATATAACCTAATCAGGCAGGGATGGCCTAGTGGTATGACCGTTGGACTGACAAGTCAAAGTTCGAATCCAAGCCACGCATCACTGTCTTATCGAAGTCATGTGTGTATTAAAAAATAATTATAACTTGCTTAAAACGGTGAAGGAAACATCGAGAGGAAACCAGCACACCTGAGAGATAAATGTGGTGGTCACAAGCAGACGTCAGAATGAGTCTGCTTGCGACCACGATCAGTGCAACCTGGTCGAAACGTCAAGCGATTCAAAGGTATTTATTGCGCGTTAATTCCTGTTAGTTATACATATAATAATATCATGCAACGCGATAGTTTAAAAGTTAGTAATGATCTCGATAGTGTGTAAAGCCATGTCAGAGACCTACGGGTGGTTTAAACTCCAATACTAGGTTGTTCATAAACCACACGATAAGAAGAAGACATAACCTGATCAAGTGTATTGTATTAAACGTTCATCCTCATGCCCTTATCCCAATTTACTTGAGGTCGGCCGTCGGCGCAGCATGTTTTCTTCTTTCACTTTCTAATTGTTTTTGAAATTGCAAGCAGCTAAAGTCTCGGCAATTTTTTATGACCGTCCGCCTGCCTGACGTCAACCCTCATTAGGAATGCTGTTGTTCGTGGTAACCGCCACCGATACGGTCTCCTTCTATCTAGCTATGTCACACCAAATGTTATCTATGTGTCGCAGATGGATTGTAGAATAAGCTGTTTTACAAAACTGTTATGAAAAACAGCTGAACGACGTCTAGCGGTTTTACATAATTACTGAACTATAACACGCAGAAATGAATGAACGTTTTGCGTTTATCAATGCAGCAGGTCAACGATCAGAGATTATGTAAAAAAGTGTGAAATGAACTGTCAGATTGTTGATTTTAGTTCGAAATTTTGTCGCATGTGGCTCTATATGTCTTAACAATAATAACCTAACTTTATTATAATTGTCAATAGCAAAAAATAGATGAAAATTTTGAATGATGTAAATACTAAACCACTATAATAGTCAACATATATCCGGATTATGAAAGAAAATAAACGAAATTGATCCATGAGCGAGCGATAGTTTTTTCTAACCTTACAGACACAAAAATAGGAGCCGCGCCAAGCGGGGCTCCGTCGACCCAGCCACGGAAAGTCAAATCAGAATACAGTATCGTTTTTTACTTGAATGATGACTATCCATTTAATATACCTATACAATAAACCAACCTGTCCCACTGTAGATATGTCATTCTGCATTATTTCTAAAGGTGGGTAGCAGTTTTGTTAACCGTATCGCAATGGCAAACCAGCTGAACGTTGTTCAGCTGTTTTATAAAACAGTACTGTTTTGTAAAGCAGCTAGAGATTTTGTAAAACAGCGGATTCTACAATCCATCTGCGACGTATGTACCAGTTTCCGATGTTATCCTACTATCACATTCCATTAACCTATGACATGAAAATCAATAATGAAAACTTAATAATTTATGTTATCAATACAAAGTACCTACAATACTGCACTTGCTGATGAACACACTATATATGTAGTAATCCTTTTTAGCTCACGCTTTACCTCATATGCAAAGTTTACCGTTTATGCGTTGTGTTGGATGTAGTACCTACAGCAATGTACATTGTTGGATTTATGCACAAATATGTCCTACGACAACTTTCTTATGTAGGCTCAAAAATCGCATCACAAGTCTTTAAAGTGGGTATGTAAAATTACGTAGTGTGTAGGTATAATAATTCAGAAATTTCACATATCATAAATAATAACAGACTTCTTTTATTTACTTTTTACTTTCATACTCGTTAACATAAGCGAGACGTTACGTCAAATTACAACAAATAAAGATTTTCGCACGTAAAACAGCAGGAAATAAGCAAGATTTTACGTAACAACTAACAACTTAAGAATTCACACAATTTTATTATTCAAGAAACCACACGTGTATTAAGTACCTACCTACGCAAGGACCCGAGTAAGAGAAAACAAACCGGCAACATAATGTACCGACCCGATGAGTATCATGTCAAAAGCCTGCTATAATCGTAAAAACGTGCATCAGATAAAATTATGTAAACACAATCTTGCGGCGAACGGACGAGTCAACACCATTACATCAGTGATAAGGAACTGGCGTCGGGAAGGTGAAGCATGATTAGTTTATTTGTGGGTCAGCAGGAGTTGAGGTCCTGTGCCTCTATGATCCGCCATGATAATAAGTTTATATAAGGTCGATATTTCCTTTAGTGAAAAATATGTGAACATTTTTCATTAATTTTTAAAAGTTTTTATTTAAATTTTTGGTCATATCTTGCGATTGAGTTTTAACCCAGTTCCATACAACAGGTTCACTTGAAATTTTGCACACAAGTTTGTAAATCGGGTGACATTGCAACATTTTGGTTTCATTGAGCTGGTCTGATGATGGGGGCGGAAGCTGGTCAGAGGAACTTCTACTTGTATAAGTACATTGCTTAAATAAAAACTAGTGCTTAAAACCCTTTTTTATTATTATATAATCGGTATCACTTTTACTGAATTCAATTCTGCGTTGGTTTGGTTATCAGCTTGAATCAAGTCGCGGATTCGAATTCCACTCGTGGGTAACGTGTTATGATATTATTTTTAGAAAGGGGATTCAATAATTTATGTAACAAGGTGCTTGAAGAATTTCGAACAATAGGAACTGAAGAATTTCTATATTCGTTGTTTCTGGGATGGTAATGGTTTCAAATGTATATACATCAATCAGTAAGGTTCAATAAATAAGGTATCTCTTTATATACGGACCAGTAAAATTACGAATATTGTAATTTGCATTTGCGAGGATAATTGGCATAATTTTGAACATTGGTATTGATATGTGTTATTGCATTAAACGTAGCCAATATTATGCAAACGTGAATTATAGATCATCATCATCTGCCTAGCCTTTTCCCAATTACATTGGGGTCGGCTTCCAGTCACACCGGATGCAGCTTAATATCAGTATTTTACATGGAGCGACTGCCTATCTGACCTCCACAACCCAGTTACTAGGTAACACGATATCTCATGGTACGACTTGTTGTCAGACTTTTAGGCCATAAGCGAAGTATAGATTACGCACATACACACGCAGCGTACTGGCGCCTAGTGGATGAATTTTAAGTATTTGTATGCGTTTAGGTCGTGTATGACAAGCGAAATTGGATGACTAGGCACGTTTCTCACATGTCGTACGCAACGCTCCGTCCGTATTTTTTTAAGGTCCTTGGTTGGACCAACGTTAGAGAGATTCCTTTTTTTCTTTTCTTTTGTCTTACTCATTATTTTGCTCAGATGAATTATTCTTGTTACACACAATGTAAACTACCTCCTTGGTCTAGTGGTTCCAAGCGCGACTGATGAACATGAGGTCTTGGGTTCGATTCTCGGGTCGGGCAAAGTATTATTGAAGTTTTCTGTTAGAAAATTATCAGTAGCAGCCCGGAGTTTGGAATTGTGCCCGGTTACACGGGACTTAATAACAGCATTGGTGAAATGTGGGTGTACAACTGTGTACACCTCTGCCTACCGCTTGTGCACCTAGCTTTCACTTTTCATTAAGTGCTTGTAATATGGCCTATTTGAAATAAAAATATTTGAATTTGAATTTGAATACCCCTTCGGGAAATACAGGCATGATGCTATGTATGTTATGTTACACACAATATTATCATGTGATTTGTGGCATTAGACTAGTTATTTAGCTAGACTTATTTTGAAACGGTTCTTAAGTAAAATTACGATTTTATAGTCTGAAGTTACATTTTATTAGGCAGCACTTTTCTTTGGGTGCCGTTTTCCGAATTTCTTCCGCAAGCTTGAAAAGCTGTAATGTGAAAAGTTTTAAGGAAATCGTTACGGATGTAGGTATTTGAAAAAAGAAATGGTTGGTTTGTCAATTTTACTGATGGAAATATTTCAGAATACCGTCGTGAGCAGGATTCGAACCGGCGCCTCCCGGATAAATACTCCAGGCGCTCTGACCGCGAAGCCATCTCGCCCTCTGCTCACTTCAGCGTATTCTTCTTTCACATTTAACACCTCTTTTGGTGACGTCATTGACATCTATTCAGTCCCTTTACAGGAAACCGAACCGACACGACTAACTTTGCAGTTAATACAATGTCGTACAGATTAACCTTAACAAATACAGATAAATCTTTGAAAAGAATTAACGCATGCTTAGCGAACTCTAAAGTTATAATTTATTATCCGGGAGGCGCAGGTTCGAATCCTGCTCACGAACGTATTCTATTTCCACAAAAAAATTATAACTTTAGAGTTCGCTAAACTTGCGTTAATGCTTTTCAAAGATTTGGCTTAATGTCAATTATTGTTCACCGGTTACTACTCACGTGCATTTTATACTTACTTTACTTCCAAAAAAAGGAAACTGAAACGTGAACAATAACTGAGTGTAACTAATTTTGAGTCGGCGCCAAATAAAAAATCAGCGATGATCATTAGATGAATGTTATAAATGCAACATGAAATTGGTGCCGACTCAAAATTAGTTACACTAAGTAATTTTTCAGTTTCCTCTTTCGGCAGTAACATTTTTGTTGAAGCGATTTTATATTATAATGCACTTTTAAAACTGCAAAAATTTTATATTATAATGCACTTTTAAAACTGCAAAAAATGGATTTTTTGGTCTTATTTATGATTGAAAAATTCTGAAATCATCTTTACAAACATTTATATGGTTACTACCCCTACATGTGAGGCTTTTTTAGGCTATTTATTTATGTATGTATGTATTTATATATATTTTAGCTTATTAAGGGTAAAGGACAGAAAAATATAACACTCACATAATACACCAACTTCCTGTTCATCCGGGTTTCGTAAGCAAAAAACGGAGCCATGGTTTTTTAGCCGCAATGCGAATCTTTTCATCTTTTTTGCCTGTAGCCCACTTCCTTCCTCCATGCATATCAGAATATATTATTATGGAACCCGTCGTGTCTGTCGATCGTAACGACTGTATACCTACTAGGTACACACCTGAAGGGTAAGGCAGAAGAATTCAAGATCCATATTTCACTGATGCTGTTATTAAGTCCCAAGCAGTAATAGGTTAATTTCGTGCTGCTACTGAGAAGCATTTTACAAGTCACGCCAACGGGTCAATTTGGAAGTCAACGGGGTAAGTCATAGTTCAGCAGTGTACGGCCTGTGGGGTCTAAAAAGGTCACTTTGGCTGAATCATAATAGGATCCTATTATGATTCATTTAATAAATCGTAAAATGGTTACTTCATGGAAAAATCATATTATGATTTGCGTGCAATTCTTATTCATCTATTTGAAAGTTTTCTATGGGAATTTATAAAATGGCTGACAAAATAGGATTTTCTTATGTGTCTCAAATAAAGATTCATATTTAGGAGAATAGCTGACAGTGGCCATTTTAGACCCCCTGTGTCTGAATGAGGATGATTTACATGAATTCGTTGCTAAGTAATTACAATACAATTTGGTCGAATCAAAAGGCCAAGCTGCAGTTGTAGGGAACAGTTCATAGATGGATAATCATTACACATCGAGTCCTATCCGTGGCGAAAACGTAAGGTTAGATAGATAGATAGATAGAATAATCTTTATTGTACACCATTAGAGTAACATTTATAAAAAATCAATCAAATCAAGGTTACTGATCTATGACAGTCGACGTATAAGTAGCAGGGACCTTGAAAAAATACGGACGGACCGTTGCGTACGACATGTGAGAAGTATGCCTAGTCATACAATTTAGCTTGTCATACACGAGCTAAACTCATACAAATACTTAAAACTCATCCACTCGGCGCCAGTACGCTGCGTGTGTGTGTGCGTAAGGTTTCATCCGTATTTTTTTATTCAGATCCGTAATAAGCAGGTGCAAGAAAATATGATAACTGGTCCAACTGTATGAAAACAAATTCTCGTACCACATTTTAATAGGTACGTTTTTGATGACGTCATCGCTATCTATGCAGTCCATATACAGGTGACTGAAATTATAGCGTATTTATACTGACAGTATTTTTCTTTCCACAAAAATATATAACTTTAGTGATTGCTTCGCATGCGTTAATGCGTTTGAAAGATTTATCTGAACTTATTTGACAACGGTTTAGCGTTTTGTTAACTGGACGAGTGCTTACCTTAATCCTTTTAGTTTTTTGAGTGTGGAAAATCTATCATGGACGCTGTCCCGGACTCCTAACATAAATATAACCTAACCAGCCCTCTTCTAATTCAGAAAAGGTATAAGCATTGATCACCGCACAAGCTCACTGCAGTTTGGCTATTTCAGACCATTAGGGCCAGGTTTCTTAACGATGTTTTCCTTCACCTGTCTGAGGTGTCATAGAATAACTAAGAAAGTAGATATGATATTAAAAAAATCACATCGGGATATGCCAGATTTAAACCCACGCCTGTAACTCTGGACGTGGCCCCGTAACCACTTTTCCACTTTTATCAAGGTCGCGAGTCTGCTACAGCATTCACCGCGACCTCTACAGGTTAAAATCTTCTTTATTCATGCTACTTCCATATTGCTCTCGTTAAAAGACTAGGCATCTGCCTATAGAGCAATATATAATTTATAGATTATCTATATAATAGATAATCATGCTGGACACTTTCATGACTTTTTTGAGGATCTCGGCCCTTATTTAAAGTCCCTCTATTGTGTAGATCATCAGGACTTCGCATCATATGCCTGTACCATCTTAGACTAGATTTGCAAAGTTTTCCACATTATGTGCTACCTTAAAATCATCCCTTACATGATTATTACGCACTATAACCCTAAGATTCAGACAGGAAATGAAAGCCGTTCTATTAAAATAATTTTTACACACAACATTTAAAACCAAAATCTCAATGGGATCAGCCCTAATTTGCATTGAAAAACGACCATAATTTCAACTTAATGATGTTGATAATCATAAATGGCAATGGATGGTAATAATTGCAATGGTAGCAACGTACGCTTCACATAATATGTATCAAGCTATGATAGCCTAGTGGTACGACCGTTAGATTGGCAAATCAAAGAACATAATAAAAAATACTCGCTGCTCAATAACTGCCTCGTTGCTCTAGTGGTCTCAAGCGCGATTGCTAAGCAGGAGGTCTCGGGTTCGATTCCCGGGTCGGGCAAAGTGTTATTGAGTTTTTCTTCTAGTAAATACTCAGTAGCGGCCCGGAGTTTGGAATTGTGCCCGGTTGATGGCAATAGGCTCACCACCTATTAAATGGGACTTAGTAACAGCATTGGTGAAATGTGGGTTTACAATTAGTAGTACACTTCTGCCTACCCCTTCGGGGAATATAGGCGTGGTGCTATGTTGTTATGTTATGTTTATAATAAAAAATAAATTCGAATCCAAGGCACCGCAACACTGACTCTTGCCCCGCAACCCCAGCAGGAGATCTTAACCCTACAATAAAAAGTGGACCTCCAAGGCCATGATCAAGCAACTTTCACCTTTTTTCGAAACAATAAAAAACCACAATAAATTGTGGTTAATGGCATCCATAAAGCTATTTAAATTTCTAAGCGGTACAGAATTTTTATCTTAACTTGACCGTGCCATTAAAAGTTGAGTGAGGTATTTCTTTACAAAGTCTTTCTTCTTCACTGGTAAGATATTTAAGTTTGTTTACAATTTACGCAGAAGATTTAATTTAATTTATGTAAAAGAGTTGGATGTTTACATTTAGGTCCTGAATTTGATGTCCTAAATTCTCATGGAATTAGTTTCAGGAGATTTATTGTCTATTCCTGCGATGTTGGTCTAGTGGACGCAAGGGTGACTGCTGAATGAGAGGTTCCGGGTTCGATTTCCAAGCCGTGCTAAGTCAATGGATTTTCTGTTAGGATTTTTTAAGTAAGTGGTTGATGGCAATAGGTCACCACAACATGGGACTTACATTGATACAATTTGGTCATAAAACTGTATACACCGAATGTATTTTCTATAGCTGAAGATAAAAAAGCGTCCATAATAAATTTTCACACATGGAAGAATTAAGTAACTGCGTGTACATTTCATGGAAACAGTTAAAAATAATAAAAGTTAGAATGAAAAATGAATCAACGAAGATTGTCAGCAAATAAAAAGCATTATACCAGGCACAATTTTAAATTCCAGACCACTACTGAAAATGTTCTAACAGAAAATCCCTATAAATAACTTTACCCGACCCGGTAATCGAACCCAGGACCACTCGCTAAGCAGTCGCATATGCAACCAATGAGGCAGTTTCATTCAACTGTTTTTATTTGTTAACAATTAAATTGTATACCACGTTACGGATAAAATATTAATTTATCTTAATATAATTTAATGGATGAGCCACGTATGCACTATGCATTATGGTTATCACAAATGGCTGGCACGCAGCCATTGCTTTTGTTTTAATATCACGTACAGCAAAGCTACACAATCTGACTATAAAATATTATGTCCCATTAAAGCTTGTCCACAATCTATACTAATATGATAAAGCTGAAGAGTTTGTTTGTTTGAACGACTTAAACTCTGGAACTACCAGTCAAATTTGAGAAATCTTTTTGCTATTGATAACCCTACTTCTACCTGTGGCAGCTAGAGTATGTCATGCTCACTCAAATGTCCCGCTGACGGTGGCGTTTGTGTTGGGTCATTAGATTCCCTACAATATGGTCGAGTTTAGTGATTCTGACGCTGGCGTCATGTTCGTGAACGGGCGCCGTTGGTTGGGGCTTGTCATCTCTAAACTGTCATGGCAAAGTTTTGAATTGTAACTAGACTCTATAGACTTCATATTACATTGTTCTCACATATGATTTCTATATTGTAAATACAATTTAACCAAAATATTGTAATTGTTTGATGAAAAAGAGTAACCGTGGAGTTTCTTGCCCGTTCTTCTCCACAGGAATCTACACTTTGGAACGTGGCAACTAGTTTATTTTTTTTACAATTCAAATGTGCCTGTAAACAGTCTTTGACTTTGACTCCTCTTGAAAGAAATTATAGGCTATTCAACATAACGCTACAACCCTTAGATTTACAGTTTATTTCAAATTATTTCAGTCTACCGTACAATTAAATACCGTAAATTTATCAATTATATGTACGGTAGACTGAAATAATTTTAAATAAACTGTTGAGACACCTGACACCTTAGTCCTCCTGCGACCACGAACGCTGCAAAGTGTTCCGAACGTCAGGAAAAACAAAAACCAATAATACACGCGATTAATCCGGTTAAAAGTTGTTTTAATATAATGTGAAGTGATCGCGCAAACTTAAGATATTACTACATGTAACTGTTTTTGTGGTGAGAAATAAACAATTTATTTATTTATGTACATTACTTTGTGTTCCGACCGCTAAGTTAAGAAATAACCTATCAAATTTATATTAGCGCCATTTACTGCCAGTTGCCCCTTTCTACCGGGAAAACTAAGTAATTTTTGAGGATAAAAAAGCCTGTGTTTCTTTTGGTTATGTTTGTGCTCTTGCCAAGTATCATTGAAATCGCTTCAGAAGTTAAGGCGTAAGTAGCAAGCAAACAAAAAAATACACAGACGTACCTTCGGATTTTAATATTAGTAGGTAAGGGACTTAAGAGAATAAGGATTAACTAACGCAGGGTACATTTTTCAATTATATATATCAAATACAATCAAAAGCGTACCTAAATTAGATTGGTTTAAGGTTGATTTTTATCTTTAAATTCTACTAATTATTGTTGATGGTGATTGTACATAATTTTCCGACTAGTTTTTTTATTTTTTTATCAAAGTTTGATCTACGTTTGGCCACCAACTCGCCTGATGGTAAGCGACGGTGTGGCCGAGGATGGAACACGTAGATCCAGAATAAATCTATTCACTCTTAAGCTGTTGCCTCGCTCATTAGCAGACACAATAGATTTTTATTGTTACAACGTACAGATCTGTACGTTACTGAGCCGAAAGCACAGTTGGATACCCAAATTTCACCAATGCTTATATTGCCATCTACCGGTTCCACACGGTTGTTACAAAATATCTGAATAACATTTTGGCCCACCTGCTAATCAAACCTCATGTGCAGCAATCGCGCTTGGGAAACAACGAGACAGCTTTGCGTAAATGTTATTGGGACCTAAATGTGTGCCTGTGAGTCAATTACCCTTTCCGATGACTGTATGCCATATATTATTCATTTTTAAGTTATTATACACTTATCTGAGGGCTCTTACCCTTTTGACCACTTCACCTTTTGGGGGAATGTGGACCGCTGATACACAAGCAATACACTCATCTAGGGAAGCATATTTTGGGCCCGGATGAAATGGGGGAGCTCACCCCTAGGAAAATCCTGCAGTTCATCACAGCGGCAGGGTTCAGGGATGAACTCTAATTTAATCTCAAAGTGGCGATCACAATAGACCTCTTATGGTCTAAGTGACACTATAGCCACAAATATTTAATAAAAAATAAAAATATCTGAGGGCTGAGTAGCCCGCGTCCGTAGGAGTGCACCCTAAATGAATCCCTACATGTACAGGCAACACAACTCTGGTGGGAGGCTTCGGCCGCGGCTGGTACGTGAAGCGACCTAGTCGTATTTCAGGATGTAGTCCGGTGCAACCGTTGTAGGAGACGGGTCTGGGCAGTTGCATCAACTTCCCAACTATCGTTCTCCCCAAATCTATCCACTCTACTTAAATTCGTGATGCTGTGTTATATATGGATTGTGTTTTGGCATATTTAATTTATAATTAAGACAGAGGTACTACCATCTTTCTTTATACATCGAGCAATTTTCAGGTATCCTATCATCGAGCAGGTTTCCAAATAATATTTCCTAACTAAACAACAATTATGGTCATATTAATATTGATAATATATTATATTAGACTCGCTGGTCTAGTGGTCCCAAGTGCGTCTGCTGAGCATGAGGTCCTGGATTCGATTCTCGGGTCAGGCAGTATTATTGGGCTTTTCTATTAGGAAATTCTCGATAGCAGCCCAGGTTTGGAATCATGCCCGGTAGATGGCAAGACGCTCACCACCTATTATATGGGACTTAATAACGATTTACATTGGTGTACAATTGTGTATACCTCTGCCTACCTCTTCGGGGAATACAAGCTAGCATCACGTTTGTATTCCTCGTTACTTTCGTATGTATAATAAGGTATGTATAACTAGTTGTGCCCCGCGGTTTTTCTTTTTACTCTGATCCTAAGGGTCATAGCGTGATGTTAAATAGCTGAAAATCTTTCTCAAGAATTGGACTGTGAAATGCAATAAATTTTCAAAGTTTAGTTCCAGAGATCCCGCGTTCAAACAAACAAAGTCTTCAATTGTATTATATTAAAGTATTGATATACTATGATTGACCTTCATCATATAATATTGGGAGCTTCAAAGGCACCGAAAATCAATAGTTAATTAATAGTGGAATCTTATACTTGGCTAGATTCTAAATCATTACATTCAGGTCTAGAATATTAATTAATTTCTACAATATTTGCTTAATGCCGAGTTTATTTTGGGATCTTAGATCTCCACTGAGATTACAAGCGACGGAAAATAAATTATTTAAATGCATGCCTATATGCATGCATTAACTTTTTGCCTTTGTTAGTTGTAATTTATTTGAATGTTCTTTGCTTCGGAAATCAAGCTAGCTTTTTATTTATCAAAAATGGATCTTCCTTTGGCCACCAACTTGCCCGATGGTAAGCCACAGTGTGGCCGAGGATGGAGCATGTATATCCAGAATTAATCTATTCACTCTTAAGTAGAGTTTGGGAGAACGATAGTTAGGGAATTGATGCATTTGCCCAGACCGGTCTCCCACAACGGTTCTACCGGACTACATCCCGAACACGACTAGGTCGCTTCACGGCATGGCTTCGTCTGTTGGGTGGACAGAAAATATAAAGCAATCTTTTAAAGTCTCTTAAAAAACATATATGATTACACTATTGCCAGCAGTGGTACTAACTAGTGTTTTTTATGTTTATATAATTTTTTTTTTTATTTCGTTTGTGTGGTCACTTTATATTTTTTTATCTCATCCTGTTACTCGGGACACTGTAAGAATTCTAATGATACCCCATAAATAAAAACATAACACGCCTTTTTTGAGCAGTCGTGTAAAAACAGTGAATTATGAAACGTTTTCCACTTCCTTACCTACTTTCAAAGTTAGGTTCATCTTCTTATGGTGTGGTAGATGAAACGAACCAATGTTTAAAATTTTAAGCCACCCGTTGGTCTAGACATGGCTTTACATACCATTGAGAACACCTCGGTGGCTGGTCTTCCTTCACTGTTTGAAGCAAGTGATAATGAATTTATAATACGCACATGACTCGAAAAGACAGTGCTGCGTGCCTTGAATTCGAACTTGCGATGTTTGACTTGCCAGTCTCACATCTCCACTAGGCTATCACTGCTTTCACAGAGGCAAAACAGAGAGATGTACCATATGGAACAAAACCTAATAAGAAATTCAACTTTATCACGAACAAATAAAAATCAAGTCAGCACCAGAGGTTAAGTGTCTTTACCCGTTTACGTCAAAAAATGATTTGAAAAGCTCGGCTTGTGAAAAATGCGTATCTTTTTACATCATTTTACGTCATAACCAAATCAACATAATTTCCCTATCATAAAATAAATAAGATCACATTTATGATACATAATTTTCCTCTTATGTAAATTGAAGATGAGCTGAGGGCGGCTGTTTTACGTAACGAAATAAAATTTCGGATAGCATAAGCAGTAGCTTTCTCGCTGCTTAAAGGACTGAGTAAAACCTCTCACACTTACAAATTGAAATTAGATAAGAATATTATTTTTGGGTTGTGGAACAGGAGCATTATTCAAAAGTATATAGACACAATCAAGACAAGAGCTCACTGCGGGTTAGCGATTACAGGCGAATTGTACAACTGACATGCAATGAAAATTTCGAAGTGGTGACGCTGAGTTTAGTAGATTCAAGGACCTGCACAAATACATTAAATAAGATATTAAATCTACAAATACTAAGATACCATTTCATTTGATTACCATGTTATGTTATGTTATGTTTACTCGTGAGATTATGATTATTGTATAATAGTAGAATAATATTGTAATTCCATTCCATAGTAAAATTATTATTGTTATTGAATTAATTATATGAATGTTATTAATTATAGGTATAAAATAAATAAATATAATAATGTGTTGCTGTGCCCTTACCGGGCTTCATGTTGAAACCATTTCTATATTAACACCAGCTATGTATTGTACACATGAACGCAATAAACGTTTTGAGTTTGAGTTTGAGTTTGAGATTTGTAAATGTCTCCTTAAGACGAATACAAGGAAGCTTCATATTTAAAAGACTCGAACAACGACACGGTAGCTCAGTCTGAAGAGTGATGACACAGATTTTCAATGATCCTTGGCAATGTTTATTCTAACAATGCTTCGTTGAAAAAAAATGTTATTAATATAAGCGTTACATGGCCTTTACATATATAAAAAATATAATTAAATGTGAATAAATTTCAATTTGGCATATATTACGCCATATAATCAAAAATAATATTTACAATTGAGTCAGGTTACCCCGCAAATTTACTCGTTTTATTTTTCCTCCGATATACTGTGACATATAAGTGGTGTCTCTGATTAAATAAGTCCCAAGTCCAAGAACCCAGAATGTTGCTCAGGAAGCGCGGCCATCCTAGCCAGCGCAGGCGCCATCTACGTCTAATCTGTACGATTTTTTTTTCTTCTTTTAATCTGATGTCTGAGGCTGGGCGTTGACTGTGGTTGTCAAATTTCCGGATACTAACACTTAAATAACCTCAGTGGTGCTCATTGATGGGTTGGGTTTTATCGGATTGTTAATGTAATTTATCAATGAGGGTTGCATAATCTAAAGATTAAACACTCGTTAAAAAAATAAAGAGTAAAAAATATACCTTGGTTAATTGTTGGTAAATAATTATAAGTTATATTTTATCTCACTCACACACATTTGATAAATTATGTACCGCCTGTTTAATTTTATGGGCTCTATGTAGATATTATTATTCCGACAAATAATAACAGGCGCATACAATTCATTTGAATGGTTTGAATCAATAAAAAAAGAGTAAAAAATGATGTAAATTTTCATTAGGGACTGTGGAACTCAGACAAATCATTCAAACGCATTCAAGCATGCGTAGCGAACTTTAAAGTTATAGTTATATTAAGTATTGTGTGCTATCGGAATAGCTCAGTTGGCAGAATGCCTGGAGTAATTATCCGGAAGGCGCAAGTTCAAATCCTGCTTACAACCGTATAAATTTTTCCACAAAAATTACACAACTCAGATTTAATAAATGCAACTTCACGAGTAACATGAAAAAGATTCCCAATCACTTTAAAGTCACAAACAGACGTTAAGTTCGCGACATTACTAATTACCGTCAGCGATATCTAGAAAAGACCTTTGGCTCCGGTTAGGTTAAATGCTTCAACATTTAAAAGCATCCTTATATACAGCAAGACATTTTGTACGCAAATTATGTTAAATTCTGCTTACCCGTTTTCCTCGTAACGGTCACATTCCTAATGCGATACATCTTTGCGCGATAAGGAACGTTATGCAATTGTACTTGTACGATTCAAAGTATATCATATACTAAATAGTAAAGAAGTGGACTTAGGCAGAAACTTGGGACAAACATAACACCAGAGGTCTGTTTTATACCCACATGTCACCGATGCAGTTATTAACTCCCATAATTATAATAGGTGTTTTTCTTTTTGAGTGTGGATAAACCATTATGAACTCTGTGCCGGATCCGACCGATTAATTCGTTTCTCTCCCTCTTTCTACCGCCGCTTCTTTGCGAGCATCACCACCTCGCAAAAAGTGGTGACGACCACACAAACCCAACAACACTGTCCGACCATCGAATCCAAGTACTCACGTTGCGTTTGCGACCAGTTGACCAAAGAGGCCGCAGTTACTTCAGATAACATTTGCCGGATTACACGCAATTATGTAAAATTTCTCTTTAAAGCAATTAGAAATCGTACATCAAATTATAAGATATACGCAGATACTAATGAACAGGAAGTTTTGGCTTTCCAGTCAGAAGTAGTCTTTAGCGACATAACTGCATAATTAACAAATTATTTTGTTTATTAAGTAAAATGTTTTAATATATCAAGGGACTTCATGCACTAGACTAGGCTTATCCCGCACGAAGCTCTCCCATTTTTAGCCTAATTTAGAAAACAAACAAATCTATATTTTTGTCGAAAGATAGAAGGATAGTGACTTATTCGTATTCGTCATTTTATTATCACACTGTCTAGATATTAATGTCATATATATAAAATACACTGCATTTAACATATTCTGCTCTCAGTCGTTTGAAACTTTTCAACTCCTTTACCAACTCATTGAATTGGTTGAATTGGCCGACAAATCCCTTCTTCCTTCAAATGGGAAATTGCACGAAGTTTATTGCTAAACTTTGATTCAGAAGTTCACATACTCATAGTATTTGAGTTCACACCTACATTTGGTACAATTCTGAGGATAGGTATGGTAGGCTTGGTACTTGAGACTTGAGCGTAGAGATGAGTTTCCTATGCAATTCTACTTCGCTATGCAGCGAGTTTTCAAGCTTACTAAGCGAAGCTCCATGCGTCTCCAGGCTTAGATAGGTGTAGGTGTTCACCCACAATGTGTATGTTGAATCGTAGATTTGAATTTATAATAAATTGAAATAAATAGGCAAAAAATCTTTTTCCATAGGTAAAACTAAAAATATTTCTTTTAAAAATCTGACTACAAAAACTACATACTACTTTATAAATTAAAACAAGGACCTCTAAAATTTTTCTTTGTGGTAAACAATTTTAAAATCACCTAATAACGATTGAATTTTCGTTTACATAAAAAAACCTACATAATTTTACTACTTGCGTTTGTATATATAAAACCAACAAGCTTATCTTATTCATCCATACATAAAATAATATAATGTACGTACAAATGAAATCCCCCGACGGTATTTACTTCCTTGCCTGGCTAATCTGGAGAACAATAAGATGTATTTTGATGCGGTTTCGTTTCCACACAACGTTGAAGAAGATTTACGTATAGTCTCCTTCCCCGTGTCACACAATTACTATTGTGACACAAAGGAAGACGTGAAATATGAACAATGCATAAAGCCAGGAATATTATATGAGTTATGTATCTAATTTTATTATACAACATGAAATATGGAACTATGGAACCCGCATTGCGGGCAGCAGTCCGGATAGGCTTAATACGCATGGGACATTAAATGATGTAACCTCTCTTTCATTCAGTTAGTGAGTGAGTAAGAAGTGTATAAGAACAACGCCTTTTTTATGTACTATCCGCCCTATTAATAGTTATCTATTCTATTGCGGCTGCCCGCAATCCGTTGCGGTTAACCGCAGGATGCTATTCAAAGTTACACTTTTTTTTGGCCTTTTTTTATATTTTAGCTTGCTATGCGGGTTCCGTATCGTACAGAAGTAATCATTCTAACACTGTCAATGAGAAATCTGATGATTTTAATTCAGAATTGAATTATATAATTTATTTCGAGATAATTATCATTGTCACGAGATATAAAAAGGTCATAATTTGCCTTTGTCCGCTAATAATATCTCTGCAGGTCAACATCCAAAATGAAGTACCTAATCAAATACTGAATAAAAAGGGTAAGTCATAATTGAGATTTTATTTACTCACATCTCGTAAACAACGAAAGGTTATTTGGGAACCCCATGTACAACCTTCCGTTCCAAAGTTCATGAACCAAGGTTCGGTGCACTCTTTGTTGTAAATTTTAACAAAACAAGGTCTAAAAGCCTCATTTTCTTTATTGTTGGTAGCCATTCTCATCGTTTTGAAAGGTTTTAGGAATCTTGTATAATACCTATTTGTAGTATTTCCGAATACTTTGTATACTTTAAATCGTATCAAGAAGTTTTGTTTGCATGAGCATCTTACTACATAAAGCCTAGATTCTTTGTGTAGATATCTACTATTTACTAGTTATTTCTCTCGTAAATATTTACTCGTAGAATAAAATTTGGAATAATCCTGGCTGCCGCTGTCGTTATGTAACCAGAAATATTGTCTAAAAAGACCTGAAATTCTGTTCCCAACCCACGAAGTTTGAAATACAATAAAATTATATCGGAACCGTTCCCAGACAGCAATAACAATTTACCTACTTCAAGTACCTGATTTATTGGTTATATCAAATTGTGGGCGAACCGACTCGGTCAAGTAACTCCACCGAACAGATTGAAAAACTTTTTTATTTCCGATACTGAACAGTAAGTTAGTTTTTAAAAAACTTTCCGAGGTATATATTTTGCTGTGGGATTTTGGGCTTTATTACATCTGAATTCTGTTCGTTTTTGATATTTAGTTCCACGGAAGTTGTAAAAGGCAAAAAAGCTAAAAAATTCAGACAAATAGCTATTACGCCGACATTGGCGAAGTTGAGATCAGCAATCCAGGAATTGGCGTGTGGAGCGTGGCTTTAGAAGCGCCAGATGCCTGGGATACTTTCTGAAAAATTGTTCATTTGTTCTTTCAAGCAGGTGGAGCTAGAATCAGCTAAACTAAACCTAGGTATAAAGATAATCATATACCGCACTGACCGTACTGTATAAAGTAATTTGTAACTAAATGAAACTTCCCCCCAAAAACCAACAACATACAAGTAATACTATAGGGATTTGTGATAATTATTAGTTAGAGTTCAAAGATTATTAATCACATACATTCTTCGGGATTGCCTGACTAGTTTCGAACCGACACCTAAGTCATTAGCTAAGCCCGCGGTGATATCGCGACTTAAACTCAGTGATTGAGTTAGTTAGACTAGTCGGAGAATTCCGAAGAATGCACGTGAGTAAAAACCGTTGAACAACAATTAATATGAATGGGTCTCACGACAAAAATACAAACAAATGTGATAACTACACAATATTATAAAACAACGCAGGATGATTCCTGCCAACATTGTTAAGTGTTCAAGAAATCGACTACATTAATTTAAAGCTTATTTTATTCAAACAACCAAACCTATTTTCATTTGGCACAAAACCTATTTCCTAAACAGCACTAAACCGTCTGCGTATCCATAATCTTTAGAGGAAATTAAACAACAAACTCGTTGAGGCAGTGCACCGCGACCACTTTCCTCCTACCGCAAACTGCTCACATTGCACGCTCCAATTTAGGAGGGCCTAACTGTAACTATGCTCCATACGACACAGAAACCTACCAAACATGGTAGTGTTATAGCAAAGACTCGGTAAGTACCGTGGCCATGCGGAGAAATGGCATTTTCGAATTTAATCAGCGCAGGAAGGAATGCCCAGGTATTTTATTGAATTCTGTGTGTTAGTCGTGTGTGTGTTCTAATATGGGGATCAAGTAAGATGACTTTTATTTTAATTAAATGCTTTTATTCTTATTAATTAACTAATAAAAAAGTTATCCGTAACAGCCCTTTTTGTGGTGTTCTATTAATTTAAAATATTTGTGGTTATTTTCTTGTTTCAAATTAATCCAATAAAATAAAACTTTCTTTAATAAAATCCTTAAAGTAAGGTTACGAGTAAGTTATTGTTCGTAAAGCAATTTCACCTCACTTTATTTTTGGTAGTCTTGGCTAAAACTTAAATATAGGAGAGTTATTGGTTCTTTCTAATGTTTGAATACATACATATGAAAAAGTGCTGTGAACTAACATTACTCAAGTGCTTGCAAGTATCAATCTTAGGCTGAAGATAAAAAAATAAATAAAGGAAAACTTAGGTTCAGTAACCGAGAACTTTAAAAGTTTTCAAAATTTTGGTCTTAAGCCATTAGTGCCGAAACCAGGTGTAGCCAAAAAAATATAAACGAGAACTTTACAGTGAGGGGGACGTGCGATTTAGATCTGCCAAAACTTTGCAGATAAAGTAAAGGATACAAGATACCGGAGAGAAACACAGGCAAATGCTGGCCTCCCCTTTGGCTAATAACACAATTAAACAGTAAATAACTTAAACTGGAAGCCAATTAATTTTCGGAATGGTACTGTAAACAGATCTCAGTGGAAATAACCGGAACACCGACGTTTCTTTCCGAAAATCAAATGTTCTGTAGAGATGAGTTCTGTGCTGAATTATGGATGCCTCTAATTAATTAAATAAGCTAGAGTCCATTGTTTTGTCCTACGATGCGACGTTGTGGACTTTGCAATAATTTTGTAAATTTCTAGTTATTTTACGTTTCTTTGGGTTTAACTTCACAGAGTATTTAGATTTCCTTGTTTTAAGTATCTATCGGAGGAGCTGCAAAAGACCTAGATATAGCATCTATGTTTATATCCCATAGTTAATGTTTTATTCCGTCTCATAAACTTGATGTTTTTTTTTCTCGTTAAATCAAGGAGAGTTATTTACATTTGTAAAATTTATTGAAGATTGATAATTATTCGCGATATGATCCAAGGAGTCGGTACCGAAAAGAAGAAGTTCTTATAAAAGGAACGGTCTTATTGGAAAAAGAAATCATTTCCGAGAACAAAAGCTCATTTTTCATGTAATTTATTTTGGTTAGTCGTACCTATATATTTTTCTTGAAATGTGGCATACCGCCAATAGATTTTTTCGTTGAAACCGAAGATATTGCCTTGAAGCTTATAATTATGTATATTGTTTTTAGTACAAGTATTTCAATTATTAATAAAACAATTAATAGTTTGTCTGCAAACTCTCTAGAGTGTATTAGTTTACGTGTTACGTGAACAGAATTTAATTAAACGGTGCAAATTAATTTCTTCAACCATCGCGCGTCATCGCTTCGATTAATGCAATAACTTTAATTGTCTGAATATGGTCGTTATGGGTCTTCATTTGTTTATATATTAGTGGTAATATAAATTAGACAATAACACGCAGTTGCTTAAAGTTTTATATCAAATATATTTTCTCTAATTATACATTGAATATATTTATATCATTCTCATTATTCTAATATTCACGCAAGATTTAATACTATGGTTTTCTTGATGTTGGCATGACCTGATGACTTTTTTGGTGCAGTGACAGTCTACAGGTCACGACTAAAATTTTTACACGAAACAATTGGTTTGATAATGTTGAATGATTGATTGATACCTGAACTGCATTTGGGTTGTACATAAGATAATATAATGTAAAAAAGCGAACAATAACGTTGAAATATTTATCAGTCACAGACGAAAAATATTTTGGGGCAAATTCAATGTTGTGGTGGCCGAGTAGATGGCCCGCCTCTTGATCTACAGGCTGTGGGTTCAAACAAGACATGTGCTAATGTGACTCTTTTTACACGACTGCCCAAAAAAAGGAGTGTTATGTTTTTATGATTCATGTATGTATATATGTTTGTCAGTTACTTTATTCCAACATAACTTCTAAACGCTTAACCGATTTCGATGTATGGGGTATCGACAGAATCCTTGTATTATCCCCGGTAACAAAGGCTAGTAAGATAAAAAAAAAGCAATACAGTGGTTATGAAACACAAAAAGGTGTGAAATAAAAATAAAAAACATACATGCCAGGAGTGCTATTTATTAATTTATAAATTAATTTAATCTTGTTAATGTGATGTGTTTTATTTTGGTTCGTCTAAGACAACACAGGCTTACGGTCAAGGAAAACGTCGTGTAGAACCCTGAACTTACTGGTCTTAAATCGCCCATCCGTAGTGAGCTGGGGCGTGGCGATCAATGCTCATGCCTTCTCTGTATGAGAAAGAGACAGTTACCTTACAGTGGAACAATTATGAACGGATTATTTAGGGCGAAAACTTTGTCAATGTATGACAATTAGTTGTTTAGCCTTAAAATAGCAAGTTTTAACTTATAAGCCAAGTAAATCAAAGTATCACGTCTGTATTTCCCGAAGGAGTAGGCAGAGGTGTACACATTTGTACACCCACATTACACCAATGCTGTTATTAAGTCACATGTAATAGGTGGTGAGCCTATTGCCATCTACCGGGCACAATACCAAATTCCGGTGTGCTACTGAAAATTTCCTAGCAGAAAACCTCAATAACACTTTGCCCGGCCCGGGAATCGAACACGAGAGATCATGCTTAGCAGTCGCGCTTGGAACGACTATACCAACTAGGGAATTTATTAGATTTTTTATCAATTTACCTTCTTATTCTCTACCTCTTTATCCTCGTCTAACAAATCGTTAAATTAAGTTTAGTTTGATATTTAATATTATTATATATTTAATTTGGTATATAAAGCCTATTAATTCCGGGTTCAAATTGTTTTACTTGCTTTTGTATTCAATAAACTAAATCTTTCTCCTAACTGCCGTGTTGGTCTAGTACTCGCTGTTTAGGTAGCTGAGCATAAGATTCCAGGTATGGCTTCCCTTAATTTCCTGAAAAATTTAAACTCCTTATTATTTTACTGGCTCTTTTTAGCGTGGCTGCTAAGCCTCCTGAGATTATGGGGTCAATTCCCGAGTCGGACTGAGTGATATCTAGTTTTTTGTTAGGAAATTCTCTGTTGCTGTCCGGAGTTTTTTGTCCGGTTGAAGTCAATAGGCTCATTACCTATTAAATCTTCTTCTGTCGTGTGGTTCGGAGCCAACTTAGTGTCCGAATTGAAGCTGAATTCGGCTTAACACACAGAAGCACCACCTTTACATGGAACTTTTTTTTGTATAAAAACTTTCTTGAGACATATTTATATGAAACAAAGTTTGACTCGCGACATCGCCGTGGCTCAGCTCATGAGTAAGGGCTCCGTTCGAGTTAAATTAGTCGGGCAATCCCGAAGAATGTACGTTAGTAATAACCTGTGGACAATAATAATTGATATGGAACTTAATTACTGTAAATTCGTACCGAGTTTGAATCCACGTTCATGATACGTACTGCCCGTGAATGGAACTCCCTATCGTATTCGTGTCTCCTGAGAAATACAATCTAGGCATATTCGAGGCTAAAGTGAATAGATTTTCTCTGGATCCACGTGCTCCATCTTCGGCCACATCTTAGCTTACTATCAGGGGGGTTGATAACCAAACGTAAATATAGCATTGATAAAAACAAGACGGCCACGCAAATATTTGGGTGTCCCTATAATAGTATATCTCTGCCCCTTCTAAGCAAAGAAATTTAAAGTTACCTAGAGAGGACATTGAGAAGATTATTTAGTACAATTTTTGCACCTAACATCTTTGATTCTGCGACTTCGTGATATCTTTAGAAATTTTCTATGTTTCCAGGTTGATAATCCTGTTGGCGTTGCTGGTTGGAGTGCTGTACAGCCTTCATCTGCTGGTCCAAGATTACCAGGCTCTAACAGCGGCGTCTAAGCTTCTGCGATTCCTGTTCAAAAGAGATCTTAGTTCACAAAATTACTCGGTAAGTAAAAGCGAATGTTATTTCTTTTGGATTTTGTACTCTGCCTTACCATAACGTGTTTCCGAGATTTGATTTTATGACAGACGGTGATAAAGCTATTTAAATTGTATTGTTGTTTAAATAGCGTAATCTCTAAAGATATTATATTAAATGGAAAAAGAATACGTTCGCGAACAGAATTCGAACCTGCGCCTCCCGGGATAATACTCCAGGCCATTATTAGTGGCCAGGGTATTAGTGTTCAGAGCGCCTGGATTATTCAACCGGGAGGCGAAGGTTCGAATCCTGTTTGCGAACGTATTCTTTTTCCATTTCATATAATAACTTTAGAGTTCGCTAAGCATGCGTTAATACTTTTCAAAGATTTATCTTGAATTAGCCTAATCTCTCTTTGACAACAGTTTCTTTTAATTTATCACGTGGAAAATCCATCAATCAATTTACATCATGTTTTATGCAAATCAAATAACGCAGGGGGCTGAGTTGCCCGCATCCGTAGGAGTGCACCTTTAGAATGGAATCCCTACGCGTGGCCCCTGGGTGGTGCAAAACCGGTAAAACAATTCTGGTGGGAGGCTTCGGCCGGGGCTGGTTACCACCCATCAGACGAAGCCATGCCGTGAAGCGACCTAGTCGCGTTTCGGGATGTACTCCGGTGCAACCGTTGTGGGAAACGGGTCTGGGTAGTTGCATCAACTCCCCAACTATCGTTCTCCCCAAATCTATTCACTCTACTTAGAGTGAATAGATTTATTCTGGATGGTGTTCCATCCTCGGCCACACCGTCGTTGACCGTCAGGCGAGTTGGCGATCAAACATAGGACCATTTAAGACAAAAAAAATATGGACGCTGTGCAGGACTGACTGAAAACCACACGTACCTCTTTCCGGGGTGCCGACATAACAACAATAGCATGGTATAAGAATAAATAATTATTCAATATTATTCTTCTTCACTCATTCTTCAGAGATCTTAATAAGTGAAATAGCCATATTAATTTAAAATAACAAAGAAATTTTGTTTTTTTTTTTTTGTTAATTTCAAATACTCGGCTAGACGTGAATTGATCCTCAAACGAGAAACAATTTGTAAAAAAAAACATTATACCTAATATGTAAGTTAACTATGTTTCTTTTTTATTAATGTTGGAAAAAAATAGTGCTGAAGTCGTGCACTCAGACCCCACGTCCCGAGCGTCTCGACCCCAAACGGCTCAAAGTCGTAACGATTTTACGATCTTAAACATAACTTCAATATTAAACATGAAAACTACTCACAAGAAATAATCACAGAAGTATACTTCAAACAACTGAATAGGTTTTATTATTTTAACAAATAAAGAGAGCATACGATAAGCAATTACATGTTAGGAATGTCGGAGTATCTGTCCTTTGCTCCCATTAATCAAGTAGCATTGTTACGTTACTATTATTAGAAAGAAAGAAATAACTACTTATTAATAGACCAGCATAGAACCATACAAACACAAGAAAATCATTAAAAATGAATAGTCAAATTAATAATCTGATCAAAGGCTCAATAGGCTATGCTAAACCATTTTATATCATCAATAGTACTATCACCACTTTTCTCAGACGGATTTTTAGAATTTATACTACTTATGATTGAGGAGGCAGCTCATCGTTTCGAAAATCCATTGTTTAAAAAATTTTTAAAACGTTTGATTTTACCAACCTTATTTAACGGGATATACCGGATTTTTCTCATACGTACGAGTAAGTTGTCAAAATTCAAATTTATTCCCCAGATGGAAGTTATCTGACGTTCATGAGATTGGCCCTAAATCGGGAAAGGGAATTTTATACGTTTTTTGTCCGAAACGATATCAAACTATAAAAAACATATTTATTTAAATAATATTTTTTGTAAATCCGTAATAACTGATCTCTTCTTAAGCTGACTAGTGTATAGTATTAATTTTACAGAGTAACTAAACAAAAACAAATTCAACCACGAATAATTAATTAGTATAAAATAAAACAAATAAATTGCCGTAATCCTGAGAGAAATCAACAGGAATTTAATACTTCGTAACTGGTTGGGTGATTCGAGCCATCAAAGGGAATAGTTTACATTTTCCTTTTAATGTCGTTATACAAACTCTTCGCCTAATTAACGGGTTTTAAAATTAAGGGGATCTTAAGGAAATTCCGGGGTCTTTTCAAAACATTATGTAAGCAAATCCGGTATTTTGTTTTTCGTATTAATGAGTGAAAATTAAAGATAGAAAGTTCACAAATATATTTCTTTGTAGTTCTGGATTAAAAATAGGTACTTAGTGACCTACTTTTTACTGGTAGATTTGTTAACATCGTGTATTATTTATTTAATTTATTTTGAATTATACTATTTATATATTATTATTTTCTGCCTTTCGCCCTAGTTTTCGCTCTTTTTAGCTTCATCGGTGTTGTTCTTTTAAATACTCGGCCAATAATAATAGAAGCCAGTATATCAAATTGATCATGAGCGCCATCTAGTGATATTTAGTATCATAACTTTCATAGCTTCCCGGAAAAAACTAAGCAATTTTTTGAAATATAATATTTATTTTGTCCTTTTACGACTTATCGTTGTAAAGTTTCAACAAAATGTGTAGTTTTTGGATGATTGAGTAATAAACGTCCATACTTCAATCCGTCTTTAATAACTCTTTGATTATTATACTTGTAATAGATTTATTTTAAACTAGCTGGTGCCCGTGACTTCGTCTGCACGACTAAAGGTAGCCTATTGAGTAATAAACGTCCATCCTTCAACCCGTCTCTAATAACTCTTTGATTATTATACTCGTAATAGATTTATTTTAAACTAGCTGGTGCCTGCGACTTCGTTAGCGCGACTAAAGGTAGCCTATGTCCTTTCCCAAGATACAATCAATATCCTTCCCAAATTTCATTACTCCCATAGAAAAATGCACATTCATATAATCCAAAATTTTCCAATTTCATGGCAATTTTATCCATTATTTTTACCATACACATCTTGTTCAGACTAAAAGAACATTCTAATAAAGAATTATCCAATTTGGCGCAGCCGTTCTTAAGTTATGATTACCATCGAACAGAATTTCGTTTTTATTTATACTTTAATAGAGTACCTTATGTGTTGTTCTTATATCAAATCAAGTGTCAGCTCCCATGGAAACTGGACTGGAATGCGAACGGTGGGAATTCAATTCAATTCACCCTACAGAGGGCGTTTCGCTAAACTGTCGGATCGAGCTAGACTGGACATGAAACAAAAGAAAACAGAAGCTTTTTACACGTCTGCCTAAAAAAGGAGTGTTATGTTTTTAGGGTTTATGTAAGTATGTATATTTGGGAGTTTCTTTATTCCACCATAACATTTAAAAGCCTGAAGCGATTTAGATGTATGGGGTATCATTACAATCCTGACCCGGAATCCCGGGTAACATTGGCTAAGATTTAAAAAAATCAGTTATGTCTTACATAAAGAGTTGTAAAATAAAAAATGTTAACCACACTTGGCAGCCGTGCATTTTATTATTATTTTAATAGGCCAAATCTGTGACCATAGCGTACCTGGTACGCTTGATACTCTGGGGTCTGGCTAAGGTTGGAGAAACTTGGCCATTCCAATACGTCGTTTGATTTTGTCCTCTGTTGCATCTTTGTTAGTGATACTCGAATCCAGATATACAAAATCTTGTACGATGTCATATTGCCCGAGCGAATCATCATCATCATTTTTGTTTTCGGCTGGTTTATGTGTCCCATTTCTTGACTTACGCTGTCCAAATGACTCATCAGTTGAACAATCTCAGCTTCATTGGAGGTCAACACGGTAGTATCACCGGCTTGACGAAGACTAGAGATTTGCATGCCCCCACCTGTGATACCACCCTAACATCCCTCGAAAGTTTTCCGCATTAAATACTCGCCATAAGTATTGAACAAAATTAGGGAGATGATGCACCCCTGCCTTATCCCTTTCTCAAACTTCAATTTCGATGATCTCGTTGTGCTTATCTTAACGTCAAAATTGTTGATCTTAGCGAATATAATATTATACCTTTCAAAAAATAACAAGCGGTTTCATATGTATTCTGCCTGTTCTAATTTTGAATAAAAAATTTATGGTTGCAAGTCTCACAATGTAGGTACTGACTATAATAAGAAAAAAAAAATTGGAAGGCAACAAATAATTTTTGACGAAGTGAAATAAAACGAATATTCACCTAGGTCACCATTACTATCGTCATATTATTTTTCCAGACTCAAACTCACCTTAAAAAAGACCATCAATGGTTCGAGTGGTGGCCAGTAATGAGAGCAATTACAAGAAAAAATAATCTTAATATATATAAATCTCGTGTCACAATGTTTGTCCTCAATGGACTCCTAAACCACTTAACCGATTATAATAAAATTCGCACACCATGTGCAGTTCGATCCAACTTGAGAGATAGGATAGTTTAAATCTCAAATTATAGTCGCGTGCGAAGCCGGGACGGACCGCTAGTAAGTATATAAAATATTCACATGAATTATGTTACGAAACAGAGAACTTTCCAGAAATTTGCTAAGCTTATATGTCTTTCACCATTTCGGAAATATTATCATTCCCGTGATATATATTTATAGAATTCTACTTTAAATTGATTATTAATGGAACGATCAGTCTCTACAACTTTTGAAATTAATACCAATCCCAATCTAGTTCCAATATTAAATAGACGCCTTAAAACAATAAGTAATATTAAAATGAATTTATCGAAATTGCAATTTCCACAATTTTAAAGCATATTGCCTTATTAGTATCCCCATTCTATAATTATTATATAGTCATTAATGCATTTAAAAGTACGAACTGACATATTTCCAATGTCAATCGAGCGGAATTATTTTCAAGAGTAAGCCTACAGTTCCTAACCCTTGATCTTTACAACTCTTGGAGAAACTTTGCGAAATCGTTTTCACCAAATAATAGTTTATTGATTTCAAACAACCTACCTTTTGCAAACGCATGACCTATTTTAATATTCTGAACAATATTAACATAGTTTGAATAAAGATTCAGGAGAGTCCTTACCAAACCGAAATCCACAAAGTTCTGACAAAAAAAAAAGCAAAAATAGAGAGAATACACGTCCTCCGTTCTCTGCGAAGTAAATCACATCATTATAATAGGTACCATTCACAATCGGATAAAACTAAAGACACAACCAACTCATTATATTTGTGAATCCATCTGTCTCCAAAGCTGTTTTAATGTATGAGATCCTCGCCCCACTTCGTTATGCCCTTTTATGAACTTCGGGCGTTTTTTAAACAAAAGCATTTCGTCCATTTCGCCGTCCGAATAATAAACATTGTAGATTTATTCATTTGCTTTAAATAAATTATCAGCAATTGCAAACGAACTCATTTCGGGGAAGCTTTGGGGGGAGTTTCATGCCTTATTTATTTTAAAACCTGTTAAAATAGACCATGGTCATAATTGCTGAAAACCTCAGTTCTGTTGGCGTAACAATACTATTAAATTGGGTTGCTGGCGGTGTTATAACGTACAACGAATTACGTAGGTATGCAATTCATGTTCATTCTGCACGCGGTTTTCAGTTTTTATTACTGACTAAATTGTGTTTTGTGAAGTTTTTAGCTATATTATAAATGTTAATCAGTTTTTGGTAGATGGTAAGACAATTTAATTTGCATTCAATGCTTCCGAAATTATCAGAATGTTAAAAATATTCAGGAACAGTAACATAAAGCTATGACACAAAGTAATAACCGTTGTTTCTTTTCATGTTTTCAGATCCCAAAAGATCAATAAATAAGTAAGATAATTATAGTACTATTGTTCTAATTATTTCGTGATTACACAAACATACGCATGATTATCCCATTAATAATTGCTATGAATGATAACCGTCATTCAATTTATTAAGATTGTTCGAGCAGACATATGTATTGATCAGCTGTTAACAAAATAGTACTTTGTAAGTTTGCCCGTTTTTACGTACTTAAAATTAAATGTCCTTATTCAACTATGTGGATTTTTGAGCTATGTCTATATTATTGCCTATTGGAATAACATAGTGTTTCGAATTCAAGAACAACACGATAAAATTGTCACTTACTCTATAACATCGCCAGGCTTTGGGCTTGTACCCGGTACATGGCATTTGCTTCCCCCACAACATGAATCTGAAGTAATACCATTAGTCGTAACGTCCTTGTGTTGGCGTTTCAAGGAATTCTGAATTGAAAATGGAAATGGTGATACATTTCCATTTTCAATCTTCCAGGAAAAAAAATTAAACGACGAATTTACTCTCAGGTTCTGAAATTAATTGATAAATTGAAGCCCAGACACATATGTTTAATCTCAATGAAGTTATAGAATAGGTTAGGCTTTAGAGTATTTTATGTTAGTAAAAATATATCTGATCCTCAGGATTCTAGCAGTATTAGCAAATAAAACCAAAAATCTATTTTCTATCAATTGCTGTATATACAAAATATCATCACGTGAGAACTAATCGACCGATTTGGCATTTTTGTGTTCGCAATTTTTAGGAGATAGTTTGTATGAATTAAAAAATTGGATATATTCACGTAAAATTGGATATTTAGGGAAAAACTTTTTTTTCCATGGGATTTTGGAAAAACGTCAACGTCAGCTAATCGCAAATAAAAACCATTTAACCTTTTCCAGGAAAATTTATCACACACACATCTCACGCACAGACTCTGAAATTAATTACCAAATTCTTATAGGCGACTTGACTAATAAATTTAATGTAGGTATGTCAAATGAATGAATGAATTCATTTATAATTATATTAATTGTAAATTACCTAGGTATGTTAGGCGTTAAAGACTTTCTGTGTACCATACCATAGCTACTATAGGATTACAATTTTTATACCCGGGATAATGATGATTCCAACGATAGATACACCTAAATCGGTGCAGGAGTTTAGAAGTTTAGTGGTACAAAGAAACGCACAAACATATGTACATACATAAACCCTAACAACATAAAACTCCTATTTTGGGTAGTCGTGTTAAATGTAGGTACATTATAAGTACAACAATATTACAAAATTAGAGGTCTACCCACTGTGGCAGTTCGTCACGGAAAGTGATCCACTAGCCACGTGGTCTTCTTTTTATCTGAGGAAATCCATGATGGATGTTGTGAAGGACCTCTTCTGACTGAAATCATACGGTCCACCTTTTTTAATCTTTACTGGAGTTCTGGGATCACAGCAGTTTTCGCCGCAGCCCTCAACTTCACTGTTAAAAACGTCAAGCTCCAATAAATTCTACTCGTATATATTAATAAATAAATCCTCCCCAAAATACCAACATGTTGGTACACGTATATCATCGCTGTCATCATTTAAATCTCACAAGCTATTAACATGAGCTTACAGTTAGTCGTCTCAAAACTTTGTACAGCTATAACGCATAAATTTTAGGGCCACTTTGCTAACTATAACTTGCCATCTGGCTTTTAATATAAACGAACCTAGAGGCGACTCTTTGGGAGTATCTACCTAACTTTATAAATTATTAATATTTTTAATCATAATATAACCAGCTCATTACTTCCACTGCAGTGCAAGGGCTCTTCTCATACAGAGAAGGGACGAGCGTTCATTACCACGTTAGCTCACTGAGGGTTGGAAATTTCAGATTATCAATTCATGACAGACCTGTTGGTCTAGTGGTTAGTAGCCCTGACTGCTATGCCGGAGGTCGTGGGTTCGATTCCCACCCAGGACAAATTTTTGTGTGATGAGCACGATCATTTGTTCTGTGTCTGGGTGTAATTTATCTATAATATGTATGCATTTAGAAATATATAAGTATGTTTATCAGTTGTCTAGTACTCATAACACAAGCTCTGCTTAGCTTGAGACTAGACGGCGTTGTGTGATAGTTGTAGAATATTATTATTATTATATTATTATTATTATTAATTCCAGGTTTTTCCGTTCACCGTATGTTTGTGATGTCTTATAGCTAAAGTCACATTGGTACATGCCTTATTACCCCATATCAAGATCAAGAGCGAGCCTGTAACCACTATTTTAGAATATAAAATAATAAAATTAAAACAAATAAAAAGATAAGGTATTTAAGTGGTCAGTATTATTGACTTTTGTTGTTACAGGTCCTGCGTCATAAATTAGCAAGAATTTAAAAAGCAAAATCCTCCAACTTACGAATAGTAACATATTTCAATCCAGGTTCAGTTATCAAGCGAGGTGATAATTTTACAATTTAAGATCAATCAATCAATCATTTATTGCGTTCCATAATGTACATAAATGGTCTTAAAAATATAAAAATACAGAAGCATTATGGACCCTGTCGGGCACAGCAAAGACTTAAGAGAGAGGAAAAGGGCTAAGCAGTAATCAATTTATATCTATCAGTACACATAAGTCTAAAATCTTATTTTATATTTGTATGTAATAAGTTAATATATATACTGAAATATATAATGTGTAAGATATTATAGACAACGAATTTGTCTATGGTAGAATATGCTGTAACGAAATTATTGTACCGTATTTGGGAAATGAAAAGATAATACAGCCGTGTCTGCCAAGGGTTAATCTTCTATAATAATGAAAACCAACTCAGAAGTAACAACGTATTACACAAAAAAGATCACAAACAAAACGGTCATTACACGAACAACTAAGAATGCAGTTCAACAGCCCGAAACACATCGCGCTTACACTACAGCGAATAACACAGTACTAAACTGTATCCATTACTAGCAACAATGTTCATTTCACTTTGAATGTCCAACAATAAGTTTTGAACAACCTTGCAGAAGCCTTTCGTGAGATGGAAAAGAATATTGCAGAGCGACCCAATACAATGCGCAAGGTACTTGTATTGTGAGCTCGGGGCGCAGCCCGCAAACAACGAGGTGCGACTGGGCTTCGTCTATATGCTTACGTAAGTTATAATATCTTTTAAAGGTTATATAACGTTGCTTTTGGTGTTGGAAGAATAACTGCTCCTTCGATTCATTGTTGTCCTTGAATCGCCTCGTGTTCGTATTTTTATAAACAGAACAATATATAAGTCTGCTTTGCTGAAAGACTTCAGACGTTTTATTTTTAACACATTTTCGTTCGTTAGTATAATCGTTTATAATAATCTCTGCATACCTCAATAGGCTTAGCATTTTTTTTGTGTCGAAATTCCATCATGACTCCGTGCCGGACTCTTACCGGCTAAAAACTCACACGATCCTCCACAAGCCTTTATTGGGGATCATAGCTTGGGAAAGGCTCTGCCTACCTTAATAGGAAACAAGCGTGATTGTATGTATGTAAAAATAATCAAATAATTCCAATATAATCTTGTAAAAATAAAAATCTTTTTCTTTCTTTCTTTCTTTCTATATATGTACACATATCCAATACAAGATTTACCTACATACTACCTAATCTATTAAACCCACCAAAATTGTCACTGATAGAATGTGAAACATATCAAATTACATATAAAATTCTTCAATAAAAAATTCCCTAAAATTTGATTAAACTACACAGCTAATAGAAAGCTGATAGCTCGATTCCCGTCAGCTCGTTTGGCAATCATGACACAGCACGTTTTCACATAGGTAGCTTCCACGAGTCGGAGCCTCCATGACGTATCGACAGGATCGTGCACATCACTTTGATCCGCATTTCACACTCGCGATATATCGATTAAACTGTCAAAAAATACTTCATTCGTATCCGAAACATGACTACACAAATTCATATTTGGGTAGTCCTGTTTCTGATATGAATTGTGAAGCGTGTGTAATTTTTTGTTTGTTGATAAACGTAGGCGAAGCATAGCATCTCGCCTATATTACCCTAAGCGTTAGGAAGAGGCTTACTGCTACAGTAAATTTAAACGTAAGATTACTTAGCATTGAGGGTTGAGGTCAGGCAGGCGGCCGGTCTTAAAACATAGCCAAAACTTTAGCAGCATGCGCCGACCCCAAATAAATTGGGATAAGGACAGGGGGATGATGATGATTACATAGCATCACGCCTGTATTCCCCGAAGGAGTAGGCACTGGTATGCACAATTGTAAACTCACATTTCACTAATGATTTTATTAAGTCTCATGTAATAGGTGGTGAGCCTATTGCCATCAACCGGGTACAATTCCAAACTCCGGGCTGCTACTGAGAATTTCCTAACAGAAAAACTCAATAACACTTTGCCCGACCTGGGAATCGAACCCGAGACTTCTTGCTCAGCAGTCGCGCTTGGGACCACTAGACCAACGAAGCCGACAGTAAATTTGTTTACAGAATACCCAAAAACACATTGCCCGACCCAGGAATTGATCCCGTCACGCATGCCACCACTACACCAATGAAGTAGTAGACAAATAACAATAACAAAGTGTTCTTAAATATTTTCAAATAACATTTTGGTTCACAACGTCTTTGTAAACGAAAACAAAAATTCAAAACATCTGTCGACTTAAAAAAATTATAACGGTACTGCAATAACATACAAAATTAATATTACAAGTCAAACCGAGTTGAAAATTAAAAATACGAGTTTCCCGAACATCAAACAAGTTCTTATTATTCACTTCCCCAACGTCTTCTCCACGAGTGAGCTCGTATAATCTTACCCAAAGAACATTTGACCCAAATTACTTTTTACCAATGTCCGCATTTTTTTGGATTCCGTGCATGTTACGTAAATGGGAAGGTCTGTGGTCGCCATTTTAATAATCGATGATTGATAGCGGGATAAAAAAATATTATATCCTTGCTGCTTTTCAAAAAATATGTTATTAATATACTATTAATTACTATTTTTAAGGAAATGTTGAAATATAATATACACGAACGGAGCTTGAATCCGTGACATTCCGTGTCATCGCTCTTACACTACTGTGTTGTTGTTCGATACTATTAAATTTCAAGCTTCATTGTATTCGTCTTGGAGACGCCAGGCGATGTTTATTTAACAGTTATGTACAGATTAACTAAAATCAAAAAGAGTTATGATACGAAATGTCAGGGATCGGGGGTAATTAATTTAAGCATTACATGGCGTTAACATGTAGGAAAAAACTATCAATATAAATATATAATTCATTATTGTTAATCAAAAAAACATTAAACTTTGTCGACTGGTATCCATACTACGAGTATATTATAAATGAGAAATTAGTCTCTGTATGTACCTTTTTTTCTTACGTTTTATGTCCAAACCGCTTAAACAATTGTGATGAATTTTGAGATAGATTGGACCTTGGAGAAAGGTATAGGCTACCATTTATCGCGCAAACGAAGTCATACGCACCAGATCCTTGTATATAAAGAGGTGTTGCAGAAATTGACGAAAGCAAGAAATGCCGCGATGGTCTAGTGGTCCCAAGCGCGACTGCTAAGCACGAAGTTTCGGATTTGATTCGTGGGTCGGGCAACTGTGTTACTGAGTTTTTCTCTTAGAAAATACGCAGCATAGCAACCCGGAGTTTGGAATTATGCCCGGGTGGTGCCAATAGGCTCATTTACGTGTTTACATGGGACTACAGCATTGGTGAAATGTGGGTGTACAACTGAGGATACCTCTGCCTACCCCAGGCGTGTTGCTATGTTATGTTAAGTTTAAGATTAAACGAAAAATATAGATATCGGTATATTGAATACATAGCAATGACGTAATTTTTTTTTTTTTTTTTTATGTGGCTATAGTGTCACTTATACCATAAGAGGTCTATTGTGATCGCCACTTTGTGATTACATTAGAGTTCATCCCTGAACCCTGCCGCTGTGATGAACTGCAGGATTTTTCTAGGGGTGAGCTCCCCCATTTCATCCGGGCCCAAAATATGCCTATATATCCCTAGATGAGCGTAGCGCTTGTGTATCAGCGGTCCACATTCCCCCAAAAGGTGAAGTGGTGTTTCGTCACCCTCTTTACACCGTCTGCAGGTTTGTGTCTCGCTTAGCCTCGGGTTGAACATGTGCTTATTTAAGCAGCAGTGTCCTGTTAAGGCTCTTGCCACTACGCGCAAATTGTTCCTACTTAGTAGCAATGACGTTACCAAAAGACCATAGAAAATGTTGCACAAGAATTTGGAGTAGGTAATGAGCAGAGATTTGTGGTCAGAGGGCCTGGAGTATTTAACCTGTAGGCGCAGCTTCAAATCCTGTATACGACCGTAGTTTCCTTTCCACAAAAATGTATAACTTTAGAGTTCGCTACGCATGCGTTAATGCGTTTGAAAGGTTTATCGGTATTTGAAAGCAAGATTGTACATGCAGTTGAACTATAATGTTCCAGCCCACAACTGTCCCCCTGCAGGACAAGGGCCTCTTCACATACCGAGAAGGCACGAGTATGGATCACCACGCTAGCTCACTACGACTAGACCACCAAGTCCAGTTTCCGTCATTATTTTTTCCTTCACTAAATATCTGTGTAACTAAGAAAGTGCATATTTATTGCATTGAAAGTCACATTGGCACATGCAAGATTTACCCACAACCTGTACCTCAAGAGGCAGCCCCAAACAAAACGGCCACCGCATAAAAAAATATATCCTGTTAGAAAATAAATATTTATAAAACTAATTCTGTCCGTCATTAAACTATCGTTCACTTCCTATCCATTATTATTATCCCTCACACAGTCTAAACCAGTATGTGGTATACAATAAAATATAAAGTGTTTGTTTCCTCGCAAGCTGTTCCATATGATCAAGGACACATGTCACCAACAAAGTAATATGTTGCATTCCTAGAACTGGCGGCATTACAAATATTCTAGTACACTCACGACCATAGTAACAATTTGACTTCAACAGTGTCTTTATGTCTCTTTATGTCGTAGCAATAAGGACGGGTTTCGTAGTTCAAGTGTTAGCAGTGACGTAGGGTTGACGATACTAACATTCATAACGTTTTAATTAATGTCCATACTTTTTTTTTATTTGAAACTAGCTGTGCCCCGCGGTTTCACCCGCGTATAATATATTATAATTTTAGCCTAAGTTATGGAGTAACTATACTATAGTCAGCTGCCTACCATACCACATGCTGCTATAGTAATATTTTATCAAAATTCGGCCCAGCCGTTTAGAAGGTTATCCGGAATAAACGGACCGACAGACATGCAAAAATAAAAAATCTGATTTTTAGGCATAGGTATCGTGCAAATAATTATAGTTAAAAACAACTATTATTTGGCATTACAAACAGATACTTAAATTTAATTTATTTGTATTGATTTTACGATGCGAATGTAATAAAAATGACTGCCTCATTACTCTAGTGGCCGCAAGCGTGGCTGTTAAACGTGAGGTCTTGGGTATGACTTTTTGCATGGAAAAAGCCTGACCTCTTTTAATATGGGGCATAATAACCATATCGGTAAATGTAGGTATCGTTGTTTGTTTTCTGAAGAATGAAAGCGTGATGATAATCCTAATAATCCTAATAATATTATAAATGTGAAAGTTTGTGCGGATGGATGGATGGATGTTTGTTACTGATTCACGCAATAACTACTGAACTGATTTGGATTTAATTTGGGACACAGGTATTGTATATCCGTTTTTTTTTTATGTGGAGAAATGCCCTCGCCTACCGCTCTGGCACGGGGGGACAGAGCGGTTATGTGGGACTCGAACCCACTAAAACTCCACAGTGTACCTCCACAGCCGCTTGGGGGCGGGAACGCTCTCGCAAACAACCGCGGTGTCCGTTGCCGGACTCCCTCACGGGGTTGGGTATTACACCCCCCCCCCCCGCCCCCCGCTACGGCACACCAGACACATGGCCATGTGCAATGGGCGCCAGACGACCCCGTGTCTGGACGCCTTAGGGCCACGGGTCAGGTCTGTGGTCCCACCGCCTGCCACTACGGCCTCGCAATACCGGCACTCCTCCTCCCCTGCGGCCCCCATCGTTCAGCTGCGGTGCCGCCTGTACGATACCGCAGCCCACCTCAGTTGCGACACCCCTCATAAGGCCCGCAACCTACGCCGGCGCCGCTCCAACATAGGCTTGAAGGCAAAGCCCAGAGGAGCGGCCCTCCTCGGGTTCCGTTAGCTTCACCGTGGGTGACCAAGCCACGGTTACTAGAGCCCCCCCACCACGACAAGGTGGAACCCCTGGGGGGGAGGTATTTTATATCCTGAATAATACATAGTCCCGGCTGGACCCAATCTGTTTATAACGTAAAAATAATAGTTTTTACTCATACAGTTATTTGCATGATACTAAAGCCTAAAAATCTGATTTTAAAAATGTTGTCTGTCTGTCTGTTTGTTCCGGCTAATCTTCGAAACTGCTGGACCAATTCTGATAAGATTTTACTGGCAGGTATCTGACTATATAAGGAGTAACTTAGGCAATTTATAATACAATTATACGCATGTGAAACCACGGGGCACAGCTAATAAAAAATAAAGTTTTTCTTTCCTTGTTTAAACTTATCACATGAAGTCATATATGATGCCATTGATTTAACGTTGTTTGATATGTGCAAGCAACAATGTATGATTTTTTGTATATCCTTTTTTAAAGTTACAGTAGGAAGCACCTTTCTATGCATTCTAAATTCCGTTCAAAATGGCTATATTCAAATTCCAAAAAAATAACGCAATATGTTAACCACGGTGACATTAACCAATAAAAATGTTTCAAAGTAACTTCGACTTTTCTGTCAGGATTCATAATTTGGTACACTTCCGTATTTTAAAATTGCTGACGACATCATAATTAGCTGTATAATAACTTTTGTGAGACACATTCATATTAATTATTGTTCAACGGTTATTACTCACGTGCATTCTTCGGGATTGCCGAATTAGTTTTGAACTCGAACGGAGCCCTTAGTCATGAGCTCAGACCCGCAGCGATGTCGTGAGTCAAACTGACTGAGTTTGACTCACTTAATCATTATTAAGATTCCTAGCATAACATGTTATTTCCAGATATTTCCTAAAATCTATCTCAAATTCTATGAGCAGGATAAAAGCTGTACTACATACGTTCGGCTTAAATCAATAAAATGATCACGAAAGCTTTTATCAACATACAAAATCGGGTAACCAATGGTTCGCGTGCGAATCCATCTAATGCTCAGCGAATTCACCTCACATTTGCGGGTGTAATGGGCGGCGAAATAAATTCCCGAAGATTTATCACGTATTCCATTATTATTCTTCGAATGAGAGAAGTTCGGAGTGTGTCAAAACAACGCAGGAGTTAACGAGGGAGTTTCTTAAAAAGCTTGGTAGATGTTATTGGCTTGTTGTGTTTACGAATGGTTGCACTATATTATAAGGTTGAAGATTTGGAAATATGAGTACAATATAAATAGTAACTTAGAGTTATATTTTTTTGTGAAAAAAGAAGAATACGTCCGCGAGCAGGATTCGGACCTGCGCCTCCCGGATAAATACTCCAGGCGTTCTGACCACTAAGCCATCTCGACTTCTGCTCACCACCGTGAATTCTTCTTTCGCATTATAAGTCTTTTGGTGACGTCATTGTAAAAGATATTTCGTGGTATGAATGGTTGTCAGACTTCCATGCCTCTGACTACCCATAACGGCTGTCATAGATGTTAATTTGCCAACCGGGACCGACGGCTTAACGTACTCTCCGCAGGCACGGATGGATTTCGGTATGAAATCATGGCCACCTATTCACAGACCGACCGCGGCAAGCGCAACTTAACCTCGATCGAGCGATCTGTGCGGCTGTTACTTAGCCACGAGTCCCTCGTAATGTCTTGAGATAAAGCCCAATAAATCAGTCTTCAAGAAGTACGTACAGAGAACGTAATCGGGGAAAACTCATAAAATTCACATCTTTAATTCTATTTTTCAAAGAAACATTGAAAAAATAATAGACAAGAACGGGGCTTGAACCCGCGACCTTTGACATTCCGTGTCATCACTCTACCAACTGAGCTACCTTGTCGTGTTCAAACCTATTGAATTTTCAATCCTCTTTGTATACGTCTTAAGGAGACGCCTGGTGATATTTATCTAGTAATCATTTACAGATTTACTAAAACAAGCCCCGTTCTTGTCTATTATTTTTTCAATGTTTCTTTGAAAAATAGAATTAATATAGGCATTACATGGCCTCAACATGTATTAAAAAAATATAATTATATATGATTCACATCTTTGTCCGGCAAATAGTAGGTTTCAGTGGCCAAATTGCCGCTTTAACTCTACCGCTTCTAAATCTCGATCCATAGGTCATGCTTTGATTTGGGCTTTGAGTTAAAAACTTCATAAATAAAAGAGTTAAAGGCTATCACAAAAAATAATTATATATGGTCAAATTTAAAATTATAGGATCTTTTTTTTTTTTTTTTGGTAATGGCATCTCGCAGGTCAACCTAGGAGGTTGTCGACTGCTTAACCGGACTTTCCTGTGGATGCCCTAATAATAAACTATTATTAAGGCCTCCAGCCAGGGGCATACGACTAAATTAATTCTATTCTAAAGCGACAACGCTAAGGGCACCCCCTGCGGGGTACGAGCCTCGGCTTAGGGCGTCGCTTGAGGGAGGACAGCAAGGGACTGGCTGGATCGAACAAGAATTATCATAATTATTATTATTAGGGGAATTTAAAGCTACAGGCTCAGCGGCTACGCGGGCTGGCACGAGCAAGGGTCGGGGAGGTGATGCATTAGGTGCATTACGGGGACGTCGCGACGGGCCTCGGCGGCGAGGCCTAAATGACGGCGGTCTGTGTTTGTGTACTGTGCTGGTGGCCCTACGGCTCTCTTGGAGCAGGGTTATAGCGTCATCGGGGTACAATAGTGAATGCCTAGGACGGCGAATTCTACTTATCTGGGAGGGGGTGTATCGGGCGGCAGCCGCGATAAGAGGGTTGGGGTGCTTTTCAGCAGACTCGAAATAACGCTTGCAAATGCGTTTTATAAACTGTTGGATAGTGGGAATTTTAAGGTCGAGATGGAGGTTTTCGTTTCTAACGTAGAAGGGGGCTCCCGTGACCTTACGTAAGGCACGGTTTTGGAGGGTCTGCATCTTATGGAGGCGGTAAGATTTCGCGTGTGGGAACACTACGCAGGCGTAGGTCATGATGGGGCGTATGCACGTGGTGTAAATGCGCAGTTTGCACTTAAGGGACAATCTGCTGCGTGCGTTCATAATAAAGTGAAGCCTACCCAGAGCGAAGGCGGCGCGCGAGCGCACCGTCCTTATGTGCTCACCGAAGGTCAAGTGTCTATCTAGGATGACTCCTAAGTACTTGGCTTGCTTCTCCCAAGGGATCGGCTTGCCGAACATGGTTATCGGTTTGGGGTCGGGGGGTCTGATCCTACGCTTTTTCGCGAAGAGTACGGCTTGACTCTTATCGGGGTTGACTTCTATTCTCCATTTCCTGAACCAAGCGCCTAGTACGTTGGCGGAAGTTTGGAGAGTGCTAGCTATACGGTCGCGCACGATACCGGAGTAGAAAATGGCAGTGTCGTCTGCGAAGAGAGCTAACTTTGCCTGTCTATTTTTGGGGATGTCGCTAGTGAAGAGCGTGAACAGGAGGGGCGAGAGCACGGAGCCCTGGGGGACACCGGCGCGGATAGAGTGGGGGGCGGATAGTGCGCCCTCTATGCGATAGCGGAAAGTGCGATTCGAGAGAAAGTCCCGTAGGATGAGCACGAGACGGTCGGGCACGCCGAGTTGGTACAGCTTGTATAATAGGCCGTTGTGCCAGACTTTGTCGAAAGCCTTCGCTATGTCGAAAAAGAGCGCGCCTGTCATCGTGCCGCGCTGAAAACCGGCGCTTATGTGCTCGACGATGCGGTGGACCTGTTGTACACACGAGTGTTGGGTACGAAAACCGAACTGTTCGTTGGGGATGAGGCTCTTCGCATCGGCAAAGTCCTTGAGTCGCTTATAAATAAGCTTCTCGTAGATTTTACAGAGTACGTTGAGGAGGCTGATCGGTCGGTAGCTGGTGGGTTCGTTCGCGGGTTTTCCCGGCTTAGGGATACCTATGACGGTGGCTTCTTTCCACGATTGAGGGAAGACGTTGTGACTCATGGCGCCATTGAAGATGGCGGTCATGAGTATAATGAAAGGGGCGGGGAGAAGTTTCATGACTTTATTAGTGATGCCGTCTATGCCGGGGGCTTTGCGGGGTTTGAGATTTTTAATGACCTCTTGCACCTCGTCGGGAGTGACGGGGGGCAGGGGGTCGTCGGGGTCTTCGAACGGCGGGAGTGAGGCTCTGCGTTCTACTTCTGCGTCTACCTTGAGGAGGTGCGCTCGGTCAACCGGTTGGGTGCTAGGAGTGCATTGCGCTTCTAGACTGTCGGCCAGGCACTCGGCCTTTTCGATGTCGTCGAAGGCTATGCTCTTATCGGGGCGGATGAGAGGGGGCATGGTGGCCACTCCATCGGATTGGAGTCTCCTTTGAAGCTGCCAGAATGCTTGGTGAGTGGGCTCTAAGTCGCTCAGCGTCTTATCCCAGTGCGCGTTACGCTGCTCATCGATGCGTTTCTTTACAGCACGCTGTAAATAGCGCATGTGAGCTTTGTTCGCGTCGCAGGGAAACGCGCTGTAGGCACGTACGGATGCGTTCTTTTCCGTTACCAGTTCGCGTACGTCCGCCGGTAGTTTCCAGTGATGGTTGTCCATCAATGGAACTTCCCGTGAACAACTGTTCAAAACGGATTGTACGTGACCGGTGAACGAATCGATCGCATTCGTAGTGTCAGTGACCGAGGCGATGACGTCGGGAATAGAGTCTAAGTGCGGGGAGCTGGTCGATTGTAGGCTTTCGCTTACTTTCTTCCAGTCCGTGATGGTTTGGGTGGGAGGGGGTCGGGAGGGATCAGAGGGCCCCGAGCGAGGTGCCAGTGCCATGATCACGGGACGATGGTCGGAGTTGAGCTCGTGTAGCGTCTCTATAGACTGTAAACGAAGGTTAACGTTCTTTAGAAGCGCCACATCGAGAATATCGGGAAGGTGCGCGGTGTTGTGCGGATAGTGAGTGGGATGCATCGGAGCAATAATGTCGAAGTTGAGAGTGGCACACAGGCCGAACAGTTGCCTGCCTCTCGCGGTCGTCGTATTACTGTTCCAAGCGGGATGTTTGGCATTGAGATCGCCCGCTATGATAACGGAGTCACTCAAGCCGAGGAGGGCAGTAAGGTCGTGGGATAGGATTTCGCGTTTTTCCCCCACATCGGTGGCGGCGGGAGGGATGTAGGAAGAGACGATAGTTATGGGTTGGTGACCGGTCATGGCTAGCCGACAGATCGATACCTCGAAAAGTGAGAGAGGAGGTGGGTCTAACGGGATGCAGTGGAGCGTTTTGCGGTAATAAATAAGGGTGCCGCCCATGTGACATCTAGTTCTATCGTTCCTAACTATACGGTAGTTGGCGATATTCGGGTCCCGACGGTGAGGTTTTAAGAACGTTTCCTGTACGAGGAGAACGTCTAATTGGTGGTCGCGGAGGAACGTAGTTATTTCGTCGCGTTGTTTGGTGATGCCGTTAGCGTTGAAGAAACCTATTTTTAGGGAGCGCGGTTTGGTTCTACATAGGTTCTTATTATCCACTGAAGATTTTATATTTTATTTATTATGAGCTAGATTGCGCAGGGCTTGCGTAATCTTGGGAAAGGTGTTGTACACCATGAGTAGCTTCATAGGGTCGCCTTTGCAGGCGATGATGTCCCTGGCCATAGCGTGAGCGTTATCAGAAGAGAATACGCTGAATGTGCTGAGAATGACGACCGCGGGGTCAAACGCGAGGTCGTCGTTTACGACCGGTAGAGAGGCGGCGGCGTTAGCCGGTAAGGACGCGTTAGTCGGAGGCGATAGAGAGGGGGGCGCAGCTATGGGCGAGGCCATTAGGGCTGCGATCATGGGCGTAGAGGTGGTTTTGAGAGCTGGGAAAGCTCGTTGTTGCTGGAAGTTGTTGAGGGGAGCCCACGGACTGGGTCTCTGAGGGCTGAGGCGGGCGGGGAGTTGAGAAGAGGGGATCGCCACCGAAGGGCTTTCCCTTTGTTGACGGGCGTTGGCCCGCTTACCGAGCTTGGGCGAGGTTGATTTCGGTGCCTTAGGGCAGCCGCGATAGTTAGCGTTCTCTATAATGATGCCGGAAAGGCTACAGGTCGCTTTGACCTGGAAGATCGGGTGGTGTCCTTCGGTAGGATCGCATACGACTAGCACCATGTCGTAGGCGGCCCCACCTCTGGGTCGGTGCATCCGGTGCACCTGAGAAACTGGGACTCTCTGCGACTGAAGGTCGCTGAGGATGTCCTCTGTGGGGATTTCCTTCGGGATGCGTCTTATGACGACCCTGGTAGATTTCTCCTCGGGGAGAGAGTATGTATGGAACGAGACGTCCCTGGCCTTAAGGGCCTTTGTGAGTTCCCTATAATCGGTTGTGGAGGGGACCTTAACTTTGATGCCTTGCTGAGTAGCACAGGCACTGGTGTAGTTGATCCTGCGATCAACACACATCTTGGAGATGGCAGTCCATTTGGACTTGTCATGAATGTAGAGCGGGGGAGGGGATTTAAGCTTCTTAGAGCTCGAAGTGGCGCCGGAGGGGCTGAGGGTTGGTCTGAGAGGGGGCGGGGGAGAGGGGTGCGATAGTCGCGGGGGAGGGGGGGGTGGCGGTAGTCGCGGGGGCGGGGGAGGGGGCGAGGGGCGCTACAGGTTTTTTGGCCTTGCTGGCCGGGGCGGAAGTTTTTCCTTTCTTCCTCTTGCCTCCTTTGCCGACCTGGATGTAGTCGTCTTCGGAGGAGGAGGAGGGAGAGGACGAGCTAGTCTCGGAGTCGGAGGCAGTGGCATCCGAGGGGTTGACGCACACGTCCATGTCTTCCGAGACAGTGACGGCGGTCGTAGGAGGCGCGATGGCCGAAGTAGAGGGAGCCTCTACGAGAGGGTCGATGGTGGGCAAGGATACGAGGCATGGTATACCATTTTCAGCGGGCGTCGGAGAGAGAGGGCTATCTACGCAATTTATTGCGGGGTTGACATGCTGCAGGTCGGCTATTTGGGTACCGTACCGACGTTGAATGTCGGGGTCCCTGAGAAGCGCGTCCATTTTAAAAAGAAATTAATTACCTATTTTATAATATTTGCCTAACAGGCCTAACTCCCCGGGAGGATAGCCCGGGGATGCGTAACCCTCCCCGCCGGGTATAGGCAGGGAGGTGAGTGACCTAATGGTGAGCCCTAAGCTTGCTTTTTACCCGTCGCCAGTCTTAATGTGCGTACGGGGCCCTGAACCAGTCTAGTGCGAAGGGTGTAGACACACCCGACCGACACTAGGTGTGTTGCTGTAAGGGAAACCAGAGCTAGAGTCGACTAGGAGATCCCCCAAGGCCGGTTGTTCTAGCTCCCGTCCGATTTGTAGCTTAACCCTGAAGGGGCTTCAGCTGGGTGTATCGGGTCCACACCCTCTCGGTTTCGTTGACACCGTGAGGTTTCCACCGAGAACCACGAAACTGTGGATTTTCCCAGAAGGGGAATTTACACAACACACGTTTTGACTGTACTTTGAAAAAGACAGATATCAGCCGCCGCCTCGAAAGAGGCAACTTTTGAGTTGTAGTGGCGTAGCTAGCGAGCAGCTACGGAGAATGCTACGGCAGAGCGTAGCGACAACGATCACTGACACAACACGAGCGAGTTACGCAGAGTAACACGTCCGTGCGCGGCGAGCGTTGAAGTGGTGTCGATTATTGGATCTTTCAGATGGATTTGTTTTATGGCAAACAATAAATGCCACCCATGACCATTATGCAACGTTTTAAAAAGACATAGATTGTTTTATTATGCTTTGGTTTTATACTGAGGTATATAATATAATAACTGTGGTAGTTTTAATAAAGATAACAATGTGCATTATACATCAAACCTTTAACGTTTATTATTTAAATAATTTTATACCGTAGTCGGGTGTAAATTAAAATTGTTTCCACACATAAATTAAAAATATTTTAGTTTTTTCGTTTAAATTTCCTCAAGATTACCTTCTGAATTACGATGTTATTATTTTTGTTACGGCATCGTGACACGCAGGCGGCTAGAAAAATATTTCAAATATATGGTATGGGCACAAAATTTTGAAATATCAGCTTTTATAATATATGTTTGCTTATACTTACGCATACTGGGCTTAACATTTATCTCGTCATCGTGTGACCCACTCATTGGCTGCTAATGACGTGATATTATGGTCTTTAGGAATCGAGCAGAAAGAAAAAAAGGATAGCTCGTGAATAAATAATATAAATTTCTTTTAGTTTGAATTTTTCTCGTTTAATGATAATATGCACCTGTGGGTAAAATGTGAATGGTAAACCTTTAAATACAGACGTGATGTCATGTCAAAATAATTTATTTTTGTAGCCACCGATGTCAGTCACGAGAATCTAGAAATCTGGTCTCTTGGTGACTAAAAAGTACTATAAAACAAACGAATTAAGGCGCAATAAATACCTTTGAATCGCTTGACGTTTCGACCATTGGGCTTACTCTTGAAAATAATTCCGCTCGATTGACATTGGAAATATGTCAGTTCGTACTTATAAATACATAAATGTCTAAAAAATTATTATAGATTCGGGATAATATGAAGACAATGGCGTCAATTCTAATGTAGCAAACTAAACTAAATTTAAAACATTCCTGTCTTTTACCAAAAGTTACTATATGAACAAGATGGGACGAATCAAGAGATGTCAAATTTGAATTTAGACACGTCAAATTAAAATCTCCGAACGTTTTTAGGAGGCACAGGTTTAGGTGGCCACTAAAATTAGAGACGTCAAACGTAAATTGTATGGACAACTTAGGTTGACATGATTAAATTTGAATTTGATGTCATCCCGTCCTGCTCTTATATTAACGATTAGTAAAAGACAGCTATGCTCTAAATTTAGTTTAGTTTGCTACATTAGAATTGGCGCCAATATGTTTTAAAATTGAGGCAACTATAATGTATGTAAATTTATTTTAAAATTACGCATTGTTTTAAGGCGTCTATTTAATATTGGAATTGGATTGGAATTGGTATTAGTTTCAAGAGTAACCCTGCAGGTTGCACTGATTGTGATTACAAGCAGATACGTTCATATTAATTATTGTTCAGCCGTTATGACTCATTCATCCTGCATTATTTTGATTGCTGCATCAAACTTTTGACTTCAGCTGATGACTAAGGGCTCCGTTCGAGTAAGAAACTAGTTGGTCAATCCCAAAAAATGCAGGATCTCTCGCTCAGCAGCCGTGCTTCCATCCACTAAACCAATGAAATAATTTTAACATATGGTAGTCTATACATATGTGACTTACCAACGTTTTGAGGATACTACGGTGTAAAGGTTAAAACACACATAAAACACAACGCGACACGAAGTACTAATACTAGCGTAAAATCAACGTCCAAAGACCACCCAACGTCGCGTCTCGTCGGGTTTTTAAAGTGAGATCCTAGAAAAGTAGTAAACTAGTCTTAGAAAATAACTGTTTTTGATTCGACTATATTCACGTTTTAAATGTGGTTTTGTACGTTTCGAAATCGCCTTGAACAAGTGTTTCGTGTTGATCCATGCTTGTTCCTTCTTTGTATAGATAATTTAACCCTGCAGTAAAACAATTACAAATTATCACTATTATTATTGAATAGATTCAGGTGTTACTTTGCGGAAGTCCATTACAATGGATGCAAATAAATACAATATCTAACTAACTCCACAATATTGATGGTAGTCATGCATTACCTGTGCAACGCCCGCCTGCCCGCAAATATATGCACATACACCAGCGGTGAAAATTGCGACTACTCCACACGTGTTTCGCCCTCCCACGGGGCATCCTCAGGAGCTGTTGCCGTGCAGTGTCCGCCACCGAGTCAACTGCAGTAATACTATATTTACTACTAAATGTAGGATAGGATAAATAAGTAAGATAGTAGGTTAAGATAGGATAGTTGGATAGAATAGGAGGACAGGATAGATGGATAAAACGACGTATTATTTTGATACTCCCATAGCATGTACCTATACGTTCTGCCACTTACTCGCTTGACTAAACTTGCCTCACAACTTAATATTCAGCCACGTCACGCTACATAAAATATGGTCGTTTGTCGTAAACAGCAACATGTCTTCTCAGATTTAATATAACTTGACTTTTGTTTTTGTTTCATCAGGAGACGTGTGCATACAGAGTTGTAGCGTCGGATATGGAGAAAAACATCGCGTTGTTATGAAAGTAATTGAGTTTACCTTTGTGTACTGCGTTATAATATAATGTTTTATATATTAATATTAACTGCTTTTTAATTTATCGGTAGCGCGGTTGTTCAGTGTGAAGTTGAAACCTAATGCTTTTAAGTTTTTCTGTTAGGAAATTCCGAGTAGCGTATTGCGCCCGGTTGATGGCAGTGAACTCAGTATCTTAATTATTGTTCAACGGTTATTACTCACTTGCATTCTTCGGGATTGTCCGACTAATTTTGAACTCGAACGTAGCCCTTAGTCATGAGCTGAGCCCACGGCGATGTCGCGCGTCAAACTGTTTCACTCGCGACATTGCCATGAAAGCCAGTGAGTAATAACCGTTGAAAAATAATTAATATGAATGTGTCTTACGAAAGTTATTGGACTCAGTAGGGTATTAGTCTCTCTATTTATGATATGGGACTTAATAACTGTATCAGTGAATTGAGGGTACAATGCCTCTGACTACTCCTCCTTTGGTAGACAAAGACGTTTCAAAGCTCAAAATAATAACAAGCAATCTCAGGACAAAATTCCAAAGATTTCATGCAACAAATCTACAAAGGTGGATTTCAACCCTAGGCATTCCCTCCCAAACAACCTTCGGGTGTTGCAGATATGATATAAGAGATATTGCTCGTTGGTATAGCGGTCCCAAGCGCAGCTGCTGAGCTGGAAGAGGGAGTGCACCTGTGTTTGCGCATACACTTGTGCAGAATAATATCTCTTGCGTACTTGGCTAATCTCCGTGGAGATAGGCCGCCGTGGTCGGAATACGGTCGGGTATTATTCATATTAAGAGAAATTGTTAAAAAGATCTTAATGACTAATGACAATGCCAACTTCAAAAAATAATAACAAATTCAGCCTTATACATAATAGCTCTCATTAAAGTACTCTAAATTGTCATTTCGACAACTTTTAAGCTACTAATTTACTGAATAAATATAATTTATAGTTGCCAAATGCGTTAAAATCGGCTTTTTATACGGAGGTTTGATACTCGACGTTGTTTTGAAACTAGTTAATTAAGAGGGCCGGGGCTTACATTTACAGTACGGAGTATCCACCGTATGAGATATAATGAGACATCACGACACATAACAAAGCTATTATTGGATGCACCCTTTAATTAGCATATGTATTGTGTGTACTCGTCTTTAGAGAAAGGCACATTGTCGTTAATTATGAGCCCCACAGTAATTCCTACCGCAGTACCTGTTATTATGTATTGTTTATTAATTATTTCATACTCTGGGTTTAGCAAATATATAGTGAGCATTAAAATAAAAGCGGCTTGCATTTTTCAAAATGAATATGTAAATATTTAATTTAAACTGTGTATATTAAATAATTTGTTTTACGAAGTTCTAAAAGTAAACATTTACATAGCTTAAAAATATTTTAAAACACAAAATATAGTAATAAGGTCGGCTTAAACCATAAACGACAGTTTTTTCTCTGTTAATAGGCTTAATCCATATTAACTCAACTTTATATTACATTAAACCATGTTTTTACATAAACTCTGTATTTAGACGTAATTAAAAACGGCAAACCGTTTTCTTCCGTGTTCGTGTTAAAATATTTTGCTATATTAAAACAGGATTCTGTACAAAAAAGGCTTCATTGGTTTAATTATGAGACAAGGTATTAGCAGATTTTTATCAGGCAGTAAGTATACTGTTGATAGCTTTTTTATATTATAACATTTATCATGATGCTAATTTTAAATTAAAATTAATTGAAATATTTGGGACCTGGTCCCTAGTTGCAGTATAACAGTTTGGGACGTAGCATTTGCCTTATTACTGCGCAAGTGTGACCTATTTCAGTGTTAGATACCATTAGACTATATCGAGCATATATGTATTGCTGTTAGCTTCAGCGCAATTGTGGTGTCAGAAATTGGTAATATTAAACAATTTTTCGTACATAATATTGTTCTGATTTTCAATTATGCACACTGCTTACCTAACTGCAGTTGCAGTATTTGGTATGACTGTAAACCTAGAAGTCTCCTAGAAACCTAGTCCTCAATCTGTATCATTTGCAGGACACGTAATTTACCAGAATCACACAAATAGCTTTAATACCCTGTGTATCTTGAAAAACACATACTATATATTCTTTTATCATGCTAAAAGTACGTATAAATACACCACAGCCCCTAAACGCCCCCATTCAATATGAGCCCCCTGATAGACCACACAAAGAGCGATATTGTGTCATACATGCCAACATAAACAAACAATATTACAGCTTGACTTAAAAATAAAAGCCAGGCCACTCTTCTCCAGTGTCTCGTTGCAGCCTACATTGTGTAAGCCCCTAATATCTCACATTTACCAACTCGCATAAAAAGGTTCGTCGAGCCGTAAGGGGCGGCTTATTAAATAAGTATGGCGGGACTACCACATCCGTAAAAAGAAACGCATGTTTTGAAAACAATTTCCGTGTACAGGAGAATGCCAAAGTTTTCAAAGTAACAAAGATGAGCTCGAGTAGATTCTATTGTACCTATTTGTTTCTAAATTACTCGGAATTTTCGTTTAATTTTATTTTATTTATTTATTCATTAACAATTCACAATATTGTATCTGAAATTCTTATAACTACACATTAAATTATTAATATAACATTTACAAATATATCTATTCAAAAAATAAAATAAGTCAAAAATGCATACAGACTGATTCAATGAGTTTGGATAAAACTAAAGCTGTTGAAGATAGGGAAATTTGTTCTGACAAACCATAACTTAGATTTTTGTGATAAGAAATACTGCATTCAAACAAAAATTTTACTGTCTCTTGCCTGAGCCGGGATATTGTATTATTACTACAATTTTCTCTAATGATCGAAGAATTAGTATTTCTGATTCGCGTAAATATAAATTAAGTATATATAAATCGTTCTTACTCTCGGTACTGTGATGTACAGTCACGAGAACCAATATGTAAACACAAAGTTTTAAATACTCGCCTATAATACCTCTTGTATTACTAAGATAATTAGGTATGTAATATGGATAGAAGAACTATTTCTTCTACATATAGACCTACATTAATACTTCTATATTATTCAGATAACTATTTATATGGAGTATAAAAAGTGCTAATGTATAGATCTTCGTGCGTGACTGGACACTCGTTGACGTGCATCTCGCAGGCAATAAAAGCAAATAATAAAACAGAAAAGATTATTCTAACTAAGCAACAGTTTTTTTTTACTTATACTTTAGAGGGGCTCGTGGCTAAGTAACAGCCGCACAGATCGATCGAGAAACCCCTCTGTGGGTCGGCGAGCTCGTTAAGCCGTCGGTCTCGATTTTCAAATTAAGATCTATGACAGCCGTTATGGGTAGTCGGAGGCCTGAAAGTCTGACGACCAGTCATACCACGAGATATCGTGTTACACAGTTACTGGGTTGTGGAGGTCAGACAGGCAGTCGCTCCATGTAAAATACTGGTATTTAGCTGCATCCGGTTTGACCGGAAGCCGACCCCAATGTTATTGTAGTATTAGAAAAGGCAGGCAAGTATATATATATACTTTTTCTTAATTGTTTTTTTTATCTGTTAACAAGGGTTAGGTAAAGTTAACTGTTCGATTACACCACCAAAGTTTATCTCTGTGACACAATTACTGAGTGAATATTCAATACGCGTTCATATTTACTTTTAATTTCCTCGCAATAGCAGGGAACTTTACAATAGTATTTATAGAATACGCCAGCATCGCTGTTGGTGTAGTGAATCGGTCCGGACCCTATGAATCGGAATTTAATCAAAGCTTGCAAATATTGATACTACGTGCATCGGGCCAACTTAGCGTGATCGAAGTATAATCCGGTTAAACTTAATGTTCTCTGTTTCTGAGTGGCTATTGTTTAAGGATTAGGGCTGGTTTTGTTAATGATAATTGTTTTATTTTATTATTTGCCTTTAAAAATCTACTTACATTATTTTTATGTATTCTGCATTCTTCTTAACGTGTGGTTGATGAACAACCTAGTGTCAGAGTTTAAACCACCCGTAGGTCTCTGACATGGCTTTACACACATCGAGAATATCTCGATGTTTTCCTTCACCGTTTTAAGCAAGTGATAATTAATTTATAATATGCACATGACTTTGAAAAGTCAGTGGTGCGTGTCTTGGATTTGAACTTTGACTTGTCAGTCTAACGGTCATACCACAAGGCTTTTCTGTATATAAATAATATTTATAAATCATTATTGTAATTTTGCATGCAAAAGTAGATAAATTTTTGGAAAGCATGTTTAGCGAACTCTAAAGTAATAATTTTAAATGGAAAAAGAATATGATTCTGAGCAGGATTCGAAGCTACGCCTCCCGGATAAATACTACAATGATTTTGATTCATATAAGGCGAAACATTAAGCGAATGCAAATCAAAGTGCAAGTATTTTTCTATTAAATATTATATATAATATATATAACGCCACTCTGCCATCCGCAGAGAAGAACAGTTCTGGGTGCAAATTCTCCCTACGCGAGGTTTTGCAGGGTTGTGAACGGTTGCAGTGATCGGATAGACATCCATTTTGATGGTTTAGGCAAATTGAAAGCCAGTTTTTATAAGTATCTCCCCGAACATTGAGTTTCTTAACCCTGCATTGCCTCACTGGACGGGTGAATAAAGGCTACATAGGTAATACCTATTTTTGTATTATTTAGTTTGAATTGTTTTATTTTGGTAAGTGTAACTCAGTATAACTTTGTTATTAGATATAGTCTTTAGTTCTTTCTATTTCTTTATATGTAACTTACGACAACGTTTTGTGTGCATGCAGAGTTTACCTGTAAATGATTATTACACTCTATTCTGATTTGTTGCTTCTGTTTAATTTGCTTATACCAGTGTTTACAATTGTTGGTGAACAAAACAAAAAATTAAAAATTATTAAAATATATTCACACAACATCTTTCTTTAAGTCCAAACACAGATGATATATAATAGTACATTATGATACTTGTGAGCTAAGTTGTTCATAACATACAAGGCTGGATTGCAGCCCAAGTTGCGAGGCGAGGGTGTACATCTGCCGTGTTTGTATTTCACCAAAATCTCACGCGTTTCATAAGATTTTTTCAACAGACTTGCGAGAGAATAAATTTATTACGAGAGCATAGACTTATGATCATTAAAATGGCGCCCGGACTTATTTTCACATGCTGAATATATGCGCATGCAGGTGGAACTGGCACTGACGAAATTAGCCTCTTTTCTGAAATTAAATAATAAATGTAAATTCTCTATGCGGTTTTGCGATAATGTAAAGTGAAAAGCATGTGTTCATAAGTTCTTCTTCTGTACATCAGAAGGGGCACTAACTATTTATTTAATGATTTATGTACACATGATATATGATTAAATATGAAACCACTAACCACTGACTTATGCAATCTGGTTTTTAACCGACGAAAAAAAAGGAGGATGTTCTCAATGCGACGCGTATATTTTTGTTTCTTTTTATTGCTGAATTTGATTGCTCTTGACCTCATGGTGCGTGGTCAACGATCGTCCACGTTCGTCCAGAAAAAACCTATTCACTTGAACCTTGAATAGTTAAACACATTATACCTATGGCAACGATTAAGTTTCACAAAGCACTAATTGAGTACAATACAAAACTCACTCTGACAAGATTACTGAGAATTTCTGTACATCCACACGAACTACTCAATGCACACAGTAGATAACTTGCTCAACTTACTAACTTCATGTTCTAGAAGTTTCACCAGAACTTTCTAGAACATAATCTTAACATGTGTCGCGATTAACATTACGACCAAGCTAAAATCATAAACTACCAGTGGTTATTTCCTGTTTTACGTCTTGTTTAACCTTTTATACATTTATTGCTTAGTTTATTAAGGCTTATAAGTAATGGAGGTATCATAAAAGTATGTGAGTATATCGTGAATATTAAGCTCATATTTCTCATTTCAGAAATGCTTGATGTGGGGATTTATGGGATATTTTAATATTTCATACGGTTATAATAAAATTAAAAAATTGAACATTTATAATAAGGAAACATAACATCACGCTGGTTTTCTCCGAAGGGGTAAACAGAGGAACACAGTTGTACACCCATATTTCTCCAATGCTATTCATATACCACATAATATACCTATACATATATTTCATAGGTGGCACATTTCAAAAATATTTTTCCATCCGGAAAATTGAACCTAGGATCTCAGGTTCAGCAACAGTGCATACGACCACTTAAATTTCTAGACAGCCACTTAAAAATAAATATTTAAATTTTTCGATAGCTAAAACTAAAGAACGAGATGAGCATCTCATCTCGTGTCTTTGTTGGAGTTAATAACATAACATAACATCACGCCTGTATTCCCCAAGGGGTGGGCAGAGTTGTACACCTACATTTCACCAATGCTCTTATTAAGTCCCATGTAATAGGTGGTGAGCCTATTGCCATCTACCAGGTACGATTCCAAACTCTGGGCTGAGAATTTTCTAATAGAAAAAAATATCAATAACACTGCTTGACCCAAATCAAACCTGAGACCTCATGCTCAGCAAGATCTTGAAATAGTGTCACTTTTATTTTGACTTATAATACTGACTGTATAAGTTTGGACTTGTTTGTATGGAGTGCAGTATTTTAAGCATCCTACCCTCCTTTAAATGAGTTCTAATTTATCCATTATCTTGCAGATTGGAGCCCACAGAACAAGACAGTTATGCACACGCTGTCTTCAAAGAAGCCTACGACCATGGTCTAAAGTACCCTGACCTCTGCGGTCAAAAGTTCGCCATGTGTCCTTTCAACGCGTCACAACTGTTCAAGCTGATCAGATATTTATTACGTCATTCATAAGTTTAATTTAGAAGCAGATAGTGTACCTAGTACAAATTGAAGCGATTTAATACGTTCTTATCTGAAAGAGCGTACAAATTACTTGGTTTTTGTCTTCATTTGACGTATGACATAACCAATTTTTTGCAGACTATTGAAGTTAATATTTCGATTGCGAAACTCAATTTGAAACTTAAATTTTAATCACTTATATGCCTAATTATCACCCTAAACTTATAAAATACTTACTCATTTTGCTAAAGTGTCTGGCTCTACTTTCTTGCAATAATTTGTACTACCTAAATATCGTAACATTGAAAACAAAGCCATTAAATACAAACTTCTAAGCTTCAATGCAATTGATTTATAGAAAAGTATCTAGAATATTATTATTCTCTAAGGAAACATTGGAAAATAATAAACACGAATGGGACTCGGAACCGTGACCTTTGACATACCGTGTCATGGCTCTCCCACTGAGCTAACGTGTCGCTTTAAGCATCGATTTATTATCTTGGAAAATAATAATAAATAAAGACATTACATGGCCTCAATATTTATAAAAAAAAAACATATAGAATGACTGTTTAGAATAGTTAATAATTTACATATAAAATTGTGCTGCATTTCCATGTTCCATGAACTTTAGGTATCTGTGTAAAACCACAATAACACAATACACGTCGCTAATGTACCTTTTAAGATGTCTAGAAAGTGAAAGTGTGAGCTAGTCTTAGTCGAACCTGTTTCGCTTTATTCCAGCGAGCGTACCAGTTCCACAACTTTGTATTTGTTGTTTTTGATATGTTTAACGCCTGCTTTTGTTACTTCCCGACACAAAGGATTAGTAAATTTTTATGGAATGAAAAATGTGGTCGTGTGCAGGAATTGAACCTGCGCTTCCCGATTAAATACTCTAGGCGTTCAACCACTTAGCCATCTCAACCTCTGCACACTATTCCGAATCCTGCTCACGACAATTTATGCTTTCAACAAACATTAATAGCGTGAGATTTCTTTACACATGCGTTAATGCGATTAAAAGATTTATCTTTAAAAATAATTTGTTTTTATGACAAACTAATGTTTTGCAGCTTAAATGATACCATATTTATAAATATTAATGACACTAATTTCAAAATTTGTTTATAAACACGATTAAAAGTAAACTAAATCGAGAGCATTGTTGTGTGGTCCTAACAATTTGATGTAAATAAATTTGAGTGTGACGTCGCATAATTTGCCCTGTCTTGCTCATGAAGTAACTGTTATAAGAAGACAGCAATTATGCTATATCTTTATTCAAAATAGATAAAAATAACATGCATAAAAAATAAAAAATATAGTAGACCATAAATTGAGAGCAGGGTCCAAGTTGCCGATGATCAGTTCTTGATACTAAGAAATCTCCATAAGACTACCATTTTCACAGCCACGCAGTGATCTGTGTCCAGCCTAACGGGATGATTTTATTGCCAGCATATTTTAAAATGAAACGACTACATATCTGATCTCTAAAATTTACTCTGCCCAGAGTCTAAAATAAATAATTTCTTTCTTTCTTTCCAAAACCCTGTTACTGAGCAACACGATATCTCACGGTAAAATTCCGTAACATCTGTCAATCATCTTCATTTGACACCTTACACGGTAGCCTCCTAAAATCTTTTATTTTCTCGTGTTGACACGAATGGAACTCGAAGCCGCGATCTTTGACATACCATGTCATGGCTCTCCCACTGCGCTACCGTGTCGCTGTTCGCATCTCTTAATTATCTTAAAAAATAAGTAACCCCCTAAAAATCCCTACCGGAATTAAATTAATCCTAACCAACCTAATTCATACCGGGGTTCCGAGATCACAACTGCATTCACCACAACCCCGGCAGAAACCTACTGCTGCCAAATTATTATAATAATCACATCCTTCGGAACAATCCTAAAACAAAGAAAAAGTACTATCCCATTTTGTCACAAATAAAATACAAAAGCATACACTAAAGCATATACATTATTCAAGAACACTACTACACATGCATGAAAGTGTTACATCAGAGATCATTAGCAAACTCCCGACGTTTGAAGATCACAACATCGCTACACACACATATATAGAGGACCGCCACTAAATCGTTTCTGAATCGCATGTTTGAATTTCCTGTGTATCTATAGATAGTTGTACTTGCGCTAGGAACAGAAGAGATCTGACTAGTTAATATTTTGAGTTAATAGGATATCTCTAATCGGGCTCGTAGGGTTAAGTAATCGATGCACAGATCGATCGATCAACGTTAACCTGTACTAGTCGCGGTTGGCCTATAGTTATGTGTCCATCATTTTATAAAGAGACCTCTCCGTGTCTTTATTTTTTTTTTTTTTTTATGTGGAGAAATGCCCTCGCATACCGCTCTGACACGGGGAGACAGAGCGGTTATGTGGGACTCGAACCCACTAAAACTCCACAGTATACCTCCTCAGCTGCTTGAGGGCGGGACGCGGGAACGCTCTCGCACACAACCGCGAACCCGCCCGCAGCCGTCCGTTGCCGGACTCCCTCACGGGGTTGGGTATTGCACCCCCCCGCTATGGCACACCAGACTAATGGCGTGCCGCAACCACCTCGGAGACCATGTGCAATGGGCGCCAGACGACCCCGTGTCTGGACGCCCTAGGTCCCCTGCGACGGGTCAGGTCTGTGGCCCCGCCGCCTGCCACTACGGCCGCAGAGGATAGGGAGAGCGGCGCCTCGCAATACCAGCACTCCTCTTCCCCTGCGGCCCCACCGCGTCCGCCATCCAACGGTGGCGGCCCCGTCAAGGCCACGGTAGGTAGGGAGAGCGGCGCATCGACATACCGGCACTCCTCTCCCACCGCGGCCCCCATCCCTCAGCTGCGGTGCCGCCCATACGACGCCGCAGCCCACCTCAGTTGCGACACCCCCCATAAGGCCCGCAACCTACGCCGGCGCCGCTCCTACATGGGCTTGAAGGCAAAGCCCTGAGGAGCGGCCCTCCTCGGGTTCCGTTAGCTTCACCGTGGGTGACCAAGCCACGGCTACTAGAGCCCCCCCACCACGACAAGGTGGAACCCCTGGGGGGGGACCTCTCCGTGTCTCCGAAAGTGATATAAACATCAGTCCCGGTTATCGAAGGAGTATTAATAATGTCATTACGGCTAATCAGATGCCTAAATTTAACAACCAGTCTTGGTTGTCAGATTTCAGGAATCTGACTCAGTTTCAGGAATGAAGTATCGTCTTGCACATCAGTCCCGGTTATCAAAGGAGTATTCATAATGTCATTACGGCTAGTCAGATGCCTAAATTTGACAACCAGTCTTGGTTGTCAGATTTCAGGCATTCGACTCAGTTTCGAGTATCGTATTGCAAAATAACCGGTTGTAGGGGTCAGTTAAGCGTTCACTCTATGTAAAATACTGGTATATTAGGCTGCATACTGTTGGGCTGGAAGCCGATCAAACGTAGAAGAGAAATGCTTGGCAGATTTAATTGGTACGCATTAAAATTTGTGGCATTCTTATAGTATTAATTCATAGGACTAGTAGAGCAAGCTCGGTTGATAATCATGACGTCTTCGATTCAGCTTCCAGGTTTTGCCGTTACAAAATCCTAGAGTTAGATATTATCTCTGGTAGATAGCAATATGCTCCCCGCCTAATACAATTGACATCGAAGAAGTTTTGGTGACTAAGAGCCGTTCCACTGTACAATAGTACTACCACCACCACCCTGGTAATTCCATCTGGGTATACATTAGACGCTTAAAAAACTGACACATAACATCACTCCTGTAATCTCCGAAGGGTAGGCAGGTGTACACAGTTTTACACCCACATTACACCAATGCTGATAATAAGTCCTATGACAGCAGTGATAGCTTAGTAGTATGACAGTTGGACTATCAAGTCAAAGGTCGCAGGTTCCAAGGCACGCACGACTGCCTTTTCGAAGCCTTGTGCGTATTATAAATTAATTATCACTTGCTAAAAACGGTGGTGGAAAAACATCGTGAGGAAACCAGCACACCTGAGAGATGTTCTCGATGGTGTGTAAAGCCATGCCAGACATCTACGGGTGGTTTAAACTCTGACACTAGGTTCTTCATCAACCACACGATAAGAAGAAGCCCTATGTAATATGTGGTAACCCAATTACCCTACCGGGGAAATTTCCAAATTCGGGGCTGCTATTGAGAATTTCCTTAAAGGAAAACCCAATAACATATACATTTTGCTCGATGAATCTAACTCAGAATCTCATGCTCAGCATTCGCGCTTGGGACCAATAGAACAACGACACAATCAAAACTGATGCCAATGTTCATGTCCTTACCGGGTACTCGATAAAGCGTAAAATTCCTTGCCTATAGTAATTTCTTAGGTTTTCGCGATTCCAGGAGGTCCTCCTGCGACCACGAACGCTGCAAAGTGTTGGAAACGTCACGAAAAAGAAAATCCAATAATACACGCGATTAATCCGGTTAAAAATTGTTTTATTATTCCTTGCTTATCTATCAATTGACTAGGATTATAAGGCTAGTTAGAATAACTCCCTGAACAAAGTAATATATGCCAACGTTTCCAAGTTAGAACAAACTTGTACTGGTTCTATTATATGATCCAGAATAACAACGCAGTTCTTGTTGAAATACGAGGAGTATGGTAAGCTTGTTCAAATGACGAGTTTACGCGGTTCTAGACTAACTTTAATATTCAGCGACCTGATTAGAGTAGTGGTTTAAGGCTAATGTACACGGAATAGTTTAGTTGTAATCCAAATGTTGACTAGACTGCCTCGTTACTCTAGTGGATGCAAGCTTGACTGAAGAGTATGATGTTTCTGGTTGAAAAACAAAAATTCGTTTATTCAAATTAGACCATTTGGAATGGTACTTTTCAAACGTAATCTTTACATTAAGATAGTCCCCAAAAACATCAACCTACACTTCGATTCCCGGGTCGCGCAAATTGTCATCGGGTTTTTCTGTTACGGTTCCCTTTTTTTTAAGGAATTTAATAATAAAATAATCGTATCTAGAATGTAAAAGTAATTAAATTTTACGTACCAAAGCATCACGCCCGTATTCCTCAAAGGAGCAGGCAGAGGCGTATTAGTTATACACTCACGTTTCATAAATACTGTTATTAAGTCCTATATTACCGGTCACAATCCAAAACTCTAGGTTGCTACACATAATTTCCTAACCGAAAAGCACAATAACACTTCCCGATCCGGGAATTGAACCTCACGCTCAGTAGTCGTGTTTGCAACCACCAGAACAATGAGACAGAGTTACACGAACGAGACTCGAACCCCTGACCTTTGACATACCGTGTTATAACTCTTTCAACTGACGTCCCGCTCTCATCAATCCCAGGTGTCTCCTTAAAACGAGAAGAAGGGAACTTGAAATTTAATAGATACGAACATGCGACACAGTAGCTCAGTTGGGAGAGCCATGACACGGTACATCAAAGGTCCCGAGTTTCGAGTCCCGTTTGTATCTATTATTTTTTAAGATATTTTTAGAAAATAATAAATAAAATAGCCATTACATAGCCTTAGTATGTATGAAAATCATAAAAAAGAGAGACAGTGATTTCATCGTAATCCTTAATTACTGAAAATAACACATTGGGCACAACTAGAATTTATTTAATGTATTTGTCTGACATGAATACTGAATGATACAATTTTACTAACAGAATCACGTTTCCAATAATAAATGATTATTATATAGTGAAGAACAATATTTTCACGTGAAATTGTAAATATTCAGGTATTTTATTGATTTTCCTCGTAATTATTTAAATATGAACGTATGAAAACCACGTACGTATGATGTATACGTATGAACGCCTCACCGACGTAGGCACCCCCTTAAATATCACAATAGGGACGGGCAAGATCTACAGCTTGTATCAGATATAAGAATCCATTGCTTTCGTTCACTACGAAGGTGGACGCGACAATCGGAAGCCTAGCAACGAGGGGTGACGACGCGGTATTTTCTTTTTTAAACAGTCCTATCCACTTAATATAGCCATACGGTTTAGAGAATACCACATTAACATCATAAGCTTCAACTTTGTCTACATTCATCAAGAAGTATACGTAATTTAGCTGTTATTCTAATAAAAAGTGGCGTCAATTCTAACGTAGCAAAGTAAACTAAATTTAGAGTTTTGATGGCTTTTACTAACCGTTACTATGAGAGCGGGACGGGATGACGTCAAATCCAAATTTAATCATGTCAACTCTCGTCAACTTAAAATTTCCATACAATTTTCATTTGGAGCCTCTAATTTTAGTGACTACCTAAAACTGTTCTTCTACAAACATTCGGAAACTTTAATTGAATCTTCAATCCTCAGTTAAGTCGTGGAATAGTTATCTATCGTGTAAAATTATCTGTCTGTTTATCAAGCGAATAAATACTTTCAATTTTTCAAAGCACAGTTTAGTTAACTATCTGACCGATTTTTGTGACTAACTTTACACACATTTGCGAGAGCGAGACGCGCTTATGTACGTGTTGTTACTTTAGAAAGAGATAGAGAATTTCGAAGCAATGACAGCGGTTGCCAAAATACAACGGTAAAACATGACCTTTTATCTTGTCAGCTTGGCTCCGTGTTATTATTTTCTTACCGTTTGAATAACTGAAATTGCTGTTTTAAATATATAAGATATTGTGAAACGCGAACGTTCTACGAATTCTAGTAAGAGCGAAGTGAGGTTGTTAACCGAATTGGTAGCGAATCATCGCACAATAATTGAAAATAAAAAGACGGACGCTGTCACAAATAAAGAAAAGGAAGCAATTTGGAACAACTGTCAACTCACACTGTTAAACAATTTATTATTAATATGAATTTGTCTCACGAAAGGTATTATACAAAAATCTCTTGAATCGTCCCGTAAAAGACAGCAGTGCTCTTAGTTTAGTTTGCTCCATTAGAATTGACGCCATTGTGTCTTAATAACTTACCTATTAGTTGCTCGAAATGAATATCCAAGATTACTTCATTGTTTGTGTTAAGCTGGGTTACACGAGACTCCTTGCGCTTGAGAACAAAGACCATAGATTAAGCTGTTCCACAATGTATGTAACAGCATTTTAACAAAGAGGTTTATACACACATTTTAAACACATTCGCGCTCTCATTATTTATGGAATGAGCAGAGCTTGAAATTGTACTAATATGCATAGTTAAATGTATTAATGTAAGAGTGTGCGAATAATTTATTCAGCCAATCTTTTAGTCTCTTATTAATAAAGATTTCGCAGTCACACAGTGAGAATTACGAAGTTTAGTTTGTAACTTTTAATAAATAGTAGTTTCCATCCTGAACTTGCACGGTAAATAAACAGTACATTAATGATAGATACTGTGGTGACAAATTCCCAACAACCTATGAAGCACCTATTCACATATAAAATTCCAAAGCGTATGAAACTTTTTTAAAAGCGATTCTCTTTTTAAATTAAATATGTGATTGTAAATGTGTGCCAATGTTATGTGCAAATATAAATATCTCATAAATTCAATCAACACAGATGAAAATCGCATAAGTATAATTTCCGTTTCGAATATCGAGATCACGTCTTCATCGACAATTCGAGAAAAAAATCAAAAATATTTTATTCTAAAAAAGCACAAAAAGTAAATCAAAGCCAGTAAATTTCTACAGAAATCCTTTTTATGTTCCACATCCAGTTAGCTGCTTCGAAAATAAATTATCATAGTTTGGCGCGTTTAGAACATAAACTAACCGGGCAAAGCGGTGAAAAGTTTTTCTTTCGTTTTTTTCACTTTTCTGTGGTTTAGCCGGTATAGTTACGATAATTAGCAGCACTGTGGAAAGATGTTGAGCGCGTTTTTTGTAAGCTAATTAAAACGAGGAGTGAACAGCGTTATTTTTAAATGAAAATATACTGAACTTTTAAATTCAACATTATCAGAAAGATACAAATTAAACAACCTGTAACTCGTTTACTGATATAATACAATTTCATTGGTAAGTTAATATTACCTTTGTACAATTTTTTCTTTCCTTTTTTATTCTAATTTTTTGTACTCTTTTCTTATATATTTTTCAGTTTTTGTTCTTAAGTTGGTTTTTAAATAATGTGAACAAAGATCATTGTAAATCCCAAAATACAGTTCTTTTTTACTAGTTTGGAGTTCAGGTAAGAAGTTCATAATAAAGATTATTATTATTTACTACCAACTTGAATCTTAGCTTAATAAGTTAAAAAAAATATTGATATTATTATACATTATGCATTTTTAACTGTTTATTTCGACCCATTGCAAGATTGTAGAACCTAAAGTACTTTACTGCTCGATAGGCGGAGAGCCTTATAATAATTTATATTGAGCATGTTTTTAACCAAAATTGTTACGCCAAACTTTTTATTTAGTTTAAGCTTTAATAGTCTTATGTTCATTAAACAAGACGAAATAAAAAATACCGATACAATTTTTTTTTTTAAATTTTCAGTGTTATTGTATCTAATTCGGATTAGGTGAGTCAAATTCATCGAACGATTTTGATTTCAACTGTTTATTAAGTGTAAGTGTTTGAGCTATTTATTATTAACAAGTGAAATAAAATTAAAAGAAAATACATACTTATTCCTGAGTTTATTTTGTCATAGTTGTAATTTGTTAACACCTATAAGTACCTACTTAATCTCAACCCACAAAATATGTTTTTATTAGAACATAAATGTAATAATATATGCATAAAAACAAAACAAACAAAACTTGTTGAGTATTAAAACTAATAAATAAATCTACTAGCACTTGTAATCCCAATTTAAATTAGAGCCAGTTGTTTTTAATCCAAAATAAAGCCGCAAAAAACAAAAGCTGTTTGCTTCAGCAGTCATTAGCTAGCTTCAACCAATCACCGTTCTTTATTTTATTTTTGTAGAAACTATCGGCAGCTGCAGGCCCGATGTTTTTGTTTGTTTTATAACAGCTTTGTTAGAAAGAAAATAAGCGAAACAGGTAATAAATAAATATCCGAACGCTGTTATTTTGAGGGTGAATTACTTGCTGTTGTGGCTCGCTGCATGAGGTTTCGTTATTTTAGAAAAATATCGCTATTATTTTAGCGAACAACTTACCTATTCAACAATAACATATTTGAGTCACGGTATAGTGACTGTATCGATGCGATGATAATATAAGATGTAATAAAAACGTGGACGAAGAAATCGGACTAGTGAGCTAAGGTCGTAAGTAGCGAAGTAGCGTAGTTCGCAAAGCACTTGGAGCATTCATCCAAAGGATGCAGGTAAAAATCCTATCCACGACCTTCCTTTTCTTTCCTCAAAAAATTATGATTTTAACAATCTGATATTCGGCTTGACTTTTTACACATAAAATTTTGACATATTAAGTTGTATTTAATTATACTGAAAGTGAATATTTAGATAAAAAAAAATATTAAAAAAAATATCGTGTCGAGCATGCTGGGTATGTACGTTATTTGACAGTGACTTTCAGACATGATTATATGTAGATGTAAAATAATTAAGAGTTGGAAGGAAATGTCTCATTTTTTTGAAATCAAATTTGGAACTAAATTTGCCACCAACTCATCTGATGGTAAGCGACGACGGTGTAGTCGAGGATGGATCACATAGATCCTGAAGGAATCTATTCACTCTAAGTAGATTTGGGGAGAACAATAATTGGGGAGTTTATGCAACTGCCCAGTCCCGTCTCCCACAACGGTTGCACCGGACTACATTCCGAAGACGACTAGGTTGCTTCACGGCATGGCTTCGTCCGGTGGGTGGTAACCAGCCGCGGCAAAAGCCTTCCACCAGAGTTGTTTTGCCTGTTTTGCACCACCCAGGGGCCACGTGTAGGGATTCAATTTTAAGAGTGTACTCTTAGGGACGCGGGCAATTCAGCCCCCAAAATTATATTATTATTTATTATTTATCACTTACATAAAACGGTTAAGGATATCAAAGTCAAAATATCTTTATTCAAATTAGACCATTTGAAATGTAAATTTTTGAACGTCATAAATTACAATAAGACAAAAAACGCCCGCCTTTCACGACTTCCTAGTGCTAAAATGGTGAAGAAACCGGCACACTTGAGAGAATTTCTCGTTGGTGAGTAAAGCAATGTCGGAGGCCTACAGGCGGCTTAAACTTTGATACCTAGGGTATCAAATCAAAATATATCAACCACACGATAAAAAGAAGACCAGACTGAACGCGCCAAGCACTGCTTGACCTCAATAGTTTAACGATCACAGGTTGTAAAGGGCTATGGACGTCTCAAGACTAACCCGGTAAGTATAGATCCGTATAATTAAGATTTTCGGGATCACTACACATTTTAATAAATCAACTAATATAAAGATGTTGAAACACTACATAAGTCATATACTTAGGTAAACAAAAAAACTAAATGACTGCCTCGTTGGTCGCAAGCGCGACTGCTGAGCGTGAGGTCCTGGGTTCGATTCCCAGCGTACATATTTGCTATCTCGGTTACCAACTGAATTATCTTTAATTAAAAAATCTTTTAACAGCACCAATCGCGTGTATGCAAATCTGCAGTGAGTTCAAAACGTCAAAGAAAAAACGTATAAAAACAAAAAATGCACGTGATTAATGCGGTTAAAAGTAACCCTATTATTATTGTTCATGAATTTAAAAGCTCTGATTGAAAATTTATGGGATAGGTAATTAAAATAATGCACAGACCACTTGCACCAGACATAGGTGGCAACCGAGCAGACGGCTCGCCTGATGGTAAGCGATTACCGCCGCCCATGGGCACCCGCAACCCCAGAGGAGTCGCGAGTGCGTTGCCGGCCTTTTAAAGGGTTTGGGCCTCCGGTACCCTCACTCACTCGGCGAAACACAACGCAAGCGTTGTTTCACGCCGGTTTTCTGTGAGGCCGTGGTATCAATCCGGTCGAGCCGGCCCCATTCGTGCCGAAGAAAGTACACACAAATAATCACCTGAACTTTCAACTGTAGACACGTTCAGTGACATATTAAGACTCATTAGTCTCAATTGTCAATTGTTATTTTTTTGTGTGCGTCATCATTGTTCGTGTGTGTGTAGATGTGATGTATTTTGATGATCTTTGTTCTTTTTTCTCTTTATGTGTTTTAGTTTTTCGCTTTTCTTACTTTTTGTGGTATTGTGTTGTTTAATAAAACTGATTCTTTCTTTCTTTCTTAATTAAATATTATGCCAGTGATGCATCCCATTTTTGACTACCTACCAGCATCAAACATTCTTGACCAGAGAATAAAAATTAAATACTTGGTCTAGTAATTTAATTAAAAGACTTAACAGTTTTCAATGATCTACTTGAAAGTAAGAAGTTCCAATTTATTCTTATGAAATTAATAACTTTCAAAGTCTTAATTAGGACATGCGAAGGCACTAAATGAAGTCGGTGAAATCTCTCGTTCACCAAACGTTTGGGACCACGAACACTTTGCTAACTCGAAATAAGTTTAAGAAAATTATTTAACTATTACAAACTATTTAATTATTAATAAGAATTTATCAAAATTAGATTGCTTTTTATTTATTGAATACTAAATAGGTACTTTGGTTTACCAAGAAAGAAAATGGTATTTAGTTTATACAATATGTTTGTATTACGCGAGTGGAGACCATTTTTAGAAATATGTGTAAGAAAAACATGAAAATTTCAGCATTTGCAACACAATAATTTATAATAATATTAATAATTGTTTTAACTTAATTATGGATGCAAATACATACAATATCTAGCTACTTCCACAAAATTGAGGGTAGTCATGCATTACCTGTGCACCGCCCGCCCGCCCGCAAATATATGCACATACGCAAGCGGTGAAAATTCCGACTACCACCAACTACTCTACACGTGTTTCGCCCCTCCACGGGGCATCATCAGGAGCTGTTAGACCGTGCAGTGTCCGCCACCGAGTGAGCCAAAACCGCACGCCAAACCTCTATTTATGCCTTCTCCCCCCCACATGTTGTAACGGAAAACTACGGAATGTGTTTTTAAACTTGATTCAGTTTATTAAAATATTTTTAATCTGTAATAAATTAATTTAAAAAGAAAAATGGATGTAAAGAAATATGTAATGAATTAATTAAGAATAGTAATTATGGTATATAAGAGATAATAAAAATAATTTAATTTAATTGGTTGTTGATGTAAAAATACGCAACAGTGGGGAGGAGGAAACATTAAGCTGCTCATTTAGTATGGTCCCATCAACGTTATGTTTGATAATCTCTAACTGTTCCAACACGCTCAGCCTTAGACCTTTACCACAAGTATGTAAGACTTTATAGGAATGCCCTTCCGATAATCTATGACCGGTGTTTAATAAATGTTTCACGAAATGTGATCTCTCTGGTCGGGCATTCCTACAAGCCGAAATGTGTTCTTTATAACGTGTATCAAAACTGCGGCCAGTTTGACCCACGTACACAGAATCACATTCATCACATGCCAACCTATACACCCCCGACTTCCTGCCAACCTCTGTCTTTTCTTTGCCGTTACAAATGGCACGTCGAACGGAATTATTAGTTCTAAATGCCACATAAACGTCGTTATTCCTTAAAATTTTTGAAATTTTGTCTGATATTTTACCCAAATAAATCATACTAGATCGATAACTATGAATAACGCGCTTATGTGGCACCGCGTATAAGAGCCCAGCCACCTGTTTGTTAATTTTGTCCCTAACCATGTTATATACCATCCGCCGATCATAACCATTTGCAACAGCAATTTCACAAATCGTATTTAACTCTTTTTTATAGGATTGATCTGATAAAGGGACTGTCATTAACCGATTTATATATGAATGAAAAGCAGCGAGTTTGTGTTGCCAAGGGTGACAGGAAGCCGCAGGAATAACAACATCCGTATGAGTAGGTTTCCTATATATTTGGAAAATGTGTCGACAATGTTCCCGTGTTATGGTTAAATCTAGAAAATTAATAGAATTATTTACTTCAATTTCCAATTTAAACTTAATCTTTGGATGTAAATTATTTAAATTTTGTACAAATGAATCTAATTCCTCTTTAGGATTGGTCCAGCATATGAGAATATCATCTACGTAACGATAATAATAAAGGATGCCACTATTGCCCACAATATACCTATTCTCAAAGTTGTCCATAAAGATCTCCGCCATCAAAGGTGATAACGGAGATCCCATTTTTTTTTTATTTTTTTTTTAAATGGCCTCTTGCAGAAACCCAGAGGGATTTTGTCTGCGTAACCGGACAATATCTAAGGCGAGGCAGTTTGATGCCTCCAGCCAGAGCATATTTTAAGATTCTACAAACTAAGCAACAGCGCTAAGGGCGTCCCCTGCGGGACACGAACCTCGGCTTAGGGTGTTGCTGGGGGGACAACTAGGGACTAGCTGGGTCATATCAGTTTCCTTATTATTAAGGGACGAATTTAAAGCTACTAGCTCGGCACGGGCCGGCTCGAGCAAGGGTCGGGGCGGACATGATGAGACATTTCGCGACGGACGCGGACCTCGCCGGTGAGGTCTATAACGAGGCGGTCGAGCGCGTCGGAGTGTGCTTGTGTGTCTGTTAGACTCTTGAGCTACAGTGATCCTATCATCGGGACGGAGGAGAGCGTGACGTGGTCGGCGGATTTTGTTGATCTGGGACGGCTTGTAATCAGCGGAAGAGACAACTAAGGGATTCGGATGATTAGGGGCAGATTCGAAGTATCTCTTCGATGCCCTTTTCATGAATTGCCTAACGGTAGGCACTCTGAGGTCGAGGTGGAGTTGATGGTTCCTAATGAACCATGGAGCGCCTGTCGCTTTACGAAGGAATCGATTTTGCAGGGTTTGCATCCTATGGATTTTGTAATACTTAACGTGTGCGAACACGACGCTAGCATACGTCATAATGGGTCTAATGCACGTAGTATAGAGCCTAACCTTAAGGTTAAGTGACAATTTACTGCGCGCATTTGTCATGGGGAATAGACGGCCGACAGCGAAGGCCGCGCGGTTGCGTACCGTCTTAATGTGCGGACGGAAGGACAGTTTGTGATCTAGAATCACACCCAGGTATTTGGCTTGCAGTTCCCAAGGGATTGGCTTGCCGAACATTGTAATGGGTCGAAGCTGGGGAAGAAATTCCCCGGCGCCCGTTCTCGAAAAGAGAACGGCGGCGCTCTTATCTGGATTGACCTCAATCCTCCATTTCCTGAACCAAGCGCCTAAGGCGTTGGCCGAGGTCTGGAGATATCGGGTAATACAGTCAAGACTCCTACCGGTGTCATCGGCGAAAAGAGCTAACTTGGTTTTGCCACTTTTGGGAATATCGCTGGTGTATAGCGCGAAGAGAAGAGGTGATAGCACAGAGCCCTGAGGGACTCCGGCTTCGATCCGATGAGGGGACGATAGAACGCCCTCTACGCGATAGCGGAAGCTACGGTTGGATAGAAAATCTCGAATGATGAGTACGAGACGGTCAGGCACTTGGAATTGGTATAGCTTATAGATTAAGCCGTTGTGCCAGACTTTGTCGAAGGCTTTAGCTACGTCGAAGAATAATACGCCCGTTTTCATCTTGCCCATGAAGCCTGCGCTTATGTGCTCAACGATACGGTGCAACTGATGGATGCATGAGTGTTTGGCTCGAAAGCCAAACTGCTCGCTAGGAAGAAGCTTATTGGATTCGGCATAATCCCTTAAACGAATATAAATTAGCCTTTCATAGATCTTTCCGAAGACGTTTAGAAGACTGATCGGGCGATAACTAGTCGGCTCGCACTTGAGCTTACCGGGCTTTGGAAAACCTATAACTGTTGCCTGTTTCCACGATTGTGGGAAGATATTGTTGGCCAGTGCCGCATTGAAGATGGCGGTCATGAGTACTATCAGAGGTGCGGGAAAGTATTTAATCACTTTATTGGTGATCCCGTCTGAGCCTGGGGCCTTCCTGGGTTTGAGGTTCCTCACGATCGTTCTGACTTCGTCTACGGTGACGGGGGGCAAGGGTTCGTCGGAGTCGTCTGGGGGCGGGAGTGCAGTTCTACGTTTGACTTCAGCATCGACCTTGGACAGGTGAGCTTTGTCTACTGGTAGAGTGCTAGGCGTACATTGGGCTTCTAAACTGTCGGCTAGTACTTCTGACTTTTCGTCGTCATCAAAAGCAGGTCGTTGATTAGGTCTATTGAGCGGGGGTATAGCGGCGCATTGATCGGATTTTAATTTCCGCTGCAATTGCCAGAAAGCTTGATGGGTGGGTTCTATATCATCGAGCATTTTGTCCCATTTAGCTTCCCGCATTTCCGATATGCGCTTCCTCACAGTACGCTGCAAGGTGCGCATATGGATACGGTTAGCTTCATTGGGGAAACTGTCGTAGGCACGGATAGCTGCGTTTTTCTCTGTCAACAGTTCACGTACACCGGAGATCCCATGGCCAACCCTTCCTTTTGTTTATAATATCTACTATTGAACCTAAAATAATTTTGTTGCATGCAAATACTTGTTAAACTAATGATCTCATTTGCTTCCTCCGGATGCAGACGTCGCTTTTCTAAAATATCTGAAAGTATCTGCATACTTTCATTACAGGGAACGTCTCTCTCATATGCTGGGCAACCCATATGCCATATATATATGAGTTAGCTAAAAGATTAAATAGTATTATTAAACAGAAATCATCCTTTTCACCTAAGTATAGTATTCAGAACACTACAGATTTAATTCAAAAGATAAGGGATGTCACTTTGCCTTCTAATTCGACTTTGCTTTCTCTAGATGTAGACAGCTTATTTACTAACGTTCCTTGTAATGAAAGTATGCAGATACTTTCAGATATTTTAGAAAAGCGACGTCTGCATCCGGAGGAAGCAAATGAGATCATTAGTTTAACAAGTATTTGCATGCAACAAAATTATTTTAGGTTCAATAGTAGATATTATAAACAAAAGGAAGGGTTGGCCATGGGATCTCCGTTATCACCTTTGATGGCGGAGATCTTTATGGACAACTTTGAGAATAGGTATATTGTGGGCAATAGTGGCATCCTTTATTATTATCGTTACGTAGATGATATTCTCATATGCTGGACCAATCCTAAAGAGGAATTAGATTCATTTGTACAAAATTTAAATAATTTACATCCAAAGATTAAGTTTAAATTGGAAATTGAAGTAAATAATTCTATTAATTTTCTAGATTTAACCATAACACGGGAACATTGTCGACACATTTTCCAAATATATAGGAAACCTACTCATACGGATGTTGTTATTCCTGCGGCTTCCTGTCACCCTTGGCAACACAAACTCGCTGCTTTTCATTCATATATAAATCGGTTAATGACAGTCCCTTTATCAGATCAATCCTATAAAAAAGAGTTAAATACGATTTGTGAATCCAAGATATGTCTTTGAAAAAGCATTAACGCATGCTTAGCGAACTCTAAAGTTACAATATTAAATGGAAAAAGAATACGGTCGCGAACAGGATTCGAACCTGCGCCTCCCGGATAGATACTCCAGGCGCTCTGACCAACTAAGCCATCTCGACCTCTGCTCACCACCGCGAATTCTTCTTCCATATTTTAACACGTCTTATGGCGACGTCATTGCAATCAATTCAGTACTTACAAGTGACCGAACCGACACGACTAACTTTGCAGTTAATACAATGTCGTAAGGTAATTGCATTCTTTACGACATTGTATTAACTGCAAAGTCATCGATCTAGTATGATTTATTTGGGTAAAATATCAGACAAAATTTCAAAAATTTTAAGGAATAACGACGTTTATGTGGCATTTAGAACTAATAATTCCGTTCGACGTGCCATTTGCAACGGCAAAGAAAAGATAGAGGTTGGCAGGAAGTCGGGGGTGTATAGGTTGGCATGTGATGAATGTGATTCTGTGTACGTGGGTCAAACTGGCCGCAGTTTTGATACACGTTATAAAGAACACATTTCGGCTTGTAGGAATGCCCGACCAGAGAGATCACATTTCGCGAAACATTTATTAAACACCGGTCATAGATTATCGGAAGGGCATTCCTATAAAGTCTTACATACTTGTGGTAAAGGTCTAAGGCTGAGCGTGTTGGAACAGTTAGAGATTATCAAACATAACGTTGATGGGACCATACTAAATGAGCAGCTTAATGTTTCCTCCTCCCCACTGTTGCGTATTTTTACATCAACAACCAATTAAATTAAATTATTTTTATTATCTCTTATATACCATAATTACTATTCTTAATTAATTCATTACATATTTCTTTACATCCATTTTTCTTTTTAAATTAATTTATTACAGATTAAAAATATTTTAATAAACTGAATCAAGTTTAAAAACACATTCCGTAGTTTTCCGTTACAACATGTGGGGGGGAGAAGGCATAAATAGAGGTTTGGCGTGCGGTTTTGGCTCACTCGGTGGCGGACACTGCACGGTCTAACAGCTCCTGATGATGCCCCGTGGAGGGGCGAAACACGTGTAGAGTAGTTGGTGGTAGTCGGAATTTTCACCGCTTGCGTATGTGCATATATTTGCGGGCGGGCGGGCGGTGCACAGGTAATGCATGACTACCCTCAATTTTGTGGAAGTAGCTAGATATTGTATTTATTTGCATCCATTGTAATGGACTTCCGCAAAGTAACGCCTGAATCTATTCAATATTTAACTTAATTCTTATCTATTCTATATATATATATGTAGCAGTGATAGTCTAGTGGTATAACCGTTGGACTGACAAGGCAAAGGTCGCAAGTTCGAATCCAAGGCACGCACAACTGACTTTTCGAAGTCAACGTGCGTATTACAATAATTTTTTTTAAACGTTGCCCCACACTAGGAATTTCTTCCTGTATCGTGGGTGAGTTTAAAGACATATAATCTCACAAGTATTACAAATTAATTATCATTTGCTCATAACGGTGAAGGAAAACATCGTGAGGAAACCAGCACACCTGAGAGATTTTCTCGATTGTGTGTATGATCGGTAGGTAAATTTTACCAAGGACGTCGGTGAACTTTATACGTGTTACAAAGTGGAGGAAAATTAGAGCTTCGGCAATGATCAAAACAGCATCATGCCTATATTCCCCGTTAGGTTGGGCAGAAACGTACTATTCTACATCCACATATCTATCTATCATCCTTCTATGACGGTGAGCCTGTTTCTATATACCAGGCACAATTCCCAACACCAGGTTGCTATTGAGAATTTTCTTACATGAAATAACAATAAATCTTTGCCCGACTCGGAGATTGAACCTCACACTCGGCAGCTGTGGCACTCGACCAATAAGGTAGTCGATCAAAATTCTGCAATACGGTCTAAACTTCGTAGAAATGTTGCGCGACCATCTAACACATTCAAATCGCTACTTACAACGGTTGAATGTAAATATGGGGAAACAAGCTAGCCACTTTAAATATATAATTAATGTGCTCCAGGATAACAAACTTTAAATCGACTGTTTAAAGTTCAAATTAAATTTCAAATACAACAATTTAAATACCGGTCACGATTTTGAAATTTAGGAATGTTTATTTTTATTCTGGTATTCTTTTCAATACTATATCCAGTGAGTTTCAGTTGGCATGTTTTAAGAGACCGTTATATTTTCCCCACTCAGTTTCTAGAAGGTTGGGAATGCATCTAAGTGTAATATGGATATAGTACGTTATCCTTAAGAGATAGACATATGCCATCGCGGACTTTTCTGTAGACCTATATAAGATACACAATTCCTCCTTCCGTGTTTCTGGCCGGTTCTTCTCCATAGGAAACGACTATGGACGACTATGGAACCGTGTACCTGAAGTCTGACCTTTTGGAAATGCCTTTTTTAGGTGTATAAGAAATAAAACTTTTGACTTTTATTTTAAATCGGAAAGAGCTATTTTCACACTGTTAATATACTTGGTTCCTCTATTTTTCTATGTGGTCCGATCTGAATCTTTCTTTATACGGTCTATGGTCAACATGATTTTAGATCAACAAGGTCTTTCCACCTTACCGGTGATAAGTCAGTCTGCATATATTATAAAACTTAAATTGAACATTAAAGCAACCTTTAGTTTGCGTTTTATTTTATGATTTTTCAACTTTATGTCTATATTATTTACTATTTTTTAAAGAAACATTGAAAAAAATAATGGACAAGAACGGGGTTTGAACCCGCGACCTTTGACGTTCCGGGTCATCACTCTACCAACTGAGCTACCTTGTCTCGTTAATTCCCATTGAAATTTTCAACCTTCTTTGTATGTCTTTAACCTACGCATTATAACCATTCTTGTGAGCCCAATCACGATACATATTGTGTAAAATGTTAATGAGTTGGGTATCTTGCACATTCCAGGTGATGCTGCAGCATCCGGTCAAGGTTGCCATGTTTTTGTAATATCATTGAAGTTACAGAATACCAAATTTCGAATTGATTAGATCTGTGGAAAAAGTTCACATTTCTTCATGAACTAGAAAAGAGCTGATTATCTTCAAATGGATGAACAGATTAAAAACACACCTATAAAACGAAAAAAACTAAATGAAAATCAGTCCATCAGTTTGGGAGCTGCGATACCACAGACAGATACACACGCTAAACTTATAACAGGCCTTTGGTTTGCGTCGGAGGTTAAAAATAGAAATATGACTCAAATTGAATTGAAGTTTATTACTTTTATACCTCTAATGGACAGTAGAACTTACTTTTCAATATTATTTCAACTTAATACCTTTACCGATTCCCGATAAAAGGGTCTTGACGGACGGACAAACGAACGGCCAACAAAGTGGGGTTTAAGGGTTCTGTTTTTTTTCTTTTCAGGTACGGAACCTTAAAAAGAGTATAATGAACTGTTAAAATCATTTAGTATAGGTATCTTATTTTTCGGCACAGAGTTAATAGGCATACAAATTATCTCACTCAATAAACTCTATAATGATGATGTACTGAAATGGTCAGAATTATTTCAGTAAAGTTACAATATTAAATGGAAAAAGAATACGGTCGCGAACAGGATTCGAACCTGCGCCTCCCGGATGAATACTCCAGGCGCTCTGACCACTAAGCCATCTCGACCTCTGCTCACCACCGCGAATTCTTCTTCCATATTTTAACACGTCTTATGGCGACGTCATTGCTATCAATTCAGTACCTTTAGAAGTGACCGAACCGACACGACTAACTTTGCAGTTAATACAATGTCGTAAAGAATGCAATTACCTTAATAATTCAAGATATGTCTTTTTGAAAAAGCATTAACGCATGCTTAGCGAACTCTAAAGTTAGTAACTTTAGAGTTCGCTAAGCATGCGACATTGTATTAACTGCAAAGTTAGTCGTGTCGGTTCGGTCACTTCTAAAGGTACTGAATTGATAGCAATGACGTCGCCATAAGACGTGTTAAAATATGGAAGAAGAATTCGCGGTTGTGAGCAGAGGTCGAGATGGCTTAGTGGTCAGAGCGCCTGGAGTATTCATCCGGGAGGCGCAGGTTCGAATCCTGTTCGCGACCGTATTCTTTTTCCATTTAATATTGTAACTTTAGAGTTCGCTAAGCATGCGTTAATGATTTTCAAAGATTTATCTTGAATTATTAAGGTAATTGCATTCTTTACGAAATTGTATTAACTGCAAAGTTAGTCGTGTCGGTTCGGTCACTTCTAAAGGTACTGAATTGATAGCAATGACGTCGCCATAAGACGTGTTAAAATATGGAAGAAGAATTCGCGGTGGTGAGCAGAGGTCGAGATGGCTTAGTGGTCAGAGCGCCTGGAGTATTCATCCGGGAGGCGCAGGTTCGAATCCTGTTCGCGACCGTATTCTTTTTCCATTTAATATTGTAACTTTAGAATTCGCTAAGCATGCGTTAATGCTTTTCAAAGATTTATCTTGAATTATTAAGGTAATTGCATTCTTTACGACATTGTATTAACTGCAAAGTTAGTCGTGTCGGTTCGGTCACTTCTAAAGGTACTGAATTGATAGCAATGACGTCGCCATAATTAAGACGTGTTAAAATATGGAAGAAGAATTCGCGGTGGTGAGCAGAGGTCGAGATGGCTTAGTGATCAGAGCGCCTGGAGTATTCATCCGGGAGGCGCAAGTTCGAATCCTGTTCGCGACCGTATTCTTTTTCCATTTAATATTGTAACTTTAGAGTTCGCTAAGCATGCGTTAATGCTTTTCAAAGATTTATCTTGAATTATTTCAGTAAATCAACGAAAACCAGGGAAGGAGAGAGTATAGACATCATATAGAGCTTTACCAGCCTAAGATATGGACCTAGGATATAGCAAATGGAAACATATGTACCTGTGTTGGTTGGTGCGGACACACGTTACATAAAGGACCGATATATGGAAAGAAGGATGGATAAATGTTGGTATCTGTATTGGAGAGCAGTTTGTATGTAATGTTTCTTGGAAAGACTTGAGTTTATTTTGCTTGTATTATATCAAAATATATACTATGATATCTTCTAGAAGTGCTGTGACGTAATTGGATCATCATCCTCAGCCCGACTTCTTCCACTGCTGGTTCTAAACCCTCTTTGCTCGTACCTTTGTAACGGCTGGTTTGGTTCTAGATATCTTTTCTTTTTTTAGCGTAAAAAAGGCTTGACGTTCATTCCGCACCACCCGAGGAGATGGCTTGATTATGTGGGGCTTGCTCGTACTAAAATCAACGTCATGTGTCTACTCCCGCCCCCCTATCCCACTTGGTAGATGCGCCGCAAGAACTGCAATGCATAGCATTCGCAATTCGCAACACATCCACCACGGCCCCATCTGGGCCTTTAATTTACTGTAAGACTCTACACTTCAGAGACATTATTCAACTCCGAGAGCCGTGTAATGCGCATGACTTAGACTCCCCAATCTATCACCCGCTGGCCTTTATTTAGGGGGCATCAGTTCCACCCTCCTGTGGTGTCATGACAATACATAACAGTAGATCAGCGAGGATCTTCCTTCCTGACCCACTTCGTCATATCCTTCTGCGAGACGTCATCCTCGCAGAAGTAAGCGACTGCGTCCCACGCCGCCTCACGGTCAAACATGGCTCTGATCACTTCCGGTAGTGGGAGCATAGCGCTGCACTGCCCCAGCGGTCCAATGCGCCATGGTGTCAAGGGCCTTATCCACACTGAATTACACTGGCGACACAAGGTAGCAGTCTTCCGACACGTCACTCTGTTCATGTACATGCTGAAGCAACACCGTCCCAATAAAACTTGCTCAACACAAAAAGACAGGGTCTAGTATAGACGGCATACTGATGTATCTAAGATCGGTCGGATATCCCCACAGTACAATAACCGGCACTCGGCGTCTCCAGCCTCTCCAGCCTCTCTTTCCACTGGTGTATAAGAACGCTGCTGTCCATTCTTTGTTGCTGCGGGATATTGCATTGTTTTGTGTTGTGACCCTTAGCATTATACGTAATACATAGAATATAATACTCTTTGATTAGAAAGTAGTCACTTATTTCTTTGCTACTTCAAATAATAACCTTTTAATTAAAAAGCAGAACAATTGTGTTTTGTTGGTGCAAATATCTGTTTCAATAACTGTCTGAGAAAATGAAAATAAAATAAAAAGTCTCGGCAGAGAAAGCTAATCAGTCACCATAACAGTAATATTAAAGATAGAGGATTTTATTACGAAATGTAATATTTGTAAATTTTTTATAATGATCATGAAGGTTTTGTTTTATATTTTACCTATTATAATTCTACAAGTCAGGAGTAAGTGGAAGTGCTGGAACGGATCGGCCTAAAAGGATATACACTAACGTTATAAGTGTCCACAAAAAAATCAGGTGCGTAGTACCCGAAACCGACGTGCGTGTATAACCAGATATATGAACGTGGACGCAAAAGGAGTACGAGTATGTAAGGATCGTAGCAGATGGCTTTCTGTAGTTTCTGCCTATTTCCCTATAGGAGAAAGCCGTTAGTTGATGTATATATCTACCTATTTGAAAACCTGCCATATCACAATCTGACCATAAACGTGAATATTCGATCGACGTTAAAGTAAATATTTAAGCGATATTATTGTCTTAAGCAGTGATAGCCAATAGTATGGACATTGAAATAGTAAGTTAAAGGTCGCAAGTTCGAAGCCAAGGTACCGTAGACGTAGTCATGGGCACATTGAAAATTAATTATCATTTGCCTAAATTGGTGTAGGGAAATTTCGTGAGGAAACTAGCACAGGGGTTTAAAGCCATGTCAGAGGTTTACGGGTGGTTTGAACTCTAACACTAGGTTCTTCCTTTTCAAATTATTTTTTATACATGTTTGGAAAATAGTAATTAATATGGGTATGTTTAGGCTAAATGGCCTAAACATACCCATATTAATACTATTTTCAAATAATACTATAAAATAATAGACACGAGCAGGACTTGATCCCGCGTACCGTGTCATGGCTCTTCCACTAAGCTATCTTGTCATGCTAGCATCCATTAAATTTCAAGTTTCCCTTCTCGTCTTAAGACGCCTGGCGATTTCTATTTAGCAATCATTAAGATTACTAATAAGGGGTTCGATTCTTGCTTGTGTCTAATAATTTTATTTGTTTCTTTACACAATAATAACTAGGTTGTTCATCAGCCACACGATAAAAGAAGCAGATTGTAACAAATCTCAGAATAGTGCTTCAATATACCTATTCAGTAGTTTAATTTAAATGTAAAACCGTCAATCCTGCTTGCCAGGTGACATATTTATCCGCTTAGTAAAGGATTATATTATATAAAGTAATTTTATTCAGTAAGAATAAAACACGTAAAAATAGAGGTAAATAATTTTCCCATAAGACCAAAATAATTTTGTTGAAAATATGGGCCGTTAAAATATTTTAGAGAAAACATTTAAAGGAAAAAAATAATTTTCCATGTGTTCCTTTACCATTCATTCGAGTACGGTACAATTTTGGTGAATTTTAGTGTACACATTCGTGAAAGTTTGTGACACAACAAAATACAATCGTGTCTGCTCTCTATACATTGCAACGTACAGAGATGCACTGCTAGATATTTACGAAAAAAACTAATAAATCCACAAAACATTTACTACACCAAATAAACCTAACAAGAGACGATATTGAAGCCTAAATTAAGCAGTTTCATACAATGTTATAAATTCAGGGGTTCGTAAATTTCAACACGATCCATGAAGGTAAGTACACTAATAAAAAGTTACGCCAGCCACATCTGAAAAAGGAGTTTCAGCGTGCGCCATATCATAAGTATTTACTCGCATAAAAACGCCCAGTAAAGATTTCAAAGCCAAAGTTAGAGGCACCTATCTCTGTAGCCTGCAACCGGAAAACTTCACCGCACTCAATAACCATCTGAATATCAAGTGGGTCGTCTGAATTGATTGAAAAAACTTTCGTAAACAAACATACGCTGCAGGCAGTATAAAAAGTTATGGAAACTAAAACTATCGCTCTTGATTTGTATAGGAATAAATATTTATAGAGGTTTGCAACTAAAAGATGGCTCGACCGAGAGCATTTAGTAGATTGGCAATTTAGGAAAACGCAATCGGATATTTCTTATCTGGAATTAAGTAAATTTTAAGCAATATCTCAGCCACTAAAATGTTGCAGAGGTCACATCAATCGCTCTGTGTAAACAAATATTGCTAGTACTCAGCATAGTGGACGATCGACGCAACAGTAACTCCAAATGGTTTACAAAAAATCTTATTCCAATTCAACGTAATGTCTGCATGTGACTTTACTCAAACTTGACAAAACAGATTTAGTTACAGAATTAAATTTTGTTTATCGTCATATAGATCGTAAATAAATTTAAATGCCTCAGTAACTCATATATGATTTTCGCGTTTGGCGACCTATAATGGTATGGTCAACTATTACATAATTTTTAATCATTTTAGAGTACTCATATTTACATTATAACACAGACGCTCATTGATACCTCTTTGCATTCTCTGATCAATGATTGTGTTCGTGGATAGGACTTCCGACGGCCCATAATCTGCCTTAGTCACGGTGAATGCAGCTGCGATGACGGGTAAAGTTTCGTATGGTTCTTAGTCACTAAGAGTTCGGCCTGACGGACTATCCACACAAAAATCGACTTCTGCATGAAAGATGAAGAAGACTTTTGACAGACTAGACGTAGTCGAATTAACTAGTCTAGATGCAGTTTTCATGTTCAATTACTATCATAGAATGACTATGTGTCTGTAATGTCTTTTTCGTATCAATGATTCTAGATTTTGGATCAACAAACTAAACTCGCTTCGTTTATAACTTTACTATCTACACTACCAATAACAAACTTAAGACAAAAAAAAAACAATAAATCAAAGCAACCCCCCTCATTATAACCAAAACTTCAGCCAATACCGAAGTAGAAAATTTTGTACCAAGATTTATTAGAACCAAAGTCTCTAGTAGCGAGACAAGTTGACAGCTAATAACAAGAGCGGTATTAGTTCCGGATTTGGCTCCCCACGTTTTGTTAGGAGCATTATTGAGAAATACCCAGGGAAAAGAGCCATGAATTCCCCGTGACCTTGTTATACAAATTGGAGATCGTAATTGCGTGCATACCTGGATTTAACAGTTACGAGTCTGTCTAGACATTAAATTTTTCATTTTAAGAGTCATCATTTCGTAAATAGACGCCGCTCGGTGAAGAATATACTACCAGTTTCTTTATTTTGTCAATCACATAAAACGCGGAACTTCAGTATTTTCGTCTAATCAAAGCCTTCTTTTATTTATACCTTACTTAACCTTTTTACAGTACGACTGTCTGTCTTTTATAGGCACGGTAATACAAGACAGACTTTCGTGAGCTGCGTATAAAAATACGTCACTTTAATACAATCCTTTACGGAAGTATTTTTATATAGTAATAAAACATATGATAGCTGTATGTCCCCTTGTTTTGTATATAAACCAAACAGATGCCCATTTTATATGTGCAATAAAATATGCATATCTTAGAATTGATAAAAATAAGGAACATTGCTGTTGCTTTTATTATATGACGCGCTTCCATGTTCAATTTAAAGGGAAGTTTATGATGTTATTCAAAGCAGTTTTTATTTTATAAAAATGTATTTCTGTGACCAAATTACAATCAAATTAATTTTGCTGAAAGACGGTAGAAACAAAGAAAAGAAAAAAAAATTGTCTCGACGCATATCTTACAAAATATAAACATAAAAAAGTTATAATTACGATATTGTACGAGACCAAAAGAGGCGTAGCCGCGCTGATATTCAGATAAAAAGGTCCCAAAAATAGTGAAGTCACGGAACGCGTACGCAATATGCAAACTTAACTGGCAAAGTAACTTTCAGTCAAAAATGTGACACAAATAATAAAAACGATACGTAATCTATACTTATAATAAAATCGTAACTCGAAAGCCCGAAAATTTCAAATTCGCTTTTTGGATTTTTTTTCTTTCGTCATGTGTCAAATAATTAATAAAAATATTACTTACCAACCTGTCATATATTTACAAATCGATGTTTTCTTATCGACCTAAGTATATTCTGAATCAATGATAAGAGGTCATTTTACGATTCTCGATTAAAAGGCTCGATTAAAGCAAGTATATTATTAAAGTAACAATTATGTTTTATAATCGCACTTAAAAACCATTCGTAACTTACGTACATAGCAATTAAGTAAATTATTAAACAGATAAGTACTACTAAAGTTGAAAGATATTCAAATAAAAAAGTGCTAAAGTAATAGGTAGACGGTAAGTATGGTCTTATGCCCTTGCCTTCGATAACAGCAAAAGTCACCTTAGACCTTAGATTTATTTTATTCAATACAAAATGGCTCTTAGAAGAACGACTTACAACTAGAATTTTAGGTACCTAAGTGTACTGATATGTGCCATCAACTTAATAGTGCGTGAAAAGAAAGGGTCGGCGTAAAATAAAATAAAGATCAGAGGAGCATGATTCAGACAATATGTTACTCAAACAATTCTTTTATTACATTGAAATGGTATAATGGTACAGACACTTGTTTTTTGAAAAAACTTTCCTATAAAGTTATAATATTAAATGGGAAAAACAATACGGTCGCGAACAGGATTCGAACCTGCGCCTTCCGGATGAATACTCCAGGCGCTCGGGCCACTAAGCCATCTCGACCTCTGCTCGACACCGCGAATTCTTCATCCATGTTTGTATTAACTGCAAAGTTAGTCGTGTCGGTTCGGTCCTGTATAGGGACTTAATAGATAGCAATGACGTCGCCGAAAGACTAACCTGCGTTCGAATCCTGCTCACGACCGTATTCTTTTTCCATTTAATATTATAACTTTAGAGTTCGCTAAGCATGCGTTAATGCTTTTCAAAAAAATATCTTTAACTTACCTATAGTTTATTAAAATTAGTTGAGGCACTGTTTGCGAGTAGTTATAGATTTGTAGATGTTTTTTTTATTTTCTTTGTTTGTATTTATGTTTGATATTGATATCAATTCTAATATAGCAAACTTAAACTAAATAATAAATAAAACAGCCTTCCGACATTCTTGTATTTTACTAACTGTTACTATGAGAGCGGGACGGGATGACGTCAAATTCAAATTTAATCATGTCAACCTAAAATTGCTATGCAATTTTCGTTTGACGTCTCTAATTTTAGTGGCTACCTAAAACTGTGCCTACTAAAAACGTTAGGAAATATTCATTTGACGTACCTAAATTCGACTTTGACAATTCTTGATTCATCATGGTTAGTAAAAGACAGGAATGTTGTAAATTTAGTTTCCTACATTATTTACGCCAGTATGTATTTAGATATACGAGTATGTCTGCTTAGCCTTTTCCCAATACATTGGGGTCGGCTTAATACCAGTATTTTACACGGAGCAACTGTTTATCTGACCTCCACGACCCAGTTACTGGGTAACACGATTAAGCAGTTGCCTCGCTCATTAGCAGACACAATAGATTTTTATTGTTACAACGATAATTCTATACGGAGCCGAAAAGTTCTTTTTTTCGTTTTTAAGAAAACTTTGGCCCGCACAAGGAATTTCTTCCTGTGTCGTGGGTGCGTTTACAGACATATAATCTCACAAGCACACACACACCCAGACCCGGAGCAATTATCTATAGATCGTACAAATAATTGCTCCGTGCAGGAATCGAACCTGCGACACGCAGCACAGCAGTCGGTCTCTCGACCGCTGCGCCAACCGCGCTGTCTAGTTCTGGTTAATCGATGTAGGTATGACTGGTCAGACTTTCAGGCCCCTGACTACCCGTAACGGCTATAATAGATCTTAATTTGACAAAACGGGACCAACGGCTTAACAAGCTTTGCCAGGCATGGAGAGCTATGAAATAATGGTCACCCATCCACAGACCGACCGCGGCAAGCGCAGCTTAATCTCCATCGATCGATCTGTGCGGCTGTTACTTAGCCACGAGCACTTCTCCAATCTCTCCTCAATTGATGCCATTATGTATCTAATTTTATATGTATGTGCACCACCTAATGCCCCAAATACATTTTATCCAGGACTCCATCCCAAGGTTACCTGTAACAAATTGCCGTGGGTGATAAAGCCACCCATTGTACTTTTGTTATGCACTTTCATATATCTAAACAATAAATAAATACGTACACATGGGGATAACACGGCTCGTGCCTTGGGTAGCAAGTTTGTAGGCCCTGTGGATTCTGTAAGACGTTCGGTCATCCTGCAAACTATCCTGCGACCGCTGCAGTGTTCGAAACATCAGGAAAAACAAAAACCAATAATATGTAGTTAAAAGTTTTCCATTAAAATAAAACAATATTAAATATTGTTAAAATGTTGTGCTCAAATTTAGAGTATATAATATATATATATATATATATATAATAACAAATATTTCTGACAATATTTTAAATACTACGTACCCGGTAATTTAAACTTTTAACTAATTTTGAGGCGACGCAAAACAAAACAATCAACGAAGATCATTCAATTAAAGTTATAATCAAATGCAACATGGAATTGGCGCCCACTCAAAATTAGTGACACTGAGTTATTTTTCACTTTCCATTTTCCTTTTTCGGCGGTTCTATTTATTATGAAAAAGGTTTTATTTATAATTTTTTGTAGCTATAATCTAGAAAACATATTATCTAGGTCTAAAGTTCTCATTAAGATAAATGAAATAAGACCAAACACGAAGTAGTTGCTGTAAACATTTGAGGAGTTACCTGGATTATCCTTCGTCTCCATCATCAGATTAACTCCAGGTTTCTATTATGTATTAGTGTCATCAAAAAACAAAATGTATGTAAAGTTTCAACATAAGCAGTTGATATATGAACAATCAATATTTCCAATTTTTCCTATTATCCACCCTTAGGGGTGAAAGGCAAATGGAACCAACTTGGAAGTATCTCCTATCCAATAAAAAATAATCATCAAAATCGGACTACTTTGTAACAAGTTATGCGCGGTCATACATAAAAATAAATATATGCGTCGAATTGAGAACCTCCTCTTTTTCTTTCGTCGGTTAAAAAGAAGCCCTTGACTATAATGCTACTACAACTACTTACTTTATTTAAAATATAAAATAAGAATACTACTTAAAACTAGATAGGTACTTAGACTGTTCAGGCAATTACACAGGGAGCCTACATTACTTAATACTTTAGTATAACTCAGGTTAGGGCTTTAAAGATTGCGATAAAAACACTGGAGCGAATCAGTAACATGGAAATATTTCAGGACGAAGATACTTTGAATAGGGTTTTTAACCCCGACAGTCGCGCAAGTACAATTTTGTACTTACACCATTAATGACATAATATATCTAAGGACTAAGCCGTTCCCAAAGAAATTACGAGGAACGAATTTATATACCTATATGTTAATAAAATATACTGAAATCCTCATACATAATAATGCTCAAAATGGTTAAGGAAACCAGCAGAGCTGTAAGACGTTTTCAATGGTGTGTAAATCCAGGTCAGTGTCCTACCGCGCGGAGGGCAATCTCCGGCTACCGTGAGCCTTAAACTGTGGGCGGACATGGCGACCCACCCGATCAGGACCATGCCGGAGACGGCCACGCACCGCTTCAGCACGTGCGGCAAACTGAAGTCAGCAGCCTACGGGTATTTAAATTCTGACACTAGGTTGATCATCAACTGTACGATATGAAATATTATTAAGAAACATATTATGCCTTATTTCATACAAAATAATCCCACAAAACGGATTTTAAACTTATCTAACGAAAATATTGCACAGTGTTGATATAAGGACGTATGGAATTTTAAAACAGGAAATCATTATATTTCTATAAACGTAAACACTTCCCCGTAGCGTAGCTTAACTCGAGGCCACAGGCCACCATTTCATATAATACAGAAAGTGGCCTTTGTTTTACAAAACAAAACAGGTCCCGACAACAATAAAGGTTTTCATAATATGTTTATTGTTATTTCTACACAACAATTCGTACACACGTGCTGGGATTCTTTGGGTTGTGCATACATTTTGTATGAGTGTTTTGGCCTGGAATCCAGCCACGGTGTGTAGAACGAATAGGGCTCAGCGGAGGCCTCACAATGTAATTTATGCTTAGACACCTAAATAATGGTGATATTAAAGTGGGTAAAATAATGCTAAATAATTATATGTGTGTGCATTGTTTTGACAGCAAACAGAAGGTTTAAATTGTAATTACACTGTGCAACGTTTCTTCAGCAGTATTGGCAACAATATCTTCTGATATTGCCACTCTGTCAAATGTAATTGTTGTATGTCCCTTCTGTGATCATTCTGTGATCTTTACGGAGATACTTATATCTAGTTAATTTTCCGTTTTGGTAATGCCTCGTTGGTCTAGAGGTCTCAAACGCGACTGCTGAGCACGAGATCTTGGGTTAGATTCCCGAATCGGGCAAAGTATTATTTGAGTTTTTCTGATAGAAAATTCTCCGGAGTTTGGAATTGTGCCTGGTAGATGGCAATAGTCTCACCACATATTACGTGAGGCTTAATAACAGCATTGGTGAAACGTAGGTGTATAGCTGTGCCTACCTCTTCGGGGAAAACAGGCGTGATGGCTTTGTGATGTTCCTTTCTTTTTCTTTCTTAATTTTAATCTGTATACTCGCGAAAGTATAAAATTGATTTTAATAACAATAATATTTCTTTAGTGTCTGGTAATTATTTATTTATTTATTTACTCTTTATTGTACATTTTATTAGGTACTTAATATTAAATTTCTTACAAAATAAAGTACGATGGGATATCACGTATAGCCTTATCACGAAACGCGATTTCTTCCAGGCAACCTTAGGATGGAGACGAGGAAAATCAGATTGTATGGGTAGTCTATATGTACAATATTAAAATATCAGTAATTACCTAGTGTGTAAACAGATTAAATAACAATTGTGTAAGCATGAAAACGTATGTTCTTTTTTAGTAAAAATATAATGTTATGTATATATCTATCCAAATATAACCAGTAACATACGCAAATAATCTCATTTTCGCGCAAAATATGATCAATTAATTATACGGGTTTATTATTCTGGCCGCCATTTCGCGAAATGACTATTCAAGTATTCAGCACTTTGTGCGCAATTCGTTGGGACTGACAGTGCTGCAGTCGTTTGGAACTCGCGAAACCTCGGGAATGATCGGAACCTACGGAAAATGCCGATGCCTCCATAATATCCGATATCAGTACTGGTGCCAGTATATTAATATTAAGGCTACGTCACATTCTTAGCATTGTGAATAGTCTGATGATACTCCAACCCGTAGTGTGCTAGCGTGGTGATCAATGCTGGTGCCTCCTCTGTAATGCATATCGAGACCCTACAGTGTGACAATAGGGTTATTGACAAAATTTTACAAAGGACCTAAATTTAAAGAAGAAGGTCCACATTCGTTTAAAAAAAATGCATGTGCTGGTGTACCTATTAATATAATATAATATAATATAATTACTTTATTAATAAAATACTAAAAATCGAATAAAATATATATTCATTATGTATAGCTAAGTTTCATAAATATTTAAAAATAAATGGATATGCATAAGTTGATATTTAATAAAAATATTTCTGAATTCTACTTTTAAAGCATTTGAGAATTATTTATATACTCGTATGTATGAAAACAGAAACTATAGATAATAATATTTTTCAATTTGGCAAACAGTGTTAACCTTTCATAATCTAGAGTGGGTGTTACAATAGGCTATCCTGTGATGTGTTTTTGGGAATTTAGATAGTAACACTACATCTATCATTCCTGGAAAATGATGGATACGGGTAAACCTATACCATTTTAGCAGGCATCTATTTTTAGTTGACAAACGAAAAGTTTGCTTTTAAATATAGTATATTTTTATAGTTCTCCTTTTTCGAACTAGATGAAAAAATAAATAAAATACATTAGATAATATATACATATATATTACCTAATATATACATTTTATAATTATGTCAGCTGTCAGCGTTGACGATGTTAATAAACATGGAATTGGTTCTAAAAAAAATGTTTTATCGTAAGTACAAGATACAGACAGCATGAAAAAATTAAAAATTATGGGAACATTAAGTAGAAGTAAACCTTATATCATTTTAACTAAGGTGCGCTTTTGTTCGAAGCTGATATACGTCTGTCAATAATTGGATATTTTGCCACTACACGAGCTGACTGTACCTACCTACCCAATACATACAAATATTTTGATGAGGGTCTCTTGGTACATACACGATAGATACTGTTGTTGTGAATGGTTTTACATGATATTTAAGCATAATTTCAGTTAATCATCAAGTCAAACCCATTGATGGATTCAATTCCAGCAAATACATTACATACCTGCTTATAAAGTTATTATAAAGTTTCTGAGTGTAAAGGAAAAATACCTTACCTTACCTTTACCTGATATTTCCGGAAAATCGTGTCATGTATTTTTAAAAAGAAGATGTCAATGACCGACACTGAGGTCAAAGGCTAAATATATTTCTCATTAGCTTTTAGAAGGTCGACGATTATCTTTAGCGTGTTACATTTATTTACTCTTCTTCCACATTTTAATAAACATTTTTGTGATGGCAATGCTTTATTTTTAGCCCCTACATAGAAAACCAAACCGACTAGACTAACTTTGCAGTTAATACAATGTCGTACAGATAAAATTACCTTATCAAATACAGATGAATCTTTCAAACGCATTTCAGACGCACCACTCAACTACTGCGCCGACCGCGCCGACATCCATGTTTAACGATTTAGCATACAAATACTCGTATTGATGGCTGTATTGTATACCACGGTGCCTATTCCTAAGTTTATGAGTAAACTAGTGACCCTACCCAGCTTCGCACGGGTAGCACTATTTATTATTACTGAAATAAAATATACCTTAGTAATTTCTGGGTAAAGTAGCTTTCTAATGGTGCAAGAATGATTAAAATCGGTTAAGTAGTTTCAGAGTTTAAAGATAAAATATAAGGCATGTAAGGGTTGCAGCAGGTGGCGTTCTGTAGTTTCTGCCTACCCCCATGGAAAAAGCACTGAGTTTATGTATGTATGTATGTAAACAAATCTTTCTTCTTTATATTATTAGTATAAAATTATAGATAGCGCAACACGATATAACCAACATTATACATTATTAAAGATACATGACATGTGGTGATTACTCCACTTTTAATCTAGTTCTACTTTTGCTAGTTAGTTAATAAATAAATAATTTTATTGTAATTATTTTAGTACAGGGATACCATCCAAGACGGGAATTAACTCATAATTTATGTTTAGTTTGTTTAGGTTACATTGTTAAATGTGATTTAATGCTATTTGCGTCAAAATGGCGCACAAAAATAAAACTTTTTCTTTCTTTCTATATGTGCTTTCTATTTGTCTAGTCTAGTGTCTGTTTGTATTAAACTCATTGGATAATGCATACGCATGATCCTTTGATAACTGCCTAGCCTTTTTCTAGATTGAAGCCCAGTCTTACCATTAGCATTAGCGTTATAGTGATGTTGGAGAGTGACTGTCTATCATCTTACCTCCACAACTCAGTTACAACATCTTTTGGTAATACCATTGTTAAACTTGTAGGCATAAGACTACCTGTTACACAATCATAATATTCAGATATGATGAGATGTAATTTGGAGGTTCCGTTAAAGTATTTGTAATAAATTTCTTAAGGTCACTGTTATAGTAATACAGGGAATAACAAGATGAAATTAATTATATAATTAAAAAGCACACCTGCCGTTTGTGAATTTATTAATTTTATTTCATGCCTATTTGTGTAGGTATTATAACCACTATATTACTATTTTATTAATCTTAGCGTATGTTACCCGGACAATGTAAGGATTCTAACGATACTCTATACATCTAAATCGGTTCAGGCATTTATAAATTATGCTTGAATAAAGAAACTCACAAACATACATACGTAGATGCATGAATCATAATACATTACAAAAAAGCAACAACTTACTATTTTGTAATCTTCCCGTAACGACTCCTATTCAGTGTCTTTATGGGACAATTATTATAATGCTGTTGGTGCTTCCACGCAGTCTTTAAAACTATGATGCCACTTTCTTACGCATTACAGCATGCGAGACGTCGATGCGTGCATTCGCAATGAGTCCACTTAACAGGAAACGACTGTTATAAATCTTCTGTCTCGATATAAACTATTTACCCATCTATAGAGTATATGTGCCAATCGCAGCTTAACTACGACTTGCAGCGGCTACTTAGCCACGAGCCCCTTCATGAAGTTTGTCCTGACCCACTTTTCAGCCTAGAATGGGCTGAAGTAAAGGAGTTAAGCCTTTCCCCATTGATAGAGATGCACGGTATGTGCTTTCAACTCATGTGCCTGTTTGCATTTAACTCAATCGATAGTCAGTGCAACCCCAGCACACGCGGTATTATAGTGCAAAATATTCAGTGTGTCAACAACCAGCGACTAATTCGCTTTATATTAAACATTTTTTTATATTAAGTTTATTTTATATAGTTATGATTAATAGTGGACGTCGCGTTAAATTTCCCGACTATTATCGCCCTTGACGGTCTCACGGTCTCTGGAGGGGGGTGATGTAGTGACTTACATAAATTGACGTTGTCAATTTTGGATTTTGACAACGAGAGATAAAATAGCTTTTCTGTACAAATAAATTCATTAATTCTAAATTTTCTTAATTTTACTCAAATTCCAATCACGCAGACTTTCCATACCCTCAACGTTTTGCTCGACCTGGAAATCGAATCCAAGACCTCACGCTCAGCAGCCGAGCTTGCGGTCACTAGACCAACGGGGCAGTATATATAGTATATAAAGTAAATTATAATAAATATGCTTAATTATCTAAAATTACTTATATAATTCTGCGATTATTTAATAGTCATTGCCATTATTTATTTTTCACTTCGAAACATTCGCGAGTATTTCTGAATAAACGGCTCTAAGAATAAGTTATCGGCAGTGTCAAAGGACTGCGAATTTCTATGCCAATATTTTTTTTAAGATTGTGCACTTGTACTATCTGCAAACAAAAAGTATTTTTACACGACTGCCCAAAAAAGGAGTTGTGTTTTTAGGGTTTATGTATGTTTCTTTATTACACTATAACTTCCAAACACCTGAACCGATTCAGATGTATTGTACAAGCACATCGGTGCTTATCGTATAAAATGTTATGGTATATGAGTACACTATATTTTCGTAGATAATGTAAACCTGGTACGAAAATATGTTATTTAAATATTTCTCGTTAATTATTGTTCCTGACAGAACAAGCCCCCACCTGGCGCCACCCAAACACCGTACAGGTACTTGCTCGCGCTCTTGAGACTAGAACGGAACGCACGCATCGGCCGTCTTCGTACTAGCTACGTATAATAATATTACAATACAGTCTTCTTAAGAAACCCAGTAGTTTAATTTACCAGCCCAGAGAATTAATTTTGGACCAATAAAGTAAACATCATTTTAATTACGGTACCTTACGAACTGTGCAGCTAGTGTGCACAACTGAAGCTTGGCACTCAAACAATTATAATTATTATGAAGTAAGCCATTTTTAAAATGCAAACCATGTTTCGTAAGGTACCGTAATTAAAATGATGTTTACTTTATTGGCCCAAAATTAATTAAAAGTTTAACGATCAATCAACATAATCTTTAATATCCATTTATTTTCCGTTCTTGGCTTTGAGTGAAATTTTAATCAAAAGGTATGTGCGTAGGATGAGCACCGGGATAGATTAGGGTATAAAGGTGCTAGCGATGAATTATATGACTTTTTTCCTGTTTTGGTTTACCCATATCTTTGTTTTTATTAAAAAAAGCACAAGGAACAGTAATATCCTAGTGGTATGAACGTTAGACTGCAAGTCAAAGGTCGCAAGTTCAAATCCAAGGCAACCACTGACTTTTCAAGTCATATGCGTATTAGAATTTATCACTTGCTAAAAACGGTGAAGGAGAACATTGTAAGAAAACCAGTACACCTGAGAGATGTTCTCGATGGTGTGTAAAACTTTGTCAGAGACCTACGGGTGGTTTAAGCTCTCATATCAGCATCACACAGCAGTATGTAGACATAAGCAGATTTATCATCACAACAACACACACTTGGCATTATAATCACTCGGCTTATGTAAAAGGTAGTGACAGTAATTTTTTGCGCGAAACCCTAATTCTTTTTCTAAAATATTTTGTTTTCTTTCCGTATTTTTCTTACCTCAAAAGTATTTAACTTTAGAGTTCGCTACGCATTCGTTAATGCGTTTGAAAGATTTATCTGTACCTCTCATTTAATAGTCTAGATTGTTGATTTCGTTGATCTACGGTATAGTTTTTGTCTGTGGTGTGTAGCGTAGATCTGTGCCAGCGACAAGATCGCGCCACGCCGACTGAGTGGCGCCAACTACCCTTCATTCATGGTTACACCATCTAGCCGCTGCAGCGGAAACAGCGCTGTTTACCAAAATTTATCGTTGTTTTTTTGGGTTAATGCGTTATTTTATATATATTATTTTTACAAACACAAAACACAACAATACCAAAGTGGGTTTTAAACTCTATTTAATATTTTACCAGACAACCATGCAGAAACAAAATGCCGTTTGGTACGCTGTTTTTAAGAATCAAGCTACTAATTACAGTTATTATAAATTCATAATTAATTATTAGCGTTTTATGAAGTAGGTATATCAAAAAAGTAAGCTATTTGTAATATTTCACGTATTCACGTTGAAACTGCCTGCTTTTTTGAATAAAACCATTTTTTTTATTAAATATTTATAGATGCAAAGTAGAGAAAGCTGTACCTAATAATATTGTATGTTGCTTACATTTAAATCACATACAATTAAGAAAGAAAGAAAAAACACAGTAAAAGTTGAAGCGATGCAAAAGCTGACCAGACATCTTTTGATTGTTTGTTCTGGCTGAATAGGTCGTCGCCCTGGGACCGACCGCCACATGGCTCGGTGACGAGATGCAGGTGCGATTCAATCGATTCTTTGCTATCTATAATACGTTTCTCGATAATTTGTTAATCCGAACGATTCCCTGCACGATAGTGTAACGAATTCCAGTAGGTACTTTCGTTTTATAATACAAGGTTTGCTACATTTACATTATTAGTTAATTTCCTTAGACATTATTTTTCATTAAGTCTATATGTTATTATGAAGTGATAATAATACACTGAAAACATTATATTTTATATTTCTACTAGTTTCTTTTTCTAATTTCTTTACATTCGCCGTTCCAAGAGCTGTTTTCATCTTGCCACAATATTTACAAATAATTTGATATATTCATTTATTTCTTAATTTAAATTAAAGTATTTAACTGAGACATTAACCCCATAAAAGGAAGTTAACTTTTATATTATCGCCTTAAAAAAATTACCTCTCATTCAACTGTACCGATATCTCTTGTGTTTTTGTATGTAATGTGGTCGGAAGACTTACTTAGTCTGTTGAGATTCCAGTCACATCTTCGAATTAGTTTATGATACATGATATACATGTAAATATCTGTTCATTAAGTATAGAATAGTTAGGTATTATAAAAAAAAATTGTCAGCTTGCAATCGAATTTGTTTTATCTCCTTTTCCCATCTCCACACTGTTGCCAAGACGGCTTAGGCCATTGGTTTGATTGGTCTCGTGATTCTGATTAACCGACAGTGAGAAATCATTTTCTCTGTATATTTTACCAAGTATATGTGTTACAGTTCCGTACACTGTCTCTCTCTCTCTCCCTCTCCCTCTCTACATGGCACTGTCTCCTTTCAGCAAAACAAAATCTTGAACGTCAAACTTGAAGATATCCATCAGGAAAAAAACAGCTGACGCATCTTCTTTAATTCCAAGATTAACATTGAGTTACATCCCTTTAGACTGTACAAAGTGGAGTAATCCTTCCTTGTAATAACCTATTCTGATGGCTTAAAATTTAAATGGCTCGCTTTTTGGTATACTTTGAATAATTCCGAGAAGTAAAGTGCTTCAAGTGAAGGTACTCGAGTACTTACTTAAGGGTATCAGGGAGGAGATTTGTGCGTAATCTCTGCTCAACAAGTCAGATTTAGTTGGAATATGGAAAGTTTCACGGTACATGTTTATAAATAGAATCGAGGTTAAGCTACACTTGTGTCCACAAATTGATTTTAAGTTGATTTAAAAATAATTTGTTCCGAGTGGAAGTCAAACCCATGTCACAGAAGCCTCTCAACCGTAACGCCAATCGAATCGCGGTGACAAAAGGAAAAATACTACCAGTAGATATATATTTTAGAACACATTAACGTATGCAAAGCGATCACAAAAGTTGTAATATAATATTTTGTGGTAATTTATGTGATTTTTTATTTTTTAATGAGTTTGCTTTTGAGTTTAGTCTAGGTCAGAGGTGACAGAGACAAAATCAACGATGAAGTGAGCTTACACAGAAGAAAACTTTGAAGAGATTAGGGTTGAATACGTTCGGAAACTCAGACGCAGGTCACTCCTTTGCTGTGCGCATTAAAAACGGTAACGCTGAAATGCGATTTGCTTGCGGTTAAACAAGCGGTACTCGAACACGTGACCTCCTGTTTATTTACACCTGGACTTGCCAACTAAGTTTTCACGATTGCCGCTTGTTGTGTTGGTTTTTTTCATTACATTCACCTCGACGTCTGAAGGTGACGTCAGCGAATATCTATTCCTCACTTACTTAGTGACTATATATATACCTATGTAACTATATTATGTACAATCGTAATATATGTCTGCGTTATTGATCTAGTTTGATTTCCAGGGAGGACAAAATGTTAGAATTTTTTCGGTACAAAATTTTCTTTAGTAACTGTAGTACGGAGTTTGAAACTATGCACGGTAAATGGCATTAGTATCGCACATTTGAAAGGTGGTGACCTTTCAAATGTGGGTGTACAACGGTACTTCTCTGTAGAGAGAACAATAATTTGAATAATTCCTCTAAATTAAGTGCAACTTTCAGAAGGATTTACGTTCTCTCTAATTAATCGTTCAGTGAATTCTATATTTTTCACGATGCGCAAATTACTAGCTGTCTGTTATAATTGGTGATTAGGGTGAAATTCTGTAAACCACTAATTGTTTTGCAATTTAAGTGGTTTTGTGAATAGGTACTATAGTAGTCAGTAACTCGTCGACTGACAGTTTTGGTTTCAAAGTTTATAAGTATTATTAATAATATTATGTAAGCAGCTACAACGTTCAAAGAGATTATACCAAGTGTTTTCTTAGCACTTTAATTATGAGTGATTCACTTTAACGCAACTTACCTACATGCTTTACAGTAAAACAATCTTTAATCGGATTAATGGCGTGTACCTATTATTAATTTTTGTATTCCCTGGAATTTCGAATACTGCAGCATTCGTGGTTGCATTACTTTTATCCTGTGTCATACCTACGTCTTCAGCATAAAATATTTATACCATCTTCAACCCTGTAAATACCACTATTGTATTTGTATAATAACTTTCGTGAGGCATATTCATATTAGTTGTTCGAGTCAGACTCGCGACTTTGACACGGACTCAGCTCATGACTAAGGGCTCCGTTCGAGTTCGAAACTAGTCGAGCAAACCCGAAGAATGTACGTGAGTAGTAACCGGTGAACAATAAATAAAACTGTATTTTACAAAAAAAAAAAATAGGTAATATTAATGCTTTTGAAAGATTTATAAATCATTTTTATAAATCAACTTCATCTACTCTACTGTACTGTAGGTTGAGTGTGAGTCAAACAAAATGACATTATTGATTGCAGCATGAACAAAAGTATGTAGAAATAATAAAAGACCATCATTTTTATTTTTAATAACGATTAATTCATCTATCTATCTGCCTAGCCTTTTCCCAATTACATTGGGTTCGGCTTCCAGTCAAACCGGATGCAGCTTAATACCAGTATTTTACATGGAGCGACTGCCTATCTGACCTCCACAACCCAGTTATTGGGTAACACGATATCTCGTGGTATGACTGGTTGTCAGACTTTCAGGCTTCTGACTACCCGCAACGGCTGTCATACATCTTAATTTGACAACCGGGACCGACGGCTTAACGTGCTCTCCGAGGGACGGCGGGGTCTCGGTATGAAATGATGGTCACCCATCCACAGACCGACCGCGGCAAGCGCAGCTTAACCTCAATCGATCGATCTGTGCGGCTGTTACTTAGCCACGAGCCCCTCATAACAACATAAATAACCATTAATTCATTGTGAATGATAAATTAACTGATTAAACAGTGCATACAACTTGGAAGCATCTGCAGTTGAACTACGAACGGTCCTGTATCGAGTTATAGGACCGATGCTCGAGTGTCCAAATGATGAAGTGACTCCAAATATGTAGCTCCTTTGGTTTATTAGTAAAATTGGATTTTCCTGTTAGTACTTTCCCAGTTAACTAAATCACACTGCATAACCAGATTTTAACTCAAACTAATTTTCACACGTCTTATGCATTTAATTATCAATTATTTTAACCACTTCCCAATAGTTTCATTAATAATGTTAAATAGAATTTAATTAACCTAAACTTTTACAAAAAACCACAACACATACGCATTAATTACGTGAAGAAGCCGATTACTGTAGGTTGAGTTTGAGTCAAAGATAATAACATTGGTATACGCTCATTGTTAGGAACTTTAGCAAAGTTCCCGCGGTGGCTTCCAAACGCCTCCTTCATTAAAATTCATCATTATCGCGAAACATGGCTTATTATTTTGTTGGCTTTAAGTAATTATGTTCATTATAGCCATTTCTACGTGTTTAATGAATATATGTTGAAATATAAACAATTTATTATAATATTGCCCTATTTACGAAATGATTGCAACTAAAATCAATTAACGTTTCATAAGTGCATGTAATTTTGCCTATTTGAAATAAAAACTTTTGACTTTGATTTTGGTTTGGAATCTCATGGATTATGTAAGCGTGTGTAGGGTAAATTTCTAAACTTTGTTAGTCGAGTCCTGATCAAGGGTTAAATTCCCTAATAAAACGTTTCCATGCACTAGCGTTTTTCCTATTCCGTGCATGCATTTATACATAACATAACATAGCATCACGCCTATATTCCCCGAAAGGGGTAGGTGTACACAGTTGTACATCCACATTTCACCAATGGTGTTATTAAGTCCCAACTAATAGGTGGTGACTTTATTGTTATCTACCAGGCACAATTCCAAACTCCGGGCTGCTACTGAGAATTTATGAGCAGAAAACTCAATAACACTTTGCCCGACCCGAGAATCGAACCCAAGACCTCGTGTTTAGCAGTCGCGCTTGGGACCACTACACCAACGAGGCAGTTGCATATAAAACCCATAATATTATGTCACAATTAACATGTGGAGGAATAATTTGGAATAGTGAGCATAGGTGGGGATATTAAGCAAAGCGCTTGGAGGATTAATTTTGGCAAAATATTCAACGTACAAGTTAGTATATCTTTAGTTATGTTACAGTACTAATTGGTGCCCTTTATTTCGTCTGCGTGACAAAAGCTAGGCTACGTTTTCCAATGTCCCATATATCTTTATACCAAAATCCATCAAAATTACTCCAGCAGTTTAGGCGCAAATAAGTATCAAACACGCAGAGTTGTTTTTGCACTTACTATAAAATCTGGGTCCAAATTTGCAAGGAATATAAAATTAGGCAGAGGCGTAGATATTTTTTAACACTCACGTTTCTCTTAAAATAACTGGTCAGTCAATTGTCATCTTCAAATTCAAATTCAAATTTCATTTATTTATCAGAAACCAAAATAACAATAATAAAACTATCCTGTGGCCGCACACTAGGCAAGCCTGTCCTGTGGGTATCTTAACAAACACTGGTTTTTATCCAAACATGTTTTGATATTGTTTACTTGGTCGACATGATTAAGGTTTGTACCTAAACCTGTAAATCATGAAGTAAGTATTTCAAGTTGTATAGTACAGAAATACTTTTATGCACTATGGTAAATAAATGATTTTGGTCGCCCCATTTCATACCTGCATTACGATAAATGAAATATATAAACGATAATCTACCGGGTAACTATTCAAAATGAGAGGAGCTTTTTTTTTTGTTAAAATATAATCACGCACAACGTTTTGCAAAGTAATTAGATTTTTATAAACATGTAACTTCTAGTCCAGTCAAAATTAGATGGCATCGCACAATCGAAATGTTTAATTAATGAAAATGTTCGTCCCTCCAATTGAGATACTTTTAATCCTTGTCAGAGAAAATTAACACACTGACCGAGCCTAATATTTTACGTCCTAACAGCGTTGAAATATTTTTCCAATACCTTAAATCATTGTTTAATCTTTCTGACTAAGCCTAGTCGGTCCTATCGTATCCCTAAAACATGCAAATTTAATTCTGGTGACAAATGTATGTAACTACATAAATTTAATTTATTCAGGTCTAGAGTTCTGCCTTTTGAACGTAATATCGTATTGTCTTTTACTTTGTGGTCTTACACACACATTTGTTTTAGAAGTTATTATTCGCATTTCAAAGGATAATATAAGTAGTTAGTTGAAATGCTAATACATATATGGTATTCATTATTTATTTATAATGTTGAGTTGAAGAATAGGTTAGATCAGCTTTAATTCTGCGATTGAATTCGTCATAATGTAAAATGGACATTATAACATATTAAACTGAATTTATTACCTTCTACCTACTACTACCGGGTCATTGTATAATATTGTGGTTACTGGAACAGATTAAATAATACATCGTATTCAGTTAACAAAAAAAAATATACATAGAAAAGTTCAATAATTTTTCATTATTAAACAATCTATATTTTTTACTTGTATTAAATATTTTAATCAATACCAGTGGTATGGAACAAGGGTCTAAAAATTGTGAATTTATATAGAATTAAATTGTGTGTTCTTAGGTAATAAGGCCACGGCATCAATTATGTGCCGTTCAAACATCGTTAACTAAGATCATCACTCGCCGCCACAGACTAATGAAAAAATAACATCTTGGAATAATTAAGGAATTAAACGTTTAATTCATTGGAGTGGATCGTGCTCGACTGTACTTTGACAATGGCATGGCATCGGCAATATGGCGTATCGTCACGTACACCCATTCCCGCCGACATTCATATGATTTCTTAATAAAGTGCGACCCAGCCCCGAGCGGCAAGCGCCCATATCAATAAGAGCTGAGGGAATTTAATGAAATTCCCTTTAAGAATTCCTCGCCATCTCTTAGGTGGGTACATTCCGTATTTCCGCGTCATATTATGTCCTTATTACTTTTAATTGGTTGGTGTTATTTTTTTTAGGAACTTCGCATGTTTTTAGGAGATTTCCGTTACAAGTTATACAGCACAAAGGGTTTTGTTACGGAAGTATTATTAAAATCAGTCCATACGTTTGGGAGTTACGATGTAACAAAATGATACATAGATAGAGAGACGAATAGACTGACAGCTATAGAACTTAACTTATAACACTGTTCTATTTGCGTCAATGTTTGAAAAATATTACACTGCCTGAATTTATCTCTGATATTGAATCTATTGACATTTAGTTTCAGAATTCCTGAAACTTGAGTTCTATTTGCTCCTCGTATACCAGAAATCTGCAATTTTAAGGATAAAAGAACAGGATATCCACTTGATAATGAACGGACAAGCGGCGCTTTTCAAAAAACCTAATTCAGCAAACCGACAAAACGAGAACAGGGCGAAGACATTCTTTAATTTAAAACTTCCTAAGTAACCCAACAGATGTTTTCAGCTCACTTGGAGATAATAAAATGGTTCCAAATAAAACGGCTTCATAATTGAATATCTGTACTTGGTTGGAACAGAATAAGATTCGATCTAACGCGGGTCTCGGTGACAAGTTTAGATGAGGGACAATTTGTATTGAGGTTGATGAAATCATGTAATGGGAATCTTTGTTGCCTGTGATAGTACTTTTCCAGAAGGACGAATCCGGTTTCAACGAACTCTTACAGTCTACTTCTAGAACCTTTGTGTTCCGGGAAAGAACTTGCCATATTGGAGTTGCGGTGAATGCAACGTCGATCTTGGAACCCTGGTAAAGGTGAGTAGCAGATTTTGTGGCTTCACCGGAGTGCTTTTCCTGCTGGGATTGCAGCAAGTGCTGCTGGGATCGAGGTACTTCGGTAATGGATAATGCAGGACTTTGGGGTTTTAGTTTTAGTCGGTAGGAGTTTGGCTCCACGTCAAATGTCAAAATGACTTTTTGACACCTTAATTCTGACTTTTCCTAAGTGCTTTTCTATGGTTTATATGAAATAAAAAAACCTTTAACTTACTAACCTTTACTACTTAATCTGTACCTAAAGTCAATATAAAAAGTAAAAAAATATATTTAAAAATAGCAAACATTTTTGATAAAAATAGTTTAAGTTGGAGCCAGAATTCGGCTCAGTGAGCTGTGGTTACGATGACTAAGTTGATAGAGTACTTGGAGTACCGATCTAAGGGTTTTAAACAACACTTGCGGTCGTCACAGTCGTAAAATATAACTTTCATATACGCTGCGCATGGTTAACGCTCTTTAAAGATATAAAGAAAGCACATAATACGACATTGGTGAAATAGGGGCTACAATTATGCACGCCTCAGCCTACCCCTTCGGAAAAAACAGGCGTGATGCTACGTATGTATATAAGTGTAACAAAAAAAAATACTGTTTCTCTTAGCCACAACATTTCTCATTTCTCGTATAAAAGCTTCATTCAAACAAATAGTACGGTAGTGTAATTTGTTCCTCTTAATATTGACACAATTAATCCCGTTCACATAACACAACAACTGAAAGGGTTGACTTCAGTACAATAAGAGGAAACAAATGTAGTACAATGAAACTAATTTACTTTATCTAGTCTAATAAAAATGCAGTGTTAGAGACAACGTTACATGTTGATTGTGTTTAATTTTATGGACTTCCTAAAACAGTGTCCTTTTGGGAAATTTGTAACAAGTTAATGTATGGGATAGTGTTTTTACTTTTTGTTCTTTAACCTCTCCGTGCACAAGACTTAAACGAGGACATGCAGCGCCGACTCCGCGAAATGCACATCGAGGATCTAGAGACCCTTGGTAACGCCTACCTCAGATGCGGACAGCACAACCCCCTCCTAAAGAATATAAGTGAAATCGACTATGTACCAAAAAAAACACAAGAGTCAGCGACCGCTCCATGTCCCATAAATTGTAATTCGCTTTAAATAAGATAGGGCAATATAGAACGACATTATGAATTTATATAAATTTTGTACACCTTAACAATCTCACAGCACACACTACACGATACTTATATAGATCTATTTCAGACAAACATAGGACTGAAGAAGTTGACACACCCACAGGCCGAATACACTACCAACTTATGCCAATTTATTTGGCGCCGGTGCAGCCTGGATTTTTCTTCCATAGATCTCTTTCAGCTGTCATATTGACAGTTACCGTCAACCTGATCGTATGGATTGTGATAAATCAATAAATAATCTACCCATCGCTTCTCTACATAGTATTAAACAAAGTCACTTTCCGCGTCTGTATGTGTTTATCTGTTAACTCCTCCTAAACCACGCAACTGATTTTGATGCGGTTTTCACCGTCATTTAGATAAGTTTTCACAGATGGTTTATTTATACAACAAAGCCTAATTACGTAATTTTTTTGTAAGTAGTTTTTTTTTTGTAATGTAGGCTAAACGTAGCTCCGCCCTTTTTTTAACCGACTTCCAAAAAGGAGGAGGTTATCAATTCGGTTGTTTTTTTTTTTTTTTCTAATTTATGCCCGTGTGAAGCCGGGGCGGGTCTCTAAACTAATATAAAAAATCACAATACGTGTTGTAGTATAATTCTATATACAATTTGAGACACAAAAACACTTATGTTCACTACACTAAGCTGTACAGGAACTGTCTTCCTAGATAGGCTACAGAATAGCCTGTGATAAAGAGAAACAGTACACCATCACTTTGGGATAGAAAAAAAAATTTTAAACAAAAGTCAAAGTCAAAGTGAAATGGTTGCTAAAAAGACTACAATATACAACAGATATATGAAGAGTGTAGACGTATGTGTATGAGTAATGCGTCTAATGTGCGTACCTATATGTGCGTGTTTGGTTAGGTTAGTTTAATATGTCTACTGTTTCAGATTTCACAGTCTATAAAAACGTCGCCCCACCGTAGGATTTCCCCTGACTTGTGGGTGAGACTACAGACACATATTTCGCATGTACAAATCTCCAGACCCGCGTACTTACTGGCTTTGTCGGTTACTTTCGTATTAATGTTCACTTTGTAGTACATTGCGTCGTATATTACAGCTTGCCTATGATGAGCAAAAATATTGAAAACATAGAGCGCCATGTGCCACAAAGTATCCATGAATTAGTTGATAATCGAAGTTGCCAATAGGTATGCTGGTACAATCATATGTAAATCATACAAGTATTTGTTCTGTGCATGGCGTTGCAACCAATCTGGCGGCCACTGCGCTACCCAGCTTAGTTAATTATTATGAATATGTTGACAAATTTTATGAGATAATCTTCAGTATAATACCTGTGGGATGATGATGAAAAAATAACGAACTAAAATATTTTCCTAAATATAAGTGTAATTCCAAAACTAGAACGTTTGCTGCTAAGCGTTTAAAATAAAACTAAAATCGCAACATTTTCGCACTAACAAGGCCCCTGGCTGACGCAAATATAACGTCTTAATTTCATACACAAACATGCGTCGACGGAAAGCACATTTTCAGCTTGTTATTTTTAATTACAAGAAACTTTCTGTTGGCTTAAACGACACAGAATTCGCTAACTCAATTCTAATTAGTTCCCACGTAACAAATCCTAAAGTTGAAAAACAGCTTCAACTGAAATCACACTTAACTCAAAGCAAATAAGTAATTTAAATTGAATTACTTATTTTTGGCTTCTAGAGATTGGAATTTTATGGAATAATTTTCAATTCTAAAAGTTTATAAGGTCAATATGAGGATCCTTGAAAGAAAATAGGTATATAAAGGTACCGATCTTCTTCAAGTCAGTAACGAAAATCTAAAATAAACAATACTTTGGCAAAGTTACAAATTAGAAATAATATTATTTTTATTTTAAGTCAGTAATTTGCATACAGTCTGTTACAATTTATTTATTTTTATTAACTGACTTCGAAAAGGAGGAGGTATGTATGTCCGTCGATATCTTCGTCAGTTGTGAACCAAACTGAATCTTTTTTGGTTGAAAGAATAGTTCCCAGAGGTGGTCCCTTTTAAATTTGGTGAAGATCTGATGAAGAACTTCGAAGAAAGACCTCTTCAATGAATTACAGCAAATCACTTGCAATTACTGTAATCGCATGTTCATGTATAGTTTATGCCACTCAAAACATACATAGCATCATGCCGTAAGCAGAAATGTACACTGTTGTACACAAACATTTCACCGATGCAGTTATTAAGTTCTAGTGTCTTTAGAAGGTCTACCCATATTATTAAATTACTAAATAAACTTATTTAAGAACTACACAAATCAATCTTTGATCTATTTAATATATAACTAAAAACTAAAAAGTTAAAATTAAAAATTAATTTTTAACTAAAAATAAAATACGTCTTCAAAAATCTACTACACTATAATGTTCTAAATAGTATAAAAATTTGCTTATTATAAAATAATTTTAAAAGAACAATATATGATAATAATCTGTTATTATAGCCGGTGTCTGATGTATGGTGGGTTTACAATCAGTTACGAGTAGTATTCTCACAGAAACTCTTACATAATAAGACAACGCCGGTAACGAAACCATAGCACAACGTACTGAAGTGACTAACAAGAGGAAAACAATAACCCGTACAGGCACCGACCTATTATATAGGTATTTTTCTTTTAAAATTATTTTATTATAAGCAAATTTTGATATTATTTTGAACTTTTTAGTGTAGTAAAGTTTTGACGGCGGATTTATTTTCTGTTAAAAATTAATTGTTCAATATATAAAAGCGATCTTTATGGTTATAAAACACGAAATGCCTTTTGTAGCAATTATAAAGCACAAAAGGAAGTTTAACCCTTTGGCTCAGCCATGTAAAAAATATGTACTTCATAACAATAAAAATGGATTGTGTCTGCTAATTAGCGAGCCAACAGTTTACAGAACTAAATTAGATGAAATTAATTAAGACTAGCTGTACCCGTGGCTTTGCTCACGTCAAAGTAATCTTGCGGCCAAACTAAGATTTTAATTAATCATACAAACCAACTCACACCTGATTCCCATTCCAGTAGGCAGAAACTATAGATTTCATCTTACATATATGAAGAATGTATGCTCGACGGTTCAGTTTATTAACCTGCCTTTTTTGAGAAGGTCCGGTACGTTTGTTCTTGTCAGCCCTCCACCCCTTCCTTTTATGGTATTAATTGTTGCATTATTCTATTTTTGTCTATCCTCATTGACGCCACCCTTATACAGACAGCCGTGACTTTTCAGATACTTGACAGTTGCCCTAGCAACCCAAACTCATACAGATAAATCTTCAAAAAGCATTAATGCATGCATAGCAAACACTTAAGTTATAAATTGTAGTGGAAAAAAGAATACGGTCGTGAGCAGGATTCGAACCTGCGCCTCCTGGATAAATGCTCCAGGCGCACTGACCGCTATGCCATCTCGACCTCTGCTCACTACCGCGAATTCTTCTTCCACATTTTAATTCGTCTTCTATCTATTCTTTCCCTATACAGGTGACCGAACCGACACGACTAACTTTGCAGTTAATACAATATCGTACAGATTTTATGCGAATTCGCGGTAGTAACCAGAGGTCGATATGGCTTAGCGGTCAGAGCGCCTGGAGTATTTATCCGGATTAGGATTACTTTACAATATAATTAATAAACGATTCTTCATCTTCATGTCGATGGTACAATTTTAATTATTTGGTTGCCTAGATCCACACTTGGTGTGTCCAAAATTGTTTTCAGGTAGGTTCACTTTATGTGTGGAATATTTTGTGGAAAAGTTTCTAGCCTCAGTTTTGCGGTGAGTCTCGACGGACATCCTGACACTGCCTCGGTCGATTTTAAATAACTGTGCCGGGCTTGTTAGGTGGTTAGGTGTTGTGCTTGTAACTGGCCGTCAAACAGTGGGCGTCTGACTCCTGCTTTGATTTTTACACAGCACACGCGATTGTCTGCAGATATATGGGGGCGCTATATCAGCTGTCGCTTACAGCTTTTAAAGTGGTGTAGATTATACGATGCAATATTAAGATTCTACTCATCAATTAGATTTTTATTTATTCTCAATGGGCCTGCGTTTCACCACCAATTCACCTGATTTTAAGCAATCAACACGATTGACCACTAAATACCTATTCACTTGAGCCTTGAAAACCAACAGATATATATTTATTGAGAAACACGGATGATGAACGAATTCGGCAGCAGTACACCCTGCTGAAAGCTAGATGCGACATAGATGAATCTTACGTCATTTTCTGTTTCCCAATAGGATTACCGAAAAATTTGATAAGCCGCCGTTACCGATACATTCATTTTCATTAAACCCTTTCGTGCATTGGATGGCCCATTAAGTTTTCAGTCCCGTTTGTTAATAATAGACATCGATCGACTTCAACTGTTGAAGCTTCTAGAACATCGTAAAAGAGAAATTTTTTATGCCAAGTATAGAACACGCCATGGATCTTGTAGGACTTTTATTTTTGGTGAATCTTCAGTTCAAAAGAAATTTTAGTACGCACAACGTTCTTAATTATTACCGTTGGTCTTGAAACTTTAAATTTTAATCGAATTCACAAAGAATGATAAAATAAATAATTCAAAATATCATCGAGAATGTACTCTCCAACCACCTCAATAGCTGGACAGCCTCTAACAAAATTGTCAGTAATGCTTATTTGATATTTCGCTTACTTATGGATCAGGCAATTAAATTAATCCTAAGGCCAGGCTGAGGGAATGTATAGTTTTGTTACTAAATAGGTGTTGGGGGCTGAGTTGTCCGCGTCCGTAGGAGTGCACCCTTAAAATGGAATCCCTACACGTAGCCCCTGGGTGGTGTAAAACAGGCAACAAACTCTGGTTGGAGGCTTCGACCACGGGTGTTTACCATCCACCGGACGAAGCCGTTGTGGGAGTGGGCAGTTGTATCAACTCCCCAACTATCGTTCTCCCAAAATCTATCCACTCTACTTAAGAGTGAATAGATTTATTCTGGAAATACGTGCTCCATCCTCGGCCACACCGTCGCTTGCCATCAGGTGAGTTGGTGGCCAAACGTAGATCCATTTTTTATATATATTTTTCTCTAAAAATGACTTTTCTATGGAAAGAAGTACCATGATTAATGATGAGATCTGATTGATAAAAATTGTATATAACGCTACCGTGTAACATCTTCACTGTGCTTCACCATATTGATAATATATAAGACAGCAAGCGAAACACATAAAAATGGAATTATATTACAAACGGACACGCAAAACTAAAATAAAGTTGTTTTTCTGCGAATGAACAGAAGTCTTGAATTTAAAAATTGCAAAAAGAATCTCTTGTACCGGGTATTCGATCTTCATACATAGACTGTGCCAGTCACCTGTGTACGGTATGGAACTAATTACTCAGTTGACAATATTGCTAAGATAGGCATTCACAATCTACTAATCAAAATACAAAACCGGTAAGTGCTTGGTCCCCATGTGATAAAGCGCAATGGTACCTTTTGCAGTGCTTATCAATTTTGATAAGCTATAAAACAATGCCATTTTTATTGAAATCCGTCCAATTTAGATTCTGAGTGTTAGATATTTAACATCACTGCTGAGCTCCCTTGAGGAAATGCGCAATTTTGAATAGCCTTAAGTTGACCCGGCTTTTGACGATATTTTTTACAAATTTTCAGTTACTTCTTTTTCTTGGTTTGGACGCCAACCTCGGACATACAAACAGACAAAAATACTCAAATTTTAAAAACAACAGATTTGGCAGTAGTATCGATTAAATAACACATTGCGAAAGAAAAAAAATACAAAAAGTGAATTTGAAATTTTCGGGCTTTCGAGTTACGATTTTATTATAAGTATAGATGTTAATAAAAAGCACGCCTGCTATGTGAGTTTTTTTTTTATTTCACCTCTTTTTGTGTATTTTTTTTTTGTGTATGGCATCTCGCATGTCAACCTAGGAGGTTGTCGACTGCTTAACTTGGCTTTCCTGTGGTTGCCTTAATAATTTTAAGGCCCCCAGCCAGGGCATTCAACTTATAGACTAAGCTACAACACGCTAAGGGCACCACCCCGCGGGGTACGAGCCTTGGCTTCGGGCGTCGCTGGTGGGAGGACGGCATCAGCAGCTGGATTGCATTCAAACACGACGCAGGCGTATGTCATGATGGGGCGTATGCACGTTGTGTGAATGCGCAATTTGCACTTGAGGGACAATTTGCTGCGTGTGTTCAGGATAAAAAGAAGCCTACCTAGAGCGAAGGCGGCGCGCGAACGTACCGTCCTTATGTGTTCACCCATAGAAACTCACCGAAGGTGTTTGTCTAGAATGACACCTAGGTTTTTCGCTTGCTCCTCCCAAGGGATCGGCTTGCTGAACATGGTAATTGGTCTGGGTGTACCATATCCACTATTACATGTTTTTAAACTTACTAGCCTATTTTACCTGGGACTACCATACAACTAAATCGGTGGAGGCGTTTGATGGAATAGAGAAACTAAAAAACGTACATACCTGAACCCTTGAAACATAAAACTCCTTTTTTAGCTAGTCATTATATACACAAACACAATTTATCTCGCAGGAGGGTAGTATCACAAAATCAGTTTTATAATGCTACTTACTTTCCTTAAATGGGCATAAACCAATCATTTATATTGAAATATGGACATCGATAAGTTTTTTGAACCCAGTCGTCCTGGGACCACCAAAACAACCAAAAGCAAAAACCAATAATACTCGTGATTATTCTGGATAAAAGTTGTTACAATATAAAATGCAGACTGTTTTCAACTTAGGCATGTTTTCCAGTGCATTCCTCTGTTATTACATTTCGTATTTTTATTATGAAATTATGAGCACAGTGCGTCCACAAAACACAATTAGAGTCGAATGCTCTTTAGTTAAACTAAAGAAGCGCTGGCCAACAATGCTGGTTATTTAATTAAATTTTGCCATTTTCTGGACGCCACGTCATTGTGAGTTCTTTTTGGCTTCGCTTTAGAATTTTCGACATGCTGCATTTTATTAATTTGCTTACACAATAATGAATACGAAAAAGGTTTAAGATGTTTTTTAACCGACTTCCAAAAAAGGAGGAGGTTTCTCAATTCGACCGTATATTTTTTTTTTTTTTTTTTTTTTTTTTTTTATGTGTGTTCGGGGATAACTTCGTCGTTTATGAACCGATTTTAATAATTCTTTTTTTGTTGGAAGGAAGATATCTCAACGGTGGTACCATGATAAGGAAACCAGGATCTGATGATGGCATCCCTGAGAAATCGAGGGAAACCTTCGAAAATCGTAGGGGCGACTAGTGCGTTTGTTAATTTTTTCATTAAGTATTTTAAAGCACTAATATTTAATGAAGGTCTGGAGTCGATCTGATGATGCAGCCGAAAGACGATCTAGGGAACTCTTTAACGATTTACAGCAATTACCTGGTGTTTGGGCTTGATTAATTTGTATTGATGAGAACTTTACACCTAGATGGGTTATGACTGTCATTAGGGGTCTGATGATGAAGATGAAGTACAGTCAAGGGAACTCCTCAACGTTTTACAGTAGCTACCTTGTTTTGTATGTATGTCCGTCGATATAATTGTTTGAAAGAGTAGTCCCCAGAAATGGTTCCATTTCAATTTAGTGAAGATCTGATGAAGATCTTCGAAGTTAGACAATGGAACTCTTCAATAAATCACAGCAAATCACTCGCAATTGCTGTAATCGCATATCCATGTATAGTTCATGCCACTCAATACATACATAGCATCATGCCTGTATTGCCTGATGGGGTAGGCAGAAGTGTCCACTGTTATACACATACATTTCACCGATGCAGTTATTAAGTCCTAGCGGCTTTCGAAGGCCTACCCATATTATTAAATTGCTAAATTAACTTATGTATGAAGTATACAAACTTATATATGACCTATACAATATATATATTAGACTTAAAACTAAAAAGACTGAAATAAATTAATTTTAAACAAAAAATAAAAACCGCCTTCAAAAATCCACTACACTAAAAAGTTCAAAATAATATCAAATTTTGCTTATAATAAAATAATTTTAAAATAACAATATATAATAATAATCTGTTAATTTTGGAGTCGGTGCCTGATGTATGTGGGGTTTACAACCAGATACAAAGGCCGGTAACATAACCACAGCACAACGAACATAAGTGACTAACAAGAGGAAAACAATAACCCTCTCCCAGTACAGGCACCGACTCCAAAATTAACAGATTATTATTATATATTGTTATTTTAAAATTATTTTATTATAAGCAAAATTTGATATTATTTTGAACTTTTTAGTGTAGTGGATTTTTGAAGGCGGTTTTTATTTTTTGTTTAAAATTAATTTATTGTAGATAACTGAGTGATCGCCTAGTGGTATGACCGTAAGATTGGCAAGTCAAAGGATGCAAGTTCGATTACAAGGCACGCACCACTGTCTTTTCGAAGTCATTTGCATATTATTATTACTTGCTTAAAACGGTGAAGGAAAACAGCGTGAGGGGACCAGCACACCTGAGATATATTATCTTAAATAAATAGATGTGGTAGTAAAATTACATATGTAACCTATGTTATGATTTTTACTTAAGGATTCTCTTCTACAAATACGTGATAATGAGGTTTGTAGTCATTAACCAAAAACTGTAGGTAAACCAACTCCCAACAACTTTCTACTAACATTTCATTTAATTATTTAGTAGCCAATCAATGGCTCTTGAACTACGGTCTAAATCGGCCATTATGAACATGGTTCATAAAATTACCCTCATCATCATTAACCTGCTTAACGTGCCCTACAAGTTTTAAGCATTAAGTAAGGGAAGTAAGGGCGCTTAAGGTGTTAGCCGTCCTTCACCTGTCAAGGGCTATATCGCTAAGTTTTGATTACCTTATCGCGCGGAAATATTTTGGTAGTACCTGCCAAATATATATTAAACAGTTTTATTTTTTCTGTAATATTAACATAAAACTTTTCCTGTACCAAAAATTAACATAAACTTCGAACAAAAAGATGAGGTTAGCGAGTTATTATTATTCAATCTGTTTTTATATAAACTGAATATAATGTTGATAAAATTGAATATTTAACACTCGAAACGATTCGATTCGATCGATTACGATTTATTGCCATTACTTACAAGACTGATCTCAAAAAACATAGTATCTGTATTTTTTGCAAACAAACATTAATTACGTCACACGGGGATAAAATGGCGCACATATCGGAAAAGCGGAAAACATCACATTTTGCTTTAAAAACCCACTAAGCCCCATAATAAACCACGAGCCCACTTAACTGGAAGACAGTTTATTGGACGCTTTCATTCCGAAACCTCCTCATTTCGTATCAGGCAAATTGCATCTGGCTAAACACGAACGCTTCAGAAACCATTTCACAGTTCCCCATATAGGGCTGCGACACTAATTCATATCGATGTCACCACATCGATTTGAGGTTAATTATTACATCGAATATCAGATTTACAACGAGTATTATGAGGTTCGTGTATGAATGTTTCGTGTTTCGTGGCACATTTACAGCATATAGGGTTACCGTATCAGTAACAGGCATTTCGCATTATGAGTTTGAGGGGTTGAGATAATATCAAATAATGGTGCCAATTTAAATTAAGGAATGCTAAACTGAGTTGAAATTTTGAGACTTTAATTATAGTAAATTTAAGTAAAAGACAGCACTTCTCTTATTTTAGTTTAGTTGGCAAGTTAAAATTAACACCATTAGCCTAAAAAATAATTAACCTTATTATCGGCCATACAGTTTAAGTTTATAAACATCAACGTTATTTTAAATAATGTATATTATAGGTTCATACAACATCAGTTATTTTTATACGAAACCAAAAATGGCAAATATTATCTATCTAAAAAAAGAAGCTGTAATAAAAATTTCAATAATGTCTAATAGAAACTCACAAAGTTTTACGACCGCGACGAGCTGGAAGTCCGCGCACTATTTTCAACTTATATAGGATATTTTAAATATTATTTGGACCAATATAACATGGTGAAAAATGAAATTAAAAAATAAATAAAAGCACCCCTACTATTTAAAGAATCTTTCCAGCCTTTGTTACGCCCGACAACGAAATAAAAAAAGGGTTCTAACGACACCCATACATAGAAACCGGTTCAAGCATTTAGAAGATATGGTGGAATAACGAAAGTCATAAACAGACATACATTATATGAACCCTAAATATGTATCACTTAATTTTTTGGGTCAGTGGTTGGGAGTTGTGTAATAATGATTACAAGCGATTGTGTTACCGATTCTTAACGTACTACTTTCAGGTTCAATTTATACTAAAAATAATATTGAAAAACTAACCAAATCTTTGAACTGCGAGTTAGAGAGACAGGTCATAATATTAAATGGAAAATGTGTGGTCGAGATGGCTTAGTGGTCAGAGCGCCCTGATTATTCATCCGGGAGGCGCAGGTTCGAATCCTGTTCGCGACCGCATTCTTTTTCCATTTAATATTGTAAATTTAGAGTTCGCTAAGCATGCGTTAATGCTTTTCAAAAATTTATCTTAAATGTCATAATATATTATTATTTTAGTTGAACTGTCGGAGAAATATTATAAATCTTCGCCTACTTTGAGATCCTAATATGATTGACGGTTCAACGTAGTCTTATTATATTTTTTTCTGTATATTCATATGTAACTCAACATTCCTTTACTTTATCACATTGTCAAAGACAAAGGAGTGTCACAAGCGGACAATTTGTCTTCAATGTAAACCTCATTATGTATACTCGATCCTTTCTCTGAGACAATTTCCTACTCCCCCGTCTGACTGTTGGCAACCTTTGAAAGAGGCAATAGATTTTCGGATTACTCTGTCAATGCTAATATTATACTCTTGAATATTGTCTTTAGAATAACTAATATGTTATTGACTGTTATGTTTATTACACACGCGGTAAATAATTATTATAGTAATATCATAGGTTTTCGCGATCACTACACATTATAATCAAACAACTTTTAACCGGATTAATCGCGTGTATTATTGGTTTTTGTTTTTCCTGACTGCGCCGCTTTTGAGAACTATCTACGCACCTGACCTTTTTCGAGGATATCATTCTAGGGCTTCGCCTCCCGGCATTTCAACTTACACCTGCCTTCATCCTTTCAACATGACCGAACTAGCTAATCATAATTTCAGTTTATGTCACTACATCTTCTTCAAACTTACTAATCGAAATACACTTAGTTTCATACATATCGAATTTGTAGAATACTAGAAACTGTTATAATAAAACAACTTTTAACCGGATTAATCGCGTGTATTATTGGTTTTTTGTTTTTCCTGACGTTTCGAACACTTTGCAGCGTTCGTGGTCGCAGGAGGACTCGGAAACCAATAATACACGCGATTAATCCGGTTAAAAGTTGTTTTATTATAATGTGTAGTAATCGCGCAAACCTAAGATATTACTATACTAGAAACTGCTTTTTTTTATTTTTTTAAACGTTGCCAATTGTTGTGACATTGAATTTCTTCCTGTATAGCGGGTGCGTTTTCAGACATATATAATCACACAAGCACACACACACCCAGACCCGGAGCAATTATCTATAGATCGTACAAATATTTGCTCCGTGCAGGAATCGAACCTGCGACACGCAGCGCAGCAGTCGTGCTCTCGACCACTGCCAACCGCGCTGTCAATTATACTATCCAAGTATTGTAGGATTATTTACGAAAGTCCCATTGTTCAACCATTTATGATATTTTCAATTCTTTAACAATAAAGTTGTTCATCTTTTCTGCTATATCGCCTTTGAATACCGATATTTAGGATTCTTGGAAGGATCGAACAGAGGTTTTCTGTATTTATATCTTTAGTAAGTTATTCTAAGTTCTATTTACATTTTAGATATAAATAGAACCCGACTAGGTTGACATTCAGACAGAAAGTACGGTACGGTAAGCAGCACATCAGAGGTAATGAGACCAGTATAAGCTAGCCTTACATAGTATTGAAACATCGTAGTATGATAGGTCAGCTCAAGATCAAAATGTCACAGCGGACTTGCAGCCTACTGTACAAAGCCACCAACGCCTATTAAATCAGGAGCATTAGTGATTAGGCGTTCAGACTATACTGATTTCAAAAAAGACCGGGAGAAGACCAGGCATAGGATCTCAAATACTCAACTGTCAGCCCAATATTTGGCGACGATTTTGGCACTTTCAGTAGCATCCGTAGCAAATACTAAATTGAGGTTGTATCTAGTCATGTTTACAAATATTAATCATCAATTAATGGTCAGGTTTTGTCATCATAAATGGCAGACCTGCTTCATGGGAATTCGTAATTCCCATAGAGCAACATGCTCTTTAATTTAGTGAGCCGTTTCTTGGCTAGCCGAATCCTCATTTACTATTCAGCCTTTGTGTGTGTTGCTTATGATTTAAACAATACCAATCATGATCATCTTTAATCAATGTACCATTACTAGCATTGTATTTGTGGTGACCTGGAACAAAAAACAGCAAAAATGTGGAATACTGTCGTTAACTGAGTAAATATTTTCCTTGAAGCTTTAGGTATGGGCGAAATACGGAAAACATAAGGAAATAAGTTCACCGTCAGCCATACGGGTAAAAAACCGTGTCAATGGCTTTATATCCTTCCTAACCAGCCGTTTTGGCTTGCAAAGGAGATACGTTTAATAAATGAAACAGCTATTTGGAACGAGATATATAAAACCAATATTCATTCGAAATCATACAGAATTTCGTTTCTTTTTTAACAAGTCAATATCGCTTGCTTCAACGACTATCTTTATGTCCTCAATAAATCACGCCCGTTCGAAAAGCAATCTTTTAATTTAAAATATTATTCGCTTTCGATACGATAGCTACCGGCGCACGTCCCGTTTCACAACTTCGATCTACCATTGTCCATCTAGTCACGTGTAAGTCCTAATGGGTGGGTACAATTGAACCACCTTTCCACCTGAAACGATAGCCTTACCACGAACGTTCTCAACGAGCCAACCATTCTCCGCACTATTACACATTATACACCGTATAACTTGCGCAGTAAAGACGTGTTTTGCTTACAAGATTATCCTTTAGATGGTATCATTAAGTGTGATTGTACAAATTGAGTGGAGTTATGACGTGGCATGAAGATTCGTGGAAGCACCCTCGCGGATCTCGAATTTGTAAGGGCAAGTTGGCAGTCATCGTTGTAATAAATGATCTTGTTGAAACGCTACGCCGCAGTATAGGAGGTCGTTGGCGTACTGAATAATGGCAGCCAGCATAATTAGCATAACTGCTTTGTACTTCTCCGTAAATATATATTAGCTGTGAGCCGAGATAATGTTGCGTTTTAAAACTGTCAACCGCAGGCGGCTAGATCCCCAATCGCTTCGCTGTCCTTTTTACCCTTCTGATCCCTATCTCCCCAAGCTCCCCTTGTCCTGTTGCTTCCCTTTTTTGTTTAGGACCCTTGAATAGTCGCGTTCTTAAGAGTTTGTTGCGATGAGCTATAAAATTTTACTACTATCATTATTGCACAGTGAAATGATTTATGTTGTTTTGGAAGAATTTTATTTCGCTTAGTCATAATTTCGAAATGAAAAATCTCAGAAAAAGAACGATTTTAACAAAATTCACCAACGAAACTATTAAATAGCAAACGGAGCTAGTTGTTGTTAGTTACCACAGTTATTATCAGGGATAATTAACAAAATGGACAGAAGCCGACTAAGCTCGCATAAGCCGTCAGTAATCTGTTTTGCTCATTATTAAATGACAAACAAACAGACTAGCGGTTACACCTCTTTGAGTATTCGCTTCATAGTGTCCATGAAAGGTTCAAAGGCTTTGACGCAGATTCCGGAATCACCTGCGGAATATTTTGACACTTCCGATTTAGACTCCGACTGGAATCGACTTTGCTGTTTTGCCAGTGAATGGACGTGCCGCCAAATTAATTGAGTCAATAACCGATTTCTGTTGCTTTCGAAAATGGAACTACGAACAATTCAAAAGGTTTTCAATAAAATAAAATATTTATTCTTTTGCACTGCGGTCTTATTGAAATTAAATCGTATTCATCTTAGGTTTTCGCGATCACTACACATTATAATAAAACAACTTTCATCCGGATTAATCGCGTGTATTATTGGGTTTTTTTTCCTGACGTTTCGAACACTTTGCAGCGTTCGTGGTCGCAGGAGGACTGACTACGAACGCTGCAAAGTGTAAAAGTGTGTAAAAGTTGTTTTATTATAATAAATGGTATTTATTACCATATACCCACAAGAGTTCGCTTCAAGCCTATTTTTTGTGATAATGGTAGTATTTACGTTGTGATGTAGTAAACAAAACTGAAATTCTGTGCAATGCTGTATTTTTTTCTAATACTTACTTATCGGGATACATTAAACTAACGTCAAATACAAATTTAATCATGTTATCGTAAAATTTCCAAACAATTTAACTTTGAAACAAATTTTAGTGGCCACTAAAAGTGTTGCCGTCTTAATTCATATATACTATATATATGAATTAAGACGACAACAGATTTTAAAAGACAACAATGCTTTAAATTTTGTTAAAGTGATAGGAATTGAAGCCATTTATCACTGATACTTAGGCAATCTTGTAAAAATAGGAAGCAAGTTCTCAAGCGCGCTAACGGAACGCGCAAATAATCGTACTTTAATTAGGTATGCAACACAATACATACTTTATTTTTAATCAGTAACATAACATAGCATCACGCCTGTATTCCCCGAAGGGGTAGGCAGAGGTGTACACAATTGTACACCCACATTTCACCAATGCTGTTATTAAGTCCCATGTAATAGGTGGTGAGCCTATTGCCATCGACCGGGCACATTTCCAAACTCCGGGCTGCTACTGAGAATTTCCTAACAGAAAAACTCAATAACACTTTGCCCGACCCGGGAATCGAACCCGAGACCTCCTCAGCAGTCGCGCTACGGACCACTAAACCAACGAGGCAGTTCTTCAGTTTCTGTTAATCAGTAAGAGTTGGGAAAATTATAAATTAATAATTACATTACAGAAAAGTGGCTTGAAACTCCGCTCGCGGTCGTATTTCTCTATACCCCAAAAATATAACTTAAGAGGTCGCTTTGCATCGGTTAATGCGTTGGAAATTATCAGTATATATCAAAGCTTATCATGAATCATCAACAATAGTGATAGCCTAGTGGTATGACAGATAAACTGACAAGTCAAAGGTCGCAATTTCGAATCCAAGGCACGCACCACTGTCTTTTCGAAGTCATGTGCGTTTTATAGTTAATTATCACTTGCTTACAACGGTGAAGGAAAACATCGTGAGGAAACCAGCACGGAGTACGGGTACGGGTGGTTTAAACTCTGACTCTAGGTTGTTCATCAACCACACGATAAGAAGATGAAGATCAACAACTTTAATTAAGTCATTAAACAATTACAATATTGTTGGTTACATTGTATTTATAATATAGAAATCATATGTGAGAACAATGCAATGTGAAGTCTATAGAGTCTAGTTACAATTCAAAACTTTGCCATGACAGTTTAGAGATGACCAGCTGACGGCGCCCGTTCATGAATTCAACTCAAATTGTAGGAAATCTAATGACCCAACACAAACGCCACCATCAGCGAGACATTTGAGTGAGCATGACATACTCAAGCTGCCAGACAATCATCAAATTTAAACAATGTTGCCATGTATTTGTCATTTCCAGTTTGAAGTTGTGTTGTCTTCCTCTCTGCAAATGGCTGTTGAACAAAGACTATGTCTACGTACTCTCAGAGATTAAAATCAAGTTTAATCTTACCGTCTTGTTAATTTTACGCCCTAAAACCATCTCCTAAACTTTGCATCCAAATATCATGTTCGGCAAAGTTTATCTTCATAAAATTGTCTCAATTATGAAGTCATTTTCATTCGTAGGGATTAATATGCAATGCCTTATAATAATGCTTAGAAAACTCGTTTAAAATTTGCTGAATTAAGGCACAAAATACCTTATTGTGGCTTGTGTATAATAGATAGGTATATGGTATGACGAATATTTTTTAGATGTACTAGACACCAATATTTTTGTAGAACATTATATTTACGTATTACTAACCATTACGCCAGCGCACGCGGATAAAGTGGTTCGGCAGTGCTTTTCTTAAAAATGAATACTATAGGCTTGCTGAGGGGTGTAGCCGAATGTTAGATAGCCTATACTATTCCTTATGAATTGGGCTATCAAATACAAATTCAAATCCGACTGGTAGTTCCATAGATTAGCGCGTTAAAACAACCCAACAAAAAACTCTTCTGTTTTATAATATTAATATAATATAGATTAGCTTAAAACCAAATACCAGACGAAATCAAATATCTTATAATTGTTTATTTTATTCAAGATAAATCTTTGAAAAGCATTAACGCATGCTTAACGAACTCTAAAGTTATATTAAATGGAAAAAGAATACGGTCGCGAACAGGATTCGAACCTGCGCCTCCCGGCTGAATACTCCAGGCGCTCTGACCACTAAGCCATCTCGACCTCTGCTCACCACCTCGAATTCTTCTTCCATATTTTGACACGTTATATGGCGACGTTATTGTTTATTTTATATTAATAAAAACACATAATTCACATTTTCAATGGGTAAGCACCGATAAAATATAAGTAGGTATGTATAAAACACCTACACTTCTGTATAGCCCTTCGGGGAACGCAAGGGTGATGCTATGTCATGTTATCGCTTACACATAATATTAACATCGCATTTTGAAGGGGATGGAACACATTATACATGTTTGAAGACATAATTAGCGATGAAAGATGAGCAACAAATTCGCTTATTTTCCTATATGTATATACTTCTTCCGACCGTATTTCGGTCACGGCGGCCTATCTCCACTGAGATTAGCCAAGTACGCAGGAGATATTATAGTGCACAAGTGTATGCGCAAACACAGGTGCACTCCCTCTTCCTTCACTCTCATATTCCGATGGGACGACAATCCGACACGACCAGAGAGAGATCAGGCGCAGGACCAACGGCTTTACGTGCTCTCCGAGGCACGGGGGTGTCACACCACCAGCTTCCTGACTCCGGGCTGCTACTGAAAATTTCCCAACAGAAAAATTCAATAACACTTTGCCCGACCTGGGAATCGAACCCAAGACCTCACGCTCAGCAGCCGCGCTTGCGACCACTAGACCAACGAGGCAGTCATATTATATATTAGGTTGGTATCTATACCAGTATTATGCAGATAAATATTTGTTATAAATTATAAAGTATATAAATATAAATAATATATAACTTTGTGTTCGAAAGCCGAAACGTATATAAAAAAGCCAGACAGATGCAGGCCAGACTCGCCCACCGAGGGTTCCGCACATTATAAATAGTTCAGGAATCGAGTCTCGCAGTTTTTTTTTCGAGCTTTTCCCGAAATTCTGTTTCCAAAACCTATAGTTACTTATATTATTGTGTTTTATAATTCGTCGATTGATTATGTACTTTAATTATAGACTATAATTTTTATGATTTAATTACGAAGGTATAGTTTTCAGATTTTCCCTGCACGTGTAGTATAAGACGATATTACTTGCCAAATACATAGTTCTAGGTCAACGGAAAGTACCCTGTAGATTTTGATTCCCTTGAAATACACGTATCTTTTTTTACGTTAACTTAAAATTTTGTTTTTTTTCATAGATTCTAGGGAATCTAGACGTCAGTATATGGTTTTAATTTCAACTCGATACCTCCACGCGTTACCTAGATAAAAGGTTATAAGCATAGCCTAGTGGTATGACAATGAACAAAGATGAAGCAAAAGAGATGGGTCAGAATCGTAGCAAATGGAAATCGATAATTTCTGCCTACCCAGATGAGAAGAAGGCGTGGTTGTATGTATGTATGTAGGTGTATGACTGTTGGACTGGAAAGTTATTAGCGTAGTCAGCAGAGCAGGTTATTATCCGATCTATTCGGGCCAAAATAATAACGTATTCGTATGATGTGTAGTATAGATAGATTAATGATCAATTAAAATTGTGAAGGAAGAAATTGTGAGGAAACCTATACTTGTGGGAGACGTTTTCAATGGTGCTAAAAGCCATCTCAAAGGCCGATGGGTAGTGATTTAAACACTGACACTAGGTTGTTCATCAACCAAGAAGAAGACTGGTAATCTAAAGATCAGGTTTCTGCCACGGTTATTTGACATTACGATGTTTTTTAATAGAAAAGCTCGGGGCTAAGTAACTGCCGCACAGGTCGATCGATCGATGCTATGCTGCGGTCGGCTTGTGGAGAGGTGACCATCATTTCATACCAAGACCTCCCGTGCCTTGGAGATCACGTTAAACCATCGATGCTGGTTGTAAAATTAACATCTATGACAGCCGTTACCGGTAGTCGGAAGCCTGGGTCATTCTTCAAGGTGGATCCTTTGTGTCATTTTTAAGTAAAACTAACTTCGAAATAATATTTTTTTCATTAATACAAGCTGATTGTATATCTGTTGGATTGTAGAATCTGCTGTTTTACAAAACTGCTAGCTGACTTACAAAACAGTACTGTTATGAAAAACAGCTGAACGACGTTTAGCGGTTTAACAGAATTACTGAACTATAACACGCAGAATTGAATGCTAGTTTCGCGTTTATCAATGCAGCGGGTTAACGATCAGAGGTTATGTAAAACAGTGTGAAATGAACTGTCAGATTGTTGGTTTTAGTTCGAAATTTTGTTGGATACGGCTCTGCGTGTCTAAACAACAATAAATTAACTTATAGCACATAAGCAAAAAAAAAAGATGAAAATGTTGATGACGTAAATACTAAACCACTATAATAGTCGACAATATATCGGGATTATAAAAGAAAATAGATTAAATTGATCCATAAGCGAGCGAAGCGAGCTCGGGAGTTTCGTGTGCCCGGACACGGATAGGCTAGGTTCGCAGAGAATGACGGGGGCCAGTGAGCGAGCATAGCGAGCGGACTACCCCCGTCATCCTCTTCGTGTTAAGGTTTTTTCTGACCTTACAGCCACAGAAATAGGAGCCCCGCGAAGCGGGTCTCTGTGGACCCAGCCACGGAAAGATAAATCAGAATACAGTATCTTTTTTTTTTTTACTTGAGCGGTGACCATCAATTTAATATAAGTACCTATACAATAAACAAATCTGTCCCACTGTAGATATGTCATTCTGCATTAGTCTAAACGTGGGTAGCAGTTTTGATAAACGTATCGCAATGGCAATCCAGCTGAACGTTGTTTAGCTATTTTAGAAAACAGCACTGTTTTGTGAAACTGCTAGCACTTTTGTAAAACAACTAGTAGTTTCGTAAAACAGCAGATTCTACTATCCATCTGCGACATATCCATGAACTTATATGAATGAAAATTATAACATTTTGAAGTTATTTACATAAAAATATTTGCGCGAGGAAAATGACGCAAGGAATTCAACTTGAAGAATAACCCGTCTGAAAGTGTGACAACCAGTCATACCACGAGATATCGTGTTACCCAGTAACTAGGTTGTGGAGTTCAGATGGGCAGTCGCTCCATTTAAAATACTGATATTAGAACGCATCTGGTTTGGGTGGAAGCCGACCCCAATGAAAGTGGGAAAAGGCTAGACAGTTTGATTAACGTTGTTTTTTAAGCCAATGTAAGACATAATTTACTGATGATGAATAAATTATAATATATGAGCGACGAAAGTCATGTAAAGGACGTAGGGTCTACTCACGACTATATTGTTTTACACAAGATATGTAATGTTGGCCCGGTTAGTACAGTGTGATAGTAGGAAAACATCAGAACCTTGCGCCATGGATAACCTTTGGTGTGCTATAGCTAGATAGAAAGAGACCGTATTGGTGGCGGTTACCACGAACAACAGCATTTCCAATGAGGGTTGACGTCAGGCAGGCGGCCGGTCATAAATAATTGCCAGAACTTTCGCAGCAAGCAATTTATAAAACAATTAGAAAGTAGTTGCTGCCATAGGCTCCTTCCGCAGCGGCTCTGCTGGGGGCCTCGACAGCTGCTTGACACCCCAGCATTAGAAAGTGGAAGAACAATACATGCTGCGCCGACCCTAAATAAATTGGGATAAGGGCAGGGGATGACAATATAACGCTTGAAGTCAAATATTGTAGGAAATGGGTTACTGATTAGAAATCAGCTAAAGTGGACCACCCACTTAGCTCTATAAACACACGGTACTCAGTGTTAGAGCAAGCCTTTGCCCAACAGTGGGCGAAAATAAGCTGGTATTTTAATATATTGTTCATCATGTTGTAGGTACATTGCCTTGTGTATGTATTTGGTAATCGAAATGATTGATTACAGTGAGAGTACAATGGTGGTTCGCTCCATCTCGTTAGAAGGGGAGCCAATGATCGATGCGCATAGAGTACTACCAATTATCATAATCCACTACTCACTCATATGTAGGTAAATATGTAGATAACCATACTCATAATTTTATCAGTTTTTTTTTATTACTAGCGAACTGGCCCGGTTTAGCATGGGTGCAATTCATACATCAATTTTTTTTTAACAATAATAAAAACCGTCTTCAAAAATCTACTTAAACACTAACAAGTGCTAAATAATATCAAAATTTGCTTAGAACAAAATAAATTTAAAAGAACAATATTTAATAATCTGTTATTTTTGGAGTCGGTGCCTGTACTGGGAGGGGGTTATTGTTTTTCTCTTGATTGTAAACCGCCGTTTAAATCAAATAAAAAAAAAACATGTATTGTATGGGTCATGTGAACAATTACAATCCTGTTCTACTGAGATTATGGTAAGTAATCATCGATGAGCAGCCATTAATTTATTATTTTTCAAAGTTTATAATATATTTCTAATAGGTGATGGATGGTACTGGATTCAGTTCCCGAGTCGCAAAAAGTTTTGCTGGTTTTTTTGTCAGGAAATTTTCAGTAGTAACCTGGAATTTGGAATTGTGCCCGTTTAATGGTAATAGGCTCACCACCTCTTGTATGGGACTTAATAACTGCATTGATGAAATGGTGTGTACAACAGTGTACACCTCTGCCTACCCCATCAGGCAATACAGGCATGATACTATGTTTGTATTGAGTGGCAGGAACTATACATGAACATGCGATTACAACAATTGCGAGTGATTTGCTAGGTTAATTATCATATTAATTGTAATTATCATTGAAGAGTTCCATTGTCTATCTTCGAAAGTCTTCATCAGATCTTCACCAAATTTAAATGGGACCACACCGGGGAACTCCTGTTTGAAAAAAAAAGCTTCAGTGAAATCGGATCAAAAAGCAAAACATACAGACGAATTGATAACCTCCTCCTTTTTGAAGTCGGTTAAAAATTTATATCCAAATTTCTTCCGGTGGATTCTACAAAAAAGAACTTTAAAAAAAAAAAACATATCGGTCGAGCCGTTCTCAAGTGATAAGATAGGATAGGATAGGATGGGATGGGATGGGATGGATATAATGGAATGAGATGGGATGCGATGGAATGGAATTAGATGGGATGGGTTGTGATGGGATAGGATAAAATTTATTCAATACTTCATCCTTATATACATATATCTTTTCCCCCGCTTTAAGAATTTCTGCTGTAAGAATTTCTGTGTCGTTTTCAGATACAAATATCACCCTAACAACCCGGAACAACTCTAATACAAATAAGATCTTACAAATATTAAGTTCGTGTGTACCTACATTGAATTAGTGATACGCCATGCAGCATACTGGTTGCTTAGGTTTTGTATTAAAAGTGACTAACAGTAAATTTATGAGGCATTTATGAGGCAAATTACGCGATGTTTCTTAGTTCAAACTTTTCTTATTGATTTGAAATACATTTCCTTACAAAGTCGAAACTAAATAGGCTTCGCTAAGGTTAATAATCGCTGGTAATGAAAAAAGTTTAAATAATGTTACACTCTACCTATTCGAGTTCAAAGTAGATACTTACCATGATCGATGTTGATTTTCGAGTAAGTACGATTTCGGAATAATTAATGAAATTTGTGCCGAGCAATTAGCCATAGTATCGATGTTCAAGTAGGATAACCATATTGAAAATTAATTACAGAAATAGTCGTCATAAATCCAAACTTTCTAGAAAAAGTGCGGACATTTTTATTGCTACACTGTGAAATTCGAAAATAAAATTATTTTTTGTGTCATTTTTTTATATTCATATACTATAATGATTTATTAGACGTAAATGTTAAAGCCGTGTAATGCATATATTTATATTTATTTTTCTATGAAACATTGAAAAATAATAGACGGTAACGGGACACAAACCAGCGACCCTTGTCATACCATGACAGCGCTCTTCCACTGAGCTCTCGTGTCGCTTGTTCGCATCTATTCCATTTCCCTTTTTTCGTTATAAGAAGACGGTGATCTTTTAACAGTTATTTAAAATTTATTTTAATATTAAAATATTCCTAGGTATATGTAAAGCCCACAGTTTTTTCTTCCAATCAGGTTTTTTTTATTTTGAACTTTGTTTTCGTCTCATTTTGAATTAAAAACAAAAAATTATTAAAAACAGAAATAAAAATTTCTGAATCAAATCCATTATACCTGAGGTACCTACTTACTCGTACTTATCCATAGAAATGCAGACGTCTGGTAACCTTATGTTCAAGGATAATGTTACTGAATCAATTTTTAGATTTCAATGAGAAATCTCGTTTCGGGTTTACCTTTTCCTTCTCATTAGTAAAAGTTGTTTTTCGGATTGAAAAAGTTACTCGTAGGTCGCTTGAGAGATTATTTGCGTACAATGAATTACTCGGATTCGGCAACTAATACGAACTTGATTTTGTTAGTAAATTACTTTCATAACAAAGTCCTAATTCAATTGTGGCCGAAAAGTAAAGCAGTAACAATTGAATCTTGACATTAACTTCGGCTCTTTACAGTAACCATCCGTTTATAATTTTTTTACGTAATAAATTTATCGTATTCTTGCAAATATGGGGCATTTGGCAACGTCGTATCGTTCTTGTATTAGAACAGTCAGCAAAGATCGCCATATCCGGTATACGCAGTCTCCGCATCGATTTATTTGTAGACTTTTACGGACGCATGTAGCAGTGCTTTGGTGAGAGAAGGAAATAAAATTTATTGAATGTGTGTCTCATTCTTTATTTCAGAGAAATAAAACGTAATAAAAATATGTATTACTGTATACTAGGTACTGTGTTTTGGTGTCATGGTGGCCATGTAATTTTATACCCGCTTCTTGAGCCACAGAAAAACCTGGTATGTCCCAATGTGACTTTTCCATGTGATACTAAGGACTCGTTCTTTAGCTAATCTATGACTTCGCATACGTAATGGTGTAGGAAAACATAAAAATCGCTAACCCGCAGTAAGCTAGCGTGGTGATCAATACCCATGCCTTCTATGTAGGTATGACAAAGGGGGATTATACAGGTACTGTGTTTTGTCTAAAACACTTCTCAGTTTATGTCAATAATGCTGTAGATACAAGGCAATGAATTTTATTGAACTACAAAAGTTTGTGAGTTAGAATTTTGTGTTACCTACAGATAGACTTTTCACGTAGACTGAAGTAAAAGTTTCAACAAACTGAGCTTTGTCTTAGATTTAAGCATCTGTCCCACCGCCAGCGATGAGCGACTAGCGAGTAGATAGTTTTATCGCTTGGCTATGAGTGACTTAACAATTATATCGAGCGAGTATCACATAAATAGGTAGTACGTGGCTATAGCATTATAAATAACATGTAAATAAATAAATAAAATAGGTACCAGAATAAATATAAGTTTATACCTTTGTCATTGCGACAAACTAGTGAATTAATGTTTAGGTATCTGATGTTGCGGAGCTTATAATCAATAATATGCATGCATAAAATATCAATTTGTAAGGATAATATACAATTGTTTCTCCTATATCCTTAAAGACACATACCTAAGTAAACAAATAATGAAAAAAAAAAAAATGACAAACAATACCTAAATTATCAATTGTAAAAAATACGTATCTCTTTCAATTACGTAGAATTATATGACAGCTATACATTTCTTGAGCAAGAAAATAGTCGATGATTAGAAGCTTACTTGCTGGCAGTGGGACAGATGCCTTATAGAGTACAACTAGTCTATAAAGTTAAAAGGAAGGGCTCCATTGTCTTACAATGTACTGTGGGCTGTTAGTTAATCATGTTTTGGAAAGGGTAAAGGTATGTTTAGGATTTCTATCAAAGTTTGCGGCTGTAAGTCAACCTTTTGAAATTTAAGATAAATTCAGGATGTTATTAGAAACAATGTGGCTTCCTGAGGAGGGTGGTTATACGGATAGTCCTTTCGAAGAATACAAGCATGATGCTCTTCCTACTATTATAATAATATTATACATATATTTGAAAGTTTAGATGTTTGTTACTCAATCACGCGAAAACGGCTGAACGGATTTGGACGAGATCTGGGGGCACGGTTGTGCCCCTGCTTTTTAACAGTAAAAGCATTATGAACTTGGGAGTCTTGGCAACCCACTTTACATTAAATATTTTTGGTGGGATTTGTATTAAGATATATTGGACCTTGGAAAAAGACATGGGCTTTGGTACCTTTTGTTCGCGTAGATAATTCGCGGGCAAGTAAAACATGTATAACGAAACATAATAATATGGTGTTACGCCGATATTCTCGAAAGTTAAATTAGGCTTTGGTGTGGGTACTGATTTAATCATTTTTCATCGTTGTCATCATTAAGTCTTATGTAATATGTAGTGAATCGACAGGGCATAATTGTGAACTACTACTGAGAAATTCCTAACAAACAACACAATAATAAACACTAGGAAGCGGTGAAGGGTGGGCTTTTTTGGGGCCTGTCTTAATGTTTGACGTTCAAAAAGAGCAATTTTTTTTTTAATAAATTATTATTTTGATTTTTGATTTAATACGTCACTGAGAATTTAACTCAGTACTTTACATTTAACAACCGCTGCGTTCCTTAAACCATAGGCAGTGAGTGATCGGTAATAGAATCTTGGTTTAATGTATCGGGAGTCACATTGATATTAATTCCATGGAAAATAAATTGGGTGTAAAATAATGAACGAGGGGTTTGTGGCATGTAGCTGAAATACAAATCGCTCCACTAAGGTTAAGCTGTGCTGGTTGCACTTTTTTCTGTGACTGGGCACCCATCATTTCATATCAAAATCTCTCCGTGGCTCAGGGTACGTTAAACCGTCGATCGTGATCAAAGATTGTGTCAAAGATCTGTGACAGTCGTTACAGATAGAACCAGTCTTACCACAAGATATTGTATTACTCAGTAGGTTACTGTACTTACAGTTACTATCTCACGAAGGCGGGAAATCGATCCAATATGAACTTTATGTCAAAGGCAATAAGTCAGGGAGATTGAAGGACTTTAACTGGGCAGTCACTTCATGTTATATCCGCCTAGCCTTTTCCCAATAACATTGGGGTCGGCTTCCAGTCAAACCGGATGCAGCTTAATATCAGTATTTTAAATGGAGCGACTGCCTATCTGACCTCCACAACCCAGTAACTGGGTAACACGATATCTCGTGGTATGACTGGTCGTCAGACTTTCAGCGCTTCTGACTACCCGTAACGGCTGTCATAGATCTTAATTTGACAACCGGGACCGACGGCTTAACTTGCTCTCCGACGAACGGAGGGGTCTCGGTATGAAATGATGGTGACCCATCCACAGACCGACCGCGGCAAGCGCAGCTTAACCTCGATCGATCAATCTGTGCGGCTGTTACTTAGCCACGAGCCCCTTCTGGGCAGTCACTTCATGTTAATTACAGATATTGATATATATATTGTATACTTGATGTATGCATGCAGGTATGCGTTTGAAAAACATATCTCTACAGGTATTAAGATGGGAAAAGCCTAGGCAGGTAGACCGTGTCATACAATTGGCGCTATGACTGACAGTTGGTTAAGTTATCTTATTAAGCAGATTTGTGGAGAGACAATAGGGAGTTAGATATTATCATAACTTTGATTCCTTGAACATTATTCATATTCATGAACTTAATCTAATATATAAAAATCTCATGTCACACAAAGTGTTTGTTATCGAACTCCTCCGAAACGGCTTGACCGATTTTTACGAAATTTTTTGTATATATTTGGTAGCTCTGAGAATAGGTAGTAGGCTATTTTTTTGTTAAGGTTTTTGCATCTTTACGACATTGTATTAACTGCAAAGTTAGTCGTGTCGGTTCGGTCACCTGTATAGGGACCGAATAGATAGCAATGACGTCGCCAAAAGACGTGTTAAAATATGGATGAAGAATTCGCGGCGGAGAGCAGAGGTCGAGATGGCTTAGTGGTCAGAGCGCCTGGAGTATTTATCCGGGAGGCGCAGGTTCGAATCCTGCTCGCGACCGTATACTTTTTCCATTTTTAATATTATATCTTTATGGTTACGGAGCTTGAAATCCTGAGGTCCATTCACGGCTTGGGTTAGAACACAAAATCTAATATCAAGTTTTTCTGCAAAGTGTTCGAAACGTCAAGAAAAACAAAAACCAATAATACACGCGATTAATCCGGTTAAAAGTTGATATTTTTCTGTTAACAAAAAGAATTGCTTTACAATTCGTTAACTCTTTAATCAACATTAATTAATTCACAAAGGCACATCATTTTTTGAATAAAGGTGAACAAAAACAGAATTGAAATAATTGCGAAATAAATTGGAACACACTGAGAGCAAGACTGTGTAAAAAAAAAAACAACTGACGGGAATCGTATTCACTAATGAGAGTATCGTATGAAATGAAAAGAACGTGAAAAAACTTTATCCTTTGTTTATGTTACAAAAACCATTATCAAACCGATTCTTTCGTATTAAACCGATTCCTTCGCACAGTGACAGGTGCCCCATGGTTCATTAGGAATCTTCAACTCCACCTCGACCTCAGAGTGCCCACCATTAGGCAATTCATAAAAAGGGCATCGAAGAGATACTTCGAGTCCGCCCCTAACCATCCGAATCCCTTAGTTGTCTCTTCCGCCGACTACAGGCCGTCCCAGATCAACATAATCCACCGACCACGCCTCTCTCCTCCGTCCCGCTGACCGCCCGACGCGCTCGACCGCCTCGTTATAGACCTCGCCGGTGAGGTCCGCGTCGGTCGCGAAATATCTCATCATGCCCCCACCCTTGCTCGAGCCGGCCCGCCGAAAAGTAGCCGCGCTGAGCTAGTAGCTTTAAACTCGTTCCTTAATAATAAGGTGACCGATATGATCCAGCTAGTCCCTAGTTGTCCCCCCAGAAACGCCCTAAGCCGAGGCTCGTGTCCCGCAGGGGACGCCCTTAGTGCTGTGTTGCTTAGTTTATAGTTTATAAAAATATGCTCTGGCTGTAGGCATCAAAATGCTTCGCCTTAGCTATTGTCCGGTTACGCAGATCAAACTCCTACGGGGTAACAGCAAGAGGCCACTTATAAAAAAAAAACATTTATAGTTGAAACTACAATCTACAATAAAATTACAATGAGATACAAAACATTCACAATATTTAGAGCAATTGACAACCTTACGTTAAATTTAACTAAGGTGCATTTTTTTGTGGAACTGGTGTGTGTACGATTAATTTAATTTGTACCTAAATGACATGATGAAAATTTCCATTTAAATTAGTTTTTTTTTTATAAATAGAAAAGTCATTCAAACGGATTAACAAATGCGTAGCCAATTCTAAAGTAAAAAATATGGAAAGAAAAAGTCAGTTGTGAGCGCGATTCGAACTTGCGCATCCCGGTAAAATACCTACTCCAGGCGCACTGACCACTAAAAGGTCGAGATGGTTTTCTTGGTTAGGGCTTAGGGATCCGAAAAGAGAAACCTCGTGACAAATCCCTTGACCCAGCCATCTAACGAGACTCCTAACTACCATATTTATTAACCCATCAGCTGAGACGACGGCTTATTATATTTATGTTTAAAGAGTGACAAACAAGCTGCGACCCTCCTGATAGTAAGTGATCACCTTGACCTATGGACATCTCCAAAAACAAAAGCATCGGAGATGCGTTACTAATCAATTTACCGTTTGAGTTTATAATATGAGGCTGCTACTTAACTAACTAGTAATTCAGCACGTTTTCGAAGAAGTATGTATAGTCGACCACGAAATTGCTTTACCATATTTGACAAAAACTTCCAGTAAATTAAAATGTCAATAAGGTTGACAGTATCTGACTGACACTTTGATTTTGTAAGCGAAAATAGACCTTATCATATTATGATGTGCAAACGAAATTCAGCATTAGGGTGGTAAAGCAATTGTATGGTCCACTATACATTCAATAAATATATTTATGTAATAGTTCAGTCTGAATCAGTTGTGTAACAGCATAGATAACCTAGTGGTATGACCAAAGATATTACATTCTTATTTCTATGGGTATGACCGTTGGACTGACAAGTCAAAGGTCGCAAGTTCGAATGCAAGGGACGTACCACTGACTTTTCGAAGTCATGTACGTATTATAAATTAATTACCACTTGCTTAAAACGATGAAGGAAAACATTGTAAGGAAACCGGCACACTTGAGAGATATTCTCGATGGAGTGTAAAGCCAACTCAGAGACCTACAGGTGGTTTAAACTCTGACACTAGGTTGTTCATCAACCACACGATGAGAAGAAGTTTGACTCAGTCTGAACCTAGGTATTTAATAAAATATATTTAAAGACAAGTGGCTTAAAAAAGTATTGTAATAGTAAACTTTTCAAAGTAGAAAATTAATTATAGAAATAAACAGAAATTTGACATTAAGTCGTGTCATAAACAATCACTATTCATTCGTGTACAAATGATTTCAGTAATCGGGGCAGTGAGTTCAAAACTTCCCAATTTTCATTGAATCGGACGATGTTCAAATTTTTATTTATCTATCTGCCTAGCCTTTTCCCAATTACATTGGGGTCGGCTTCCAGTCACACCGGATGCAGCTTAATACCAGTATTTTACATGGAGCGACTGCCTATCTGACCTCCACAACCCAGTTACTGGGTAACACGATATCTCGTGGTATGACTGGTTGTCAGACTTTCAGGCTTCTGACTACCGGTAACGGTTGTCATAGATCTTAATTTGACAACATGTTCAAATTTTTATTTATTTAATCAAATTTCACCTTTTCAAAGCTGAAAACATATGACAGCGAGTTGACAGAATGACAATAAAGGCAGTGCGGACTGTGAAGGGGCTGTGTAACTTTTCGAATCGAAACTGTAAAAATGAAAATATTTCGGATGGTTGTTGGTTATAAAGGGAATATCGCGTTGGACAGGTCACGTTTATTTATTATTGATCACGAAATTTTTTTTGCGGGAAGAATGGTGTTTATCATGTTTTATCCAGTTTTATCACTTCATTATTACGAAGATTAAGCCCAGCTTTTACAAGAACTTTATGTACAATTGTCGTAATATAACTGTGCATGTCTGAAGTTAGGCTTTCCAATCGGCCGCGCAGGTACAGTTGTATGAAAAAGTGATAAAATGTTCAAATATCCAAATTTGTTAGCAAAATCAACAAGACCGCGAAACATTTATGGCACCGACTGTTCTCGGCTCCTGAGTGAGCGAGACAGTAAAGGAATGATTGACACGACGCGCTGTTACTACGCTCTCAACAGATGGCACTAGTCTTGTGGTCGCACATGCGCTATGTTCTTCTAAAATTGAGTAGCGCGCAGCGAACTAGTGTCAAATTTCAGATATGCTCAGTTACAATACGACAACTGTATTGGACTCTTAATATCATATGAATTTTACGAACATAACCATTTTATAGAAGATAAGTGCTTATTAGTATTCTTAATGATAAGAAAACTTGAATTGAAAGGTGGAAGGTTTTGCTAAGCCGACTGTGGACATCTAGTGGGTCACTCTCGCTCCGATTTCAGCTTTGTGTGTTCAAGTATCTTCCTACTTGAATGTTATTTTGAAACCTACATAATATGTGGGTATCTCAAGATTCAAATTTTTATACATCTTATATAATAATTAATTATTTCGAACCAATCGCTATAAATTACGAGGTCACGTGATTTGAAGTGTATTGCAAACCATTTGTGATGATTTATTTTTCCACCAAATTTATGAAATATCGGAGCTTAAAAACTATTCGTCAAAATATCTAAATAAATAAAATTAAAGTATCTGCTTGTAATGGCAAAATAACTGCTTTTTACTAAATAAATGGTACTTATAAATTAACAAAACCAATTAAAAAAAAATTGTGCGTTTGTTCCGGCTAATCTGCGAAACAGCTGGACCGATTTTGACTAAACATTCAAAAAACAACTCGTTATAAGGGATAAAAACTTATTTTAGAAAAAAAATAGGTTTCCGCGGGCTAAGTGTCAGTTCACGCAGACGAAGTAGCGGGTCCGGAAAAAACACTTTATAATCTTGTCATCGTCTAAATACGGTAAAAGGTAAAAGTCATTTCATCAAATCACTAGTTCTACTAAATAGTAGTGAGCAGAGGTCGAGATGGTATAGTTAGCAGAGCGCCTGTAGTATTTAACTATCCAGGAGGAGCAGGATTCGAACCTGTGATATCAATGTGAACGACCGTATAATTAGCGTAATGTTTCAAAAAAAAATTAATTTACGTTAAATATTTTTGCGTTTCAAAGATTTATTTATAATTAATAATACCTACATGTTTCTTAAAACTTAGACAAAGTTATATTTAATTAATTAAGTTCGTACTTTGTAGTTGTGCGTAATAATGGATGTGCGTCTAAAATTAAACAATGAGTGAATTATAACGCATAATTATATTGTTTTCTAGATAACTCTGCGCTAGGGGTGCTGTAGAAATCTAAATCAAAATAACATCATTATTAACTGCCCCGTTGGTCTAGTGGTCGTTGGTCAAGCGCGGCTGCTGAGCGTGAGGTCCTGGGTTCGATTCCCAGGCCGGGCAGTGTTATTAAATTTTTCTGTTAGGAAATTGTCAATAGTAGCCCAGAGTTTGGAAGTGGGTGTTGTGACACCCCCGTGCTTCGGAGACCACGTAATGCCGTCGGTCCTACGCCTGATCTCTCTCTGGTCGTGTCGGATTTCCGTTCCATTGGAATGTGAGGGTGAAGGAAGAGGGAGTGTACCTGCGTTTGCGCATACACATGTGCACCACAATATCTCCTGCGTACTTGGCTAATCTCCGTGGAGATAAGCCGCCGTGACCGAAATACGGTCGTAAGGAGTGTTTTACCCGGGTGAGGAAAAATATTATTGAGATTTTCTGTTACAAAATTCTCAGTAGTTAGTAATGGTGCCCAGTTGATGGCAAAAGGGTCACCACCTTACACCTTACACATGGAACTTAGAGACTGCATCGATGAAAAGTGGGTGTATAATTTTGCATAACTCTGAAAAAAAAATCCACTTTAATAAAATAACCCTTGCAGAACATGCAATATGATTTATCCTCGAAATGTTCCATACCTGATATCTAATTAATAACCATGCAAATATAATTTGTCAGAAGTCGGTCAGCCCTACGTGAGGTCACATAAACAATAGGTATAATTTGTAACCCGGCCCCGTTTGATTACAAAGACTGGAATTAAATGGACCATGGACCTAACATGGCCGACATGCGCGATTGTGATAATTTTATTGTAAGTGTAAACCATTCAAACTGCGAGTTTCATAGGTAGACATGAATGACATGAATTGATATTTTGCATTTTACTGGTACTGTTTTCTTTTAATAAATTATAAATATTATCTGTTTTATTGTAAAATATCTATGTAATAATTGTTGGCGACAATACGTTACACCGTTAGCCAATGCGACGACCGGAGGGCGACAGCGGCTTGCGGGGAGCGGGGGACGAGGGGCCGAGGGCCGCCGCCGCCGCTGCTAACACGCACTAGCACTCATTCTTTCATACACGGACCAAAGGCGCGCGTTCTTATAAACAATATACGAACCTACCTATAATTACAGTCCGCTATTTTATTTTAATCTTTGAGTATCACCAACATATGGTCCTTCGAGCCGGATAATCGTAAAAAAAACATGTTTTTTTAAATATTAATCGCAACGTTAGCCGCACTTACAGCAAGGATTGGGCATAGGTCTTTATTTTAACTATTCTATTTACCGACTTCAAACAAAAAAGGATATTCTGTATTCTACCCGTATGTATGTATGTTTGTATGTCCGCGATTTTCTCAAAAACTACTCATTCGATACCCATCCATATCGAACCTATCGTTTTTGAGAAAATCGTAAATATATATATAAATCCTAATAATATATTAGGATCTGATGTAGATCTTCGGAGAAAGACAACGGAACGCTTCAATAACTAACAGCTTATGTCCCGCGATTGCTGCGATCGTATGTCGTTGAATGTGTTGTTTTCTTTCAACATTCTTGAAGCTGGTTCTATTTTCTTTGAAGCAGTTTGGAGCACAATTCTAATTTCCGCGCTACTATTTAGATTTACATATTATAGCAGAATGATTATAAGAAATCCTAATAACACTTTGCCTGACCCGGGATTAAAGTTTTCTGTGAGGCCGTGGTGGCCTCACAGAAAACTTACGCCAGTTTTCAACAACACTTGCGTTGTGTTTCGCCGAGTGAGTGAGGGTACCGGAGGCCCAAACCCTTTAAAGGCCGGCAATGCACTTGCGACTCGCGGGGTTGCGGATTTCCATGGGTGGCGGTAATCGCTTACCATCAGGCGAGCCGTCTGCTCGGTTGCCAGCTATCCCATAAAAAAAATCGGCCAAATAAAAACAAGGACTTATGAATATTGAGTTTTCCCTTTTATACGGAGCCTTTAGAAATAAATCATACAAAAATCTTTGTTACTAAGGAAAAGGTGATTAGTTTGCTCAAAGATATTTTTTTTGGGAATTTATGAGCTCTTTTACCATACGTTGAAAGCGAATATCTTTTATAATAATCTACCTGAAATATATCCAGATATTTCGGGAATTGTATTCAATACTCTAAAATGTTTAACAAAATATTTCCGTTGCTATCCGCCAACACGAACCGAATGGAGCGGGGCACTACTTACCTTTTCTGGAACCACTTCGTCGTATTGTCGAATCGTCATAGCGTAGGTCTGGATAATGCTAGAAAGCTGACTGGTTCAAAAGTTTATCTTGGCCGTTTAATGTTCGTGGAACTATTACGTGACATAAAATTTAAGTCCTTAAGGAACAGTTTGTGCGACAATGACGAAACGGCCAAGCCATACTTTATAACCAAGATCTAGAGTTTGTAGAGTCAGGGTTAATAGTAAAAGTTATTTGTTATCCATTGTTATAAATGAGGTACAGTATATTAGCACATAGAGCTAAATATTTTGAACTTTTGATAGGCTCCGTAGACTATGACGCGTAATACAGATCCGAGCTCAGCTATGAGTTTGACTCTACTAGAGATATAATTCCTTTTAAACAGTGAAAGCATTACGAACTTGGGTGTCTTAGGAACCAACTCTACATGAAATGTTTTTGGTGGTATGGGATATTTTATTGATAGAAAAGGGTAAGGACAAGATAAATAAATAGTACTTTTACTTAGCACGTGTTTTGGCTTACCTATTCCCGTCTCTATCTTGCACTTGTAGTTTGACAGTTGTGTCACAGTGACAGGAATAATGCTGAGCAACTGCTAAGTTATGTTTTTTTATCTTCTAGCTAATCAGCATCAGTGATCTAGCTGACTCTGCTATATTTCGTGGTAGTTAATTACGCGTTTCAGCGTTCAGTCACTTCCGAAATGCGGCTAGCTAGCATGTATGCGGAGTTAACATTTATTCCATAGATAAACCTATTCTTACGTTGGCCATTCCAGTCATAGAATAATTGCTAATTCTTGACGCAGCGTATGCGAAAGTGTCGTTTCGCTGTTTCTTTTACCGAATATAAAAGAAGTTTAAAATTGGTTTATAAAAAAAAAAGGTTTTTATAAGAAGTTTTTTTTTATGGGATATGGTGCAATCGAGCAGACGGCTCGCCTGATGGTAAGCGATTACCGCCGCCCATGGACACCCGCAACCCCAAAGGAGTAACAAGTGCGTTGCCGGCCTTTTAAAGGGTTTGGGCCTCCGGTACCCTCACTCACTCGGCGAAACACAACGCAAGCGTTGTTTCACGCCGGTTTTCTGTGAGGCCGTGGTATCACTCCGGTCGAGCCGGCCCATTCGTGCCGAAGCATGGCTCTCCCACGGTAAACACGGTTACTTAAAAGTCCGCAAATCTGATCAAAAATGTCTTCATAAAGGTATATACCTATGCCTATTAAACACTGTTCATTACTGAAAACCATAATGAAATGAGTAACTATATACGTGGTAGGGGACTTTGTATTAGGTGGGTACACTATGTAGAGATAAATATGATAGCAGATTTACCAGACCTTCGGAGGATCCTAAAATTGTTATATTAATTCTTCAGAATTATTTATTTAGTTTAGTTTTATATAATAATGTTATCGTCGTTATCGGATATCTTTACTAAGAAACGAGAACGTTTTAAATATTAGGATAGTAACAGAATTATGAATATTACTTTCGTTTCATATTTATTATAAAATTATTCAAAGTCAAAGTCAAATGGTTTTATCATGTGCTAGAACAGAATAACACAGCTATGCCATTATTAATTTTAAGTACTATTATTATTTATTTTTCTCCTTTGAATCACGAAACTTTTTCATAATATTACAAACATTTTAAAGGTATACCAGGAACACTTTACACAAAAGATAGAGCAATTAATGACGCTCTAAATACATATTGTTTTTTTTTTTACTTTCATTAAAACGATTTTGGATCAATTACAATAATTATAGACATACATTATAATCTTAATTTTCACACATCTCTCTCTCACAATGCTTCCGACATAACTATAATATTTAGTCCACGGTTAAACCAAAGAATTTTTATTTAACATAGGTACCTTAAAACCATAGACTAAATGTATGCCTCATCCAAGCTTGCAACCTAAGCAATCCAAGCGTTGTTTTGTAAATCATGTTTATTTTGATGCGAGGCAATGTTTCAATCTAAATTTCCGTATTATATGCCAGAATATATATAGGTGATTATAACAGTTATAATATAGAATTAAAATGTATTTTCAAATCGCTCAATCTGCTCTCTACCTCCACAAAATGCAAATTTTGTAAAGTAGTCCCAAACTTAGTTTCGTAAACAGTGCTCTTTTGAGGAAGAAAACTATTCAGGTACATCATTTGCATCCGAGGTACCTTATTACGTTCCATATGAACGTCTGAACGGCAGTCAGTAAACACATTAACCTCCATTCGGCTTATCTGCTGGCGAGTAAAAAAATCCAAAAAGGCTTTTAGATTTTTTATTAATTCATATTATATCGTGTAACCGGGTGCCATTGTAAGATATTAAGAAGTGGTTGGGTACCAGAATATGGTATGGCAGTGATATTTACTTGTTACAGTTTAGGAATTTTCGGCTAGTTATCCAGGACACCAGTAATACGTTCATTTATTCACTTGAACGACTGCTCACAGCTCCGAATAATCCTAATGAACATTCACGTTAATATACTAATAACCAAACCAAAAAAATAGGATCTTCAACAAATAAAACAACAAAAATTTTACACTAAATATAAGTGCGTGAAAAGGGAAATTCCACTAGTGAGTCTGCGGGGCGCAGCTAGTATTCTACGAATTACACGCGAATTGAAACATCTGTATGTATTCTTCTTCCATACCTTTCTGTCAGCTCATAGTTATCATCATCTCGTAATCACTCCCATTCTAGCCATATCATCTTTAACATAATCCATCCGTCGTTTCCTCGATCTTCCTCTACTCTTAAAGCAAACCATATTCATATGTAAAACTTTCCTCCTCACAGCATCCTCATCTCTCCACATCACATACACCATAGAATGACAAATCCCACCGAATACGCTAATCCATAATATACAAAAAAAAACACAAATCTTATTACGTCTTGAAACTTACTCATCATTTCTCCGAGGATTTAGGATTTCCCTGAAGAAGCTGAATAATACAAATTCGTGATGCAATCTCTCGGTAGACGGGACGTATAGCAAAATTGCAGTCAGTCCAAACAATCACAAAAGTGCATTGCTTACCGTAAATTATGCCAATCAGAATCTTCCAAAAGCTGTTTCATTGTACATGTCATACCTATTGAATTAATTAGTGAAAAATCACTCAGTGTTTTTTTTGTATTACAGTAATCGTAATGATGTGTGTAATAAAACTGATTATAGCTACACGCAAAAAAATCAATACTTTTTTTTTAATGCATCGCATCACACGGTGTCGGTGCGAACGGACGCATCCACTGTTTCTAATAAAAATATTAACTTAAAATTAATCGATCGGTATTTGGAAGTGAACCTTATTCTTACAAGTGTGAAGTTGAATTTACTGTGCAAATACATCTATAACCGCATTCCTGTCTTATCGGGCCTAACCACAGATCATTGAACGGGTCAGACCTGACTACTAGGAAAATGTCACAAATGACGAATGAACTCTCGAGTTCAGTTCCGGATCTTTCCTTGGAAAATATCACTCGCCGCAAGCGTGGATATAACGACGAATTCACGGAGGCATTTGAGCAATTCGGTAACAAAATGATGACCAAATTAAATGAATGGAAACTGGAGTTCCACCAAGAAACATCTGAAATAAAGGATTCACTGAAAACTCTTAATGGGACTTCCCAAGAGCTTAAATCTGAGGTTAGCCGCATCAGAGAAGAGTATAATACAATGAAGAAATCTGTACTTGACCTTGACACAAAGCAATGTGAAATACAGAAAGAGATGAAATCATTGGTATATTCAATGCAATCTCACAGCGATGAACAAGATGACCTCAAGAAAAAAATAGAATTTTGTTCCAAGGAAGTACAATCTATTAGTATCCTTAATGCAGAACTCACAAACATTAAAATCCAAAATAGAAAATTGAGATCAGATATTAACCAAAGTGAACAACGGGATCGATTGCTGAACATTGAAATAGTTGGAGTACCTGAATCTAAAGAAGAAAACCTAAATGAAATAATTTTGCAATTGGGTAAACTCGCATCTATTGAAATTGTACACGCTGATATTTTACATGTAAACAGAGTCTCATCGCTTTCTAAACTTCAAGGAAGACCAAAGAATATAGTGGCAAAACTACGCACTCGCCAACTCAAAGATAATATAATTTCGCAAGCTAGGAAATGCCGCCTGACCACCTCTAACCTAAATATTCACGGTAAAGTCAATCCCGTGTTTGTTAACGAGCATTTAACAATATATAATAAAAGTCTCTTGAAGAAAACAAAAGAAATTGCGAAGTTGAAAGAATATCAATACACTTGGACAAAAAACGGCAGGATTTACGTAAGGAAGGCTGTTACAATACCCGCTGTTCAAATTACGGAGGAAGAGGATCTAAAAAAAATCATTTAACTCCAGCGCTAAGTATTGAATATAGCTTGGTATCGTATCTTTTAATTTACTCTCACTCTTTTTACAATGTTTTATTCTTAAATAATATTTATAAAAGTTTATTTAGCATTGTGGTAATGTCAGAAAAAGTTGTTTGTGTGTCATTGTTTATCTATTCTAAGTATGCTGAGGTCTATGACATATTTTTTGTTCGAGCATTTCAAGTAATGTCTATGTGTGGTCGCTGTGTGCACGTAAACGAAACGCGCTTAATGAGTGCGCGATATTTTATGAGTATCTTGTACGTAGGTACCTCTACGGGTAGTTGTCGAGATGTTATTTCACCACTATTTGTAACACTAACATTATACACAATTCGAACATTTTTAAATATTTTCCCAAGTAATAACATAACAATCTCAAACACCGAACATATATTTTTTGGTGAATTGCGATGTATTGTATTTAATGTGATCCTGTTATTGTTCAAGTGCATGAAACCAGCGTTTACGCAAATTTCTAAAAAACACATGGCAACAATTAATATCATCGCATTTAATGTTGCAGCCGTATGGAGTGTATATTGTTTAATATTTTATCTATTGCACGGGTATCTGTTATGCAAAGTCTCGACGAATTACCTGCAATATTTTTTTATTGCTAAGTTTTCTGCATCTTGTTGTTTCAATAATAATCATGTTGTCCACTTTACTTTATCGAATACGTATAGATATCATAATCATAATACACACATGCTTTGGCGACCGATATGTATACATATTTTAGCAAACTGTTTAGTCGTTTTCAAAGTGATATGTTTACACATTTCAAACATAATGATGTTTTGTTGTTATACTAGTCGAAGCTTAACTCATCGTAATGGCGTTTTGTAACTTAAATGTTTATTACCAGAACTGTCGTGGCCTGAGAACTAAGACATTGCAATTTTGTCAAAACATTCTATGCAACGACTATGATATCATTGTTATTACAGAAACATGGCTACATAGTGGCATTTTGGATAGAGAATTATGTGACAGTAGGTACGACGTGTTTCGCAACGATCGTGACCTAGTCGCTGCTGGCAAAGCCAGTGGTGGGGGGGTTATGATTCTCTCGCGACACGGTCTTGGAGCATGGTGTATTCAGCACGACCTTAGTGCGGCTACCGAGATGTTAACAATCATGATACCGGCCCGGGCGCTGTCAGCAACGGCGGATCTTTATGTCAGTGTCGTTTATATACCACCCGACGCTCACCGAATACCTTCGGATATAGACTATTTATTAAAAAGCGTCACTACCACGATTACTCAGGATGCTACTTGCAATTATTTGTTAATGGGGGACTTCAATCTTCCGTATATAAAGTGGCATCCTAGTGGGCCTATATTTCAGAAACAGGGTGCTGTAGAAGTTCAGACTGCAGGTATGCGCTTAATCAACGAATTAAGTTTCTTGGGCCTTAGGCAATACAATACTTTACAAAACCACAAAGGCAACATTTTAGACTTGGCGTTCTCCAGTCTACCACTACAACTAAACGAATGTCCGTTACCCCTCACAAAGATTGACTTGCCGCATCCTGTGTTTATTGTGCAAGTTCTTGACTTAACGATCTCTCCATTTACGGAACTATCTACACCTAGAATTAACTACCGTAAAGCTGACTTTGACATGTTAAATAAATATTACGATTGCATTGACTGGATTTCAGCCTTAAGCACTGGCTCAGTAGACGAGGCCATCTATACATTTTATGACTTAATTCAAGAAGGTATTGATAAGTATGTTCCGTTGATGCGTCCTTCAGGCGCACGAAAATATCCGATATGGTATAGTAAAGCCCTGATTAAAATAATGAAAGAAAAGTCTAAGGCTCATTCCCGATGGAAACAGTACGGAAACCTACGCGATTACGACGAATTTGCATTATTGCGGGCTAGGCAGCGTCTTTTGCATGAGATGTGTTTTAAGAAATATGTAAAGGTAACAGAAAATAGTTTAAAATCTAGACCTAAAACTTTTTGGGCCTATATAAAAGCTATGCGCGGTGGCTCCAACTACCCTAAAATGTTATCTTACAATCATGTAAACTACTCGGATGGGAAAAATATTTGTGAAGCATTTAATGTTTTCTTCCATAGTGTGTTTGGTGATCAGTCTAATAATTTCGTATTTGACTCTTCAGACTATGTTGAGGTACATACTGACGTGATAAGCGGATTACAGTTAACCTTATCTGCTGTGGAGAGATCGTTGGATGCCTTAAACATTGATAAGGGACCTGGTTGTGACGGAATTCCTCCAATCTTCTGGAAAGGATGTGCAAAATCTTTAGCTAACCCTATTTATACAATTTTTAATCGATCCCTAAAAGAGGGCATTTTTCCAGAGGCTTGGAAAAAAGCACATATCGTCCCTATACACAAGAAAGGCTCACGCAGCAATATTGAAAATTACAGAGGCATTTCTATCTTAAATTCTTTAGGAAAGGTATTCGAAAAACTTGTTTATGGTGCAATCTACCCGTTTATTATCGCTGGCTTACCTTATACACAACATGGATTCCTCAGAAGACGATCCACAGTTTCGAACTTAGCATGCTTTTCGTCTTATGTTCTTAATAACACTGATAATGGTGGGCAGGTTGACGTGATCTACACTGATTTTGAGAAAGCCTTTGACCGTGTGGATCACGTCATCCTGTTGAACAAGTTATTTAGACTGGGAATACGTGGTGACTTATTGCGATGGGTCAAATCTTATTTATACAAAAGGTCACAGGCTGTAGTAGTGGGAGGCTATCGCTCAAACTTCATAGAGATTCCTAGTGGGGTGCCCCAGGGATCGCATTTGGGACCTCTGTTCTACAATGCGTATTTGTATGACATCGCAGATTCTTTTAAAATCTCAGGACATTTAATGTATGCTGATGATAAAAAAATATTTTACAAAATCAGAAGCATCAATGATTGCGAAGCTCTTCAGGCAGATCTAGACAATTTAAGTAATTATTACAAAAAAAATAAAATCTCCGTAAATGTAAATAAGTGCCAATGCATAAGTTACACCCGTAAAAAACAACCTATTAATTATCCATATAACTTTAATGCCATAGCCATAAACAGAGTTAAAACAGTCCGTGACTTAGGTGTTATATTTGACCACAAGCTGTCGTTCTCAGATCACATAGATTTCATCACCACAAAAGCCTTTAAAAATCTAGGATTTGTTATAAGATCATGTAAAATATTTGAAACCGCGAGGGCTCTAAAAACTGTTTACTTTTCATATGTTCGCAGTACTCTTGAGTATGCGTGCCCAATTTGGTCACCGTTTTATATAATTCACACTAGTCAAATAGAACGAATTCAAAAAATATTTGTAAACCATCTGAACTATCGCTTCCGCAAGCCTCCACTGTCATACCATCAAAGTTGCAATGAGTATACTTTACTTACCCTCGAAGAACGACGCAAAGTACTTGACATGTGCCTGTTGTACGATATAGTCAATGGACGCATCGATTGCCCAGATTTGCTTATCCAGGTGACATTTAATACACCAATCCGTCGCACACGTCACACCCCAATGTTGCATGTACCGCGTCATGCCACTAATTATGCACAAAATTGTGTACTTACACGAATTGCTCGAACCCATAATATTGCTTTCAGAGATGTTGATATATTTTCCTGCTCTAAGAACTCATTCAAATCGCGAATTATAAGCGTCTTGAAAGACAAACAACTAAATTCAACACACTACTAATAAGTTCAATTACCTAAAATAATTTACAGTAGCATTAGTACCTGTTGTAGAATGAACAGCGACGTAGATATGTTGGCTTCTGGCAACCGGTAATAGCTATATATCGAAAATCAAGAATTAAAGTTCAATAAATAAATAATGTCAACACCGTGATATCTGTGTGACATCTGTTATCTTCAAACGTTGTGAAGCTAGTAGTTGGCTGTCTGCGTCGCTGTAAGCTTATATACGTAGTTTTACTTTTTTATTATTATTATTTTTGTGTCCGTTCACTATCCGAATTATACTTGTATAATAAATTAGGGAAACCTGTAATTAGCCTTACTTTGCATGTAAACAACTACTGCTTATAATAATTGTATCGCTGTTGGTTTCTAAATAAATAAATAAATAAATAAATAAATAAATGGACGTTTGCCCCCTTTATAAATTTCTCCTGCGGGTAAAGAGCTCTCCCTCAGCAGAATCTACAATTTCCGGAGTAGTTATATAACAAAAGAGTATTAAGTTTAATTACACAATAGGATTTCTTATTAAATTTTACTTATATTTGCTGGTTGGCAATGATCATCTTTTGGCTATATTTGTAATGCTCTTTTTCGCCAAAAAACAAAAAAACTCACAAAAAAGGAATAAGATTGGTCTTCCTATAAATTAAAAACACCCAGAGTCCCAAACATAGTGAAAATTATATCACAAGGTAGGCAACCGAAATTCTAAAGAGCCAAAACTAAATCGAAGGAAATTTATTGGTCTGCGACACCAAAGACATCCGAGAAATTTCGGAACGAAATCACGCAGTAATGAATCTTTACACGTAATTAGGGTCGACGCCCACATGAGGCATTTGTCAACTGTATACCAATTAATTTATATTTCTGGATTTCATTTGGTATGTCAGTGATAATAGGGTTAAAGATTTTTGTATGGAGAACTGACGGAGAACAACATAACATAGGATCACGCTTGTATTCCCCAAAGGGATAGACAGAGTTGTACACAGTTTAACACCCACATTTTACCAATGCTGTTATCAAGTCCAATTTATTAGGTGCTGAGCATATTGCCATGTGCCAGGCACAATTCCAAACTCCAAGCTGCTACTAAGAATTTCCTTACATAAAAACTCAATAACGCTTTGCCCGACCCGGAAATCGGACCCGAGACCTTATGCTCAGCAGTTGCGCTTGGGACCACTAGACCAGCAAGCCAGTCAGCATAAAAAAAATGTTATGTAGGTACAATAATCTACTTGTATTTAGAATATTGCAAACTTATTTTGAAATTAACATTTGTAGAAAAAGATAAACACGCATGTTATAAAATTTATTTAATTATTATTAAATAAACATTGCATTACAACATCATACAGATCACTCCAAGGCGATGTTAAACGCATATATTAAAAACTAAAACTAACTTAAAATACACAATAAAAATATAACAACAATTATTATTTAATCTCTCATTTGAAAGTAATACCTCTTTCGATATGTCTTTGAGCTGCAATTACAAATTTCGGCAAGCTATCAAAAATATCTTCGGACGTAATATTATTTAGGATACGTAATGCTCGTGATATTGGGGCAAACTTGAGTAGATTAGTCCGAGCCCATGGCACATCTAATAAAGCGGGGCGACGGCGCGCAGCTGCATACCTATCCGGTACGCGCAACCGCAGTGCCTCCAGCACCTCTGGGTGATGCACCAGCCCGTGCAGCACCCTCACTATGTACTTCACCAACGCTGCGTACCTTCTTACCGCCAGCCTGGTGTACCCGACCATGCCCAGTACAAACAGACTCGGGTACATCAGAGGATAGAAGAGTAAACTCCATACTGTTTTAAATATAAATACCTAGTGAATTTATTTTGCACTTTTTCTATCATCAGACTATATTTGTCCTCATGCGGACTCCATATAATGGCACACGTCTCGAGATGACTCCGAACTAAGGCGTTATAAAGTATTTTTATTACAGCTACGTTTTTAAAATCTATACATTGCCTTAATATAAACCAACTTTTTGTACTACAAAAGAAATGCATTAGAATCCTGGCCCATATAAATATTAGAGAAAGTTGTAAACCATTCTTCCAAAAATACAAATTACTTACATTACCCTCAATATACATACACGACATAATTATGCAACTTTGTATTCAAAAACATTCACACATTCACTAAAATACAAGATATACACAACATAAATACGCGCCACAAAAGTCGGTTATAACTTCCACCCTCTAAAATTAAAATGTTAAACTAAAGCCCACAATATATGGCAATTAGAATATATAACAAGCTACCACAAGATATCAAAAATGAAACAAGAATTATAGCATTTAATAGGAAACTTAAATCCTTAAACATAACATAACATAACATAGCATCACGCCTGTATTCCCCGAAGGGGTAAGCAGAGGTGTACACAGTTGTACACCCACATTTCACCAATGCTGTTATTAAGTCCTATGTAATATGTGGTGAGCCTATTGCCATCAACCGGGCACAGTTCCAAACTCCGAGCTGCAACTGAGAATTTCCTAACAGAAAAACTCAATAACACTTTGCCCGACCCGGGGATCGAACCCGAGACCTCCTTTTCAGCAGTCGCGGTTGGGACCACTAGACCAACGAGGCAGCTAAATCCTTAAAACCTTTTTAATAAACAAAAGCTTCTATTCAGTAGAAGAATTTCTTAATCTATATATAAATAAATAACATAAATCAAACTAATGAATAACATTACATTACATATTATATAAAATACTATACATATAAAATATAAATATGAGGACTAAATAAAAGTATAATAATATAAATATCACATAATACATCAATAAATACCAATACTATTATCCTACTAAAAATACAATTTGATATAAATATTAATATAACGATCTATTAAAATCGCATTAACTATAATTATATAATCTATTATACATTTATGGCTCAATAATTTTTTTAAGCTCAATTAATATTATATCCTCTAGCGAATTTGCAATGCCTGGAAAGGGCTACTAAGTTTATAAGTTCCACTTCAAGCAAATAAATTTGAATTTGAATTTGAATATAAAACCTAAATTTCTAAAAGATTTTCCACATAAGTCCATAATATGTTTACGAAACGTTAACTCGGCTACCATATGAATGCCAAAATGTTCTGTTTTGTTCAAAAACACGATAAAGTAGCACAACACAAGTACCGATAAAAACAGAAATATAAAGGCGATTAAAATACAAAATAAATAAAATAGATACATCCTGTTGAACTAGTTCGGAACAACCTTACAAGGTATTTTATTAAACAAATATGTACTTACCTATAAAAAAAATACATTGGCTCCTCCGATACCTGGAATGAAAGAAAAACAAGAATCGGCTGATTGTTTTCACGTACAAGCAATACAATTCTGTGTACTCGTTCTATGTAGGTAGTTAGTGCCTTCTTTACTACGTAGTAAGTAGCACTATTACAACTCTATTTAATATGTTACACGGTCTTCGATTTATGGTTATGTGAGTTCATTAAATTAATTTACTACGTATAAACTACAATATTTTAATTAATATCGTCACATAAAGCATATTATTTTAGAAGATTTTTTCTGGCTATGTCTGGTGTGTGGCTTTCTATAATAAATGTTTTTCTTTGATATTAATGATGATTTAGCATTGATATGTAGTTATTAGTTTGTCGGAATGTGTCAGAATTCGGAGGATAAATAGGTAATCCGCACAAAAATGATGAGCACCAATTCTTTTTTTAATTAATTACGTAAGAAAATAAATGAACTTCCTAAATTGGATATGTGGTGAGCATTACGTATGAACTCTGGATCAAACTTCTAAAATATCTAACCGAACTGACTACAAATGTCTCAAAATACAACGCCAATGGCTTTATACTCGTAGATATCATCATGAATATATTTTCAAATGTAATGCCCCATACATTAAAACTTACAATAAGCCGCTTAAAGCGAGTGACAAAATATCGTTTTCATAAATTTGATAAATTTCCCGCAATCAATTAGGGTTAAATTAATGCGTACTCGATAAACGAGTACGTTATTAATATAATTCCATACAATGTCTTCGGGAGACATTTCCATAAAATTTGTGAAAGTAAAATGTTTGAATTCCATTGGAAAATACCCAAAGCCGTTGGATACTAATACTTAATTTGTGACGCATGTTACTTATTTAAAAATATATATTTGAAAAGTCAATAAACTCTGAGATGGGTCAGTGGGTATGGGATAAGTCTAAAATTAGGTATATCAGAAATTTGTTCGCAGTAGGCAGATGTTGTCTTGCCACATTTTCTGGATCTCGACAACAGAAGCATCTACCGGGTCCAATTATAGCTAAAAATAACACAGGTGATTCAAATTACCAAAAAAAATGAATCAGAAATGATCGAGCCGTTTAGGAGGAGAAAAATTACGAACACGCACATTTTATATAAATATAGAAAATAAATATTGCAGTTAAAGTTTATTTATACTTAATCAATTCAAATAAATAGTCCTCCTGCGACCACGAACGCTGCAAAGTGTTCGAAACGTCAGGAAAAACAAAAACCAATAATACACACGTCCAATCCGTTTATAAGTTGTTTTATTATAATTTGTAGTGATCGCGAAAACCTAAGTAATTACTAATTAAATTAAATTATACTCACTGTGTGTGATGGGCCGGGTCTGTGTAATACTGTGTTAACTATCGGAATACTCAATATTCCGAAAGTTTTAATATGATAAAAATATTTGCGGTTTTTGTAGTATTTCTATGGTAATATTGGTTCCTGAAATGATTATTGGAAATTGGTGTTTTTTTTTTTGATAATTTTATATTTATACTATACGTTTTATGTGAGCTTGGGCGCTTTGTTTGTAGGACTTTTTGTATCATGCTTATCTTCAGTGACTTAGCAAAGCAAGATTCTAGTTCTATGAACACATAAAAAAAAAACTTATCCCAGAATATAAGACACCAAAATTAAAAAACCAACTGTTTATGATAAATTAAACAAAGATATCTTGAAGTGGTAAGTACGTTTACTGCGGCTTTTACAATTTTTTATATTAATTTAAACATGTAACGAACGGTGATTTTTATATGAAGATTTTAGAATGAATGTATGAATGAATCTTTAGAATGAATGATAATGGAATGAAAGTGATGCAGCGAATGTGTCGTAGACATCCTCGGGGGCCTTGAAAGCTGTAGATGACGCTTTCAAGATCACTTGTCCAATTCACTATCTGGAGAAGGCAGAAGACACAATCTGTTGATAGCTCTTCGTATAGTTCCTTGTGAAGTAGATACGTCGGCGACTCGTGGCACACCATCAGTGCCAGGGAATAACTTCGAGACCCGTCCAAGGCGCCAACACAGTGGAGGAGCCCTATCATCCTTGATTAGGACAAGGTCGTCTAGCTTTAGTTCTCTGCATCGCACCTTCCACTTAGTGCGTTGTTGGAGCTCCGCGACGTACTCCATTGACCACCGCTTCCAGAAGTGCTGACGAGCTTGCTCCAGTCGCTGAAATCGGTCAAGACGGTTGGTGGTGTAGTCAAGCAGGTACGGCGATGGTAATCACGTCAACGGCCTACCAATCAAAAAGTGACCCGGGGTAAGTGGAGATAGGTCTTGGGGTGAAGGACTTAAAGGACATAAGGGTCGGCTATTAAGTATCGCTTCAATCTGAGCGAATAACGAACTCAGCTCCTCGAAAGTCAAGTGGACATTTTTTAAAACCCTATATAAATGAAATTTTGCAGATTTGACCCCGGCCTCCCAGAGACCACCAAAGTGAGGAGCGTATGCTGGAGAGAAGCGAAATTCAATGCCTTCACGAGAAGCAGAGTCAATAATAGAGTTACTATTTGATTTTAGAAATGAATTAATTTCTTTGGCGGCAGCAACAAAATTTCTACCATTGTCACAATAGATGACCTTTGGTTTACCCCTGCGGGCTATAAATCTTTTTAATGACAGCACAAATGCATCCATTGTTAAGTCACTAACTAACTCTAAATGAACGCATTTGTACCGAAAGCAAATAAAAATACACAGGTAACTTTTAGTTATTTTACAACCACGTCCCTTCCGGTCTGTAATAAGAAATGGACCGGCAAAGTCGGTACCTATCGTAGAGAAAGGAAAGTCAGCTTCTACACGATCTACAGGTAAGTTTCCCATAATATTATTCATGGTACGCGTATTAAAACGACGACAGGTTACGCACTCGCGCGCTATACGTCTAGCTAGAGCCCTACCTCCTACAGGCCAATAATGCTCTCTTATAGAAGCCAGGAGATGCTGAGGACCGGCATGCATCAAACGTAAATGCTCCCGTTTGAATATAACTTTTGTAATATAATGACTCGACTGCAGTAAAATAGGATGACGTTTGTCATACTGGTAAGACGATGATACGATGCGCCCTCCGACTCTAAGAATGCCATTTTCATCCAAAAACGGATTTAAAGACGAAAGAGCGACTTTGGAATTTAAATATTTACCTTTATTGAGTACACCTAACTCTGTAGGAAAGGAATCTTTTTGGGCTAACTTTATAGAAACGTTATGAGCCATTTCTAACTCGGAAATTTGAAGTGGACCTCGTATTCTATCGGATTTTGTGTGTATTCTACAATTGTTGACGAATCTTAATACTCTAGCTAAAATCCTATAAAGAGTAGTTAAATTTGAAAATTTTGATAGAGCTGCCGATATATTTGGCACGGAAGTTGCCTCCTCCCCCCCTAAAGTATGGTGAATCTTTAGCTCTGGCAACTCAACTAACTCCACATTATAGGTGGGCGGCCAAGAATTTTCGGATTCTAAAAGAAATGATGGACCATTCCACCATATAGAGAGATCTACCTGATCTGGATCGATGCCGCGAGAGACTAAATCTGCCGGGTTCATAGAGGTAGGAACATAACGCCAGTCTGTGGCATTAGTTATCTCGTTTATAGCGGCTACTCTGTGGGCAACAAACGTTTTAGTTTTATTATTGTTTAGCCAACCTAATACAACTTTAGAATCTGTCCAATACACTTGACGTTCGATAGGGCAACGTAATGCAGATATAACTGTAGAAGTTAGTTGAGCTCCTAATAGGGCGGCGCAGAGTTCGAGCCTTGGTATTGTCGTGGGCTTAATAGGTGCAACCCGTGACTTTGCACATACCAGGCTAACATTTATCACGCCGCTAGTAGAAGTGGATCTCAAATATACACAGCTACCATAGGCGCGCTGTGAAGCGTCAGAAAAACAATGTATTTGTAAAGTAAAAGAATTATTGTCAGATAAAATGTATCTAGGAATTTTAAGTGAAGACAGACATGAGGACTTAGTTGAAAACTGTAACCAAGAAGACTTAATTTCTGGAGGAACAGGTTCATCCCAATTAATTTTGTGTCCCCATAGTTCTTGAAGTAAAATTTTAGGTTTAATTGTGAAGATAGATAGCAGGCCAAGAGGATCGAATATTTTAAATGTTGAGGAAAGTATAGTTCTCTTCGTAACATTGTCGGAAGCCGAAATTTTATGCTGAAAATGAAATTCATCTGTAGACGGCGTCCAACCTACACCTAGCGTACTAGTCGCATTACTAATCATGAGATTACCACTTTCCGGGTTGATCGAGTCAGCGAGTAACACAGGTAAGTTCGAACGATATTTACGTAAGTGAAAACCTCCCTTTGCTAACTCAGAAGATACTGTGAGGTGGATATGACGTAACTCCTCTTCAGTACTTGCACCGGTAAGAAGATCATCGCAGTAAAGATCATTTTGGATGATAGTTTTGATCCTCTGATCAGCACACTCTTCACCTATCTGCCAAAGAGAACGAGTTGTAAGAAAAGAAGCACTAGCAAACCCGTAAGTAACCGTATTTAAACGTAGGGTCCTAATAGGTTTTTCTTCATTATCACGCCACAATATAAGTTGAAGATTGCGATCAGCTTCCTTGAGAAGCACCGAGCGGAACATTTTTTCTATATCTCCTGTTAAAACATACTTATGTTGTCTAAAACGAACTAATATATTAAACAATGGTTCTTGCACTACTGGTCCCACCATTTGCAAATCATTAACGGAAACACCAGATGTAGTGCGAGCCGAAGCATCGAAAACGACGCGTAATTTTGTCGACTCGCTTTGTTCCCTTATAACTGGATGGTGGGGCAAGAAATAGGCATTTAATGGCCTAGACTTCGGAGATTCAGATAGGTGACCTAATGTTTCGTAATCATTTATGAATTGACAGTACTGTTGTTTTAAATCAGGTTGCTTTCGGAAACGAGCCTTTAAATTAAAAAATCTCTTTTTAGCTAGGTTATAGGAATTGCCTAAGCAATCTATGCTATCACGGAGTGGCAACCCTACACAAAATTGACCATTACTTGTACGAATAGTATTGGCGAGATAATGTTGCTCACACAATGTTTCTTCCCTACTAAGGGGTTTTCTTTGAGGAAAATTTTCTAGTTCCCAAAATATAGTCAACTCATCATGTATATTATTTGAAGTGTCATTATTCGACACTAAATTGCATGTGAGTGAATTACTTTTATTTTCATTAAAACAGGGCAAAGGTCCCGTGACGAGCCATCCTAACTTTGACGCTTGTAGCTTAGGATAACCGCGTCCTAACGAATGCTGCTGAGCGCTTATGATGTCCCAGAACAAATCAGCACCGATCAAAATATTTACTGGGGATGGTTCATTTAAAGAGGGATCTGCTAACGGAAATGTATGAATATTTAATTGTTTTATGTCAAAATAAGATTTAGGTAAGTTGCCGGTAATTTGAGGCAAAACTAAACACGAAACAGTTACATTAAAAGAGCTAGTTTCTGAATGAATGCGTAAAATAAAGCGTTCTGTGTTTATATTTAATTTAGTGTTACCAATGCCTACTATGGTAGTGTCTGAAGGCTGAGGAATCAGGTTTAGATGGCGCTTTACAGCCTGCGTGATAATTGTCGTCTGACTCCCGCTGTCAAGCAAAGCTCGTACTATCATAGATTCATTGGTGGCTGGATTGGTAACCTTAATTCTGGCAGTACATAAAAGTACTTCAGATGAACAAGTTGAAGACATGGTGACGGAATTGGTTAAATTTGAGTTTTCCATTTCTTCTGATTTATGGAGAAGAGAATTATGTCGTAGTTTGCAATGACGACAAGTGCTTGAGAGACGACAACGTTTAGACATATGGCCAGATCTTAAACAATTTTGACACAGTTTGTTAGAGGTAACAAAAGCCAATCTGTCCTCTATCGACTTCGACTTAAACGACGGACATTCGTAAAGGCGATGATTATTCTTACAGAACAAACATTCCGGTATTTGAGAAGTATTACTTTCGTTCGGAATAGCTACTAATGACCTTGAACTATTGTGTTTGTTTTGATTGCTAGATAATTGTTTTTGTTTGTTATCTTGATAATCATGCTTATGGCGATAAACTGTCTCAAAAACATCTGCGCGTGCTTTAAGAAAACTGAAGAAATCATTAAGTGAAGGTATGTCGCTCAAATTATTTCTGTGTTCTTCCCACTTAAAATATGTACTACTATTTAATTTTCCTGCAATAATGTATATAATCAAAACATCCCATTTGTCAGTAGGAAGCCCTAGTGTATTAAGTGCGCGTAAATTTTTTGTGATATGGTCAATGATGAATCTTAAGGACTTGTCATTTTCTTGAACGGAATTAATGCTAAACAACGCCTTAAGATGGTTATTTATCAATTGACGCTTATTGTCGTAGCGTTCACATAAAAGTTTCCAAGCTTCGGAATAGTTATTATGAGAAACTTCCAAATTAGCGATCACCCGAGCAGCTTCTCCCTCAAGGTATGATTGTAAATAGTGATATTTATGAATATTTTCGATCTTATCATTATTGTGAACTAGCGAAACAAATGTTTCCTTAAATTCTAACCACTTAAAATACGTACCGTCAAAGTTTGGAATTTTAATCACCGGTAATTTAAATCCTAATGCATTACAACTATGGACGTTATGATGACACGTAGCTACAGACGATTTATGTTGAGAATTATCGTCATTCTGAATTTTGGAGTTTTTCTTAATTAACTCTTGGGCTAATGCGATACAATGGTAGAAATCCTGTTCTATAGAATCCCTATAATCCAACTCACTACTTTGACTATCTGAGCTTTGAATTTCTATCAGACTCTGCACCTCATCGAATTCAACGAATAGCATCTCAACTTTTGATAGTTTCATCGCCAGTTTACTTAATTCTAAATCGGAAAAATGTTCTACAGAAGCTAAGACATCGAGACTTAATTTAAATTTTGTTACGCGTCCTTTAATAGAACCGCGTTTGAGTATTAGCTCCTTTAACTTTAATGATTCAGACATTATAATAGTTAACTCGCAATAAACTACCGTAAACAGATTTGAATGATGACGTAAATAGATAACAAAATAGGTATTGCATACGATACGCTCCTCGCTTTGTTGATCAGCTGATGCGGCCGGCACACGTAGACTGCATACAATGGTGAGCAATGCAGGTGGGGGCCGGCCTGCCGGCAGTCAGGTAACGGCGATGCGCAAGCGATGCCGTGGCTCGTGTCACAATAATCACTGGAATAGATTAATTCCGAACGCCTCAGTAAACTGATAACAACAAGTTGTATGACGAAACGACGGTTTGTAACTTATTCACTCGGGACGAAGTTATGTGATATATAATTATAATTGGTGATATTAGAATTAAAAAAGGGGTACAGTTTAAGAAATGTTGTTTGGAGTTATTAACGGTTAAGAAAATTAAATATAAGTTAAAAGTGCATTAATTAAGATGGCGGTAAGTCGACGGCAATTAAATTGGCCGTTCTGTGAAATTAGTTGAGATAATTTGTGCCTTGCCAATCCTATTTAGGCCTCTTTCGAGGATAATTGTGGTTAGGTAAGTACACTAGACACAAATAGAGAACAGTAGAAATTTCACTTGATTCCAAGAAACTAAATCCGCTAAATGCACAGATTAAAGGATAAAGAAAGTTAGTAAGATGGAACGAGCTCACTTTTAGGATAGATAGCGTAGTCCAAGTAGTCCTTATGCAGGCAGGAGCACGTGGTTCAGTGATTCTTCTGACTCGTTTTATCAGTGGACTTGCTCAATTGGAGTATCGTTGTCCCGGCAGTTCCCAGAATGGCTTGATGAAGGCAAGGTTGCTCGATCCAGGTGGTAGTAGGCTGCCAGTACACAGGCACGGCGATCTTAATACTCAGCACGTCCTTCCGTAGGTACTGGTGGCTTTCGTCCGGTCTCGTTGATGTCCTTCATGTGCCCTTGACGCGGGAATAATCCGAGTGGTCTAGTTTCGATCCAACGATTGCAGGTCCTGTCACGGTCGCCAATTTTGTTTATGATAAATTAAACAAAGATATCTTGAAGTGGTAAGTACGTTTACTGCGGCTTTTACAATTTTTTATATTAATTTAAACATGTAACGAACGGTGATTTTTATATGAAGATTTTAGAATGAATGTATGAATGAATCTTTAGAATGAATGATAATGGAATGAAAGTGATGCAGCGAATGTGTCGTAGACACCAACCAATTAGAAATTTTATGATTTGCGTCATATCCAGGAAAAGGTGAGTTGTAGCCTAATACAATGTTTAGGTATAATGTAGCCTATAATTTTCTAGGAACAAAGTTTACAGAAAATTGCCTGTAATTGAACCTGTCTTATACTTTTTCGATAGAATAATAATACAATAAATTAGCCTATCCATTTTGAAGGTCCCCATAATGACATACAATTTGATCCGTCGCCCTGAAGGGTCGTTAAATATTAATACTTTTCGGCTCTCTAAATTACGAGCACTCTTTAGATTTATTGTTTTGTTCATCTTCGGTTCATATTGATTTATATTTTCATTACGACGTTAGGTAAAACGTACTTCATAAAAAACAGATTTAAATTTTATCTCGGAATCAAATTTTCTTCGGTACGTGTGCTGCTACGATCGAAAGTTCGGTTTTCTTCGATTCCCTTACGGAACAAATATTTGAATGGTCTGAAGAGAATTGTCCTACGTCTATGTATGCATGTGAGGTTAGTATCTGTAAATGCAGCACGCACATTAGATATTCCCAGAGTGGAGCAACATTATATAAAATAGAAAAACAATCATGTATCGTTTAAGCATGTTACAAAATCAATTTAAAAAGATTTTTTTTTTTAAAGCAAAGCTGAGTTTTCTGCTATAAATGTAAGAACAAAGTATATGACACATGTTGTTCAACTACACTCGCCTGCAAAACTAAGTTCTACACTTTTAAAATTTAATTTTTTTCTAAACTTTTGAAGTTAGAGATTTAAAATAAAAATCATTTTATAGCAAATTTTATCAGCTTTCTTTAAAACTAGTAAACTATACATTAGTAAAATGTTTAACTTAAAAAAAAGATGCAACTCTAAAAGTAGCCATTTTTAGCTTAGTGTCAAAAACTCAATTAACATTTATAAGTATTTTAGGATATGTCTTTGAAAAAGCATTAACGCATGCTTAGCGAACTCTAAAGTTACAATATTAAATGGAAAAAGAATACGGTCGCGAACAGGATTCGAACCTGCGCCTCCCGGATAGATACTCCAGGCGCTCTGACCACTAAGCCATCTCGACCTCTGCTCACCACCGCGAATTCTTCTTTAAGTTAAATTTTAATTATGTAGAGTTTACTAATTTCAAAGAAAGCTGATAAATTTTAGATACATGTACGCATGCACGTCATCGTTTAACCATTGTGTCTACTTCAATTTTGGACAGTAGAGAATTGGCACGTTATAGAATAGAAGTAGCGGTGGGTGATCTCTCGCTTGTGCATGTAGTAAGATTCATGGTTGGGAGCGAGAACGCTTAGCAAGCTGTCACCACATTTTGCGAGGAGGCGATATTAGTGAAAGAGACGGTGGAATGGTAACGAGAAGTGACCGCATCCCACTCTTGCATGAGAAGATCCAAGTCACCATGAGCGGTGGCTCGTGGGCTGTGGACTTGGGTACTTTGTCGCCCGACTGATCTACGACTATTACTAGCCTATACAAATCACAGGGCCCGTCGATACAATCGACGGAACCCCGCTAAGGATTAGCGGCAGAACGTGTGGTTTAACGTCGGTGCGAGTCAACAAAGGTTGAATAATCTGTTCAGATGACGAAAACATCAGCATAATACATATTGAAAAGGTGAAGAAAAGACTTGTGTTAATTAGCGATGGTCATCATAACTCAGGTGGCTGAGGAGTTGGAGTACTAATCCAAGTAGTCAAGAGAATATCATATCCACAAGAAAAATCGTTGAAAAATGTATAGTTGAAATAACAAAATGAATCTTCTCCTATATAATTAAACACTTAATGTCTTGTGTTTGGCAGTATCTATAAGTTTAGCTCTATTTTGTGAGTTCACTCATTTTTGCAGAACACGTTCCAATTTATTTCTTTGACAGGAACTCTAAAATACTCAGAAACTAAAATTAATCTGTTCAATCCAAGACTATTGTAAAGGGAATTATTTGTAGCAAAGGATCGTTAGTCACGTGCCGTTGGCCCTTCGCTTATACAATACGATAAAGACACAATTCAATTTATTACGTACCTACTAAAGAATATTTGGAGGGGTCCCCGATTATGCTGAGGGACCAAAATGTTCAATGATTTGTTTTGCCGAATTTGGTTTGTGATTTTTATGTTATTATTGTAGGGAGTTCGTTGTAGATTGATTTGGAATTTATTTGTTGTATAGACATAATTATATAAATATAGTCCATTATTATTGTTAGTGTATATAGTAACTGTTCACTCTACCTTTGATTTAAAGAATATTTTGTTAACTTATTTTTAAAAAACATTGCATATTTTATGTCATTGTCAAATGAAGATCTATGACAGCCGTTACGGGTAGTTAGCAGCCTTAAAATCTGGCAACCAGTCTTAAAACGAGATATCGTAGCAGTAACTGGGTTGTGGAGGTCAGATAGCCAGTCGCTCCATGTAAAATACTGGTTTTAAGCTGCATCTGATTGGAAGCCGACCAACGTTGTTGGAAAAGGCTAGGCAGAGAGATACAGAGCGTTGCATTATAAAACTAATATCTAGCTGGTTCCTCAAAATGAATCGAGTTACATAAGAAAACCGGTCAAAATAAATACCTATAACATTTTTATATCGACTTATTAAACTTTTTTAAGCTATTAAAAATACTGAAACATAGCGCATATACCAATGTTCTAACTACTCATTGTTTTTATCCAATACTGTTGCATTTTTTTTTCTTTGAAAATACTGGAGTCTAAAATCCGTAAACAAAAGACAAATTACACAAAATTATTCAAGATATGTCTTTGAAAAAGCATTAACGCATGCTTAGCGAACTCTAAAGTTACAATATTAAATGGAAAAAGAATACGGTCGCGAACAGGATTCGAACCTGCGCCTCCCGGATAGATACTCCAGGCGCTCTGACCAACTAAGCCATCTCGACCTCTGCTCACCACCGCGAATTCTTCTTCCATATTTTAACACGTCTTATGGCGACGTCATTGCAATCAATTCAGTACCTATACAAGTGACTGAACCGACACGACTAACTTTGCAGTTAATACAATGTCGTAAAGAATGCAATTACCTTAATAATTCAAGATATGTCTTTGAAAAAGCATTAACGCATGCTTAGCGAACTCTAAAGTTACAATATTAAATGGGAAAAGAATACGGTCGCGAACAGGATTCGAACCTGCGCCTCCCGGATAGATACTCCAGGCGCTCTGACCAACTAAGCCATCTCGACCTCTGCTCACCACCGCGAATTCTTCTTCCATATTTTAACACGTCTTATGGCGACCAACCTTGGTTGTATTTAGGTAATTTTTTAAATACATTTCTTTTATTTTGGAATACAGTAAACTGTGATATAGGTTGTATTTAGGTAATTTTTTGAGGTAGGTACTGCCTATTTGCCTATATGCAATGCACGCTACTGTAGGACTAAGTCTATTTATTGACCTCAACTGGGAACATTTCCAAATTCCGGGCTGCACCAGAAAATTTCCAAGTCGAGCAAACACTTGCCTGACATGGGAATCAAACCCAGGACTGCACGATCAGCAGTCACCCTTGCGGCCACTAGACCAATGAGGCAGGTTAAATAAACTAATGTGGTTATTACAGAAGGAAAGTAAGAGTCGAGTCGAGTCATGAAATGAAAGGATAGAGAGCAATGGTGTTTGCTCCACCGACAAGAGCTAATCTCTTAAATTGAAGAGGAAAAAGAAGGTAATTGTACGGGTTATGTAAATTGAAATGATAAAATTGATAGAGTTAACTAAAATATTGAAGAGGGGCGGCGTCGCCGTGGTAGGCCTAGAAAACGCTGGCATGATGACCTAGATGCATTTGTCGGGACCTGGCCTGATATTGCCACACAGAGAGAGGTGTGGAAGAATATGGGGAAGAACTTTGCCCAGCAGTGGGACACAAGAGGTTAAAAAAAAAGTTGATAAAATTGATAGAGTTAAATGATATATTATTTATTTACAAATATTAAAACGGTTTTTATAAACCAGTTGTATTATCATTAGATGAAATGGAAATATGACATATAAACCTACTTGAAAACAAAAAATTACTTGAATAAATTTAATAACAAACTTAAATAACACAATATACAATATTAAAATTTTTCTTTAAGCTAGCAGACTTTCGCAGCAACTAAGGCAAACGCACATTCCATTTTTTAAATTCATCTGCAAATAGATCACAGTTCGTATAGAAAACAGTCAGAATTATGTATATTGAAATGTTAAAATTGATAGAGTTAAATTATATATTTCAAAAGCTACTTATTTTTATTACATTCTGAACTAAATATTTATTTATTTCTTATCACACACATGTTTCCTTTGCCATTACAGATAATAAAATCTAATGCAACAAAGTAACTTATAATATTTATTTCTTAACTATACCTTACATGGTACACAGTACGTGGCCCTTGTGAACTCACTCAGTGTACAGGTGAATATGTCTATCGTATCCGCTACCGTGTTGAGAGTGCGCAGCGCGCGGGTCAGCGGTGCGCGCCCCAGCAGGTTAGTGCGCGCACGCGGCACCACCAGCAGCCGCGGCCTGCGCCGCCGCTCCACGTACCTATCCGGTATATAACACCCTATTTCTGATAGAATACCTGAGTTTTCTATACTACCTTTTAAAACTTTAAAAATATAATATGTTACGAGTGCTACTTCTCGTCTGATTTCTAATTTAAAGTATCATACCAAGACAGAACAAGGTTGGATACAGTAACGGGTATCCCGGGTATATCCCATGAAGTTTTAAATACATGAAGCGAACGTATTTATTCTGATATAATATAATTTAATAAATGTTCAGCTATGATTTAAAACTAATACAATAAAAATAAAAACTAAATTAAAACTAGAGGAGGGCATCGAAAAATTGGTCCGCGTCGCTGTCAACTGGAAGTGTACCCAAAAGGCTGGCAGCATTTCCGCGTTGGATGGCAATAATTATTCTTTGTGTGAAATAGAGACCAGCCCTTGGGTCACTTGAAGTGTCGACCAATCGCCTTGCGATCTCTTTATACAGAATGCTATATTATGTACATTGAAATGATAAAATTGATGGATTTAAAATAAATATTGAGCATTTCGCCCCGACGTGTGGCGAAGGAGTATTTTTGCTATGATAATGCCCGAAATGTTGATTGCAACTAGTACTCGTTACCGCGAGTATGTGGTTTAAATATTGTATATTTTCGCTGCGCGTCGATGTCAGCATAAAACTAAAACTAGCGATATTGTACGGGTTTGCTCGTACAGTAATATTGATTTATAACGAAAGAAATAAATGGTGAACTTAGAATCAATAAAAAAGTAATATCGTACAGTATATTTTTTTTTTCTTTACCTTCTTGTTGGTATAAACGAAACTTGCAGTATTTTAAATAGGAATATGACGCTTTAACTTCTACGCGATATTGAGAACAAAAAAACTGGTACTACTGCTCGTTGCTCTAGTGGTTCCAAGCGCGACTGCTGAGCAGGAGGTCTCGGGTTCAATTCCCGGGTCGGGAAAAGTGTTATTGGGTTTTCTGCTAGGAAATTCTCAGTAGCAGCCCGGAGGTTGGAATTGTGCCCGGTTGATGGCAATAGGCTCACCACTGGTGAAATTTAGGTGTACAACTGTGTACACCTCTGCCTACGCCTTCTGGGAATACAGGCGTGATGCTATGTTATGTAAAAACTTGTTGCGTAAAATACCGCAATACTACAGAGAAGTAGGTGGCTGGCCCGATGCCTAGAAGTCATTGTACCCAACATAATATTGTTTTTCATTCCAACACTACTATGAAAGAACAAACCCATGACTGCCAAAGAAATGTTCTGGTCTTAAAGCCAAGTTTTGATTTATTACTACAGTATCTTAAGGAACATTAATTTACGCTGACGTTCGTTTTTTGGAACGTGATTTGAATTTGAAAGATAGGTACTAACATCAGTATTAAAAAAAATACTGTTCTTTTTCTTTGTAGCGTATCGATGGCAATTTAAATTCTATCTGCTCAAAACCCTGCTACGACAACCGTATTGTCAGTAACATCCCTGAGGTCATTCAACGTGCAGGTATCAGTTCAGGTTGCTGTTGACAATCCAGGACGGCAGCTCATCGGTTGCGACCACTAACACAATATGACGATTGTAATATAAATATAGTGCAAGAACACTCCAAATAATCCTTGCTACTTCATTTTCAGTTCTATTAATGTAGCCATTTATTTGTTCTCCCACATTAGTGGGAGATATCCATAAGCAGGATAAATTAATTATACAATTAATAAAAAATACACTTGCCATGTGTGAATTATATTTTTTTCTATCACACCTTTTTGTATACCATAGCCAGTACATTAATGTTTTTTTAAATATTACTAGTATATGTTACCCGGGATAATGTGAGTATTCTATCGATACCCCACACATCTAAATCGGTTAAGGCGTTTAGAAGTTATGGTTGAATAAAGAAACTCACAAACTTACATACTTCCATGAATACATATAATATTTTTGGGCAGTCGTGTAATAAATGTTACTAATAAAAAGATACTTTCTTGTGCGTGGGCTTATGTTCATAATTATATTATTATCATTTCATAAGTAATAATATCCTACAATTATAATATTATAAATGCAAAGGTTTGTGAGGATGGATTCATTCATATTTCTTGTAATAGCTTAATTACATTTTAATAGATGTTGAATTAATTTTAATGACAAGACTAATTCTATACCTACCCATTACAAATTAGTGACATTGTTTTTGTTATACGATACTACATTTTGAAATTAGTCAGTACTAATTATGTTCCTGAAATAGTTTGTGTCAACAAGACACAAATTTAAGTTTTGGCATGCCTGCGTAATGCAAAATATGCTTTCGGACTTCATATTAGAATTTATTTTCTTTATTCAAAATACGCTACCCTACACTAGGATTTTCTTCCTGTATCGTGGGTGCGTTTAAATATATAATCTCACATACCCAGACCCGGAACAATTATATGTAGATCATACAAATATTTGCTCCGTGCAGGAGTCTAACCTGTGACACGCGCCGCAGGACCCGGTCGCTCAATCACTGCGCCAACCGGGCCGTCGAAATTTCGTATTAATGAACTTATGACATCCCCCTGCCCTTATCCCAATTTATTTGGGGTCGGCGCAGTATGTATTCTTCCATACATACTCTCTACTTGTACTGGAATCCTGCTAAAAATGTTGGCTATGTTTTATGACCGGCCACCTGCCTGGCGTCAACCCTCTTTGGGAATGCTGTTGTTGGTGGTAACCGCCACCAATACGGTCTCCTTCTATCTAGCTATGTCACACCAAATGTTATCCATACGCCAGGTTCTGATGTTATCCTATTATCACACTCCACTAAACGGGGGATTATTGAACTTATATACCATATCTGACGCGAATAAAACCTACTTACTAACTATGGATGGATGTTTGTTATATTCATCACAGTACAGGGTCAAAAATTTATTTTTGAAAGAAAGAAAGAAAGAAAGAAAGAAAAATGGTTTATTCTGGCACACAGAAGACATGACAACAACAACATACATACAAAGAATAATTCATAATAGTATAAAATATAGCGTCGATAATCCATGAATATTATAAATATTATATGCCACTCTGTGCTATGCCAGAAAAGGCCCAAATCTCAGCTCTATGCTACAGCATTGTTTTTCTATCTTCGTACATAATTTTATTGTGTAAATGCATCTTCATCCCCCCGTTTCCCGAGTCAATCTCGGCCCCTCCGTCACAGCTGCCTTGATTATATCAGACGAAGACCGTCGGAGCGGACATTGCCCTCTTCCCCAGTTCCTGACCATAAAATATTGAAGTGCTTAACATTAGCATTGTATGAAATTATTATTACTGAGGAATTCATTTTCTTTCTTATACATTTTGTGTTCGTTGGATACGGTGATTATTTATTGTAATTACAAGAAATGAAGTCTATGAAGATACAGAATGGATCCTGAGGTTATTTGAGATATATATATATATATATATATATGTTATAATGAAAACAAAGAGAATTAAAACGAGGAAGCCTGAAATTGGTGCCAGTCATTGAGAAGTTAAGTGAAAATCGATTATCATGGTATGAGTATGTGAAGCGAAAGGACGAGGATCATGTCCCGAGGAAAGAGTTGAGTATGTATGTGGCTATATTACAGTAAATGAAGATCAAGAAATCGATGGAAAGATTGTGTCGAAGATGATATGGCTAGAAAGAGAGTGAATGCCGATATGATGGCTGATAGAGATGTAGTCTGAAAGAAGAATAAATAAATTGAGATAAGGGATGACGATGATGATGATTTTATAATGAAAACTTAATAAGTTAAGTGATAACTTTGTGTTATGTAACTTATGACCATTGGCCTAGTAAGTCAAAGGTTGTAATAAATGTTGTATATTTGAACCCAAACTATGCGGACTATAAAACTACTATCACGGACCTTGTGAGGAAACCAACATGTATAAGAGATGTTCTCGATGTGTGCAACAATGATTAAACTGTTTAGCCGATTAAAATTCCGATTCTAAGTTATACATCAACCGTACGATAAGAATAAAAGTGTATTGGTACGGTGAAGCAAAATTTTTCTAAAACGTCATAACATTTTAGATAAATAGTGCCTCATCGCACCAACACAATTAACAAAAGCAGGTCTTTCTATAATAACTTTCGTAAGACACATTCATATTAATTATTGTTTAACGGTTATCAGTTTGACTCGCTACATCGCCGCAGGCTCAGCTCATGATAAAGGCTCCGTTCGTGTTTGAAACTAGTCGGGCAATCCCGAAGAATGCGCGTGAGTAATAACCGTTAAACAATAATTAATATGAAAGCAGGTCTTACGAATATTTACTCCATTGTTTCAATTCTCTGTTGTATCTCCCCCATTCGACAGTATCGATCCTAAACCCATCAGATTGACAGCCCACACTTCTGTGTCACGCAGCGTTGAAGCGGTCAAGAGGATTTCCAGCGCATTATTCATTTAATGAATCAGAGATATATGTATGTACCTCTATTTTTGTAATAATCGTAAACACATTTAAAAGTTTGTTCAGTAAATTGAATAGAGCATTTGTGTAGAAAAAACAAATATGTTGTTAAAGAATTCCACATTCTCAATCTACAAATTTTCTAAATTGGCTAATAGCAGGCAGAGGAAGTAATTTTACTTATAATACGTGAAATGTCTGTAGTTATCAACACAATGTAGTAAAAATGCGCTAAAATAAATAGTATAATTTGATGCTACAATTATTCATAATACCGCGTTTCAGGTTGCATGATCTAATTAGAACATTTATGATGAAATCTAAAAAAGCACAAAAATATTTGTAGAAGATTCTATCCATGGAACTATAAACTCACTCTCTCATCTCAGAGATATACCAGTAAAGCCTTGGCTTGACTTATAGTTTATAGTTTTTAGTTCATTTAGTCTTAGATTTAAAAAAATATCATATAACGATCTTCTGTTCTATTTGAGGTTATGCTAACTTACTACACTTTATAATTTCTTAATAAATTTCTATGTTACCCATTATGGAGAATGTTGGTTAGCCCGTAATTGGCTAGTGTGTAAGCCTGTTGCAGCATGTATATTTAATGTTAAAGTATATTGTATGCACGAGCTGTGGGCAGACCTAAATAAATAAATAAATAAACTCACAAAATGTTGACAGTAAGAAAGTTGAATCTAAGATATTGACTTTCAGTTTTGTTTGCGAAGTCAAATATTGTTTTATACCTATATTTGGTAGTGGAAGTTGTTCAGTTTCATTGGTAGAATGCACATTTAAATGTGTACACTATTTTTTATTTCATTCTGTAGATATACAAATATATGTACTGACTGCCTCGTTGGTCTAGCGGTCGCCAGCGCGGCTGCTGAGCGTGAGGTCCTGGGTTTTCTCAGTAGCAGCCCGGAGTCAGGAAGTTGGTGGTGTGACACCCCCGTTCTTCGGAGATCACGTAAAGCCGTCGGTCCTGCGCCTGATCTATCTCCGGTCGTGTCGGATTGCCGTCCCATCGGAATATGAGAGTGAAGAAAGTGGGAATGCACCTATGTTTGTGCATACCCTTGTGCACTATTATATCTCCTGCGTACTTGGCTAATCTCCGTGGAGATAGGCTGCTGTGACCGGAATACGGTCGGGAGGATTATATGTATAACGTGTTAACTAGTAGGTACATAGTATTTTGTTCTAGATGATATTGTATCTAGGTGTATACGTGTATAAGTTACACCAACGATACAGGAAATCCTGCTCCAAGGAACCATTTTTGTTTTAATACAGTTTATAATATCTCGATTGGTTTTAATGGCTCCTACAGAAACGTAATTCCATAAATCTAATTCTTCTTCTTCGTGCGGTTAATGAACCACCTACTGTCAGAGTTCAAACCACCCCTAGGCATCTGACATGGCTTTACACACATCGAGAACATCTCTCAGGTGTGCTGGTTTCCTCACGATGTTTTCCTTCACTGTTTTAAGTAAGTCATACCACTGGGCTATCCCTGCTCAAAAATAAATCTAATTGATTCTTGGAATCACCGCCTACCCTTCACTTTAATATATTTCCCAGCTCAACTAAAATTGGTAAATTATAAAGTTTCCTAACAATAACAAATCACCTTGTAAACATATAGTAGATCGAGTGTTTCGTCGACAGCAAATTAACAAAACGACTACTGAACTATTATTAAATAGGGGGAACCTTTGCCGGGTATACTTACCTTTAATTTACAAGTATTCACTTATAAATAATTGATACTTACACATTAATAAATAGTCAGGGTCGTGACTTTTACAGTATTTAGTATCGACTTATCAAAAGTAATTTTGATAAGCAGATTATAAATACTCTAAGAACTTGACTCTAGATGTTTAACCTCTTTTTATTGTAATGATGTTTTTTTTTTGTGGTATAGGGAGCAACCGAACAGACGGCTCGCCTGATGGTAAGCGATTACCGTCGCCTATGGATCGCAACCCCAAAGGAGTTGCAAGTGCGTTGCCGGCCTTTAAAGGGTTTGGGCCTCCGGTACCCTCACTCACTCTCCGAAACACAACGCAAGCGTTTTTCACGCCGGTTTTATGTGAGGCCGTGGTATCACTCCGGTCGAGCCGGCTCATTCGTGCCGAAGCATGGCTCTCCCCCGGGACAAATTACAAGTAATGTTCCCATAGTGAAGATATATTGATAAATAATGTTTTATCGATAAACTGAATTTTTCACTCATATTCGAAGAATATCATTTTTTAACAGTGCGGTGTTATCAACTAAATTTATTCAAGATATGTCTTTGGAAAAGCATTAACGCATGCTTAGCGAACTCTAAAGTTACAATATTAAATGGAAAAAGAATACGGTCGCGAACAGGATTCGAACCTGCGCCTCCCGGATAGATACTCCAGGCGCTCTGACCACTAAGCCATCTCGACCTCTGCCCACCACCGCGAATTCTTCTTCCATATTTTAACACGTCTTATGGCGACGTCATTCGCGGTGGTGAGCAGAGGTCGAGATGGCTTAGTGGTCAGAGCGCCTGGAGTATCTATTCGGGAGGCGCAGGTTCGAATCCCGTTCGCGACCGTATTCTTTTTCCATTTAATATTGTAACTTTAATATTGTAACTTTAACAAAATGTATGTTTATTGTTTTTATTTTGTTTCATCTTTTCTTTAATTATTAATTTTAACATAACAGGATTACGCCTGTATTCCCCAAAGGGCAGAGGTGTACACAGTCGTAAACCCACATTTCACCAACGCTGTTATTAAGTTCTATAGATGGTGAGCCTATTGCCATCTACCTAATTACTCTAATTTTCTAACAAAATAAAATCAGTAATACTTTTCCCAACCCGGGAATTGTACCCGAGATCTCATGCTCAGCACTCGCGCTTGGGACCACTAGACCAACGAGGCATTCTAAAGTTTAGATTTATATTATTTATTGTGTAGATATTGCATATATACCTATTTGTTATTCTTGTGTGATTTTATGATGTAGGCGTTAATTGGAGCGCAGTCATAAAAACTCTTTCTTTCTTTCTTATTTTATCTTTATCGTAAATCACTTCATATTATTTTCCTCTAAACAAGTAACAATTGAGATGCTTGTTACTCCAAACTACTACGTACATAGTGTTGATGAATGATTATAGTGTCAAAGTTTGTATACCAAAATACATGGAGTAAATTTTAATATGATATCTCCGCAAGTTGAACCGCGGGCAAAGGCCATTAGGCGGGTATTTAATACCTACTTTATTTTGTATATATAATATGTATGTATGTTCTATCGTCAATATAATGTTACTGAAATGGGAACAAACCACTAGATTCTCTTTAAATCCGAACGTGTTTAATCTACCATGGGAAAGTTCAATATTTGATTTGATATGAATTTTAAGCGTTTTTACATGACGATGTGTTTCAGTATCGGATGTGGTATCCACGATCTTGTAGTTGAGTATTTTTTTGTTTTCCTATATATCATAGTGCACCAAGGTAAATTATTATTCAGAATTGTGACTAATTTAGTACGCAACATTATACCTAGAGACGGCACAAAAAAGTAATTACTAGTTTCTGATAGGAATGAATCATAAACATCAAGTTTCTGAAAAATTTCAGTTTGTGTTCATAACTGAACAACGTAGTGTCATAGTTTTAACCACCAGTAAGCCTTTGACACGGCTTTCAACACCATCCACTCCACACATCTCCATCGAGAACATCTCTTAGATGTATGTTGGGTTTACAACCAGATACAAAGGCCGGTAACATAACCACAGCGCAACGAACATAAGTGACTAACAAGGGGAAAACAAAAACCCTCTCCCAGTACAGGCACCAACTCTAAAATTAACAGATTATTAAAGTTACAATATTAAATGGAAAAATAATACGGTCGCGAACAGGATTCGAACCTGCGCCTCCCGGATAAATACTCCAGGCGCTCTGACCACTAAGCCATCTCGACCTCTGCTCACCACCACGAATTCTTCTTCCATATTTTAACACGTCTTATGGCGACGTCATTGCAACCAATTCAGTACCTACACAGGTGACCGAACCGACACGACCAACTTTGCAGCTAATACAATGTCGTAAAGAATGCAATTACCTTAATAATTCAAGATAAATACGGTCGCAAACAGGTTCGCGACCGTATTCTTTTTCCATTTAATATTGTAACTTTAGAGTTCGCTAAGCATGCGTTAATGCTTTTCAAAGATTTATCTTGAATTAACAGATTATTATTAATATTGTTCTCTTAACATTATTTTATTATACGCCAATTTTTATATTATTTTGAACTTTTTAGTGTAGTAGATTATTGAAGGCGGGTTTAAATTTTTCTTAAAATTCATTTATTAATTATGTTATTTTTTACTTAAAATTCATAATACGCACATGATTACGAATAGTTGGTGGTGCGAATCTTGCGTTTGAACGCACGACATGAAAGTCTTACGTACGTTTGGATTTGCTAGTCTCATATATAGTTACAAGACTAGCAAGTCTTATATACACTGGCCTGCAAACTAAGTACCACACTTTTAAAATTGGAATAACTTTTTAAATACAAAAAATATACTTTCGAAATAAAAAGGACTCGAAAAAGAGATTAATTTCGTATATAAAAACTTCATAGTCGAGAACCTTGTTTTAAGAAATTGCTGACTAGAGAGTATTATATGTGGCCTATTTTCATCCACCGGGCACAATTCTAAATTCCGGGCTGCAACAGAAAATTTCCTTTCAGAAAACCCTAATAACATTTCTTTCAACATGGAAATCGAAATTAAAACTTTGCTGAGTAGCTGCGCTTGCGACCAATCTGTCTCTGGTTTTAAGATAAAGCATATCTACTACATACACATCAACTCTTCTTATCCTTTAGAAATTAAAGGCATTAGAACTATGTACGCATATAGATATAACAAAATATTTCTTGTATTTAATATATTATGTACGTCTTTGTTCCGAAACACAAAGAACAGTCGAGGTCGATCGTTATTAAATAAATAAAAGAGAACCAATAACGTTTTATGAGTCGTGTTTCTTATAAACGAGACTGGTGGTAGCTTCTAACATACCGAAACACACCAATAGAGATAAATAAACAAGAAATAAAATTGAGCAAACATTTGGTGCAACACTGCATAGCCTAGCTTGCTGTTAGTTTATTCAATAAAAAAGAAAATATTTCATGTTTTTTTAGTTTTCATTGAGCCAGCACTCGATAAAATTGCGACTGAACGTTTAGAAAACGGAAAAAACAAACCTTATTTATCTACAACTGGAAAACCAATTCCAGAAACGCCCGAATCTAAACAGTTAAAGAGTATTAAAACAGTAATCACCGGATATTTTCTTAACAGTACCTTCTAAATGGGACATGCTACCCTCTTGGGCGGCTGTGAAAGAGCCCCGTTAGAGATTCCATTTGAAAAGAACAAACAGATGAGTAACCTCGTTCATCAACCCGCGAGAGCCCCAGCGCTTAAGCGCGCCCTGTATAATGGCCAGTCTCATCGTAGACCGGCCGCTAGCGCACGCCTGCTACGCGCCCCGCTACGAACGCTACGCGCTACGAAAATACGCAATGAATAAATACGCTAGGAACAGTGCAGTGCATAATAAAAAATAATAGTAAATTAATATAAATGTGTATCATATAATATAAATGTATATAAAGTGTTAGTTGAGTTGTATTGTTATAGAAATTATAATCGAGTATAGTTTGTAAAAATGTTAAACTTAAGGATCGCGATTAGAATATTTATATTTCTATTAATAACACAAGGTAAGTTTTTTTATGATATCTTCTTTAAATTTATTTTCATTGGTTTAAGGCTAAAATACTTCATTACACTACAGTGCGGTGAATTTTGGTTAGACAATAAGTGATTTTGAAATTTATTTTATTTTATTTCAGCAAAGGGAGATTAATAAATAAATTTATTTCATAGAATAATTCTGGTCTTTTCAACGTGTTACTATGACTATTCGGAAAATATAATTGATAACTAGTAGGCTTATAAAAATCCGAAGATACGTGTTTTAGCGTAAAATTATATTTATTTCTTTTTCTAACAAAAATAAAAAAAAAACATTGCGGTTTTTACTAATCTCTATTTTCGCGTGTCTAGAAAACTAACATTTTATAAATCTATTTTTATTTTTAAATAATCATCACATTTATATGTTTCGATTAATTCCAGCGAAAATACTATAATAAAATCATCATTTAAATAATTATTTTTACTAACGAAACAGTTATTATTTACGGTGTAAGTAAAGATTCTCTTTTATGAAAATATAGGTACAAATCCAAATAACTAGACTAAAAAAATAAGGACCGCAAGCAAAAAAAAAAACACCTGAAAAATAAACGAGATATTTATTTAATAAACCAAATTTTAATTCTTCACTAATAACTTAATTGTTTTCTGCTTACATTGAGTTAAAGGTTGTTTGTACAAGAATTTAAGGGTCTTGTGAAAGTAATATTTCGTAGTGGTTCTGCCAAGATTTTCAGAAAATATATTACAGAATTTGAAGGCTACCAGCGGGCAATTAGTAAGGATTTGTTGTCTTGATCGTCAGGCCTGTGTAGGATTGTGTAAACTTCGATGGTTTGAGCAATATATATTTCGAATAGCTGTCGTATTTTATAAATAGGGTGAGGATCTCTGAATAGTGCTCATACGTCATCATTAGTTTTGGGACGCGGGTGGGATCTAGTCGGTATTTTGGTTAATACCTGGTCTATGAAATGATTAATGATTATTTTGCATATGGTGTAATTCGTGTATATTCTTGTGTGATATTTATTTCGTAGGATGTGATAGTTCATTATGGATAGTTTAAAAAATATAAAGCCCTTAAAGTACACGTGGATTGAAAGAAAAAAAATCAAAAAAATAAGTCAAGATATGTCTTTGAAAAAGCATTAACGCATGCTTAGCGATTTAGAGATTTAGAGTTTCTTTTTCCATTTAATATTGTAACTTCAAAAAAATAAGAATAGAAATTAAAGAAATTTTAATTTTGCATCATAACAAGTTAATTATTATTATTCAAGGAAACATTGAAAAATAATAGACACGAACGGGGCTTGAACCCGCGACATTGCGTGTCATCACTCTACCAACTGAGCTACCGTGTCGTTATCCAAATCTATTGAATTCCAAGCTTCTTTGTATTCGTCTTATGAAGAGGCCTGGCGATATAAATTACAAATAATATTTATTTATCAATCACATTCACAGGTCTACTGAACTCATAACAAGTAGATTTAAAAATGAAAAATCTTACACACGAAACAAAAATATATTTACAGCATAAGCTGCGCCATCGAATTGTGGCAGGGTTGGTTTATGTCCGATTAAAAGTGGAAACATGTCCGATTTAAAATAAAGCCAAGGGCAACCACGGCGTATGGAAACCTGCAAAACAATAATACTAGGGGGGCCGTCCATTAATCACGTGAAACTCGAAAGGGGGGGAGGGGGTATGGCAAAAATCACGAAATATCACAAGGGGGGTGGGGGGTGTTTTAAGATATCACGTGTATTTATTTTCTGTATCTAAAGATAATATTTAAAAGATTCTTTGTACGTACAAAAAAAATACACGTGATTTTGGGCGGGGCTGGGGGGTTAGTCTACACCTCACCAAGGGTGGGTTAAAAATGCTTAAAAATAATAACGTGAGTAATGGTTGCCCCCCTTGTTATAAATTTATACTGGAATGGTACTCTTAGTACCAATCTAGGGGTTGAGGGATATTTTCGAATCCCGAAATATAACTTGCAATTTCGCTTAGCATGTTAATTTGCTTTGAAATAAATGTATCAGTCATCACAATGTTCTTGTATTTCATCAGATGAAACCAGTTAGCTCTCTTTACGTAGATTTTAAATAAAAGACTCAGGAGGATATATGTCTAAATGCTAGCCAGTGTCAACGTCAAGCTATTTAACAAGCGTAGCATCCTGCATGTATTCTTCAAAGGGGCAGGTAGAGATGTAATGTTGTACAAAATGTCAAGGAAGCCGTTATAATATTAAACTCTCAACAGGTACTCAGAATGTCCTAATATAAAAACCCAACAATACTGCTCAACCTGGAAATTGAACCCAGGGCCTCACGTTTAGCAGTTGAGCTTGCGTCAACTAGACCTACAAAACAAAAATTTGGATACGGTCACTTATGCTTGTTATTGCGAACGTGTATAGTGTCTATAGAACGTGACACAATGACTTCCAAAATGTAAATAAATGTACCGTCCATTGCTCCCTATAAGGCACATATTAGCAATTCATTAATGTATTAAACCATCAATATACGTTAAAGTATGGCAAACTTTTGCCATTGTCTGCAGACGCCAGTGAATGTGTTTTGAACATGTGCCAGGTCAGAGATTGTTCCCTTAGCAAGATGGTAGGATGTTTGTCTCGTAAATCATTGACCATTGAACGGGGAGGATAGTTAGTCTGATAAACTTTTCGTTATTGTGGACAGAATTACATACTCGTAGTTAGGCTAGTATGAGAAAGTTTTAAAGATCACATGAATGTAATCTTTACCTTTTGACAACCACTTCAAGAAGTCAAAAGCTAGTAGCTCTCGCCGCCGAGCTACGAATTTATCTACAGTATTTTAAGCACACTGAAAATCGACTTATGCCTATTTATTTTTGTACATGGTTGTATTGTGAACAAATAAAAAAAACTATTTTATAATATTTAGTTTTGGTTAAAACAAACTAAAAAATAATTTAAATTCAATTATTTTAAAGCAGGTCGGAGCTGACCAGTCCCGACAGACAGCACCCGTTCACGAGCATGACGCGCACATCAGCCTTACTTAGTTCAACCAGTTTGTAGGGAACTCGACGACCCGATGTACAACGCCACCATCAGTAGGACATTTTAGCGAGCATGACTAATAGTGTTATCATCGTTCACTTGTGACTGTGGCGTGCTGGGCACATGTTGGTTTGTCAACTATTTTTATGTTTGTCACTGTGACGGCAATGCCCAACACTAGGACCGTCTCATATACTAATTTGAAGATGGAAGAGTCGGGGCTGGCCGACCTCGACGAACGTATCAAAATCAAATTGAAGACATTCTCAAAAAGGTTGGTACTAACCTAAAATAACGAGCAGGCATGAAAAAAAACCTGCGAATGATGATGAAGATAAGTAGGTCCAGCTATATTCTCGTAGGCTGCTCTAGTTTCCAGCTCGACCGGAGCCCTAAGCTGTTGCGTCAGTCATTAGCAGACACAATAGATTTTTATTGTTACAACGTACAGATCTGTACGCTACTGAGCCGAAAGGTTAATCAAGTGCTGTGTGATAAGGTGAAATCGTTGAAATAACACTGTCCATTGAACCCGGTTTTCCTTCAAATCATTGCATATTGTGTTCTAAAATCACAGTCTTGCATTCTGGCTAGACATTGAAAGCACAACACGTAGCTAGTCGGCTTCAAACCTCAAATAGTGGAGCGACCCAAAAGGCAGACCAACCGTGTTTCCGGTCAGGGACTTTGCTTCAAAACAAATATATTATGTATGCCACAGTTCAAAGTATTGTATTTTGTTAGTTTGACAGCGCGGTTGGCGCAGTGGTCGAGAGACCGACTACTGCGCTGCGTGTCGCAGGTTCGATTCCTGCACGCATATATGCTTGTGAGATTATATGTCTGTAAACGCACCCACGATACAGGAATCAATTCCTAGTGTGCCATAAAATTAAAAAAAATTAAAAAAATGTTGTTTGAAGAATTCGTTCAAAATTTTAAAATTTTAAGACACACCCATACCCGGAACAATTATCTGTAGATCTTACAAATATTTGCTCCGTGCAGGAATTAAACCTGCGACAACTGCGCCGTCTACACTAGATATAGTTTGGGTTTGTAACGTGATTATTTATAACCAATATAAATTCACTCTTAATTACATTACAATATAATAATTCGCAGAACATTAATTTAATTTACCATTATACGTAAATCTTCTTCCACCAGTGAGTTTTCAGAATTCTATAAAGCTCTCATAATTTCCAACGGTTTAACGACATGAAATTTACCGTGTGACGTCACCTGTATTTTCTAGGAGTTCTAGTTATTTCTTTAGGATAAGGCACGTAGACTACATACCAGTTCAAAAATTTTCTATAATAACTTTCATGATCATTATTCATAATAATGATTGTTCGTTCGTTTTTCAAGGATGCGCGAATAGTTTCGAACTCGAACGGAGCCTTTAATCATGAGCTGAGTCCGCGTCGATGTCGCGAATTAAACAAAAATCTATCCCCAGGCTTCCCTCAATAATGGACATGAGTAATAACGGACAATAACTTAGAACCATTCAAAACGTAATAAATAAAAAAAAGAACGATAGTAAAGTAAAGAAAATTTTAATTAAAGAAAATGGTAGCGGCCTGCCGGTAAAACAAGTATTCTTATATTTCTTTATTTTTCAACGAAGCAGCAAAAATGATAAGTAAAAGTAAAATAAACTGAATTTTTAAGGTGCTGTGGTTTCATAAGCTTGGTCCATAATTTTTAGTTCCGTTGTAAAATATCTAGGTATTCGTGTATGGCAACACATAAAGTTTACTTTGTCTGAGAGCTATGAATCACACATCTCTTTTCACGATAAAAGAAACACGAGGGGAATACTGCCCTGACTGTCTAATCTCACGGCTAAACATAGTAGTCACTTTGTCACCCCTTTTGGACATTTTGTCATTGTTATTTGGACTTCTGTATCTCGTCTAAAAGGAATCTATGTATTTGTAGGTGGCAGATACTTTGAAATCAAAAACAGCAATGTATTTGCGAAATATAAATGCTTTTTCGAATAACATTTCTGATTTTTTTTTCAGCATTAGTAGTTTATGTTGGCATAAATATTGTAAATTTAACAAATGAGTTTAAAAATTAATAAAGATGTAATAAGCGAGTCTTATCATGCTTATTTACCGCACCTGTTGAAGAACTTCGAGGAACACTAAAAACTGTGCTTAACTTTCGAACTTGCTCTTGATAACCGACCGGAGATTAATAGTAATAGTTTCTTTATTACTCTGTTAGCCTAGAAACCAGGGTCGTCGTTAATCATTTTTATTATACATTCACACAAGTTTTACACTCATTTCATATTTCATATAGAAAACTTTGTGATTCTCATGAAGTCACGTCGTAAAGATTATCGTATTCTCATTTTATGGCGAGACCTTAATTATGTTATATATTGCCCAATTTTTCCACATCATGGTGTAGAAGACTATGCAAAATGGTTGAATCTTTAATAAGGATAATTGCTCCGTTTTCCTGGGGATTGCGGTATAAAGTATTTTATTATGCGGGAATTCTTTAAGAGTGTGGTACGGTAGTTTGAAATAGTCTTTTGCGCTTCTCTGGTGGGTACATTAGTGTCCAAAGAAGTTGTGTTTGTGTTACGTGTGTTTTAGTAGACTAGTCACTGTAGACGCATTATGCAGTTGGGGGCTGTGTTTGTTTTGTAGTCCACATGAATGCGTTAGTCACTCGCAGTGCCCGAATTTAGGTTGTTTAGTATTTATGCACACTGTACTGTTCTGTTCTGTTTCGTGCAGGTATAATTGGAAGCTTACGGTACTGAATTTGTACCTAATTGCCTGAGCACTGAGCATTAAAACGCCAACGCCGTTTAGCCAATTGTGAAAATGTTGTTTGTTATTTCAAAGCCCAATAAATGTTCTTTGTTAAAAATGTTTTGTTACATTAACATGTTTCTATTTAACTAAACCACTTTTGAATAACATCTGTTATTTATGATATTAATGAAAAAACTTCTCAGGTACCTAAAACTATAGTTAGCCAGCTAGCTTATATTGAATTACAAAATTTTCCTATCATAACATAACACAGCATCACGCCTATATTTCCCGAAGGGGTAAGCAGAGGTGTATGCAGTTGTACAACCAAATTTCACCAATGCTGTTATTAAGTCCCATGTAATAAATAGGTGGTGAACCTATTGCATCTACTGGGCACAATTCCAAACTCAGGGCTACTACTGAAAATTTCCTAGCTAAAAAACTCAATAACACTGCACGACCTGGGAATCGCGACACGACGCATGCCACCACTAGATCAATGAGGCAGTTTCCTATTCAATAAAAATATCACCTCACATCGCCTAGCCTACACATGTATTATTATATTATTAAACCGTTACTATTCGTGTTGTTTTTTCTACGATTTTACTTAAAATACAAGCCGTGGGTTTGTGTATACGTAATAATAATAGAAAGGCAATCAACACTTAATATCTGTATTTTGGCAACGTTTTGATATTGGTGTGTGTAAGAGAGGATCTACAGAGTCGAAATATTCAGTGGCATCAATGTACCGAGTCTATATATTCAGTGGCATCAGCGTACCGTGTCTTATATTCAGTGACATCAGCGTACCGTGTCTAAATTATTAACAACGTTGACTTCTGCGCCGCGAGACGTGGTTTTTTTTTTGAGTCCACATGGAACAATTATTTGTATGATCTACAGATAAATGTTCCGGGTCTGGGTATATGTAAAAATGTATTTGTGTATGTGTGTAAACGCAGCCACGCTAAAGGATATCTTCTTTAGCGTGGCTGCATTTACTAATTCATAATAAGTAAGGCAACGTTTAAAAAAAAAACGCAGCCCCACTCTGTTACCTTTGCAACGTATTGGCCTAGTGGACGCTAGAGTTGTAGCTAAAAATAATGTCATGGGTTTGATTTCCGGGCGGTGCTATTAAAAAATTATAAGGATAATTGCTCCGTTTTCCTGGGGATTGCGGTATAAAGTATTTTATTATGCGGGAATTCTTTAAGAGTGTGGTACGGTAGTTTGAAATAGTCTTTTGCGCTTCTCTGGTGGGTACATTAGTGTCCAAAGAAGTTGTGTTTGTGTTACGTGTGTTTTAGTAGACTAGTCACTGTAGACGCATTATGCAGTTGGGGGCTGTGTTTGTTTTGTAGTCCACATGAATGCGTTAGTCACTCGCAGTGCCCGAATTTAGGTTGTTTAGTATTTATGCACACTGTACTGTTCTGTTCTGTTTCGTGCAGGTATAATTGGAAGCTTACGGTACTGAATTTGTACCTAATTGCCTGAGCACTGAGCATTAAAACGCCAACGCCGTTTAGCCAATTGTGAAAATGTTGTTTGTTATTTCAAAGCCCAATAAATGTTCTTTGTTAAAAATGTTTTGTTACATTAACATGTTTCTATTTAACTAAACCACTTTTGAATAACATCTGTTATTTATGATATTAATGAAAAAACTTCTCAGGTACCTAAAACTATAGTTAGCCAGCTAGCTTATATTGAATTACAAAATTTTCCTATCATAACATAACACAGCATCACGCCTATATTTCCCGAAGGGGTAAGCAGAGGTGTATGCAGTTGTACAACCAAATTTCACCAATGCTGTTATTAAGTCCCATGTAATAAATAGGTGGTGAACCTATTGCATCTACTGGGCACAATTCCAAACTCAGGGCTACTACTGAAAATTTCCTAGCTAAAAAACTCAATAACACTGCACGACCTGGGAATCGCGACACGACGCATGCCACCACTAGATCAATGAGGCAGTTTCCTATTCAATAAAAATATCACCTCACATCGCCTAGCCTACACATGTATTATTATATTATTAAACCGTTACTATTCGTGTTGTTTTTTCTACGATTTTACTTAAAATACAAGCCGTGGGTTTGTGTATACGTAATAATAATAGAAAGGCAATCAACACTTAATATCTGTATTTTGGCAACGTTTTGATATTGGTGTGTGTAAGAGAGGATCTACAGAGTCGAAATATTCAGTGGCATCAATGTACCGAGTCTATATATTCAGTGGCATCAGCGTACCGTGTCTTATATTCAGTGACATCAGCGTACCGTGTCTAAATTATTAACAACGTTGACTTCTGCGCCGCGAGACGTGGTTTTTTTTTTGAGTCCACATGGAACAATTATTTGTATGATCTACAGATAAATGTTCCGGGTCTGGGTATATGTAAAAATGTATTTGTGTATGTGTGTAAACGCAGCCACGCTAAAGGATATCTTCTTTAGCGTGGCTGCATTTACTAATTCATAATAAGTAAGGCAACGTTTAAAAAAAAAACGCAGCCCCACTCTGTTACCTTTGCAACGTATTGGCCTAGTGGACGCTAGAGTTGTAGCTAAAAATAATGTCATGGGTTTGATTTCCGGGCGGTGCTATTAAAAAATTATGTGAGGAAATTTACAGTATACCTAAAAATTTGAAATTATTCCCAGTAAATGGTAATAGGCTCACCAGCTATTACATGGATCTTTATAATTTTATAGGCGAAATGTTTGTTTACACCTCTGCTGAATAATAAGAGATACATGCTTGATGTTCTGTTATAAAATAAGTCAATTTTTATGTTTACGACTAACTTTACAAACTGTTGCAATACACGTACATTTAAGTTTTCTAGTCTGTACAAAGTTTCTTTGGCTACTAACATGCAGTCAGCATTTTGCATATTGTATTCTGCGCAACAACTGTATAATAAAAGTCGTTGAAATATATTGTGCATATAAAAATAGAGTAGAAGCTGTGACGGTTATGTATGCCACGAGATTATTTTTCTAGAAGTTGGCACGTTATTTTTTGTTCTTATTTTGAGACTTTCGTTTTCAAAATATCGTTGTACCTCCTGGGGTTTCAGGGGAGGTTTATTTAGGTACTATTTATCCTGATAAACACTGGATTACTGCCTCATTAGGCTAGTGGTTCCAAGTGAGGCTGCTGAACATGAGGTCCCGTGTTCTAATCGCGAGTCGAGCAAAGGGTTATCGGATTTTTCTGTTGAAAAATTCTCAGCGGAAATCTTGGAGCTTGAAATTGTGTACGGTTGCTAGTAATAGGCTTAACTGGACTCAATAACGTCATATGTGAAATGTGGGTATAATCTGTCTCTCCATTCGAGGAAAACAAGCGTGATGCTACTAATTAACGTAGATGTAGCGATCTCACGTTACATACATTTCTAAAGTTACATACATTTTTTGTCGGAAAAAAATACGATGCTGGTTAAACATTGCCTATTGCCCATTTATCCTAGACCCCCTGGATTATTTATCCGAAAGGTGCAGGTTCTAATCCTGCTCACGACCGTCTATTTCTTCCCACCAAAAGAATTATAACCCTTTGTTAATACATGTAAAAATATTTCGGGACTTATAATGAGTAAACATAAAATTCACACTAGCACGATAGGAAATTAACCATTTCTATTTCAAGTAGTCTAGTGCTTAAAAGTAACTAATAGTAATTCTATTCTATTTCATTAAAACCGATGTATCATTCAATTTTGAATCTTATGTCAGAGTAAATAAAAGCTTCACATCTTTTAACTATTCCTAATATTCTACAGCTATTATAAGAAAACAACTTTTAACGGGATTAATCGCGTGTATTATTGGTTTTTTGTTTTTCCTGACGTTTCGAACACTTTGCAGCGTTCGTGGTCGCAGGAGGACTAAGGTGTCAGGTGTCTCAACAGTTTATTTAAAATTATTTCAGTCTACCGTACATATAATTGATAAATTCATAAAATTATTTTTGTCTCTGATACATGTTTAAAACTAAATCGCGACGGTATTTCCTAACCCTGAGAAGAAATACCGAAACAAATTCAGGGGTCACAGTCTTTTTAAATTTACAGATACAATTTTACAATTTTATTGAATTATAAACTAAAAGGTGTTCCGATGCACGCAGTAATCGCTCACAGTATCTTGATTTTTCTTGTGACTTGACTTTGTTTGGGACTTGATTATTTTCAGTACAGGGTTCCAAACAGGTGGTAATTGCCAACCATCTTCTCTATTGAAATTTGGGTGTTCTTTAATTTCAATAGCCTCGCGGAGCATTCTCCTCCTTCTTCCTTCCTCGAGAGGTCGAGATGGCTTAGTGGTCAGAGCGCCTGGAGTATCTATCCGGGAGGCGCAGGTTCGAATCCTGTTCGCGACCGTATTCTTTTTCCATTTAATATTGTAACTTTAGGATAAACATAATCCCGCGTATTCCACAAACAAACCCGTAAACGCCAACTAATAAATACGCAAGTGTTTGTTAGCACTCAATTGTGGCTCAGTGGAACAATATGCCGTAATGAAATTACGCATGAGAGAATATTAGGTCGGGGAGACGAATGTAGGCAACATTCATCCCGAAACAAAAATGTACAATAAGCAAACTCAGCAGATGAACACTTCATGATTTTTAAAATTACAAACATAATTTAGTTTAATTTATTAACGTACATAAATACTGTTTCCCATTAGGGTAGGCAGACATTCTCGCATCAACGCTCGCCGCACACGGACGTGTTACTCCGCGTAATTCGCTCGTGTTGTGTCAGTGATCGTTGTCGCTACGCTCTGCCGTAGCATTCTCCGTAGCTGCTCGCTAGCTACGCCACTACAATTCAAAAGTTGCCTCTTTCGAGGCGGCGGCTGATATCTGTCTTTTTCAAAGTACAGTCAAAACGTGTGTTGTGTAAATTCCCCTTCTGGGAAAATCCACAGTTTCGTGGTTCTCGGTGGAAACCTCACGGTGTCAACGAAACCGAGAGGGTGTGGACCCGATACACCCAGCTGAAGCCCCTTCAGGGTTAAGCTACAAATCGGACGGGAGCTAGAACAACCGGCCTTGGGGGATCTCCTAGTCGACTCTAGCTCTGGTTTCCCTTACAGCAACACACCTAGTGTCGGTCGGGTGTGTCTACACCCTTCGCACTAGACTGGTTCAGGGCCCCGTACGCACATTAAGACTGGCGACGGGTAAAAAGCAAGCTTAGGGCTCACCATTAGGTCACTCACCTCCCTGCCTATACCCGGCGGGGAGGGTTACGCATCCCCGGGCTATCCTCCCGGGGAGTTAGGCCTGTTAGGCGAAAATTTAGAGTTATAGTGATATAGTTAAATTAATTTCTTTTTAATATGGACGCGCTTCTCGCGTTCGTTAAAATCATAGTCAGGGACCCCGACATTCAACGTCGGTACGGTACCCAAATAGCCGACCTGCAGCATGTCAACCCCGCAATAATTTGCGCAGATAGCCCTCTCTCTCCGCCGCCCGCTAAAATAGGTATACCATGCCTCGCATCCTTGCCCATCATCGACCCTCTCGTAGAGGCTCCCTCTACTTCGGCCATCGCGCCTCCTACGACCGCCGTCACTGTCTCGGAAGACATGGACGTGTGCGTCAACCCCTCTCCCTGTCTCTCGGATGCCACTGCCTCCGACTCCGAGACTAGCTCGTCCTCTCCCTCCTCCTCCTCCTCCGAAGACGACTACATCCAGGTCGGCAAAGGAGGCAAGAGGAAGAAGGGGAAAACTTCCGCCCCGGCCAGCAAGGCCAAAAAACCTGTAGCGCCCCCCGCCCCCTCCCCCGCCCCCTCCCCCGCCCCCTCCCCCGCCCCCGCGACTACCGCCACCCCCGCCCCCCCCTCCCCCGCGACTATCGCACCCCTCTCCCCCGCCCCCTCTCAGACCAACCCCCCCCTCAGCCCCTCCGGCGCCACTTCGAGCTCTAAGAAGCTTAAATCCCCTCCCCCGCTCTACATTCATGACAAGTCCAAATGGACTGCCATCTCAAAGATGTGTGTTGATCGCAGGATCAACTACACTAGTGCCTGTGCTACTCAGCAAGGCATTAAAGTCAAAGTCCCCTCCACAACCGATTATAGGGAACTCACCAAGGCCCTTAAGGCCAGGGACGTGTCGTTTCACACGTACTCTCTCCCCGAGGAGAAATCTACCAGGGTCGTCATAAGACGCATCCCGAAAGAAATCCCAACAGAGGACATCCTCGGCGACCTTCAGTCGCAGAGAGTCCCAGTATCCCAGGTGCACCGGATGCACCGACCCAGAGGTGGGGCCGCCTACGACATGGTGCTAGTCGTATGCGATCCTACCGAAGGACACCACCCTATCTTCCAGGTCAAAGCGATCTGTAGCCTTTCCGGCATCATTATAGAGAAGCCTTATAAAACAGGCGTAATAGGGCAATGTCACCGTTGCCAATTATACGGTCACGCTCAGACCAACTGTTTCGCCACACCTAGATGCGTCAAGTGTCTAGGTGACCACGGCACCGTAGACTGTCCCCGACCCAAAGATCGCGCACTCTGCACCGACCCTCCCAGTTGTGTGCTCTGCGGCGAAGCCGGTCACCCCGCAAACTATCGCGGCTGCCCTAAGGCACCGAAATCAACCTCGCCCAAGCTCGTGAAGCGGGCCAACGCCCGTCAACAAAGGGAAAGCCCTTCGGTGGCGATCCCCTCTTCTCAACTCCCCGCCCGCCTCAGCCCTCAGAGACCCAGTCCGTGGGCTCCCCTCAACAACCTCCAACAACAACGAGCTTTCCCAGCTCTCAAAACCACCTCTACGCCCACGATCGCAGCCCTAATGGCCTCGCCCATAGCTGCGCCCCCCTCTCTATCGCCTCCGACTAACGCGTCCGTACCGGCTAACGCCGCCGCCTCTCTACCGGTCGTAAACGACGACCTCGCGTTTGACCCCGCGGTCGTCATCCTCAGCACATTCAGCGTATTCTCTTCGGATAACGCTCACGCTATGGCCAGGGACATCATCGCCTGCAAAGGCGACCCTATGAAGCTACTCATGGTGTACAACACCTTTCCCAAGATTACGCAAGCCCTGCGCAATCTAGCTCACAACAAATAAAATATAAAATCTTTAATGGATAATAGGAACCTATGTAGAACCAAACCGCGCTCCCTAAAAATAGGTTTCTTCAACACTAACGGCATCACCAAACAACGCGACGAAATAACCACGTTCCTCCGCGACCACCAATTAGACGTTCTCCTCGTACAGGAAACGTTCTTAAAACCTCACCGTCGGGACCCGAATATCGCCAACTACCGTATAGTTAGGAACGATAGAACTAGATGTCACATGGGCGGCACCCTTATTTATTACCGCAAAACGCTCCACTGCATCCCGTTAGACCCACCTCCTCTCTCACTTTTCGAGGTATCGATCTGTCGGCTAGCCATGACCGGTCACCAACCCATCACTATCGTCTCTTCCTACATCCCTCCCGCCGCCACCGATGTGGGGGAAAAACGCGAAATCCTATCCCACGACCTTACTGCCCTCCTCGGCTTGAGTGACTCCGTTATCATAGCGGGCGATCTCAATGCCAAACATCCCGCTTGGAACAGTAATACGACGACCGCGAGAGGCAGGCAACTGTTCGGCCTGTGTGCCACTCTCAACTTCGACATTATTGCTCCGATGCATCCCACCCACTATCCGCACAACACCGCGCACCTTCCCGATATTCTCGATGTGGCGCTTCTAAAGAACGTAAACCTTCGTTTACAGTCTATAGAGACGCTACACGAGCTCAACTCCGACCATCGTCCCGTGATCATGGCACTGGCACCTCGCTCGGGGCCCTCTGATCCCTCCCGACCCCCTCCCACCCAAACGATCACGGACTGGAAGAAAGTAAGCGAAAGCCTACAATCGACCAGCTCCCCTCAGTTAGACTCTATTCCCGACGTCATCGCCTCGGTCACTGACACTACGAATGCGATCGATTCGTTCACCGGTCACGTACAATCCGTTTTGAACAGTTGTTCACGGGAAGTTCCATTGATGGACAACCATCACTGGAAACTACCGGCGGACGTACGCGAATTGGTAACGGAAAAGAACGCATCCGTACGTGCCTACAGCGCGTTTCCCTGTGACGCGAACAAAGCTCACATGCGCTATTTGCAGCGTGCTGTAAAGAAACGCATCGATGAGCAGCGTAACGCGCACTGGGATAAGACGCTGAGCGACTTAGAGCCCACTCACCAAGCATTCTGGCAGCTTCAAAGGAGACTCCAATCCGATGGAGTGGCCACCATGCCCCCTCTCATCCGCCCCGATAAGAGCATAGCCTTCGACGACATCGAAAAGGCCGAGTGCCTGGCCGACAGTCTAGAAGCGCAATGCACTCCTAGCACCCAACCGGTCGACCGAGCGCACCTCCTCAAGGTAGACGCAGAAGTAGAACGCAGAGCCTCACTCCCGCCGTTCGAAGACCCCGACGACCCCCTGCCCCCCGTCACTCCCGACGAGGTGCAAGAGGTCATTAAAAATCTCAAACCCCGCAAAGCCCCCGGCATAGACGGCATCACTAACAAAGTAATAAAACTTCTCCCCGCCCCTTTCATTATACTCATGACCGCCATCTTCAATGGCGCCATGAGTCACAACGTCTTCCCTCAATCGTGGAAAGAAGCCACCGTCATAGGTATCCCTAAGCCGGGAAAACCCGCGAACGAACCCACCAGCTACCGACCGATCAGCCTCCTCAACGTACTCTGTAAAATCTACGAGAAGCTTATTTATAAGCGACTCAAGGACTTTGCCGATGCGAAGAGCCTCATCCCCAACGAACAGTTCGGTTTTCGTACCCAACACTCGTGCGTACAACAGGTCCACCGCATCGTCGAGCACATAAGCGCCGGTTTTCAGCGCGGCACGATGACAGGCGCGCTCTTTTTCGACATAGCGAAGGCTTTCGACAAAGTCTGGCACAACGGCTTATTATACAAGCTGTACCAACTCGGCGTGCCCGACCGTCTCGTGCTCATCCTACGGGACTTTCTCTCGAATCGCACTTTCCGCTATCGCATAGAGGGCGCACTATCCGCCCCCCACTCTATCCGCGCCGGTGTCCCCCAGGGCTCCGTGCTCTCGCCCCTCCTGTTCACGCTCTTCACTAGCGACATCCCCAAAAATAGACAGGCAAAGTTAGCTCTCTTCGCAGACGACACTGCCATTTTCTACTCCGGTATCGTGCGCGACCGCATAGCTAGCACTCTCCAAACTTCCGCCAACGTACTAGGCGCTTGGTTCAGGAAATGGAGAATAGAAGTGAACCCCGATAAGAGTCAAGCCGTACTCTTCGCGAAAAAGCGTAGGATCAGACCCCCCGACCCCAAACCGATAACCATGTTCGGCAAGCCGATCCCTTGGGAGAAGCAAGCCAAGTACTTAGGAGTCATCCTAGATAGACACTTGACCTTCGGTGAGCACATAAGGACGGTGCGCTCGCGCGCCGCCTTCGCTCTGGGTAGGCTTCACTTCATCATGAACGCACGCAGCAGATTGTCCCTTAAGTGCAAACTGCGCATTTACACCACGTGCATACGCCCCATCATGACCTACGCCTGCGTAGTGTTCCCACACGCGAAATCGTACCGCCTCCATAAGATGCAGACCCTCCAAAACCGTGCCTTACGTAAGGTCACGGGAGCCCCCCTCTACGTTAGAAACGAAAACCTCCATCTCGACCTCAAGATTCCCACTATCCAACAGTTTATAAAACGCATTTGCAAGCGTTATTTCGAGTCTGCTGAAAAGCACCCCAACCCTCTTATCGCGGCTGCCGCCCGATACACCCCCTCTCAGATAAGTAGAATTCGCCGTCCTAGGCATTCACTATTGTACCCCGATGACGCTATAACCCTGCTCCAAGAGAGCCGTAGGGCCACCAGCACAGTACACAAGCACAGACCGCCGTCATTTAGGCCTCGCCGCCGAGGCCCGTCGCGACGTCCCCGTAATGCACCTAATGCATCACCTCCCCGACCCTTGCTCGTGCCAGCCCGCGTAGCCGCTGAGCCTGTAGCTTTAAATTCCCATTATAATAATAATTCTTGTTCGATCCAGCCAGTCCCTTGCTGTCCTCCCTCAAGCGACGCCCTAAGCCGAGGCTCGTACCCCGCAGGGGGTGCCCTTAGCGTGGTCGCTTTAGATTTAGTTTAATTCGTAAGCCCCTGGCTGGAGGCCTTAATAATAGTTTATTATTAGGGCATCCACAGGAAAGCCCGGTTAAGCAGCCGACAACCTCCTAGGTTGACCTGCGAGATGCCACTACAAAAAAAAAAAAAAAAAAAAAAGGGTAGGCAGAGACTACAAAACGCCACTTGCTATTCTAAACGATCATTACAGACTATTTTTGATTTGATGCGTTCATACATCTGGTTCATACATCGCGTTGCGATTACTACGCACTTGTCCTTTTTAAGTAAATTAAATAGTAAATAAATGAACCTGCCTGTCATATTTAGTGGTGGCAAGGGCGGCCACTGAGCTGTGATGTGGTCCAGTGCTCGATTACGGGGTTGGGCAATGTGTATTTGTTATTTTTTCTCCAGCCTATTATAACTTGTCACGATAAAAGTGTAATCGGAGAGTTTTCACAAAGTGTTCACAAAATAGTTTTTTTTTTTATAAATCATCCATTTTTAAGAGAATTTTACTCACTGTACTTAGTGTACGAATAGCTCGTCTAAGATTCGTACCTACAATTTTGCGTGTAGACGTTCCTTCACAAAGACTAGGTCACCCACGCTCCACTTGTGGGTGTTGTCATAAGAATAACAAATAATACCAAAATGGAAATGAACTCTTACGCCAGCCACATTCAAGTTCTCAATAATAACCTACCATCTCGCGTAAGTATAGTGAAATTTTCAGTCATGCATGGCGTCATAATGACTGCGTAGGAACTTAAACTGCTTTTATTAAACACAAATGGTTTTATTTCTGTACATAGATCTTAAACAGACACTTTTGCAAGTCAGTTTTTATAATGGTGCTCGCATTTTATTACCTATCTCTGACAAGAAAGGCCAAAACAAACTCAGAAGTCAAGGTCTCTTTTCAAGTCCAGATATGGTACATAATAATGTGAGTGTAACAATACTGCATATTATGGAACGGCCTTCTGAGGGAAGAGCCACTACAGCTTTGAGGTAACCGGTCTTATCTGACGGTACGTACGCATTAGTCAAGTAGCTCAAGCATAACTAAGGAAACCTAACTCGGAATTATCAAAAGATGAAAAGAGACTTTGCTTTCCCATATCAGGCCTCAGTGAGAGAGATAAAGCTCAGAAACGCTACAGCAGACTGGAGAAGTATTTCCATCTTGCAGACAATCGTAGCCAAGTAAGCCACTGATCTTTAGTAGTCCTGTGTTTCTAATATTCAATAAACAAGGTCAAAAGTGGTTATTGAGGGAGTTTTATGGTGAGAATACCGTGTTTCTTACATTTAAGGTAACAAAGGTTGATGGTAAGCGGCTAACGAAGCCTATGGATGCTTGCAACATTACGGATATCTCATACGCGTTGCCAACACTGTAAGAGGATTCGCTGTGCCCATTTAAGGAGCAAAATAGCGGTCCTCATACTATTAACATGATTCCTCATAGTGTTGTTACTCATTTTTGGTAACACTATATCACACGGTGTTATTTGCCTACGATTTTGATGATGACGGTACAAGACGGGCGGCTATAATTTCTTCCTGGACGGCCTGCTCCAGTTCCTCTCACCTCTACTTTTCTTAAGTTTTCATCTCAAAATAAAGTTCCATGGATCCCTACGGAACTATACTATGTTACTACCTAAGTCCATACAAGCAAAGTCGCGTGTAAGTGCTACTAAATGTTATGGTAGAGAATAATGACGTTCAGCACTATAAGCCAAGTTTTGCAGTTACCAAAGTTAGGCAGAACGTGTCCCATCAACGTATGGGGGAATGGATTGTTATGGCAGGTAATGGTCCGCGTACGACGGTGAAGCTACCGTAATATATCAATTTGTTTTATCTATATATTTGGTAAGTGAATAATATTGTCGCTGAATCTTCGATAAGTCGTAAGCAATGAAATACTGCGGTTGGCTCTGTTATTTTTTTTAAATAGACTTTGGTAACAACTTCAACTGTGACAATGTTAATGTTAGGTTCTTTATTAAGACCTAGCTATACAATCTTTTTAGAGACCGGATCATACCAACCTGTTTTGCACAACCACCGTCTTTGCAGTATAATTTTAGCAATATTAATAGTTGACGTAAGTAGATTATTACACTTATCGAAATAATAAACATTTTCATAACAATTTATACATTAAAATAAAACCTATGACATTAATAATTTACATATCGCTTGCTTGTTCAACTTGCTTCAAATTTTCCATACATCCGTATGCTCTATAAAATAAAAATCCTATACCATCAAATCAACACAGTTTAGGTATATTCACGAAATCAAATTTAAAACTGTTACCTTTGAAAGTGAGTTGCGCAAGTAACCCACTGGACGGCGGTTATTACTGCACACAATATTATACTCTATAGCGAACCTATTGGCTTTCTTGGTTACCATCGCATTGAAGGTAACTTTGTGGTACATTGCGTCGTATGTTACAGCTTATCTATGATGAGCAAAAATATTATAAACCTAAAGCTCAATGTACAACAAAGAGATCATCGTTGGTAACCGAAATAGCCGTACGCTGAACGGTGTCAAAAAGCAGTGAACAGCGATGACTTAAAACGTTGATATTGACTAAATAAGCCCAGAGTAACTTCCACAGCGTAGGTGGAAACCTTTATAATAACCATTTTTTAACGGGAACATCATATTTAACTAGACCGAGACCCTTCTAAATTTCCCAAAACGTTGCGCAATAAACTGAATTTCTATAACGCTACGCCAATGCGTAATAATGCTAGAACAAAGCAGCAAGAACGTAAGATTATTATTTATTTCACGTCACGAATTGAAGTTCGAAGTAAAGTGAAAAGTTTCTCTACAGCGGCGGTAACAAAGAAAATTGGATGTATACTTTTCTATATTTTCCTCTGCACTTGATATTAGATTATGCGGAAATATTAAGAACTACTATCTTCTCAGCAGGTTTAGTTTTGCCTTGTAATACGAAATTAGCCGAATAAAGGCATGATTTAACACTGTCTGACACGTAAGTTTAGATATTCCGGATTAAGAAATAAGTACAACGCTATAAACATAAAAATAAAAGAAGTTGGTGAGTAGGAGTTAAATTTAAGTAATCGATTCTGTTCTTAATTAACTGTCTAACAGTCTAGTGGACACTAGCGCGCCTACTGAGCGTGAGAGCTTAAGTTCTATTCCCAGGTATTGCCAGGTAATGCCCGTTGCCTAACACTAGGAATTTCTTCCTGTATCATCAGCGTTTACAAACACATAATTTCACATATACACATACCCCGACCCGGAAAAAATATCTGTAGATCATACAGATATTTTCTCCGTGCAGGAATCGAACCTACGACAAGCGACGCAGCAGACAATATACCTGGTAGATCATCGGTCATCAGCAAAATGTGTATACACCTTTACCTAACTCTTTGACAATTAAATACATAGCATCACGCCTGTATTCACCGAAGGAATAGACAGAGGCTTACACAATTGTACATCCACATTTCACTAATGTTAAGTCCCATGTAATAGATGATGAGCCTATTGCCATCTACCAGGCACAATTCCAAACTCCAGGCTGCAGAACTTCTAACAGAAAAACCCAATAACACTTTGCCCGACCTGGCATGACGTTGAACCACTAGAACAACGAGGCAGTTACAGATACCAATTACTAATACTGTACTAATCCTATGCTATATTTGTATTCTGTTTACTGCTAAGAAACTTAATAGCAAAATGGTTCTGCAAATCTTACTTCGCCTGGTAGCCCCTTCGCCTCCCATGAGGCGTGTAAGACAAATCTCAGTGTTTGTATCAGGTAGACCATACACAGCCTTCTAATGTATTGCTACTGAGAATACTCTTGGGTACTAATAGTGTTTCGAAAAAAAAATTCATATTAAGCAAATTTTCTGCTTACATAATATTTTGCTCCTTTCCCAACTAGGTCCAATATGTCTGTGATTTTTAAATAAATGACAAAATTTCTGCTATATATATGATGCCCAATCATAAATTACCCTGTTTATAATTTTCGTCTGTCTATCTGTCTGAAAGTTTGTCTCGAATAGGCTTCAAAACGGCACAACGGATATGAATAAAAAAACTTTAAGATTATAATAGAAGTTCTTTTCGTGTATGTGTCATTTCTATATCTTGCATGGTTCAGAAGATATTAATATAAATATTTGTAAACCCGCTTGATTTTGTTAATATACTGATACTGCTGCCACCCAGCGATATTAGTAAGACTTCGTTAACGAAGCAACGTGGCATAGCTAGTAATAAACACAGCAGTCATCGAAATAGTCTCAATATAGGGCTTCAGCACATATAGAGAATTCAACACTGAGATACTTATCAATAAATTTTTCAACAAGCATGCTCAGACATGGATGACCTTGAGCTCTTTTAGGAGTATATTTGTAAGCAAGGGAGGAGAAAATATGTATAAATATAATTCAGCTCCAGAAATATATTGCGTCTGCATGTCAAAGGGAAAATTTATTGAGGCCAACAGATGGTGAGTTAGTTTGACGACTATTGATTGAACCCAGAGCTAGTAATAAGGGGGCTGTCCAATTAGAATTACTGAATTAGGATTAAACGAATCGGGGGAGATAGCGAGCACAACTTCAATTTCAAATAAAGAAATTTCGTTGGTTCTCTTGCCGAATAATTCTCCTTTTCCATCCCTTAATTTCTTTGGAAATTAAAAGAAAAAATGTGGCGAACATAAATCTTTATGAGCAATTCTATTTTATTATTCCGAGCAATTGAAAAAAGCAGTAATGTGCGTACTCCGCTCGTTGCGAGTGTTTATTACTCTCGAGTGTTAATGGCGAGTTGCAGCATTTATCATTTACGTAAGTGGATGTCAATTATTTAGATAAGGATTTATGAGGCTGTTGTTAGTAATGGATTATAAGCTATCACTAGTGTATTAATAATAACCAAGTTACTTTATTTGTATTTTATATTTACCTTTTAAAAAGCTTTGTTTGTATCAATTTGATTGCGTTTTTTTTAAGGAATGTATATCACATTATGAAAATTTGTTCCTATATCTCTCACGTGATTAAGGAGGGGCTCCTGGTTAAGACGTGAGACGGTTCTCACAGATCGATTGATCCAGGTTAAGCTTGCGGTGGGCCTGTGGACGGGTGACCATTATTTCATAACGAAACCTATCCGTACCTCGGGGAACACGTTAATCTGTCGGTTACGATTGTCAAATTAAGATCTATGATAGCCGTTAGGGGAGTAATAGGCCTGAAAATCTGACAACCAATCAAATCACGCGATGTGTTACCCAGTAACTGAGTTGTGGAGGTCAGATAGGCAGTATGGTCACCCATCCACATACCAACCGCGGCAAGCGTAGCTTAACCTCCATCGATCGGTCGGCTGCGAGCCCTTCCACGTTGTACGCCTAAAGCAGAACATATAACAAGTATGTAACACGTCGTGAGAAAATCCTTTATCCTTCCCGCTTGTTCGCAAAGCTAGCTTCATATATGTCGGATTTACATCAATTATAATGATGTGAAGGTCGTGGTGGTCCAGGGGTTTCGAGCCCATCTTTTGAGACAAAGGTTTTGTGTCAAATCTGGCATGTAACAATATGAGTTTTTCAATGCAATAAGTATGTATTTTTTTTGTCAGACATCAAAGATATTCGGTGAAAGAATACATCGTGAGGTTACTTAATGGTCTGAAATAGTCAACCACAGTAAGCTAGCGTGCCTTCTCTATAAAAGAAGAGGCCCTTGCCCCGCAGTAGGACAAATATGGTATGATAATATATATTAATGAGTTAAGATAAGATATATTAATGAGTTTAAAAACAGTTCTTATTTTTCTAGATATCGGAACTCACTATTAACCGTGTTATCGACAAAGGTTACACAGTGCAGTATTTATGGATCACCTTCAACTCTAAAAGTTCCTGGTAATGGAAATGTAGTTTTCGAAGCAGTGATAACCTAGTGGTATGACTATTGGACTGAAAAGTCAAAGGTCGCAAGTTCGAACCCAAGGAATATCACTTGCTTATAACTGCCTCGTTAGTCTAGTGGTCCCAAGCGCGACTGCTGAGCAGGAGGTCTCGGGTCCGATTCAATGGGTCGGGCAAAGTGTTATTGAGTTTTTCTGTAAGGAAATTCTCAGTAGCAGCCCGGACTTTGGAATTGTGGCCGGTTGATGGCAATAGACTCACCGTTTATTACATGGGACGTCATAACAGCATTGGTGAAATGTGGTTGTACAACTGTGTATACCTCTGCCTACCCCTTCGGGGAGTACAGGCGTGATGCTATGCTATTCTATGCTTATAATGGTGAAGGAAAACATCGTGAGGAAACCAGCACACCTGAGAGATATTCTTGATAGTGTGTAAAGCTTTGTCAGAAACCTACGAGTGGTTTAATAAACTTTGACACTAGGTTGTTCATTAACCACGCGATAAGAAGAAGAAGAACGTAGTTTGTATTTTTTTTTATTACGATAAGTAGTCTTGTCTATATTAATAACATCATTAAACGCAGGTCAACTTTCTTATTTAATTATATAAATAAATAAATAAAATAGTTTATTGTGTCTCATACATTGTACTGCATTACAAATACTGAGGTAACCCCGTTAAGTTGCGTATATTATATATCATATGCGTACTTGTGATGGGGATACCTCGCAACTTCCCTTATTTTACGTTAGCAATGTAGAAATCAAGAAAACAAAAGCGGTATTTTTAATATATAATAAATATACATATCATTAAAGTCACACAGCTTTCTTTTTCAATATTTTATTCGTAATCGTTGCGATAAAACGTAGAATATTTTGTGATGCGCGGAAATCCATAATGGACGGTTATGCCGGAGTCCTACAAATTTAAACCACAGGTTCGTCCACTATGCTTCTCTGCACTTCCGTGAGTGTTCCGGGTTCACGGCTGTCTTACTGCAGCCCCAGCCAGGACTTACAATCTAGTGGAGTGCGCCGGACGTCGTTTCCGTCTCGGGCCTGTCACTTGTCATACGACGCACTACCCTGATCCATTGCCCGCAGGCTACACGAGGCAAACTTAGAAAACTTACACCAATGCTATCAACAAGTATAATATAAAACCAGTAAATATATTTTTTAACAAATAATTGTTAGAATAAACACTACTCGTTAACACTTCTGACTTGTCCTCCGAAGCGAAAACTCTCCACTCTGCTACTTATTGGCTTGAATTTAACGCAGATTAGCCTTTGATAAACATAGTTATTCTCAAAGATAAATCTTTGAAAAGCATTAACGCATGCACGAGCATTTACGACATTTTATTAACTGCAAAGTTAGGCGTGTCGGTTTCGGTCACCCGTATAGGGACTGAATTGATAGCAATAACGTCGCCATAAGACGTGTTAAAATATGGAAGAAGAATTCGCGGTGGTGAGCAGAGGTCGAGATGGCTCAGTGGTCAGAGCGCCTGGAGTATTTATCCGGGAGGCGCAGGTTCGAATCCTGTTCGCGACCTTATTCTTTTTCCATTTAACATAATAACTTTAGAGTTGGCTAAGCATGCGTTAATGCTTTTAAAAGATTTATCTTGAATTATTAAGGTAATTGCATTCTTTACGACATTGTATTAACTGCAAAGTTAGTCGTGTCGGCTTCGGTCACCCGTATAGGGACTGAATTGATAGCAATAACGTCGCCATAAGACGTGTTAAAATATGGAAGAAGAATTCGCGGTGGTGAGCAGGTGTCGAGATGGCTCAGTGGTCAGAGCGCCTGGAGTATTTATCTGGGTGGCGCAGGTTCGAATCCTGTTCGCGACCTTATTCTTTTTCCATTTAACATAATAACTTTAGAGTTGGCTAAGCATGCGTTAATGCTTTTCAAAGATTTATCTTGAATTATTAAGGTAATTGCATTCTTTACGACATTGTATTAACTGCAAAGTTAGTCGTGTCGGTTTCGGTCACCCGTATAGGGACTGAATTGATAGCAATAACGTCGCCATAAGACGTGTTAAAATATGGAAGAAGAATTCGCGGTGGTGAGCAGAGGTCGAGATGGCTCAGTGGTCAGAGCGCCTGGAGTATTTATTCGGGAGGCGCAGGTTCGAATCCTGTTCGCGACCGTATTTTTTTTTCCATTTAACATAATAACTTTAGAGTTGGCTAAGCATGCGTTAATGCTTTTAAAAGATTTATCTTGAATTATTAAGGTAATTGCATTCTTTACGACATTGTATTAACTGCAAAGTTAGTCGTGTCGGCTTCGGTCACCCGTATAGGGACTGAATTGATAGCAATAACGTCGCCATAAGACGTGTTAAAATATGGAAGAAGAATTCGCGGTGGTGAGCAGGTGTCGAGATGGCTCAGTGGTCAGAGCGCCTGGAGTATTTATCTGGGTGGCGCAGGTTCGAATCCTGTTCGCGACCTTATTCTTTTTCCATTTAACATAATAACTTTAGAGTTGGCTAAGCATGCGTTAATGCTTTTCAAAGATTTATCTTGAATTATTAAGGTAATTGCATTCTTTACGACATTGTATTAACTGCAAAGTTAGTCGTGTCGGTTTCGGTCACCCGTATAGGGACTGAATTGATAGCAATAACGTCGCCATAAGACGTGTTAAAATATGGAAGAAGAATTCGCGGTGGTGAGCAGAGGTCGAGATGGCTCAGTGGTCAGAGCGCCTGGAGTATTTATTCGGGAGGCGCAGGTTCGAATCCTGTTCGCGACCGTATTTTTTTTTTCCATTTAATATATTAACTTTATAGTTATTCTCCTTTGGTCCAATGAAGACCCATATTTTTTATTGAGACTTTTTTACGTTTTGACAGGTGTCGTGAGTTCAACCCGTCCAAGACTGCATCCATCTTCTCTATTATAATAAAATACAGTTTTTTTTTTTTATATTTCTTTCATAAACCACCTAAAACTTGATATGAAATAATCATTCATAGCCGAACACGTACCTCACTTCAAAAGTAAATTAGATTTTCCAATATTCTCCTGAAATTTGTCTGAAAACTTCATTATAACATTGCCTTTGCGATAAAAGATATGGCTTATCCAATTTATGGTTTCAACTTCGAGCAATCCTGACTATGGTCACCTTTAAAAATTGTATGTTAATATTATGACGGTGAAACAAAAAAAAAGGGTTTAGTCATAAAAAAAGGAAAAGTTAGCAAAGTACATTACTTCCTTCGAAGCACTTTCCTAATGAAGTTTAATTAAGTAAAAACGGAGATATTCGTTTTTTTTTGTTTTTCTTCGCAATTGTATTAAGCTATAATCGTTAACTTTCATCGCAATGTACCGTATAAACATTTGTAGTACAGTCGCCTTTTTCGCACGAGGTTAGTAATTGGAAATAATGTGTTCATTGCGATATAAGATGTTAATAGATATTTCAAGAAGAACTTGAATCTTTATTACTCGCCATCATCATCATTTCTGTACACTTTTTACAGATATTTTATGGTGTAGTGTTTGGAGAGACCACGATTACCACTCTAGCAGCTAGCGAAAGAACTGTCTAGTCTTGTCGGGTTCAACCCGAACCAAATGCAGTTGAATATCTAGCAGTAAATTAACTGTCGATGTATAGGGACTGAATAGATGGCAATGACGTCACCGAAAGACGTATTAAAATGTGGAAGAAGAATTCGGAGTAGTGAACAGAAGTCGAGATGGCTTAGTAGTCAGAGCGCCTGGAATATTACTCCTGATCAAAACCGTATTTTTTTCTATCCACAACAAATTATAACTTTCAACAAAATTACAACAAATTATAAGTTCGACTTCTTGCATTTGAGAGATTTATTTGTATTACCTAACAGTAAATTACATAGATTATCAATCAGATCTCCATAAGCCAGTTACTGGGTAACACAACATCCTCTGACTGGTTGTCAGACTGTCAGGCCTCAGACTATCCGTAACGGCTATCATAGATCTAAATTTGACAACCGAGACCTTTAACGTGCTCTTCAGGGCACGGGAGGGTTTCGATATGAAATTGCGGTGACCCATCCACAGACCAATCGCGCCAAATACAGCTTAATCTCGACCATGTGGTGGTATCTTAACCTCCAAGCCGACCTATGTACAGCTTAATGACGTAAACATAACATAACATAGCACCACGCCTGTATTGTGAAGGGGTAGGCAGAGGTGTATATAGTTGTACACCCATATTCCACCAATGCTGTTATTAAGTCCAATGTAATATATAGTATAATAAATAGGTGGTGAGCCTATTGCCTTCTTAAAGACACAATTCAATGCTCCGGGCTGCTAATGAAAGATCCTTATCAGAAAAAATCATGGACACTTTGCCCAACCCGGGAATCGAACCCGGTACCTCATGCTCAACAGTCGCGGTTGTGACCACTACACAAATGAGGCAGTTAAACATACCTTATTAGTAAACATAAGTATCATTGCAACTAGATCTCTTTACAAGGGAAGTTTCCCTAGCATTAGAGAAGGAACGATGGATCGAAAATGTATTGGCGATGATTAAAGAGAAATAAGCGCAGGTTTCCTCACGATATATCCCTTTATTAAAAGAAAGGAGTTGGTTTTTTCAAAAAAAAAAAAAACATTTTGTTTTAAGTAATATGCAATTAAACGTGAGTAAAAAAAAATGATTTTCGTTTCCATAGCAGTTAAATGGAAACAAAATATCTTTAATCAATGCTTGTGCCTTGAGGCCCTTGACGGGGTTACGTTATGTCATGTAAATATCTGTGCTTGTTTTTTTCACTTGGCCGTCATAGATCTTGATTTGATGACCAGGACGGACGGTTTAACGTGCCTCAGTGTACCCAGATGAGGTTTGTCGACATGAAATGATGGTCACCCATTAACAGACCGACCGCGGTAAGCGCAGGTGAGCGTCGATCGATCGATCTGTGCGACTATAACTTAGCCACGAGCCCGAGATGAATGTTTAGTCTGACATCCATTTGTGTCGATCTTAGTATAGACAAAATTAACTAAAATTAAGCATTGCTACATTTTACTAAAAACCACTATACGAGCGAGATTGATTAATTTGTTGGTTTGCTAATTACCAGACACAATAGATTTTTATTGTTATGAAGTATAATTTTATACTTTTTCTCCCATTCGAAGAATTAAGAGACGACAAACTAAATTTTCCATTGAATTTTAGTCTCCCGTTGCTAATTTTAGTTGCCGCCTACGTGTGTAAGTGAGTGAAGTCTTGATTTGAATTTAACTGATAGTTCTGTCCCGATTTTATATTGGCTGTTAGTAAAAAATTTACACTAATTTAAGTTTAGTTTGTCAATCCTAGAATCAGTACTAACATAGATTAAAACATTTTAAATGAATACAACGCACTGTATTCAAGATTTCTAAATTCCCAGACTAAAGCACAGAGACATAGGTAATCATAAAATTATTTACATACGTGAAGACATTGCATATGTAACGAGTTCCCGGGAAGTGTCATAGACTTTACGAAAATGGTGGAACACCTTTCTTTTTGTAAGAAAATTTCGTTTTATTTTATACCCATTACGTCCTCCATCCTTAGATACGTTTTATAGATCTGAATGCGTACTCTGTGTTCTAGTTACGTAGTTACGTACAATGGAATATTCAAATTTGGGAAGAAGCCAAGTTTTGTTCGCTTCATGGTGGAGGGGATGAGGTACCTATATAGGGGCTGTTTATAGACATCACTTTCAACTTTTATACTAAAGCTAGTATTAATGAAATTGATCAAAGAGTATGGTTGCTCTGTACACTCAGCGTAACTTATTTTTTGCCTCGTATATACTTAAAAAGGTAAGAGTCACGTCGTAATCTCACCGACTAAAAAACCACGCGTCCTGAGGGGTTGAGAATACGCACTGCATTCCCCGCAACAACGTCCGACGCATGCGCTAAACAGTTAAACCTATCACTAGCCGACCTAACTGGCTTGCTTTGTTAAAACTGCTTAGGATTTTTCTTTATCAATACAAATATTTACTTAGTAATTAACTAAATGTTTGGATGGTTAAGGGAAAGTCCTCCATTTTAAAGCTCTGCTTTGCTGATTTATATCGTAGCCGAGCCAATTGCCCGATCTGTGTTTCCTGATCGGATGCAGCAGATCAGGAAACACAGAGCAGTGCATTGACTAGAGCAGTAATTAGTATTAGTGAATGCGTCGCGTGATAGGGTGGACCGTGATTTGAACCGATATTTGATTGTTTGTTGGCTGGTTACTAAATAATAAGTACTTACGGCTTTGGACGTATGTTTATAATATCTATATATTAATGTCTACTCAAATATTATTATTAAACCATGGATTTCATTTATATAAAACTAATTTACATCTGTGGCTTCTCCTCATTTAAGGCCCATTTGAAAATCAGCGTCAGGCAACCAGTGGTCTGGCATTCTGTTGAACTATAACGACATTCATATTGTCTTTTTGTAAATCTACATTAATAAAAATAAACGTTATCTGTCTTACTTTCTTTTATTAAATAGGCACAAAAAAAATATGAAATAATGCATAATATTGAGTATTATAGACTCACGTGCATTCTTCTTCTTCTTATTGTATTACTGATGAACAGCCTACCTAGTTTCACAGTTTAAACCACCCGTAGGTCTCTGACATAGCTTTACACACCATCGAGAACATCTCTCAGGTGCTTGTTTCCTGACAATGTTTTCCTTGACCGCATCACTTGCTTAAAAGCAAGTGATAATTAATTCATAATACGCACATGGCTTTCTAAAAGTCAGTGGTGCGTGCGTTCGGTTCGAACTTGCGACTTATGACTTGCCAGTACAACGGTCATACCACTAAGCTTACTCTCATAGTGCACGTAGTACCTAAGCAGCGAGACAGACCTTGAAAAGTCTTGTACGTATTAAAAATTAATTAATGGCAGTAAGGCGGCCGCTCAACGAGTGTTCTTAGGTTCGATTGGCGGGCCGGGCTCTGTAATTGCGTTTTTCCATCAAGAAATTCTCATCAGTATCCGTAGTTTGGAATTATGCCTAATAGATGGCAATATACTCTAACAGAATTGATAAAATGTGGGTATATAACTGTGTACACATCTGCTTATAACTTCGCAGAATACAGGCGCTAATAATGGTGTTAGGTAATATTTAAAACGAAATTTATTCTAAGAAATAAAGGGCATGTTATATTTCGTCTAGTTGGTCTCATAAACCATAATTTGTAGCCAAAATGATGTGTCGTGACACCGACCACGTTGATTGTGGTCGATATCAACTACACACCACAACAGTGAAACCACATCGCAGTCACATCGACTAGTAACTATTAGCGACACTGCTTAGTTGTACTAAGCCTGTCTGTGCCCATACTTTCAACCACAGAATTTATTTGTAGGTATAGTCAGTAAAAGAGATTAGTGTACAAACATTTGTACTAGTATTGTATAGCTTGGTCTCAGTGCATTTTAAGTACTGTACCTAAAGTAATGCACTTTTATACGGCTTGATATTCTTAGGCCTCTACTTTTTTTTTTTTTTTGACATGGCCTCTTACAGAAACTCAGAGGGGTTTTGTCTGCGTAACCGGACAATATCTAAGGCGAGGCAGTTTGATGCCTCCAGCCAGAGCATATTTTTATAAACTACAAACTAAGCTACAGCGCTAAGGGCGTCCCCTGCGGGACACGAACCTCGGCTTAGGGCGTTGCTGGGGGGACAACTAGGGACTAGCTGGGTCATATCAGTTTCCTTATTATTAAGGGACGAATTTAAAGCTACTAGCTCGGCGCGGGCCGGCTCGAGCAAGGGTCGGGGTGGATTAGGCCTCTACTATTATTATCGGCCTATATATAGATACGTTTTACTCCTGGAGTGGGGGGAACTTTACATCCATTATCTCCATCTATCGTGGTTCTTGACGTTTTACCAATATGTGAAAAAGATTTATAAATGAATATTCACCCGCTGTATATGCAACTGCAATAATGATTGTGTTCATATAAAAAAAAAGAAACAGCATATACTCTCAGACAAGTAGCGACAATGACTATGCTATTTAGCTTGTGAACTATTTAATGAAAAGCTACCTGTACACATAAAAGTGTATTCGACTGTACTTAGCAATACCGTTATTAATTCAAATAATAATTACGTCGTGATTGGTTGGGGTAAAAAAAAAAGTTTTTTTTTTTCGGTATTTTTGTCGTTATGTTATGTTAATATGTCAATCCCATCGTACTTTTTTTACATGCTAACCTTACTCTTATATTAAAATTAAAATTAAATTAATCTGTCTTATCTAATAGGAAACCATACAATAATTTTGCTTCCTAAAATGTAGTATTTACGAGTACATAAATTTTCACTATCTATAATGTCGTTGTTGGCACATGCCCTAACATGCCAGGAATACTCTATGACACATGCACTTTATACGTTCGATTTCGAATAATTCGTGATTCCGCCATTGTGATTGGTTAGGCGGGCTGAATCTGTGTCGAATATATGGATGTGTGCAAATCAAGGCAGTACGTAAGATGGGCTTGCCGCACGAACGAACGTCACTGCCTCAAATAGATTCGTAATGGATTATGGAAAGCTATGGTAAATTGAAGCTGTATTGTGTACATTTGGGTGAATTTGTTACCATTGTATCTGTTGAAGGATAATTGGATATGGTCTGTACCGTGATGAGAGTTTTAATGAGTATAAAAAAGCGCTGAAACGATGTCAGTGTTGGGAAAGCTACGAGCAATATTCATGTGAATGTGCTTTTGCGCAGGAAGTTTTTGTTTCCTTAGTCTGAAGTGGCTTTCATGAAAATCAAAGATGTAGTAAACCTATGCTTAGACTAGCTGTTATCTGCAATTTGTTTAGTATTCATATCGAAATTCGGGTGCTCTCGTAGCAATTACATATTAAAATACTCCTTCCGACCGTATTTCGGTCACGGCGGCCTATCTCCACTGAGATTAGCCAAGAACGCAGGAGATATTATAGCGCACAAGTGTATGCGCAAACACAAGTGCACTCCCTCTTCCTTCACTCTCATATTCCGATGGGACGGAAATCCGACACGACCAGAGAGAGATCAGGCGCAGGACCGACGGCTTTACGTGCTCTCCCAAGCACGGGGGTGTCACACCACCAACTTCCTGACTCCGGGCTGCTACTGAGAGTTTCCTAACAGAAAATTTCAATAACACTTTGCCCGACCTGGGAATCGAACCCAAGACCTCACGCTCAGCAGCCGCGCTTGCGACCACTAGACCAACGAGGCAGTAATTAGATATTAAGGTAAAGGTGTAAGATAACAGCATGCATTTTTTTATTTTCCTATCCATCGACTTTTTTATACTAGAAATAACTTCAAAATAATCCACGAATATTATAACTGTAAAATGGTCGTTGTTCCTTCTAATTGCTAGGTACCAACACAAAATAGGCCTTTTAATTGATTTCACATTGGAACAAAGTCACGGGCGACTGTTCGTATATAGTTACCTATAAGTTTACTTACTACGTCATTGGGTTAAATTAATCCTATATTGTAATGAAAGCCATTTCGTATAAGATCGACAATCTAATTGCGCAGTAGCTAATATTCACTTGAATAGTCATGACCAAAGCAAATCCCGAATATTAACCTAACGGAAGGTATTATCAAATATAGGTTTGAGATTGTATGATCTAGCGACTGGAAATAAATGGACTTATTCGTTCGCATTTTTTAAGTTCCGTGGGACTTGATATAAAAATTTATAGGTAGGTATAATTAAAGGCCAACTTAAGGCTGCATTTTATCAACGCCTCCAAAATCAACAGATTTTATTTCACACAAGTAGGCCCAGCAGATTTTGTCCTGCCCTAAACCCGATTGCAGCGCCACCTACCGAGTCCAATATTGAATCGAAACCATCGTGGAGACCCACTCAAATACAAACCAAAAATATCATAAAAGTCGGTTGAGACATTTGCAAGTTTTTGCGAGACTAACGTGCCATGCGTTAGTCTAGCATAAGTTAAAATATCAAAATTGGTTTATTAAATATAATTCACACATTTTAGAAACATGAAATGATTTTAGTTGTTCAGTTCCAAAAATTTTATCTGAAGGAGAACGGACAAAAGACTCCATCGAAACTCTTTTTAATTATATAATCTTGCATCCCTCTTTATATTCACAAGTATAGGTTATTTATACATATGTATATATATAGTGCATTATAGTACATAATCCAAAAGATGAAGAAACATGCATCTCATCCAACAAAATCAACTGCCAAGCACTTCTCGCATCTAATAACGGTATGATAGGTACCTATATTATAATTAAATATTAAATACACATAAAAATACAGCGGTCATAAATCCATCTTCAAAGCATTATGATTATAACAATATAAGGAAACCCATTTTTGCAGTGATTTTGTGATCAAGATATTCAGGTGTTGATATATAAATACTAAAATAATAGCATTAGAGTTCTTCCTAACACTCTTAACATGCAAATTAAAACTTAACTAACTTGAAATTAATAAAAGTGTGACCTACACAAACTGTTCCCAAAATATATGACGCACCACGATTTTATAAGCACTGGCCGAAGCTATCTATTTCTTTTATGACTAGCGTAGTCGTTTCTGAGATAATCAGGTGTAACACATAAATAATGGAGTGGCAATAAAGCCGTTCTACGTCCATGAAATATAGCCTTCTTTGCCTTATTTGCTTCTATTTAGCATTATATCATCCAAGCTTGCCTCGGGAGTTTCAACTAAAGGCTGAATTGATTCATTGTATGCGTAGAGCATTGTATTTATTCTGCAATGTCTGTCTGTGTCGGTTAATTAATAATTTTGTGCGATGAATGGATGGCAATGACGATGATATTCTATTTGTTTAATATTATATATACACATGTTTAGACATTGAAATATATAATAGGAATTGATCATCATCAACTCCAGGCCATGTCCAGCTATGGCGACTCATGGAATTTTCCTAAGACCAATTTTTTGCCATCATGGTTAGAAACCATGTGGCTATCGAATCCTAATCTTGTCCTAAAGACACGGTAACAGGATACACAGTACAGTGCCAAATACGGAAGACTAAACCAAAACAATCTTACAACTACACTTATAATATAAGTATGCATTTGTCCTGTGTACTATCTTAATAGGAATTAAGATTACAAAGGCCTTATTTCTAAAATAAATCCAGCAGACCTCCGAGAAGAGAGATTTAAATACAAGTAGTGTAGACTAAAACACAAAATCTTTTTTTTTTAATTGATCTCTGACCAGATTACAAGTAGTACTTATGAAAAGTCGAAGCTAGGTGCACGGGTCCAAGAAGTTGGGTCTTATGGAGAAGAACCGCCAAGACTCTAGAACTAAGTAGACTAAGAACTCCATAGACACTATTTTAAAATTATGTATTGTTTTCAATTAACATTGATATATAGTCGATAGCATGCTGTATGAATGCCAACAGCTCGTTAGCTATAAGTTTCTGTGAACTCATAGTCATATTGACCGCAATACGCGAATAAGTAAAATTCGTATCGTGGAAAGACGTCCGTGACCGAGCGCACATAGCACTGCACTGAGACCATATATTATTAAACACATTAATGGTTTGATCAGTTATGAAGCCGCGTGACATGAGTTCTTCCTTTATTAAGCTTACGTAAGATACATCGACTGTAAGATAAGTGAGAAAGAGCAAAGTCAGCAGTATTTTAATAATTGTACCAAAAACCAACACCCCCGTACTCTATTTATAACACTAACGACTAGTTCCTTAGCAATAACAGGTAAAATATGCGCGATTTCTAACATGCTATTATTGCCGTTTCATGAAGCAGATTTAGGGAGCACACACACAGACACAGCTTACCACCGGAAAATACACAATAGATAAATAACGCCGCGTGAAACTTGGATTGGATCCCACTATTATTGCAAAACTGAAATATGTTGTATATTTGTGGGTGAAAATAGACGAGTGGAAGTACGGTTTTTGTATTTTTCGTTGAAAATGGTAAAACATGTTTGAAAATTGCACACACACACACACACACTTACACAAAACCACGGAACAAAAATCAGTTCAACTAGTTTTAGTTTATATTGCAGATCAGACAGTTCGAACTCGTGACCTTTGGGGCAAAAAGCCAAGTGATAAATTACGTTACTACGTCTTTAGGTCGTTAAAATGTTATTTGTAAAACTATCTGCTTATTTTGATAGGAGCCAAGAAAGGTGAAAGACCGTGCCATGACTCTTAAAAAACTCAGTCCGTACAAGCCGGCCTCATGCACTGGTTCCGTACTTAGTATTATTGTAAAAAAAAAACGGTCGAATTGAGACATCTCCTCCTTTTTTTGAAGTCGGTTAAAAAGAAGGACTCATGAGCCGCACAGTGCGATAAATCAAGATTAAAGCTGCGCTTACCGCGGCCGGATTGTAGATGGGTGACCATAGTTGAATATCGAAACCCCTCTGTGCCTCGGAGAGCACGTGAAACCATCGGTCTTGGTTGTCAAATGAAGATCTTAGACACTCGATATGGGTAGTCAGATGGCTGAAAGTCTGATAACCAGTCTTACCACGAGATATCGTGTTACCTAGTAACTGGGTTGTGGAGTTCAGATATGCAGTCGCTCCATGTAAATTACTGACATTAAGAAGCATCCGATTAGACTGAAAGCTGACCGTTCCGATGTAGTTGGGAAAAGGCTAGCTAGATTAGAGACATATTAGTGTAAAAATATGAAGCACCGTGACAAATAGACGGCGGGGCTTAGTGATACCCAACCCTCCCATTGTGGCATCCTTTGGATACGGTACTCTAAAACGGAAGAATGACTAAGGGATTATGCAAGGTAATATTAATTGAGCGAACCCTTGCAACAGGCTGGGACAACGATAGAAAGATTATGGACAATGACGAATAAATTCCATCCAACGATGTACTTACATGATTGTCTAATGATATATTTGGAACAAATCCGAAATTCAAACCAATCCCGCTGCCAAAAAGAATGATTATGACAAAACAACCAATGTTTCGGTATCCTTCGATACAGAAACATTATTGTGAAACACAGAAAAAAACATTCCTTTTACGTCATGAATTGCTAAAATCATAATCCTTCCCTCTCTCAAGATTTTGAGCAAAAAATCCCTTTTAACGTTCTAAAGATGCAAATAAGATGCAAAAACGAGCACCTATTGTGCTGATTTGTATAGGAGATAGCTCTTCATTCAACTTCTTGTAGTTACTGCCAGAAAATGGTCCTAAAGTACCCCATCCAAGATGCATTAAAATTAAATGAAGCGTGCCACATAGGACCACTTAACTCACATAGCGAGTGGCAGATTTATTTTAAGTGCTGCATTTACATGTTCACTATGATATTCCAAGTATTGTATAAGAGTTAAAATGTTATAGGACCTTCGCAATAAGTTATTATAAAAGCTAAAGAAATCTTAAATAAAGCCAACATCTTCCTTAACATAATTTATTAGACCTTTGAGACTTTATTATACCGGTCCAGCTCATCGTGGTATTATAAACGGTCTCTCCTAAATCTAGACTGGAATATTATAGATATTTTAAACTAGATTAAAAATAATGCAAAGTCCAAGTCAAGTTTTTGGCCAAAAAAATTTATTTGAATGTTTTGACTATTATGAAATATTAGTCCTTGACCAAATTGTCATTTACGGACCCGTTACTCAGTTTAACTGCCTTGTTGGTTTATTGGTCCCAAGCGCAACTGCTAAACATGAGATCCTGGGTTCGATTCCCAGGTCGGGCAAAGTGTTATTAAGTTTTTCTGTAAGAAAATGGGACGTCATCGTCAGTCGTTAAAAAAACTCACTAGCAGCCTCGAATTTGGAATGATTCCCGGTAAATGACAATAGGCTCACCAACTATTTACCCTATGTGAATGTACAGATGTGTACACCTCTGTCTATTGCTTTGAAAATCAAGGCGTAATCATCAATCAAATTAATTTAGTAGGTAGGTATATTGAAGACGTTGTTCATCAAAAACTTTGACTTAAGACTTTTTACTCTCGTTTTAAAATTATTTAAGTTCATTTAAGGCGATGTCACTCTTATTGTGCAGTCTGATTTCACGCAGCCTTCCGTGCCTCGTTTTACTTCTTTCAGGAGAACCGTAGTACGAGCCCGCGCACCCTGTCGCCTCGTATCTGGTCGAAAGCGCTTCCAACAGTTTGTATCAACTCTGGCGATCTGCCAACTCAAACTACACCCCCAGCAATCACAACTTAACATGAAATTTCAATTTTTATGCTGGTTAGCACACGCACAAAAGGATCCTTTAATTTTATGCGTCGGAAAACTTGTAAGTGATGCCAAACGCGTGTTCTGTCTACGTACATTTTCTGTATTTCAAATGAATATGCGGATTGCGGCTTTTTGTTCTTTCTGTGAAAAGAAATTGTGACGCATGTCGCTTTCTTTTTTGTATGACGAAAGAAATTTAGATTTTCTTTTTTCCGATGCGTAGGTATTCCTGATCCCTAATATCAGTTTTGGTGAAAATTACGAGTGATCCTCAACACAGACTTGATTACATTTAAAGGATCGTACCGCTATTATTCATTGATGCATAAAGTGTCACAGCTAACATGCCTAAAAAAATTTTAGAGCGGTCGGTTTGTAGATGGGTGCTAGGAATATTTTCTTCTGAGCATCTCCCTGTTTCGGAGGGCACGTTTAACCGTCAGTCGTTCTAAACCAAAGGTGGCCAGAATCCGCAGACAGACCGCTATCCACATAAAATAAGAAGGAGGACCAGTGTGATAACCAAGCTACTGCAATCATATATCGTGGAATAGCCACAAATTTTTCACGAGATCGACGAAGCTGAAGGTGGAATAGCGATTCAAGTTGTTGTGAGATGATGCACGTATCAGATGTGATCAAAATACGAAGACTATTAATTTCTACGATCTACTTTTTACATACAAACCTACATTCACGCCTGTTCCCAGTTGGGGTAGTCTAATATCTAAACTATTTCCATGATATAATTCTGACACACCTTCACTACCACACGTCGATTTAGATAGCACCTGACCTACACTTTTTTGAAAACGTTCGCAATTTGATTGCGATACTATCGTTGAAGTCGGCCAGTCCTGACTCTTCCATCCACACTCACCTAACATATTCGTTTTTTTTATCGCATTTCAACCATAACATCTTCCTCTTGCCTTTCTACCTGTCCAAACTATCTTAGGATACCTTCCTCAATCCTCATTACTACATACTCCTTTACTCCACAATGTTCCCTTATCACGTTGTTTACTATTATTACCTTACTTGTATAAATTTTGAATTTTGAAGGAAGCCGAAAGATTTTGCATAAGAATATGTATTGTGAAGTGGGCACCTGCTCATAGCTGCTTGCAAACTGCGGTAGGTATACGGTTGTCTTTATATGAATAGAGAGTGAGTAGAGAGCAAGAAAATGCCAGTTTCGACACTGAAATATGAATTTCAACTAGTACATGTTGTTTAATCATAAGTTAAAGTTCAACTTAAAAAGTATTATTCGTTTACAAAGCTCGGTAATTACCACAACGTGCCCCAAAGTAATTATAGCCTTAAATACTAAAACATTGGAACTTTATTTCAATGTGTGGGAAAGCTTATTGCCATTTCTTTGCCACTACCCTAATTTGGACCTGTTACGGAAAATTTCCTAACAGAAAAACTCAATTAAACTTTTGTACGAGCTTTCATTTGACTAAGAACTCAAGGCCGCTTGCTTTCTCGCAAATATATTACTTTACCTTTATTTGTTAGTACAAATACGTATTGAACTTTTGATTTAAAACTAGAGTCTCATACGATATCAGTTATAATTGTTAAGGCCAAACAATTTATGAAGCAAAGAGTATTTAATCGTTTCATAAAATAAATCTCTTTTCAACGCAAATTGCCGGTGATAGTGTTAGGACTATTTAAGCCATAATAATGAAATAAGGCGTGTACCTGCTACCCGTCCTTTTTACACTTAATATAAAAATACTTCTTTGGGAAATATTAACGTTATCATTTTAGACGTTATTTATGTAATAAACTGTGAGGTTTAATTTTCTTAGTAGCAGCTAGTCAGTTGAGCGGTATTTACCATTGCTAATTACGCGATATTCCACCACTACCGATCAGATAGCAGCTTGTAGTACAAACTTTTTGACAATCGCCCATCAAGAGCGCGTTGTGTATAGCCTGTGAAAAAGTTATAACTAAACAAATGCTTACTGTGATGATATGATGATCCATTTGAGATACATTATCTTTAATGAATTCCTGGTACCAGTTAAATATACATATTACTGTAATAGACTCAAAAACGACCTAACTGTATGGTTGCGGGTAGACGATTGCTGCGCCGCGCTAATATAATCGTGCTGAGGTAGTATATAAAACTAATGCGTCAGCAGGCTCCCTACACATACTCAAATTTTTGACTAAATCTTTAACAAAAAAACACATTAAGTCTCTGCTACAAATCAAATCAGCTTTAAGCTTCGAACTCGCTTCTTATTTGACTTACAAAGTGTCTGTGAATAAATAAATTTAATATCTACTTAATCCAAGTTATTTACAGTTGGAAGTTGTTTCAATTAACACGTAAATCGTGTAATGGACTCCGACTTAATCAATTTTATTTATTATGACATATTGAGTGCATTACCATTAAATTACGTGTCAATGATTTTAATTAAGTATCGGTGACAACGGAATGTATTTGGACGGAACATTTTGGATAATTTTGGTATTTATTTTGTGTTTTCATAAACATTCAATTGAAAATGAATGAAAACATTACTTTAAGAGGTGCTTTAGGATTTGTTTGACTATGATTATCATATTTAATTGAAATGGATATGTATCATGTTAATGACTGTATAATTTTTATAGTGGTTTAACGCGGTGCTATTCTTTGTTAGGTTTTCTGTGAGTATTAAATTCATCTGGCTATTAATACATTCAAGATAAATCTTTGAAAAGCATTAACGCATGCTTAGCGAACTCTAAAGTTATTATATTAAATGGAAAAAGAATACGGTCGCGAACAGAACTTTATTAATACATTCTCAGTAACAACCTGGAGTTGAGGATTGTGCTTGGTAAATCGCAGTGAACTCACCACAAAAGCGTTGGTAATATTGTGACGGTCTGTCACGTATTCTTATTTAGAAATAAATAATATTTAATTTTTAACACTGTCACACGATATCGGGCCACTTAGGAACACATTAAATCTTAAATTTATGGGTAACGGACTAGGAACAAGTGTTAGCCATCGGTTAAGATGCAATGTTTTTACAAGCTCTAAGAATTTGGTGAAATATGCAACCTTTATGAGAGATGCACAAAAGAAGTGCCACATCTGTTTAGAGTAATTAAGACGACCCAAATCAATTGAGAAGGCGACCCAAACGACACAATTGAGAAAGTATACAAAAAGGGTAATAAACATATCATGCTAAAGCATGGGAATATGGTCGGAACGAGGTAAAGTGGGAGATTCAGGATCCGAAGGAAAGGACAGTTGGTTTTAAACCACACTAGGGGTCGGACGTCAGCTCTTGGGCTATAATTAAGTTAGAATAATCAGGACAGTGGGCCTTAGACGACACCAGAGGTTGGACGTGCGAGAATCGAGTGACGATAGTCAGGAAGTTGGTCTTGGACCACAGTAGGCATAATACGTTGACTCTAGAGCGACGCGTAGGGTTTGTCGTAAGAGGAAGAAGGCTTTAATTAGTGCGACGTTATTATAGTCTAGATTAAGTTTAATTTAAGGCTTCTTTAGTTGTGTGTAAGTGCGAATCTCCGTGTGAATGTGTGGGTGAGTGTTTTTAAGTATAATATTTACTTTTAGCTAATAATGTTGTATTTACCGTGTTTTATACTATGTATGTTTATTATAATAAAGTAGCTGAAACATGGCCGAAGTAACTGGCAACTACGTTTGGTTATAGGGAAGTGGGGCAAGTCTTCCTGTGTGCCACAAATTGACCTACACACACTATACAAATTATACACATGGATTTTTATATTATATTAAAACTGGGGACACATACACTGCCCATGGAAGGCCGACCCATATTGCACTCGTATGAGTGAGTGATTCGATTAATCTAGTCCAGGCTATTTTGCCACCATAATTATAATACCGGAATACAAACCAAACGTTAGTGATGGTTACTTCCTATTGACTGACCGACAGCACTATACTTTACATTTTGCACTTGTTTTGCGTACACTTCCCGGGAGTGGGGGTAGGCTCTACCAAGTACCCCAAACTGGATGTATTAGTCGTCTGAGAGGACGCTAGGGAACCTGTCTCGCTAAACCCCCGGCTATAGTATGCCTATGATTTATAAAAGAGTTCCAGAATATTTAGCGAAACAGGACATTGGTTGCGGCTGCTTAAGTTACTAGCAGTTTAGCTCCTCTTACTGGGTAGATTAAGGAAGTGTGAAGTGACGATACACCACTCGGACGTATTTCAGGTGCAAGTGTGAGGTATCTTGTGAACGACTGACAATACATTACGCTTGTGGTAGTGTCAACCATATTGATGAAGGGGTAGACCAATCAGGGTTATTTGTGAAATGTTATAACCGTCCAGTACAACTGGAAAGCATGTCTCGCTGGACAGCAGTTGGCCTTCGCAGGCCTCTGTGTAGGGTTGAGTAAGACATGTTGCCTAGGGAAACGTGTCCGTTAATTGTAGTGATAGCCTTAACGATACACGGTTGACGTGTCAGCTGCAGTATGCCGCCCCTCGTCACGATATGGGTTCGATTGTAATGAAATATATTAGTAGAACATCATAATGAACACAAGCGTTAAGTATCATTTGTAGGCCCCTTGCATTCCTCTCTTTGTCTTTCTTACCCCTATTGTGCCGACATACTATTGTCGACAGTTTAAACTTAGAATAAGTAACGAAGTCCTCCACGGGGTGGGAGAGTGACCAGTCTGGGACGAGCTCTACAGGGCTGTGCGGAACTGGTGGAGCACAGTCCCTTCCCCCCTTTCTTATTTTCTCTAAGAGAGAGGGAAGCCCCTTAAGCAATAATTAGGAAAAATGAAAATTTTATTAGCCTGGGTCTCCGTGGAACAGTCACATGTGGTGCCGTGACCAGGATTCTCGTCATTAAATGTATTGATTCACTTCAGTACAACGAGAAAGAACAATTTATTGGGTTACTACAGTAACAACACAACGTAATTGTTTATCTAATAAGTACTGGTTTAAATAGAATCAAAGACAAAATTGTCTTTAAGGTATTGATTCACTTTAGTACAACGTTAAAGAAAAAATTATGGGTTTGGCCATAATTATTTATGATTAAGTTACATTATAAAATAGAATGGACCAGGATTCTCGTCATTAAATGTATTGATTCACTTCAGTACAACGAGAAAGAACAATTTATTGGGTTACTACACTAACAACACAACGTAATTGTTTATCATTAAGGTATTGATTCAAATATAATGAAAGACAGGATTGTCTTTAAGGTATTGATTCACATCAGTACAACGTTAAAGAAAAAAATTTGGTTACTACAATAATAACACAACGTAAATATTGTTATACGTAACAAAAATGGGTTCGGCCATAATAATATAACGATTAGGTTACATTATAAAATAGAATGGACCAGGATTGTCGTCATTAAATGTATTGATTCAATTCAATACAACGAGAAAGAACAACTTATTGGGTTACTACACTAACAACACAACGTAATAACATACTTAACACATTGTGATAGACGACAGAAATTAACATGGCCATAGTAATTTATGATTAAGTTATAGTATCAAATATACACTCATAGGATTGTTTTAAAAGTATTGATTCAATTCAGTACAACGAGAAAGATCTACTTACTGGGTCACCACACTAATAAGACTACGTAATCGCATATTAAAATATTATTTTAGACGATAGAGTAATTTGTAATTAAGTTACATATATATAATATCATATATGTACAATGACAATTAGAGGATTGTCTTAGAAGTACTGATTCATTTCAGTACAACAGCAAATTACAAATTAGTTACTAAATGAAGGGCATGACATAATTGATGTGCTAATACGTAGATGCGATACGTGAACGTGCTAGTGTAATATTTGAGTGATTTGCTTTTGTGTGGGTTCGATTCCCACACGAAGGAAATATTAAAAATTCAAGCGTTGTTTTGTGACGGTGTGGTTGGTGATGTGAGACTTATATTTGTGTACGTATTAAGTAGATGTAAGATGAATGGATACTTGTGGGCCTTTGTTTCAAATTTCAGGATAATTTAAAACTTTACGAGCGGCTGTATATATTTCAACACTTCGTTCATTGGTTGCATTCGGATTTTAGTCTTCTCAAAATCAGCTATGGCGATAGCTTCTATAGCGTGACTCCTGTTGCGAAGCTAAGTTTTTATTTAATTTATACTTATTTGCTTTTCCTGATGTCATATGCCTTGTATATACAAATTATATAAGACAAGTGCATTATGGTAATATTATTGTGTAATTGGGTTCTTATTGAAGTTTTTTACAAGAACAGGTGACTGACTTCGATGTCAGTGCGAATTGTGATTTTGTTATCAATTATTACTTAACTACTTCTGGTATATACAAATACTAAAAACATTTGCTTTTAGGCTTTAGCACCAACGTAATCATGATTTCCAATCTGACTAATGCTATTCTTACTTGTGTATTGTTGTAGTATCTGAACTACGAACTATTCTCACTCAATATATTTAGAATCTGAGGGGGGAACTAATTTATATTGTGTAGTATTGCAATTATCATGTATAACCGCAAAATATATTGTGTAGGTTCGGCCGACTGTCTAGTTGGTTGTAATATCTTAGAATCAGAGGGGGGAGGTCTGAGAAGGATATATTCTAATAACTTCATGTGCGAACTATTTCAGCGACCATGGAATGCAATTTCATCAACTGATCTGCTGGTACCGGGCAAGACAGAGTCGGAGAGTGAATTGGGAGAGGCCTGCGTCCATCGGTGAACTACGTTCACTAAATTGTGCTGACAACTGTAGGTAGCGTGGCTCGATATCACACTTGAAAAGAGACTCCGGTATGTAAAATTGCATTTTAGGCATGCTTAAGTTTGCTGAACTAAATCAAAGGTGAGTTATACCACCTGGATTTAGGAATTACAAGTATTTGAATCTCATAAAAATGATAGTCAATCGCAACATGTACGATGGAGATGATCTTATTATCGTGACTTTTATTAATTTCGTTATACTTATTTCCAAATTGATCACTTTACATATTGAATATATAAAGTAATAATATAAGTAGGGTTACGAATTGAAAACATGTAACTATATTTTTAAATTCTAAGAGAACTAACTAGAATCTATTCTATTAAGAATAGATGCTAATACGGTAATAGGACAGGTATGTGCTCTTATTAGACTTCAAATTCTAGTATCCCTGGTTAAGCAATAGGTTTCAGTTGGAATGAGTTTAGGTAGCTGCTATTGATTGTTATAGTCTGCATTTACGTCTATGTTAGACACTGGCGAAGAATACTGAATATTCACTGGAATACTGAAACTACGTTAGATGGTGATATAAAGTTTACTTGATGATTGAAGACACCATAATTAGTAGTAAGTAATTATCGCCTTACATTAATACGGTTGTGTTTTATACAAATAATTCTTACTGTAAAAGTAATCATATATATACGGAAAAATCTATAAAGCACTTCGTATTCTTAGAGCCAGTTTGTTGAACGACGACTGGGACATTTGTTTTAAGAATACAGAATAATATTAATTCCTCGCTTTGTTTTCCGTTTTTCTATCGCCACACAACGCTACACTAATGTTAGCGTTTGAAATAGCGGGTTTGATTATGGTTTCTCTATAGAGAATCCGTTGTTTCTCTATCGTTATAATAACAATAGACTAATGGCGATTGCGAAAAATTATATCAATTTCATACCTCTTCTCTAGAAACGCTAATTATTTGTGATGTTGAGATGTTTCCGAGTGTTCCAAACTCGATAGTTATAATCGTTAGTTACCTAACAGGTTCAAGGTTCACAACACAGATACAATCGCCGTGTATTATAATTATATGATCCATCGGACAGGGAAAGGGTTAAATTCCAAATGACGATGGAGTATCTTAGTCTCAATGATAACTGACATAAGTTCTATTCTATTTATCATTAGCCAATGATGTCAATGATAATTGTTTTCTTTCAGCTATACTTCAGATAAAGGCTGAGCTAGATCAAAACATATAGCTTGTATAAGCTGTAGCGAGTAGCCTTTACTTCGTGTGTGACGTATTACAATTTACCAGAATCCTTAGTTGACTCTGAAGACATTGACTGTGAATATATTTATGAACTAATACTCAAAGCCTTGAAAGAGTATTCAAGGTAGTAAGATGAGTATTATAATACTGAGTCGAAGGGTTTCTTAAACTCGTCGAAAAGAAATACCTCATTGACTTGTGCAAACTCAACCGCTATATTGCGCCAATCGTTTGCTAATAAGATGAAGTAATGTAACGATTTCTCGTTTCAAATCTAACAACAAAATAATTTACGAGAATCCTTATTGCTCATACCAATAACACATTGAAACCTTCTTTCTTAGCCTTGATGAAAAAGAATAGTTAAGTCTATTGTGAAAGCTCATCCGCTGTACTGCGTCCCGCGTCTGATTTTCAGAGGGGGGAATGTGACGGTCTGTCACGTATTCTTATTTAGAAATAAATAATATTTAATTTTTAACACTGTCACACGATATCGGGCCACTTAGGAACACATTAAATCTTAAATTTATGGGTAACGGACTAGGAACAAGTGTTAGCCATCGGTTAAGATGCAATGTTTTTACAAGCTCTAAGAATTTGGTGAAATATGCAACCTTTATGAGAGATGCACAAAAGAAGTGCCACATCTGTTTAGAGTAATTAAGACGACCCAAATCAATTGAGAAGGCGACCCAAACGACACAATTGAGAAAGTATACAAAAAGGGTAATAAACATATCATGCTAAAGCATGGGAATATGGTCGGAACGAGGTAAAGTGGGAGATTCAGGATCCGAAGGAAAGGACAGTTGGTTTTAAACCACACTAGGGGTCGGACGTCAGCTCTTGGGCTATAATTAAGTTAGAATAATCAGGACAGTGGGCCTTAGACGACACCAGAGGTTGGACGTGCGAGAATCGAGTGACGATAGTCAGGAAGTTGGTCTTGGACCACAGTAGGCATAATACGTTGACTCTAGAGCGACGCGTAGGGTTTGTCGTAAGAGGAAGAAGGCTTTAATTAGTGCGACGTTATTATAGTCTAGATTAAGTTTAATTTAAGGCTTCTTTAGTTGTGTGTAAGTGCGAATCTCCGTGTGAATGTGTGGGTGAGTGTTTTTAAGTATAATATTTACTTTTAGCTAATAATGTTGTATTTACCGTGTTTTATACTATGTATGTTTATTATAATAAAGTAGCTGAAACATGGCCGAAGTAACTGGCAACTACGTTTGGTTATAGGGAAGTGGGGCAAGTCTTCCTGTGTGCCACAAATTGACCTACACACACTATACAAATTATACACATGGATTTTTATATTATATTAAAACTGGGGACACATACACTGCCCATGGAAGGCCGACCCATATTGCACTCGTATGAGTGAGTGATTCGATTAATCTAGTCCAGGCTATTTTGCCACCATAATTATAATACCGGAATACAAACCAAACGTTAGTGATGGTTACTTCCTATTGACTGACCGACAGCACTATACTTTACATTTTGCACTTGTTTTGCGTACACTTCCCGGGAGTGGGGGTAGGCTCTACCAAGTACCCCAAACTGGATGTATTAGTCGTCTGAGAGGACGCTAGGGAACCTGTCTCGCTAAACCCCCGGCTATAGTATGCCTATGATTTATAAAAGAGTTCCAGAATATTTAGCGAAACAGGACATTGGTTGCGGCTGCTTAAGTTACTAGCAGTTTAGCTCCTCTTACTGGGTAGATTAAGGAAGTGTGAAGTGACGATACACCACTCGGACGTATTTCAGGTGCAAGTGTGAGGTATCTTGTGAACGACTGACAATACATTACGCTTGTGGTAGTGTCAACCATATTGATGAAGGGGTAGACCAATCAGGGTTATTTGTGAAATGTTATAACCGTCCAGTACAACTGGAAAGCATGTCTCGCTGGACAGCAGTTGGCCTTCGCAGGCCTCTGTGTAGGGTTGAGTAAGACATGTTGCCTAGGGAAACGTGTCCGTTAATTGTAGTGATAGCCTTAACGATACACGGTTGACGTGTCAGCTGCAGTATGCCGCCCCTCGTCACGATATGGGTTCGATTGTAATGAAATATATTAGTAGAACATCATAATGAACACAAGCGTTAAGTATCATTTGTAGGCCCCTTGCATTCCTCTCTTTGTCTTTCTTACCCCTATTGTGCCGACATACTATTGTCGACAGTTTAAACTTAGAATAAGTAACGAAGTCCTCCACGGGGTGGGAGAGTGACCAGTCTGGGACGAGCTCTACAGGGCTGTGCGGAACTGGTGGAGCACAGTCCCTTCCCCCCTTTCTTATTTTCTCTAAGAGAGAGGGAAGCCCCTTAAGCAATAATTAGGAAAAATGAAAATTTTATTAGCCTGGGTCTCCGTGGAACAGTCACAATATGTTGGTGTATAACAGTAGATATCTTTGTATTAGCTGTCGTGAGGCATATCCATGATAATTATTGTTCACCGGTTACTACTCAGGTGAGCAGTGAGAGTCTAGTGGTATGACCGTTGAACTGACAAGTCAAAGGTCGCAAGTTCGAATCCAAGGCACGCACCACTGTCTTTTCAAAGTCCTGTGCGCATTATAAATTAATTGTCTCTTTATAATAAAACAACTTTTAACCGGATTAATCGAAAACCAATAATACACGTGATTAATCCGGTTAAAAGATGTTTCATTATAATGTGTAGTGATCGCGAAAACCTAAGATAATTATCACTTGCGATTATTAATTAAAACGTTAAAGGAAAACATCGAGAGGAAACCAGCACACGTGAGAGATTTTTAGATGGTGTGTAAAGCCATGTCAGAGACCTACGGGTGGTTTAAACTGTGACACCAGGTTGTTCAACCCCACGATAAGAAGAAAAAGCTACTCACGTGTTTCGGGATTTCCCGAATACTTGCGAAGTCGAACGGAACCCTTAGTCATAAGCTGAGCTCGATGATGTCGGAATCCAAACAGTTTGACTCACCCGGGCTCCGTTCGAGCTCGAAACTAGTCGGGCAATCCCGAAGAAATGCACGTGAGTCAATCAATCCCCTGACTTGTGCCCTGATTGGGGTCAGCCCTTCTGATACTTTTACACAATTCATGGCAGTTTTGTGTCATTTCTGCCGTTAAGCCCATTAACAGCATAATTATCATAATGGGTGATTCGCATCCAAGTAGTCGATGGCCTGCCTCTACCTATTTTGCCTTTCTTTATGACTAAAACCTGTCGGCTCATATGAACTTCACTTCTGCACATTACATGCAAACCAGCGCTTTTCTCGCATTGTTTTTTTAATTTATTATAGTTTCCTCGGATGTACTTGGTTTGGATCTTGAACGTGAAAAATAATTAGTATACATCATGTTTTGTTAAGTTTATTTATTCTTTCATTTATTTAAAGTCTTACAGATATTATAATAGGTAAAAAAAAAAAACAATACAACAATGTGGCCACTTACGGAGGAAAAATAATTGAATGTCACCCTTTCGCATTCCGCCAATAAGCAATTTTTTATTAATTAAACAGTGGTACGTGTCCTTGAGTTGAAACCTGCGACTTTTGTCTTTCCAGTCTCTAGCGACATCTATCACGCTACATGGAAACTACGCGCACAACACCCTGCATCGCGCAATCAAAGTTTGACGACGAGTTTGTATATATACCACCTCCCGACATAAACCGTTGGGCCGTGGCTCGCCAGGTAATATCACCCGCCGGGTTGGAGGATCAACCCTTTTCAATGGAGGAACACCACACCTCGTTCCTCTATAAGTCCAACAGTCTCACTACTAGCCCATCACAACTAATAACCATTCTAGTGCTAAAAGTGCCGCTCGTTTTAATATTACATAACATAGCATCACACCTATATTCCCCGAAGGTAGCCAGAGGTGTAAACTCACTTGAACAGCCACATTTCACAAATGCTGTTAAGTCCCATGTAATAGGTGGTGAGCCTATTACCAGATACCACACACAATTCCAAACTCCGGACTGCTATTGAGAATTACCTAAAAAAAAAAACAATAACACTTTGCTTGTCCCGGGAATCGAACACAGGACCTCATGCTCAGCAGTCGCACTTGGGACCACTAGATCAACAAGACATTGCTTATAACAATGTCTCCTAAAGTAGCTATCAGGAACTCAGGATTCAGAAATAATAATCACGTAACAAATTTAGTTCAGGTGAAGCATTACAATGAAGCTCTTCGATACAAGGAACTGATTGGCAAACATTCGTGTCCTAGACAAACTATAAGTTAGAATCAAATCTTTTACAACAATGTCACAACTTCCAAGGAGACGGTGAAGTTGTCTTATTTTAACTGTGTTTAAGTTGGACATTTTTCATTGAAGAGTTTGTTGTCTGTGTGATTTCAAAATTATAGTGATAAATTCTGTTTTGTACGATGCCTATTCATAAATGTAAATTTTTAGAATGTTTGTCTGTTTGTTTGTCTGAAATTTAATTTCCAATAAACCTCCAAACTATTCAAAGGTTTGAAATGAAAATTCTGTGAAAAGATGATGGACAATCCTCATTAATTCAAGATAAATCTTTGAAAAGCATTAACGCATGCTTAGCGAACTCTAAAGTCACAATATTAAATGGAAAAAGAATCCTGTTCGCGACCGTATTCTTTTTCCATTTAATAGTCCTCATTAAGAAAAAAGGTATTTAAAAATCTTAATTATGCCTTATTCTGACTGCGTCATTGGTCTAATGGTTGGAAAGGCGACTGCCGAGCATGTGGTCCTGGGTTTAATTCCCATGTCAGGCAAAGTGTTATTAAGTTTTTCGGTAAAAAAAAACTCAGTAGCAGCTCGGAGTCTGGGACTTCGTCATGGACTTAATAACGGCATCAGTGAAATGTGGGTGTACAACTGTGTACACCCACATGAGGGAATACAGGCGTAATGCTATATTATCATATTTGAAAATACAGCAGATAGCTGTTACTAATAATATTAGCATGACCAAAACTATCTACCTAAATCAACAAACCATATTTTTGCAAATAAAGGTTATTCATTAATTACATGATGTGGCTAAGTTAGGTTTGGTTCCTACGTAGAGAGCCTAGAAGTGGCCCACGGTGGATGGGTCGCGAATGCCATGCATAGCAGATCTCGCAGCTCATCCACCCAAGGCGTGAGTAGGCACACGACGGAGCTTTTAGTGACTGTGAGCCCCACATGTCCGCATGCTATACCGTGTGCCTAGGTGTGACAAGTGTCAGGAATTTTCTCCACCTAAAAAAACTATATTTTCTGTGAAACCTGTATTGTATTTTTTTTAAGTTTTTTTATTACAAAGTCCCGTGCATCTACTCGTATGACGTGTATGAAAGAATAGACAGACAGAGTACATATATAATATATATATATATATATCTGGCTTGCTTTCTATAAGAGAGAGAGAGAGACAGACAGAGAAACATGCGCAGCTTACTATAGCAAAAAGTGTCGTTACAACTTTTCGTCTTAATTTTTTCCGTCTAACCCCCTTTCGCAACGCGCGATAAGGAACTTCGTTCCAAAACTTCGTTCCAATAATAATGGATTCTGTATTTTTATTCTATTCTACTCTATTTTTCTTTTTACATGCCCTCGGGTACCCATGTGGGTATTTTCACACATTTACATATGTCCCAACAAGTTTGAAATCAGCATGCCTGTAATAATAACCTGTGATAACACTTTATTACTTTAAAAATACTCGTTTTATATTTCGTACCTAAATGAAGTCGGCCCGTTTTACATTTTGTCTCTGTTTCAACTTGCTGGAGCGAGATTGTAGGCTTAAAGATATACCGTATACATTTAATGTTAATATTTCGTTTATCCCTTTTATACTAATTATAGCTTTAATAGACATTTTGTCGAATGAAGATCTATGATAACCGCTACGCGTAGTTAGAAGCCGGAAAGTCTGAAAACCAGTCTTACTGCAAAACCAACCAGTCTGACTGCAAGTCGAACCCAACGTAGGTAGAAAAGGGCTAGGCAGAAAAAGTATCCTTTTTATTTATCTAGGTTATAAACTATCTGTGTGTTACAAATTTCACTCAAACCCGTGAAGTATTTATTGCATGAATGAGTAACAAAAGTCTCCACCATCACAAACTTTCGCATTTATACCTACTATTACTAGCTTCTTCCCGAGACTTCCACTCCGTGGACTTCAGAATTTGGTCCAGGCGGGATATAAAGTATTCCACATGTTAATCCAAGTTATGAACTATCTGTGTGCCAATTTCATCCAAATCCATTCATTAATTACCTATAGCGTGAAAGAGTAACAAGTATCTATTCATCCTCACAAACTTTTCCAATTACAATATTCGTAAAATCATAAATATATTAACAACTCTATTAATGGAATGCCCAATGAATCAACGCGTTCAATAAAATTTGAACTTTTACACAGCCTGAAAGGTTAAACTATTGCTATCTCAGTCTTATAATTAGGGCACAGTGCTATAAAGACGTATTCCAAATTCCCCCTCATCGCGCGTTCCTCTAGTTTCCCTATTCGTATTACTCCCTATAAAATAATGTTGTACAAACAAGCTAAAGCTCATTACCACCCACCAAAGCGAGATCTCTAAACTAAATTAATGTAAATAAAGCCTTTGAATTCATTATTTTTCCCATCCAATCATCTTACCTCAAGTGGTTCTGATTTCTCATCGATTTTCGTGACAAGTTCACACAAATACCTTCTTATTACGGATTGTCTCGGATGGAGAATTTCACAATTGAGCTTGCGGTTTTTGCTGTATATAACAAGCTGTTTCGGAGTTGTATTCATAAGAACAAAACAATTTAATTATGTGACTCGACGAACCAGGAGGCTCAAGTTGACGTGATTTTCTTCAGCTCCCAATACTGAGTTAAGGGTTTTGGATTTATCAATTAACAACAATAATATTAATGAGATTTAGTATCCCACAGTAACTTACATCATAAAGTTATAAATGTTTGTCAACTGAGCTATCCCCACCACTCAGAGCCCCTGGAGTATTTCTCCGGGAGGCGCAGGTTCAAATACTAGTAACGCCTGCATTTTGCTTTAAAAAAATTGAGTTTAATACACATGCGTTAATTCATTTGAAATATTGAGCTTACACTTTTAAGCTATCGTTGATTCCAAAAATGTTTTTTGGGCAAGCTAATATTATAACCTTCTTATTTAGAAAGAGACTTTGAAAAGAGGATAAAAAAGTTATTGTCTCTAAAACAATATACCTTTTCGGTTAGGAGGTCGATTTTACAAAACACAATCGAAACAGTCCAGTAGTTTCCCCTTTACCGAACAAAACAGACCCACTAATCGAATCGTTTGGGCGGCAGTCTAAAAAATATTGCCAAATTGAATGAATATATTGCTTTTTGTTTATTTCGCTTTTAGGGCTGTAGTGGTCGAGACCTAAACTACACAGTTGAATAAAAATGGTTGAAAAATTGTACGCTCGGGTACGCGTACGTATTTTACTAGAGAATAGGGAGTGCTTGATATAAAAGACTTGAAAGCGACTGATATTGATTTTGGAAAAACGGTACAAGACTAGAAATTCAACCTGAATCAGCTAAGGCGATCTTTTATGAGATGCGTCGAAACATTGGTTCGTAAAGGGACTCAATGCTTGACTGAGGATTTTACCAACTGACTGTTGGTAGAGTGATGACACGGAACGTCAAAGGTCGCGGGTTCAAGCCCCGTTCTTGTCTATTATTTTTTCAATGTTTCTTTGAAAAATAGAATTAATATAGGCATTACATGGCCTCAACATGTATTAAAAAATATAATTATATATGATTTATAAAGGATTGGGATGTTGTTTGGCGATTTACAACTGCAAAGTGGTAACGCTGAGTTTAGTAAATCTGTAAATGATTACTAGATAAATATCACCAGGCGTCTCCTTAAGACGTATACAAAGAGGATTGAAAATTCAATAGGTTTGAACACGACAAGGTAGCTCAGTTGGTAGAGTGATGACACGGAACGTCAAAGGTCGCGGGTTCAAGCCCCGTTCTTGTCTATTATTTTTTCAATGTTCTTTTTGTTATTTTACTTAAAAAACATTGCACCACACAAAGAATATATAGGTATTAATTTCCTGTGTACAAACACAAATTTCGCATGAACTCACACCTAGGCCTGGAACAATTTTTGGGACTTGAACTGCTGTCAATGCAGCAGGTCTCGACCACTGCGCCAACTGCACTGAATTTGCATTATATAGCTTTGAAGGGCATTTACATAATATAAACTTACGCGCCCATCTAAATATACCAACGTAATGTAGTGCAAGCGATTATTAGTTAAACAATACGTAATTGCAATACCGTAATGGCATAATTCGAATGGTTCAGCGAGCAATTGGTATAGAATACGAATGGACGATGTATAATGTAGGCTTAGGACGTGAGTCATGGTGGCAGGCCCCACGATTGAATTAGTGCTGCATTTTTATTTCATAAATCAGATCCGGATATTTTTTTATCACAAATATTTATAGCAGTTCGTGGAACATAAATTGAGAAGTGTTGTTATTTTGTTATCGAAACAAAACAATGTAATATTTTTGGGGATAAAGTTACCTATCTATGGAATGTTATACCTTTTTTTGTCATGTGGGGAAATGTGTATAGGTTAGCTGTTGTTTATTTTTTGTTTTGTTTAATATTTTATGTAGTTTACATTTTCTTGGCACTTGTAAAGTAAACTAGACAGGTTAACAACAACTAGACAGGCTTTTACCAGATGTAAACACTATTATCAAACCAATTCCATGGGCTCATCACTTATTGCATACGTACATAACATCACGCCCTTATTCCCCGAAGGGATAGGCAGAGGTGTACACAGTTTTACACCCACATTTCACCAATGCTGTTATTAAGCCTCATGTAATAAGGGAGAGCATTCTACCGGACACAAATTCAAACTTTAGGCTACTACCGATAAATTCTTAACAGAAAATCGGGAATGCAACCCGAGACCTCACACTCAGCAGTCACGATTGGGACTAAGAGACCAACGAGGGAGATATTTTCCTATTGCATGGGATCAAATAACGGCATCAGTGTGAATGTACATTTGTACATCAATGTACACCTTTATTTACCCCATCGGGAAACCGGCGTGATGCTATCAATACATATAATAAAAATGTAACGGATCGCTGTCTGTACATGGAAGATATATGAGAAAAAATATTATTAGGACCTTTATCAACACAAATAGCACCCAAAACAATGATTGTTAGAATTTTTGTCTGTTTCTCTATTTGTCTGTGCGTTTGTGCACGGTAATCTCAGAAACGGTTTCTCCGATTTAGATGTGGTTTTCACTAATATATTGTGGTAAGCTCCACTTAACATTTAGTGTTTGTTTCATGTCAATCGGTTTATAATTAAAAAACTTATGACAATTTAAAAAACCACGTGGAACATTTCTTTATTTTGAATTTGTGTTCATACACGACATGGAGTTAATTTACGACATCCACGCGGACGGAGTCGCTCGCACAGCTAGTGTTCAAATCTATTCCTTACCTCAGATACCTCATATACTGTGTGTTTGTCCTTGTCCCAAATCCCCAGTTTCAGGATGGCGCAGCATGGTTTTCCATTCCAATCATCTTTATCAGACGTCATCTCTGCAATCACCCCCTTTCCACTCATATCATCTTTCATACACGTGTTTACGGGGTGATCAATACGTATTCGTAAAATAATTATGTATCCGAAAGTATGTCTGTTTGATTGATAATTTGTTTGTTATTTATTTATTAACATAGCGTAGTATCACGCATGTATACCCTGAAGGGGTAGACAGAGGTGTAGGTACACAGTTGTAGACACACATTTCACCAAAGCTATTATTAAGTCATTGTTTTAGTAATAAGTGGTGAGCCTGTTGCCATCTACCGGGCACCATTCCATACTCGAGGCTGCTACTGAGAATTTCCTAACAAAAATAGTCAATAGCACTTTGCCCGACCCGGGAATAGAGCCCGTGACCTCATGGTCGGCAGACGTGCTTGCTTCTTCTTCTTAACTGCCGCCTTAACCATGGAACTAGGGTCTAAGCTAATTTACCAATGCTCTAATTGAGTATTAAAAGTTTGTCGATGGAATGATTTTAGGTGTTTAGTATTCTACTAGATAAATAATACCGGTGGTCTTCTAACGACTGGTACAGTTGGTGGTATACTGGTATTCTTGAATACCACTATTCAAGTATACCAGTATACCACCACTATTCAATTTTCATTCAACAAGACGTCGTTGAAGTTTTTTATACTACCGATTCACTCAGATGATAAGTGTATGTAATTTTATTTAATTAAGCAGACTCCGGCCCCTGAACTTCATTTAACAAAGAAGTACGTAGCTTAAATACAATCCGGAGAAACACTTTGGATACTTTCATCACGTCTCCCGTCTTGCCATCAGAGGGAAAAGCATCAGCTGATGGAGCTACTAAAGATTTGGCACCACTAATGTACCAAGTTTTTAATGGCGGCGCCTGTGTTCCCCGAAATGTATAATCACCAAGTCACCAGGTCACCAAGGCTCGAGTGAAGAGGTTTCTGCTAGACAAGCGTGTTTCATCGTCCATAGGTTAACATCAGGTGAGGTGGCGGTAACATGCACACCCATAAAGTTTAAAAAAAGCGCCATCTAATTGTCATTACATCATTCGTTTTGGTTTCGTAGTTGGATAAAAATTGAGAAAAAAACTATACTTACTGGCGAAGCCAGCGGTGGTAGTATGTTTTAATCTACCTATCTATCTAGCTTATATTGACCCACTGCGGAGCAAAGGCCAACTCTTTCCTTTTTCCACACACTTCTGTTTCTTGCAAGTGTGGGCCAGTAGGAGACAAGCTCGTATCTCCATCTTCTTATGTTTTAATGCAGCTTGTAGTTATTCCTTCACATGACAAATACCTCTACTCATTCTAAATCTTGTTAGATTGTAATAATAAACTTCTACCTAACAATACATGACTTAATAGAAACTTTTATTAAATTAAAACGGCAACCCTCACGCAATGTTTTTCATTAACAAGAGTAAAACAGGCAGCTTATAACCACGATGTTGTTCTTCTATAAAGATTAGTAGGGAAACACGCAACGAATACTTATTAAAATATATAAATAAAAAAGGGTTTTATATATTGTAAAGAGATAACAGTCTCATGAATAGTAATGTTCAGATATGTGATCTAGCTCATGTGTTTTTTTTTTTTTGTGGATTGCGACACTCTAAGGCCTTGTGCACAGTGATTGAGCAGTGACTAGGGCGGAGGCAGGCGCTGTGGCGGAGTCTACCAAGTAGTCACAATACATCGCTGAGAGTCAAGACCAAACTAGCTTAGTACCTAAGTATTAAAAGGTGTAGGAAAACTTACTTATCGAGCCTTGGGCGCGATAGCTTATTTTTCACCATATTTAAGAGTACTGATGCAAAGGAGTTCAAACCTTGGTTGCAGTCGTGTTTTTCTATCCACAAACAATTATCATTTTATTATTCACTTTGCATACATACGTTCATACTTAATACTACGCCAGTAACGCGCACACCGCTCACTGGGCAATTGGTAACGCGATTTTCCTAGTCTCTTGTCAGTATGGTAGCACTTCTCACGCATGAGTCCGCTATTTGTCGCACCCGGCTTCGCGTCACTGTGTACTTCATAAATGTTTGACGTACACGCGTCCGCCTTAGCACCCGCGCCAACTTCTCAGTCTGGATGAGGGCTTATGGTGAATGCAAATTTATAAAGCCTTTGTATCGTAGTTTATCATCAAATTAAATGGAATAGGGTACTTTTTTTTTGTTTTGCTTTTAAAGTGCTTGAAACATTTTACGTTTATCTTTTTTTCTAAATGCCTGTATGTTTATTACAACGGCTACCAAAATGTATGTACTTCAATAAGTAATGCTCTCCAAGCTAATGAAAGAACATCGATTAACTCTCTATGTATCTATGAAATATCTGCCTGCATTAAGGCTGAGCAAATCATCTGTCCAAATCCACGCTACGGACGCAAAATAATGGCCGGATTGTTGCGGAGTTTCGCTACACCATAAGTCCACGCTAGAAGCCCTCAATCATTTTTGGAATAGCGTGAAATATTTATACCAAATCCCGTTTGATTATGGACTAGGAACACTTATTAATGTCTTATGAAAATGGCAAGATGGAGTCATGTACTCGTGAAATAATAACAACTTCAAGATTGCCAAAGTTACTTGGGGAATTTCTTTATACGCCGAGGAAACTTACTGCATAGCAAGTAATATATATGTGCGCTTAGAATTTTACGATCAAGGAAATTACTTCGCGAATATTGTTCACATCATTCCGCTATATTAGAACTCTGGCTTTGTCGTTCTGGTATACCTACAAAATCTCTCATTTACATCAAATGTTATACCACGTTAGATTTTATGAACAAATTCTATGGTATGCCTCTAACGATTGTATGTTATCATGAATGTGTTCCTACCCCGATCTAGTGTTTTCCAAACGACTACTAAAATTTAGGGGCATAGTTACACTAGACATTAAACCATGTTATTCCACAGCCATTATAAGTAGGACCCGCATAATAGATAAAGATAGAATGGGGTGATTCAGAGGCTATAAAGTGTGGTCGTTTCTTCGCGGCAATACATTCGAGTTGTAATTTTCAGCGTGCGTGGGGTTGAATCGATATAATGTCTGACAGAGACCTGTTTTTTGTTAGACTTCAAATACTAATACTTGTAATTGATGCTAAACTTCTGACGCGAGAAATTGAGATGGTTTTTTTTTTTCGGAGAGGTTTGTTTAAGATAACTAGGTATAATACATTTGAATAAATTTGAATACGACTGATTTCGAATATACTACCTCCATAAAGTGACATCATACAACATGCCTCCAATTCTGAAAGTCCCCTCGACTTGACATCCCCAAAAATCGTTCATTTTAACGACCCTATAGGTCCATGTTCATAATTCCACGGCTGATATGTATGTATGCCTGACATTTCATATTTGGTGGGTATAAAAATTCCTGCGAATGAGTTCTAAACGATTCGGTTGGCCGTATTTCCTATGCGGCATAATGGACGCTTCACGCATAATATGAAGGAGCCAATCATTCATGGATGACCTACTTCCACATCCAATAATAATAATGATGTTATGGCAGTGTTGATGAAACGTTCATTTTCTTAACTACCGCTGCAGAATGATTTTATGGGGAGAATATTTTAGGGGTTTAAGTAAATTAACATTTTGCCCGAGTACACTCAAGTGTGTGAAACATAACGTTTTTGGATATTATTACTTGGAAGAAGAAAGGGCGCGTTCTACACTGGGGTGTCTGTGCAGGTCAAACTGTGGCAGGACTGCTCAAATGGCGGGATCTACCCATGCATTCTACGGATCATAATCTACCAGGAGTACGGTGAATGCACTTACAATTCGGGAACCTCGGTAAAGGTTAAAGGTAGATCATGGTTTATGTCCGTATGAAGCCGGCAAAACGTACATGATGGATTTTCACAGTTAAAAAAGGGCTTTGCCTTACAGTGAGACCAAAAAAGATGAAATTAATATAAAAATTAATAAAAAGCCCTCCTGACATGTGCGAGTTGTATTTTTTATTTAATATATTTTTGTGTACCATAGCCACTATTATACTAATCTTTTAAATCTACATATATTATAGTTTAATATGTTATCCGGATTCTTACGTTACCCCATACATCTGAATCGGTTCAGGCGTATAGAAGTTATGGTGGAATAAAGAAACACACAAACATACATACATGAACCCTAAAAACATAACACTCCTTTTTTGGGCAGTCGTGTAAAAAGCTAAATAATAATAATTGCTTATCTGAACTTAGTACGAAGTTTTCTACGGTTTTCTTCAACATGCTAAGAAAGTAGATACATACTATATAATTATATAAGCACTTTCAGTTCTTTGTTTTCGTTTCTCGGAAATAGATATAAAGTTCCTAAGAAGCGGTAGATAGTACAATGAATAATAATTATACTAAATTAATCAAAATATTCTATGAGTCAATTTCTCGTTGTTCGAATAAAACTTTCTTTGTTCTAGTTCTAATATAATCGAAAGAATACTTATTATTGTTGTTATATAAAGTACGCAGTATTATCTTACAAAATTTACTTTGCACACAGTCCTTAGATAAACGATATTACTATGACAACACGTTTGGCGTGGTGGTAAAGTGATTGGCTTGATACTATCAATCAAAATTTCTTTATTCAAATTCGGCTAAAAATTAGTGCCTTTGAACGTCAAACATTAAGACACACAAGACAACGAACAATAAGACAAAAAAGCCCACCCTTCACCGCTTCCTAGTGTTTTAACTGTATATGTTTTAGCTTTATACTCACTATATGTCGTCACTATCACTCGCAATTTGTCAATGCCTCCTTGCTTTCCAAATACGTCCCTGTGTTAATAGATAGTTCCCACAATCAACCAAGTGGTATGAAACATATAGTTTAACTTTTTATATATCATTTTTTAAATCTTTTAAATTATTACGACGGTGTGCTCATTATGACATGATATTATTTTCAACCGGAGTCGCGGGCATAGCTAGTGAACTGTGCACACTAGATACCTACTATTCCATAAATTACCCAACGAACAACTTCGCTGTTCTCTCAATACGATCACTTCTATATTCCGCCTCATTATTTATTTGGCACAACAGATGGACCATCGGAGTTCTCTGAAGAATGATACATCGTATTCTTTACGGACAGACAAATTTGTATAAGGAATAATATAATGGAATTATAGCTGACATCTCTGTATGTATCCTGTTAATATCTAGACTATGTTTTATATGGATTTTGTGTTAATAAGTCTCTAATGCTGGCCACGTAGTTACAGTAAAGATTCGGAATTCCGTGAACTTAGCTTAGACTTAATATTCTTTTCATTTGGCATTTTTACTGGCAGCAAAACGAACTTCAGTCATTGTTTCCGAACGGAAAATATAAAAAAGATTACACCTTGTAGAAGATTTTGTATTACGAGTAAATGCGTGAAGGTATAAGGTTGTAAATAGTTTAGTAGAAAGAATCGTTTTGTGATTATCATTATTTATTTTATTGTAATCTGTTGGCGCGCTAATTACCAGACAATATATTTTTACTGTTATGAAGTAGAATTTTGTACTTCTCCCATTCGAAAAGATAACATTTTCATTAACTTTTTAAGAAATGAAAGTGCTACGCTCATCATAGCACTTTCATTTCTTAAAAAGTTCTCTCAAGTGCTCATCATAGACATTTTAAGGACTTCGCACAATTTCCAAAAAAAAACTGCAATAATAATATTTTTGTTGGAACTGATAAAACACCACGACAATACATACAAATAATGTTTACGTTTTATATTGTAAAATGTCAAAAACCATAAATTTATAACGCTAGCCGAGAAATGAATGAACGAAACCATAGACATGTATCGCATTACTAGGCAGATCTTGGAATCCTAATACAGGTGTCACTTGAAACGGATGTTGTAGCTTAGGCGTTTTCTTACGTTAAGCAGTATCTTAATAGATGTCGCTTTGTTTCTTATTGGTAAATACGGGAGACAGACTCTTTCCAAAGGTGTACTAATGTACCCTTAAATCATAGACGTAAAGCGATTTTTTCTGATCTGAGAATACAAACCTGTTCACTACCGCACAACGCTAAGAAAATATTTCTCTCGTACAACAAGCTGATAACAAAAAGTTATAAAAACTGTTTTTCAAACTATTATTATTCGCCTAGGTTAGAAGTTGAAGTGATAGCAACTTTAAGTACCTACCTACGTTGGCTCAACGCCACATGCAACAGTACTACTTGAACTTAAATGCTGCATATTGTACGTAGCTGTCAGCACTATAATCAGTCTTGTTCGTGGTTGTAAACAGGTTTTAGAGGCAAAGTTTTTCTTTAATAACAGCACACCGGTATCGGTAAGATTTTTTATGGTTTGTTTTGTTTTCCTCGGGAGCTTATTCAAATGTGCTTTCGGAACGCTTCTGTGTACTAATTTATTATGGAATTTGTGTATTTTTGTTGTTGAAATATCCACCGGTAATACCACGGAATAGAAAAAATAGTGGTGAATGCTATTTTGGTTCTCAATCGTTATTTGGTTCGTCCAATTTTAATTAAGTTACTTTGGTATATTTAAATTAAATAGGTATTTTATAGCATATAATACATTTTTTCTATTCCAAGAATGATGAACTTTATTGCGTGAAAATACTACCTTTTCAATAAAAATTTTGCTACACAAAACCAACATAATTTAGCATGGAATTTTGCTACGGAAAATATATAAATATTAACTAAAATGAGAAGCGTTTTTAATAAAATGAACCCACCGACGGACTCTTATAAGGCTAGGCTGAAAAAGACAGTTTACTTACCTAAATTAAAAAAAAACGATACCAGGGCCACTTGGAAAGCTAAATTTCATAGAGCCACTTATATTTTTCTCTTTCAGAACACCAAAAAGCAAAGAAACATTTTAGCTCTTAGAGCTCTGTCAAACGATTATGAATCTTAAAGAAACCTAGGAAGCGAGCACTTTTGGCAGACAAAAGTTGTTATTTTTGGTGTCCGTATTTTTCATTCCACCAAAAGAAATTATACCTAACTTGAGAGTTCGTATTGCATGCCTTAAGGGTTTTATAGATAATTATATTTCAGTCCGGCCAAACAAAACTATATGAGGTTAAAAAATATGCAACCTATGAGGTTTTATTAAAATATTACTTTAAAAAAGTAGGTTTTTATCAATATTTTATCTCACAAATGAATAGTGGCATGCTCGAAGTACGTTTTAATTTTCAAGTCCTGTGCGAATCAGATTTTATTATAATAATGATATTATAATAGGTATGAACCTATCTACGGACATTTTTAATTATCACATGCTTATAGAGTAAAAAAAAAACGTCAGGAAATCAGCTTTCCTGAGTAATATTCTCGATGGTGTGTAAAGCTCTGACACTGAGTTGTTCATCAACCACACGTTAAGAAGAATAATAATTATATACAACTAAAATTCTTTATGACAAGTGTGAAGTCTTAACAGTCTGGCAACTATTTCTACTTAACATAATTCTAAAACAGCATCATGAACTTCCTTATGATCCTGACAAAGATATTAACCGTCGAAGAGGTCGAGTCTGCGGTACTACAAAAAAGTTCAAGACGTCATTTGCGCATAGGTTTTATTGTTTCTTGGGACCCTTCATTTTTAACAGAGTTAATAAAGTTATCCCTATTTATTCTTTAAATAAAATGGATGGTTGCAAACTTTGGGATATGATGAAACTGAGAAACTCCTAGTGGTGTCACGTCAGTAAAAATACCGCCCTATTATGTAGAAAAAATATTACTTATGTATTCATATGTTTCTGAAATCAGATAAACAACCTCTCACACACATACACGTACACATTTCACAAACTACAAAGAGAGGCTCACTTTACACTTTATATTTTTAAGTTTTAATTGTAAAATTTATTTTGTACTAAGCCAAGTTTAGTCTTATCTAGCAAATAGGCTAGTTTTACTCGTAGTGCCATACAACCAAGGGGAGTGGCGCCAAATGCTGACATACAGGCTTTCAGCCTAGTTCGGCAGTGGATGCTGTTCAAGTTACTTAAAATAAAATTACCTAGCCCTAGAATATTGTATATGAACTACTTGTGAACTTATTATTGGAAATAAAAAAAATATTATTATTAAAAAAAATTGGAAATAAAAAAATTATTATTTATTATTATTATTATTATTGTCCATATAGAAATTACCTGACATAAAAACTCCAGGTGTGTGAATGTTAAAAATTGCGCGATTCGAACCCGTGAAGAGGAAGCCATAGTCCAGATCACTGCGTCAATCGACAATCTCATGTCTCTCAATAGTTTTCTAAACAGAGCCATCGTACGGTTAAATTAAAACTTCAATGATTAAAGTCGTTATTTAGGGCTTTTAAAAGTAATCCGAAACTCATAACATGTCAGAATTAAATATCAACAACGAAACTCAATAACCGAACACATATTGAAACGGACATCAAATATTTAATTATAGTAAAGTATGATCTATTTCAATTTGAACTACCTATTATTGGTCTTGGGCAGCTGTGTATTTCCTACCCTATCTCATTGGGTACACACAGCTGGAAAATGGACTCAAATGATAAGTAGTTGTTTACGCACATAACATATGAACATAAACCAATAAATCAAGTTAATTAACAGACCAATGTGTGTAAAGATAGGTTTATCAAGTGGCCTCAATACTTTGACTTTGCTAATAATTGATATAATTAAATATACATATGATATATAACATTCTACATTATTAATTATTTAATACAAAACATAAAAAGGTAGTTTTTTAAGCATAGTAAAGCGCACAGTTCAGCAAAACTTAGTGCATCCGCAGACTTGCTGCTAATACACAGCAATAAAATCAATCGATACCTATATGATGACTTACTCCTCATTGCACTGACAATCCGTTGGGGTCCCTATCTCGCTTGCACTTAACACTTGCAAGCATGCTTTTCATTGGTGGTGGACTATTCATTTGACGCACATATAGCGCAGCTTAGCTGTTTGTGTGTTGCAAAAATAAAAAATGTGACAGTAAGTATAACTTAAAACCCCAACTGACTTTTAACATCGGTCGCTTAATGGAAGCTGAGAAGAATGACTGAAAGTAACGCGTAATTTGACTACGGTGACCGTATGCAGGGACGATGAACGCGATGCGATTTTATGCGGTCAGTTAATTGTTTAATTTTTCACCCTTACAACCCCTTAAAGGTAGTGAAAGTTTTAAAGCAGTCCTAGTGGCCAATTAGGCAAACCTAGTCTTTACGCACACTAACTTTATACATGTTATACAATTCAATCGAAAAACTTTTATTTCGGATAACATCACAATAATAGTCATCCATGAACATTAGACATTACTTTTTTTTCTGGAAATTGTTTACGGTCGTGAGCAGGACTCCAGGGGCTCTGACCACTAAGCCATCTTAACCTCTGCTCACTAACGCGAAATCTTCTTCCACATTTTAATACGTCTTTTGGTAACGTCACGTCTTTTTCCACTAATAAAATAAACCTTTAGAGTTCGCTAAGCATACGTTAATGCTTTTCAAAGATAAACATAACATATTATAGCATCACGCCTGTATTCCCCGAAGGGGAAGGCAGAGGTGTAAACAATTGTACACCCACATTTGACCAATGCTGTTATTAAGTCCCATGTAATAGGTGGTGAGCCTATTGCCATCAACTGGGCACAGTTCCAAACTCCGGGCTGCTACTGAGAATTTCCTAACAGAAAAACTCAATAATACTTTGCCCGACCCGGGAATCGAAACCGAGACCTCCTGCTCAGCAGTCGCGCTTGGGACCACTAGACCAACGAGGCAGATTTTCAAAGATATAATATTCATATTCATTAGTGTTAGTAGAATTACTTAAAACTATTATATAACCTATTTTAACAGCCTACCCTCTTCTGTATACCGAGGACCGGGTAGTAACTGAGTGATACCCAGTGCTTTATTATGGGACTATCTAGCTTCGCAGCCATGACCCTTAAGACAGTGTTGGGAATCCCACGCACTCCACTCATCATAGACGCATCTCTCTTACGCACAATGGCAAAGTCATCTATATGCGCGACTGCAAACTCCATAGATGCGCTAACACAGTAACGGTGTTACGAGTACGCTCCACGTAAACCAGCATACTACGCCTAAAACACTAATCCTAGGGGAAATTATTATTTAACATTTCATGTATTCTACTGAAACGACCTTAGGGAAAATTTAAGGCGTATTTATACAAAAGCAATCCTGTCTATAGGTACTTATTAAATCCTTAGTGACACTAATTAATGTACTGTAAGGTTAATTAACAATGAGAATACGAAATAATTATCAGGCTTCCTTGTTGGCAGGTATGTACAGTGAAATGAGGACAAGCGAATAATTCGAATAGATAAAAGGAATATAAGTGGTAGTAATTATTATCAACTATCTTTGTAACTATATATAACTTTCACATAAGAAGACAACTGGAACAGTTATGACCTAGTAATATTACTTAACGTAATATAACCAAGCCATAACTCTCCCAGTGCTGGGCAAGGGCCTCTTCTCATAGACAGGAAGCACGAGCGTTTATCATCTAGCTAGCTCACTATGGTTATAATATTAAATGGAAAAAGAATACAGTCGTGAGCAGGATTCGAACCTGCGCCTCCCGGATAAATTACTCCAGTCCTGAGGGATATTATAAGTTTAGAGTTCGCTAAGCATGCGTTAATGCTTTTCGAAGAATTATCTTTAATAGCTCACTATGGTTTGGTGATTAGCAGACCTTTAGATCTAATATAGATTTCTACATGTTTTCCTTCACCGTATGTCTATCATGTCTTAGACCAACAAATTAATAATACTGAAACAGACTAACTAACATAAATGGTATTGAAAAAGTCACATTAATACATGCTAGATTTGAACTCAACACCTGTGGTTCAAGAGCAAGCCCGAAACCATTCGGCCAATGCGACGTAAGAAATGAATTTAAAAAATAACAAGACAAGCCGAAGTCTTGTGCTTGTTCAAGAATAAAGAAGTAAAAAATCATGGATAATATAAATAAACGCAGAATTCTCAATAACAAAAGTATTTCTTTGTGAACAAGTATAACGTTCATTATATAAATAAATCTCTATGTATTATTTGAATATGTATCTCAACAAACATATTTTTATTATTAATTGTAGTTTTTTTTTTATTATAAATATACTTAGTCTATTTTGAGGACCTACCTTTGAGCGACGGAAAGGGATGGGGATAGAGAAATTTTCCGAGCGGTCAGATGAGATTTGACTGTCTGGGTCACATGAAAACATATATAGATATACCGTAAGGGTTTTTGGGGGCACAGAGAGGGCACTGGTTTGATCTACTGGAGTCAACGGTGCAGTTGTATTTTTTTCTGACAAGTTTCAAAGCATTGTTACCTCTAAACTAGATTCGAAAATCTGTCCAAATCCAAGCAGTTTTCCTATATATTATATATCTTAAGTTCTCGAGATTACATTACAGTGAAACAACTTTTAACTGGATGTATTTGGTTTTTTTTTTCCTAGCATTTTGAACACTGAAATGTTCGTGGTCGCAGAATGGCAAAGGTGACAGGCAAAATCAAATCAATCTTTATTAAAAGCCGTATTTCTTTTGTGTAAACAAACATACGCATCCTGGATAAATAAAAACTGCTTACTAAGCCATCTCGACCTCTGCTCACTACTCCGAATTCATCTTCCGCATTTTAAAACGTCTTATGGTGTACCTCATGGCCATCTGTTCGGTCCCTATTCAGGTGATTCAACTGACACGACAAGCTTTTTCAGTGCAGTTAATTCAATGTCACACAGATGCAATTACCTTAACAAATATATATATATCTGTCTAGCCTTTTCCTAATTACATTGGGGTCGGCTTCTAGGCAAACCGGATGCAGCTTAATACCAGTATTTTACATGGAATGCCTGCCTATCTGACCTCCACAACCCAGTTACTGGATAACACGATATCTCTTGGTAATACTGGTTCTCAGACTTTCAGGCCTCTGACTACCCGTAACGACTGTCATAGATCTTAATTTGACAACCGGACCGGCGACTTACGACCTTAACAAATATAGATAAATTTATAAAACGCTATTTTAATTTGTAAGCAAAGGTGTACATTGATGTCTAAGTTCCACCAATAAAATTGCTGTACAAGCAAGCGACTTAAAGGTTTATTAAAAATGTTTCATGTCTATGGTAGATCATTATTTGATAAATACCTTTTAAAACTAGATCACCTCGACTTTGTCTAAGAAGTAAATTAAATTCCGAAACAAATTAAGATTTCATAGCAGTTTTTACCTTTTTACTCACGTAATTTTACCGAAATTTTAACATAAGGTGTTTCTGTGCATATAGTAATCGCTCACAGTATAATTTTTACTCCTTCGCAGGTTCGCTATGCCTTCGAAATGTCCACGTGGTGGTACCAGAAGCGGTGGAGCGAGGCTCCAAAGTGGAGATGAAGTGCCTCTACGACCTCGAACAGGAGGTCCTCTACTCCGTCAAATGGTACCGGGGGGACCGCGAGTTCTGTCGGTTCTCCCCCAGGGACGTGCCCCCACTCAAGATATTCCGGATACCTGGCATAGAAGTTGACGTAAGTTTTACACTCTGGGGGCTCACATTTAAAACCTGAATTATGTAGGTTCTATTTTGTTTTAAACACGATGGCCAGGTATGGATTAGGTAGAAAGATGGGCGGGTTTATAGCTTGAAAACTAACTATCAACGTCGTGTAATTTACTTATATAAAAAAACTTCGGTGAAAACCTAGACGTAGATCTACAATTTAGTCTTTATATTTTTATGCTAAATCTGGGCATAATGTGACGTCACCAGTCACGATCCCCTATGAAAACTTCCTTGTTCGTATGACCAGAAGATTTAACTTTGCAGCAATTAAAGTTTCACGCTTATACACTGATCTAACTTGTTGATAAGCTGCGTATCCGCACTGGACTTTGATGAAGTTTATAATATCTTGACAAAGTACAAATTTCTAAGTTTATGGGGTTTTCCTCAAACTTGTAACGCATAGAGATTTTGGAGTGTTTTACTTGAGTATTAATTTAAGTTACAATGTAATCGTAGGCCTTCGTGTTTCAAATTAGGAAACTTTATATGAACTATGCAGTGTTTATTTGAACCCAATCAAAGTTGTGGATGGTTTGGATCTCTGGTTCTATATAGTATACTAAGTGAGGTCTGAATAAAACGCCTTGACCTAGATTTATTTGGTCTAGAAAGTCCGTTGAGGTTAATAAGGTTGTTTGCAACTTGTGTTGTCTGCTTACGAAGGATTTATGATCAGAAATCAAGAACAAATGAGTTTCAGAATGTATTATATACAATGTATTACATAAACTACCAGCAAAATCAAAAGCCCTATTACAGGCAGCCGAATTTTCAAGACGGCGCGGCGTGGATGGCCAAATCCGAAACTATAAGGAATAGCGAAAAACACGGATTCTATTCTTGGGTTATTGATATTTCAGTAATCCAATTATGCGGTTTTTTGTTCTCATCAAAATCATCCCGGAGATTTCTCTGAGTATTTTTCGCTATTTATTTTAATTTCGGATTTGGCCATCCACGCCCACTTGAAATTTCTGTATAGTTATGTAAGTTTTGGTACTATCTTGTTACTATTTTGAGGTGAAACCGCCCTTACTAAAGCTATTTTATAGCGAGAAAATAATGTTAATAATTTAAATCTTATATATATTTAATATTTTACCCTAATGAAATACGGTTAACCTAATACCTAATCTTAATTATATTTGAGAAAACATTTCGTGCATAGAGACGGCGGCGTCTAACAAATATATAGTTTTATATTATGCTTAAATATTTAAACAATTATGAAACTACAATAGTACATTATGACACAAGTGAACTAAGTTAGTCATTACAGTTGAATTGCCGAGTGTGAATGTGAAAAGGTGTGCCGAGATGTTGTAATTAACACAGCTCCCATGTCTTATGCGACGTTTTTCAACACACGAGTGTAAAACTTATTTATACATCGGTATGTGAATACCATATTTTTTGCTAATATCGAAAGACATAATTAGCTATTTTTGTTAACATGGCGTGGGAATTTCTTGTGAAATGGAATGGAAATGTGGGTTTACAACAGTACACCTCTGCCGAATCCCACGGGGATACAGGCGTGATACTATGTTATGTTATCTATTGTTCCAATACTTTGAATTTTATTTTGTTTTCAAGACAATAATAACGTTTCATATTTTCGTCTAAGCATATTGTTTAGACTTCGACACATTTATTTATTTATTCAAAACTGTGCCGTTTTCCCGGCAAATTTTGTCGCATAAAGCCAAATAATACGTACGTATAGAGTTATTTCAAATTTTGGGCAACAATATATTACGGTCCACTTCGGACAAATACATCGTTGCACAAATCCATTAATGTCTAGACTCTTGACAAACAGAACTCGTTTACTCTCCTATTTGTCTATAGCGACATTTACTTGCACAAAATTAATTGGATATTTAATAATTCTAGGTACTATTATCTCACTAGCTTTTGAAGAAAATACAGTGATAAATTGATCTAAAACATTTTATGGTCCAGAGAATTTAAAAAACAGATTTATTTTACGTCACGAACCAGATAATCACGTTGTCAATACCAGGCCCGAGCTACAAGTGAGATTCGTTTTATTTCACAATTTATTTGAGCATGTAAGATTAAAAATGTAACCCTTTTTTGCCGCGTCGTGGTCCGCAACAAACACACGTAGTGATCCATGCCTATATACTTAGAGCTACGTATATTTGGACACAAGTCCGCAATGAAGCAAGTTATATTCACAACACGAGACAGCCACCATGTGACTGACACTCACAATTCAGTTGCCATGAAAATGAAATTTCCCCAGCCATTTCTCTTGTACCCCGACACGACAAATTATAACAAGTATGAAATTAAGTTTTGCAACTTTCTTCCTCGGCTGTTCAAGTCCTCGTCTTGAGTTTACAAACGCTCGACGAGATGTAATTATAATTTTAAGTAAAGCAATACATAACATTTTCGTATTAATGTAATTCATTACTTCCCTTTCTGTGACAGACGCGCAATTTTTTCCACTCAAACGTCCCCACTCTAGCTCGTTATGTGGATTGATGTATACCTGGAAAAGATTCTACGCAAATTCAATTATAATAACCATTTAATTTCGGTCAAATTAAAATTTTCCGTCTAAATTAAAACCTCAAAGGGCACTTCGTTTGAGCTTTTAATTTTATTACTTTGGTTCTTGCTTGACCTCACAATGCGTTTGAGTTGAAAGAGCTTTTTATATTAGAAAAATATCGTTTGACAAAATTGTGTGTCAAGGAAAATTGTTTAATATTTCGTGCGCAGACATATAATTAACGGTCATTGTGCGGCTAAATAATCTCATAAATTCCGCTAATCACATAAAAAAAATGTAATAGACATATTTTTGTTTTCAGTGAAAAAAATATAATTTGCTTCAGTCGTTGCGTTTGGATAACGTGACTTAGCACAAATTCAACATTACGCGGGGTTCGTATTCAGCATTTAAATATATCATGTCTGCATAATTGCGTGTACGTAACGTTCACACTGTGATAACGGAGCAAGCATTTATATATTTTATCGCCGCTTTTCACGTCAAGAAATTTCTCGCGTTACCATAATTACGGACGCAATCGTTTTTATGGGGGCCTATCGGGAATGTGGCCTAACTATGTAGCCCATTATCATCTTTATCTGTTGCCGACACTATCCGTGGTGTCATTTCATATAGGCAATTGTTATGCCAACTGTATTGGAGTACCAACTCATTTTACGTCCGCGTGGGCCACTTAAATTTTATCGCAGGGACGTAACATGGCTTCATTACTGAAAACTGTCTGGTATCCTCATTAATGTCCATAATACGTACGTCTGTACGGGCATTAATAAACTTTTTATCGTGTAAGGCTCGGTTCGCTAAGGGATCGCTTCGACAACTGACGATTAAATAAGGGATAACGAGCATGGTTCTTTATCCTCGAGTTAATTGTGTAATATTCTTACTTGAGTCGAGTATATTTTTGCTTTGAAGTTATATCGATACTTATGTTCAGTGTTAGACGTAGGCTGCCGCGATGCTAGTTCTTGGTGGGAACTAATCATTGTTTGAATTGATATAAAGCAGTAGACGACTATCTGGTGTTGCAGAACATTGCTCAGCTATTGCAAAACATCGGAGACAGCTTCTGCTGAAATGATGAAATTATAAAATAAAATATGAGTTATAATGTTATCCCTTTTTCCAAAAAATTGCCCTACACAAACAATTCCTCTTGTATTGTGGGTGTGTTTATAGAAACATATCTTACATCAAATCAAAATATCGTTTATTCAGATTAAACCAATAGGAATGGAACTTTTTGAACGTCATACATTACAATAAGATACCCTTTATATAAAGGGTGGACGATTTATGGGGACTATCTTACAATTTGCAAATACACTTAGATTCCGAAACAAAATCTGTAGATCACATAAATATTTGTTCCGTTTGGGATTCGAACCCAGGAATAGCCGATGTCCACAATGCCAACCGCGCTCATCAGTGCAAGTTTCGATTGTACACGAATGGAGATCAAACATAGAGCGTAACAACTATGTACTATTTTTGTATAATAACTTTCGTGAGACACATTCATATTAATTATTGTTCAACGGTTATTACTCACTTGCATTCTTCGGGATTGCGCGACTAGTTTCGAACTCGAACGGAGCCCTTAGTCATGAGCTGAGCCCGCGGCGAGGTTGCGAGTCAAACTGACTCGTGACATCGCCGCGAAACTAGTCGGGCAATCTCGAAGAATGCAAGTGAGTAATAACCGTTGAACAATAATTAACTACGTACTAGCGTACTTACTAAACGGAATTATTATGCATTAATTAACTATAACTTTGTTGAACTAGTTATTATGCTTGCTATGAACGTACACTAATAACAATATTGTTATACATAACGTTAGCCATTGTAATCATGCTGTTACTGAATAATTATTTGCATATTATTTAAAGCTAATAATTCGGTTTCAATAATTTGGTAGTGATTAGAATATATTTTCCAATCCCCTTATATCCCTCCCATATATTTTTATTATCGAGTGGAAATCCTCATGGATGCCCTCCAATTGCCGGGGTCGTGGTTAACCCGGGGTCGCAAAGAATGCAACTACCATCCTGAGATCCCGGTAAAGGCTGACCTTCGTATTCTTCTGCAAGGATGTCTTACTCCAAACATAGTAATCGTTAAAATCACACACAACTCTTGCCTTATGATACCATACAACTATTACGTTACATTAAGCTCCTATAAAGCCCTGACAGATAGACACGCACACCACGCGCGCCTTCATTGCGTGGGCTCAGGTGGATTCGTGTTACTGATTGAAAGCCCAACTATTACCACGAACGCGAACTACTTGGGCAGATAGTGGGGTAAACGCAATTGAAAATAAGGGGAAAATAGGGGGGTGGCTGTGGGAAATAACTCCTTAATTTTTCAAGATAAATCATTGAAAAGCATTAACGCATGCTTAGCGAATCTAAAGTTATTATATTAAATGGAAAAATAATACGATCGCGAACAGGATTCGAACTGCGCCTCCCGGATAAATACTCCAGGCGCTCTGACCACTAAGCCATCTCAACCTCTACTCACCACCGCGAATTCTTCTTCCATATTTTAATACGTCTTATGGCGACGTCATTGCTATCAATTCAGTACCTATACGGGTGACCGAACCGACACTACTAACTTTGCAGTTAATACAATGTCGTAAAGAATGCAATTCCTTAATTTTTATTTATGGTACTACTAGGTTCTGCTCGCAAATTCTTCTGCATGGACTACAAAATTGTTTCCCGCCGGGATAAAAATATCCTAATCCAGGTTATAAAGTACCTGTGTACCAAATGTCATCTAAATCCGTACCGTGGGTCTGCGTCAGCGACAAAAATACATCCACTCCGACAAATTTTCGCATTTATAATATAAGTAGGATCAATATTTAGGCTTTATGCCTTTCGCTTTATCGCTTTGAATCTTAGCTCTAGATTTTTCTGGTGATCTTGACGATGGTGATGATGTCATCCACGCCGATTTTGACTGAGGTAACATTTGTTTCTGCCTAACGCAAGGAGCGTTTCGCTAATAGTTTTATTAAGCGCACAAGCGCCAAGGAATGGAATTGTGTCTGTGTTTCCCGATAGCTATAATCTGATGGTTTTCAAACCTTGAGTGAACAGATATCTGCTGGATAAGAGTATTCCATCGGCGATCACACCATCGCTTTTAACATTGGGTGAGGTGGCGGTGAAACGCAAGCCAGTTAAGATTTAAAAAAAAGATTTATTATGGACACTGGTGTGCTCTGAGAAGGCTATGAAATCCAATTTAAACTTAAAAAGTACGTACAGAGAATTCATATAAGAACACCAATAACATATTAACAATTAATATAATATGTACCGCTTATATGTAAATACCACGAAAAACACTAAATTAAATTCAGATCACGGCACACACAATGTAACTATTGAAATCAAAAGCTGTAAGTAGTAATTACTAACTCAGTAATGTAACTAACATATTTCCAAGCTTCACAATAATAATAGTTAATACTAAGAGACAGGCTGTGTCATACAAAGTTCTCATATAGTTGGGTAGTTTGTTCTCGAACATTCTTGTTAATAATTCGTTTGACAATACAAGTTACTAATGCAGTTTGAAAATTACGTTAATTAATATCGTGGAATTGTGCTGAAGTTTGCCAAATATTTGTCTCATCATAGCTCTGTGAAGAGTAGGAGAAGGGGGACCGTTGTCCACTATACTTATTTTCGGGTTGGCAATGCGCAAGTAATATTATAAATACTCTGGTATCGGAACTGGAACCGCTTACCATCTGAATCGAGCCAGCCGTACGCCTGATTGACATTATAGTGTTATAAAAATAGTACCTTACACCAGATTTAATGATTTTTGTTACATGGCCTTAATATACATATATATATATACATATATATTTTTAACCGTGGGAGAGCCACGCTTCGGCACGAATGGGCCGGCTCGACCGGAGTGATACCACGGCCTCACAGAAAACCGGCGTGAAACAACGCTTGCGTTGTGTTTCGCCGAGTGAGTGAGGGTACCGGAGGCCCAAACCCTTTAAAAGGCCGGCAACGCACTTGCGACTCCTCTGGGGTTGCGGGTGTCCATGGGCGGCGGTAATCGCTTACCATCAGGCGAGCCGTCTGCTCGGTTGCCCCCTATTCCATAAAAAAAAAAAAAAAATCATTACATGTGATTCCATAATTATCTGTAATGATTGCTCATAGATATCACCATGAATCTCCTTAACATGAAAGAAGGGAACTTGAATTTTAATAGATGCGAACAACACGATAGCTCAGGTGGGAGAGCAATGTCACTTCACAAGTATCTTCGCAAGTACCTTACGTACTTACTTAATTATGGTAGAGATCGGTTTGTAAATTGTAATGCATTTATATTTACAATTTACATACATTTGAAAAAAGACTGCCTCGTTGGTCTAGTGGTCGCAAGCGCGGCTGCTGAGCGTGAGGTTCTGGGTTCGATTCCCAGGTGTGTGTTATTGAGTTTTTCTGTTAGGAAATTTTCAGTAGCAGCCCGGAGTCAGGAAGTTGGTGGTGGGCACCCCCGTGCTTCGGGGAGTACGTAAACCCCTCGGTCGTGCGCCTGATCTCTCTCCGGTCGTGTCAGATTGCCGTCCCACCGGTCTATGAGAGTGAAGGAAGAGGGAGAGCACCTGTGTTTACACATACACTTGCGCACTATATCTCCTGCGTACTTGGCTAATCTCCGTGCAGATAGGCCGCCGAAATACGGTCGGGAGGTAGTATTATTATTATTTTTTCAATTACCACTTACCAGTTGGTATACCTGGAAGCTACCAAACGGTTTGATACTCAAAGAGGCCGTGGTAACTAGTGGTTAAAATCTAGGAATCACCTACGAAAATCCGTGTAACCCTCTCTAGCAAATTCTAATTAATGGTAACCGCAGAGTACTTGTTATGCAGTTACCCTTTATGATACCTAGTAGATACGCTTGAGAAAATTAAATCATAACCCCCCTTTACTCTAATTTCGCATACATAAAAAAGAAAACCAGCTCATAACTTTTGCACTGCAAGGTAATCCTCTTCTGATACAGGGCGACCACGACCATTCAATTTCGCATTATATTCTATTTTTAACCGACTTCCAAAAAGGAGGAGGTTATCAATTCGGTTGTATTTTTTTTTTTTATGTTTGTTACCTCAGAACTCCGTCATTTATGAACCGATTTGGAAACTTATTTTTTTATTTGAAAGGGTTTACTTTCAGATTGGTCCCATTTAAATTTTATGAAAATTGGTTTAGTAGTTTGGTATTTAAATCAAAATAACTGAAAAATAATACGTCGTCGAAGTAAACGAAATGGTGTATTTTGTTTTCTTGTGACTTTCCGGTGGTGTTTACGGTCTCTAGAATAGTTCTAATGAACTGCCTATTTTCCAGCTTCATCATCAGATGATGATGACGGAAAAAAAAAAAAAAAAAAAAAAAAAAAAAAAAAAAAAAAAAAAAACCGGAAGATAAGCACCGGAAATACGTCATATTTTTTTTTGCTATTTAAACTTTTTAGTGTAAGCCCGCATTCTCAAACATCTCTTTTTATACGAGTGCTCAAAAAACGGAGTGTATTTAAGTATGTATGTATGTAAGTATGTTTGTGAGTTTCTTTACCTATTCCACCATAACTTCTAAATACCTGAACTGATTTCGATATATGGGGTATCGTTAGAATCCTTACACTGTCCCGTGAGTAACATACGCTAGTCAGTTTTTTTTTTAATTAATTTCATCTTGTTTCACGCAGTTTATTCCTCTCTTTTGAAATAGCCTCAGATCTAAATTTCCTACTTTGATATGGATATGTCGCAGATGGATTGTAGAATAAGCTGTTTTACAAAACTGCTAGCTGATTTACAAAACAGTACTGTTATGAAAAACAGCTGAACGACGTTTAGCGGTTTTACATAATTACTGAACTATTGCACGCAGAATTGAATGAACGTTTTGCGTTTATCAATGCAGCGGGTCAACGATCAGAGATTATGTAAAACAGTGTGAAATGAACTGTCAGATTGTTGATTTTAGTTCAAAATTTTGTCGCATATGGCTCTGTATGTCCTAACAATAATAACCTAACTTTATTTTACTTGTCAATAGCAAAAAAATTATGAAATTTTTTAATGACGTAAATACTAAACCACTATAATAGTCGACAATATATCGGGATTATGAAAGAAAATAAATTAAATTGATCCATGAGCGAGCGAAGCGAGCTCGGGAGTTTCGTGTATCCCGACACGGACAGGTTAGGTTCGAAGAGGACGACGGGGGCTCGTGAGCGAGCGTAGCGAGCGAACAGCCCCCGTCATCCTCTTCGTGTTTAGGTTTTTTCTAACCTTACGGACACAAAAATAGGAGCCCCGCCGCGGGGCTCCGTCGACCCAGCCACGGAAAGTCAAATCAGAATACAGTATCGCTTTTTTACTTGAATGGTGACTATCCATTTAATATACCTATACAATAAACAAACCTGTCCCACTGTAGATATGTCATTTTGCATTACGTCTAAAGGTGGGTAGCAGTTTTGTTAAAAGTATCGCAATGGCAATCCAGCTGAACGTTGTTCAGCTGTTTTATAAAACAGTACTGTTTTGTAAAGCAGCTAGAGATTTTGTAAAACAGCGGATTCTACAATCCATTTGCGACAGATATATATGGACAGCGCGTTGAATAGGTCTACCCATATTCACTTCCGATAAATCAGTTATGGTACGCAAGATTTACTAAAAAGTAAGAAATAAAATAATTTTTAACAAAAAAAAAGAACCAACTCCAAAAATCTTTCTGTTATGTAAAATTGCACTAAAAAGTTCTAAAATAATTGCATTATTTACTTACTACAATTTATATAAAAATATTTTATTAATTTTAGAGGATTCTGAATAAAATCAATTTATTAGGACAATAATATACAATTATTATTATTTTTGGAGTCGGTGCCAGTAAAGGATAATAAACGTGTAAGTACATTCATGAAGTAGCGTATTACGTTCGCTTTAGGCAGTTGTTGTGTTCATTTGTAAATAGGTTCAATTAGGTATAATACATTATCGTAAAAATAATGATGGTTAATGTACCTTTAAATATACTTTGCAAATTTTAGGAAACTTCCTAAATATTTTAAGTTTGTCTGGCACCGACTCCAAAAATAATAATAATTGTATATTATTGTCCTAATAAATTGATTTTATTCAGAATCCTCTAAAATTAATAAAATATTTTTATATAAATTGTAGTAAGTAAATAATGCAATTATTTTAGAACTTTTTAGTGCAATTTTACATAACAGAAAGATTTTTGGAGTCGGTTCTTCTTTTTTGTTAAAAATTATTTTATTTTAAATTAAAATCATATTGACTTAATAAAAGATGGCGTTATTATAGCCTCTCGTATGCCTCTTAGGTAACAGCTGAGAGTGTGTTCTACACTTTGGGTATCGAGGTCGATTCCGATAGTGGATAAATGACATAGCAATAAGAATATTGCTCATGCGGCGCGAGCAAGGTTCTTTTTTCGACACAACTGTTGGTTTCATCAAATTTGACTTAATGTGTTGATAAACCGACAAAATTCAATACATTTATACTTTTATCGAGTCGACAAGTTTGTCGACAAAGCTCTGTGCTCAGACGCCTCTTTTGATTGTTTGTGCATTTTATTTTATATACATATAGGTATATATATAACTAAATTAGACTTTTAACACAATACGTGTCATGTTCTATCGTCGCTAAATATATGAAGCACAAAATAGAAGTATACATAGACTATCTAAATGGTGTGAACGCAACAGCATCCCACAAGCCCTTGATTCAAGAACACTTAAGCGGATTATATTGCAGCTGCTCTCTACATATAAGATCATAATCGTATACAGATTTGTATATTTGAAATCGACTATGATTGCCATCGAGTTTCAAAGAGCTATGTTGGCATAACGATATTCGGGAACCAAGTTATAACATCACTAAATTCGGGGTAACTATGCTTGTTTATTATTGTACAGCAAAATAAAGTAGTTTTATTGTAGATATTTTTAAGTTAAGTAGATACTTTTAAAGATAGACATTTTTTTTAATAAACAACGATATAGGTAAATATCAAATTTTAAAAAGCGAATAAAATTACTTTAGGCAAAACACACACACACACACCAACCAAATCGCGCGCGCGCCCGCACACACTCACATGCGCACACACACACACGCACATGAAGATGCACGTCAAAACGTAACGTCGCGTCACTCACCCATCGCTCAAGCAGCTATGGCATAGTGATGGTAAATTGTAAAGTATTTATTAATATTCAATCAAAGATACGAAACATCTTTTACTACGTATTATATCTTTAACCATCGACATTCATAACAGCCTTCCTCATTAACTGGAATCAAAATTGGATCAATAAGTAGGTACTGTTCATCAATGTCGGTTTGTGGTTGACAGCCAGGCCCCACCGTGTCGCCATTGAAACACGATATCCATTTGCTTTGTTTGGTTATTTCAGTATCACAACGTATTGTCTACATCCAGCTCCAATGTCTATTGATAAAAGCTTATTTGTCAACGATAAGCCAATGGGTAAAATTGAATAATGCCTACTCAAATCCATTCAGATTTTTACCTATCTATACCATCTCTGGCTAATTTAGAAAAATCGATTATGGGGTTTTGGGTTGGGTATTCGTTAGCATAAGTGAAAACGAGATGCAGAAATTGAGTCAAGAATTAGTATGCATATTTAGATAGAATAACCTCTTTGAAATGTAAATCAACAATGGTGTCAATTCTACTAATGAAAACCCAAACTAAAATGAATTTACTGCTATCTTTTATGATTAACATCCACACAAGAGCGAGGCGGAACGAATGATGCAGCGACAATTTTATTCTAATAGCCATCTAAAAGTGTGCTGACTACGCGCGATTTTCGGATATTTCAATTTGAGTATGATGCAATACTATTTTAACTTTAACGTACTTTTTCATTCTTTTTACGTACTATTATTAACATAAATACGAAAGTGTGTGAAGATAGATGGATATGACGTGTATGTTACTTTTCCACGCAATAACCGCTTAACGGATTTGAATGAAATTTGGCACACAGATAGTTTATAACCTGGATTAACACATAAGACTTTTTATCTCGGCTAGACCCAATTCTGAAATCGACGCAGATGAAATCGGGGCAGAAACTAGGTTTTCAATATAAGAATCGACGTAATCTTTGCAACACAATTACAGCGTAAAAAATAAACCGATATTAATAATAATAATTTATTTATTCAATGATGCTACAAAGGCTCACTTGTTAGTAATGCTTATATCTAAGGGTTAGTAACTTAATCTATGTATGTACCTATTTAGCGTAAGGGTTTGTCCTGACGCACTAGGACCTTAATAAAATGACTCATTGACTATTAAAGGGACACAATAAATATTTAAACAATAAGTGTTTTGTAGGCTGGCTCCGTTCCAATACCTTTTGCCTCCACTTTATTCAAGTATTTTCACATAGTATGAGAAAACATAATTAAAATAATACCTGTGTGGGAGGCAGATCTTTAAATGATCATTTGATAAACCTAAGACATTGTAAGTACCTACCAAAAACAACTTTCTCTGAATGAGACACACAGTTCATTGATAGCGTTACTATGGTTTTGTATTTTTCGCCTTTACTATTTGCAATGCTATATTTCCAGAAAGGTAATCAAAGATAGAAGGTTCGCCCTAAAAGTTATATTTAGTTGTCTGGACAATTATTTAGGTCACCGAAAACCATGAATTCGTTGCAACCCTGCTTAATGCTGTTCTTTTTTAGTAAATTTTATGTTTATCCTACAACTGGCTTTACATAAAAAACACCAAGCATAGCTTTACCTACTTTTAAAAAGGTGTTTTTAAAAGGTGCGTTATATAATACTTAATTTTCATTTGAAGAATAAATTCAAAATATAAACAATTGTTCGAATATGTCTCTGTGGCAATTTTGTTTAATCTATGACTGAATATTGTATTGTACTTGTTAGATTATTAAAATATTGTAGATATTATTTATAGGTGTTTTAATAGAAAAGTTCTCAATTAAAATTTCCTTTATTGTATGTTGTTAGTCCTAGATCTATATATATGTGTATTTTTAATACTACCAGTATCTTTAATTTACACTATATGTATTAAGGATTGATTCATGAAAACATTTATTTAAAACTCAAACGTTTTAAAGATAAAATCATTACTTTAAATTGTTGGAACCGTAATATTTTTCAAGCACATTTTAATATCAATCATAATATTTTATAACATCAAATCGACAAATCACGAGAAGTTAATAGGCGGGGGTGGAGGGTGCAAGGTATAATAAACACCACTTCTGCTCCATTAGGCCTATACGAAACGATGTACTTACGTACAATCACGCCTCTTTCCTATTAGAGAAGGCAGAGACTATCGATTTCCATTTGCTACGGTTCTGACACAAGTCTTCCGCTTCGCATATGTTCATTAACCTCTTCACACATGCTTGCCAGTTTATATAGCTCTTGATTTGTCTTTTTTGAGTACTTCCACAATTAGATTGCGGTGCGTTCGCCAAGGACGGTCTGCCCTGACTCTTCCATCCACAATCGCCTGTTAAACAATTTTTGTCAACCGACTTTCATCCATCCTTTCCACGTGTCTAAACCATCTTAGCATACCTTTCTCAATCTTTGTAAATACATCCTTTTTCACTCTAACACCCTGCCTTATTACGCCGTTCCTCAATCTATCTTCCAAAGTTACTCCACACATACTTCTCAAAGCTCCCATGTCTACTGTATTGGTTCTGCTTTCATATTACTTCTGCCAAGTCTAATTTTCAGTAACGTACATAAGAGTTGGCACGTACTCATTAACCACCCAAATATGTACATGCATAACACTTATCTCTTTACACAAAGTAACAAACCTAATTACTATGCTTACCCGTGAAGTTGACTATTAAGTGTATAGCACCGTATGCAGCCATTTAACGCGATATTCTCCTCATAATTTGCTAAAACAGGCAACACCGATTAGGCACGCAGTGTTGCCAACCATTATAATGTCACAGGGTTGCCAGCTCTTTCTATTATTCCTTTTTTGTCTTGGATTACGTAGCGTCTGCGATTTTTCGAGTAAGACTTTTCGGCACAAAGTAAGGTTGAATTGAACAACGGCTTACTGGAGAAGTTTTGTCCAAACAGTTTTAAATGGTTCTAAATCTCCTTTAGTTTAGATAAATCGTTAACCCAGTGGAAGTTTTTTCTGGAAAACTCGATGGGTTTTAGTTTTTTCTTCTTTTGCCTTTGTTTCATTTAAATGTAGAACTTGCTTTAAACTGACAAGAATTGCATTTTATAACTATAAAACCTAGCAGGCTTGAGCTTTACTTCCCCTCTGAATTTTCTATAACAATTTTCCTAGAATACTACAGGTTCACTCTATTTTAATGTTAATTTAAAATAAATTTAATGGTCGTCTTCTGGTTTCTTTATAAGACATGATACCTACACACAAGATATTTTTTATAAATAGCGCCCACGACTGTCTTAAGGCCTATTCATAAAAAAATTCATTCGGTTATTATTGATCTTCTCATCAACCATTTTGTGGTAATATTGGAGTCCCTATCAATAAAAACCTAAATATAGCAACATGCTTGTATTCTCCAACTGATTAGGCAGATATATACTTTAGTATACCCCTTTTCAGCAATGCCGTAATTAAGTCAAGTTTAAGTCAAGGTAAGTTTACTTTTATCTACAAATTTAGATAAAAGTAGACTTACTCAATTACAATTCCACAACAGACCACCAATCAGAATTTTCTAACAGAAAAACCAACAAACACTGCCCAACCCAAGAATTAAACCCAGAGTTTCAGCAGTCATTTTTCTAACCACTAGACCAATGAGGCAAAAATAAATTATTCACAAAAATTAACACTAACACACAACGATAATACTGACATCATTACCTGTCCGTGCTAAAAGGGCACTTAACACAAGCATTTTTACTTAAATATTTAAGCACTCCTTCGAGACTGGTTAAGTGAAGTCTTAATTATTAAAACAATGATAGACGAAGAAAATCTCTTGATAAATCTTGTTAGAAATGGAGTTGTATGCAATGAAAATAATCTGTTTTACTAAAAGTTTTAATGGACGATTATTTGTATTGTTTTATATAAATAGTTAGCTAACTGTATATATTTAACTAGCCAGATGTTTTTAATTCAATTACTATTTTATTAATTAATTTTGGCAACTTGACTTATTAAGTTTTGCTATCAAAGTCATCTAACTCAATTATCATTGTCAACCAACATTGTTAAAGATATTCCAATTTAAAGCAATATCCACAAGGTTTAGATTCTTAGCCATAAAAGTTTTCTTTTGATTCTTGACATTCACGAAGGTGCAATTTTTAAGGTTAATATACTATCTTACAAAATAAAGTCAGCTAGAAAACAAAGTGTACATCCAAATGAAAGTCTTATATTCTAAAAGCAGTCATAAATTTAACGATCGTTATTGCCCGTCATTTATTTTAATTATCCAACTGTACCTTATGGTGCCCAAGCACGAAGAGGGCCAGTCACTTTCCCATGGGAATCGTAAAAGGCTCTAAGAATGATGTTCCAAGGAAGCACTGCATTGGAAGAGGACAATATTTTCTTATATACCTTAAGGCATTGGGGGAGTTCCATTCTGAATCCTATAAATATTGAGAGATCTTATCCATCCAAGCTGCATAAAACGCCCAAGATATTGTTTTTATTGGAATACTACCTGTGCCCCCCGATTTCACCCGCGTATAATTTTATTATAATTACCTACTAAGTAGATACTACCACCAAATAGAAAATAATTCACAGTTTGTCTCTTCTAGGCAATTCTCTTTTCTCGTCGGACGAACAGGGTTATGCGTCACATGGCTAGTTCACGCCACTACTGCTATAGTCATAGCCTCGAGTCGAGTCTGGAATTGTTTAAATTTTCCATTATATCCATAACTATGCGTCCAAATATCTTAGCAAAGTTTATCATCATAAAATTGTTTTAATGATGAAATAGCCTTAGTTCTTCAACGTCAACAGCAAAGTTACGTAATTATGTGTACGCATTTTATTATGATGGGCATAAAAATATAAATGAAAATAACGCATTCAACAATGACTTAATATAACTTTTTATACTACAGGCGCTCTACTAGGTGAACTATTATATATTATATAACTACTATTATAACTTTGGAGTTCTCTATGGCTTCATTAATGCGTTTGAAAATTATATCAGGATGTAAGGGAGCACCCACTACCAATGCTCCAAATGTCAACCTCACCTGCACGCGGTATATCCTGCAGTAACTAACGAGGCTTCTGACGACCGGACGACGGCGGTATAGCCAGTCCCAATACCAGGCTCAGCAAAATTATATGGCCGCTGACGGGCAGCAGCGTCAGCGGAACGATAAACTGTGCTTCTGCGATCGCCAACCCGCATGCCCAGCGTGGCGATTAGGGCAATTCCTCCTATTATAAACACAAATAAAAAACGGTCCCCAGTTTCCGGTCGCCCTGCTATTCCTGACCAAGGCGGCGGCCATGGTAACGGCAGAGCTGGGGGTGCTAGGAATCCCCGGGTTACGGAACCGCCGCCCAACCCAACTTACCCAACTGATAATAGCTACGTACAATGGACGCACTCTACGGCTGGACGAACACCTGGTGCAGCTCGAGCTGGAACTTGAGAAGGTGAGATGGCACATTCTTGGGTTATGTGAAGTCCGAAGAGAGGGAAAGGATACCATTACCCTTAAATCAGGCCATCTCATGTATTACCGCGAGGGCGACCACATCTCCCAAGGTGGTATCGGGTTCTTGGTCTACAAGTCCCTCGCTGACAACGTCACTGAAATATCCAGTGTGTCGACCAGGGTGGCATACTTAATACTTAGATTAACCGAGAGGTACTCCCTCAAGATTATTCAAGTGTATGCACCGACCTCGGCACACTCGGATGATGAAGTAGAGTTTGTCCTAGATGATATTTCTAAGACCTTACATAACACTACTAAGGCCCACTTTAACATCATCTTAGGGGATTTTAACGCAAAAGTGGGAGTACAGACCTGCAGCGAATCTTCAGTAGGACCATACGGATTTGGAAGTAGGAACCACAGGGGGCAAATGCTTGTTAACTTCCTAGAGAAGGAACGACTTTTCTTGATGAACTCTTTCTTCAAGAAGAGTCCCCAGAGAAAGTGGACATGGCGAAGCCCCGACGCTGCAACGAAAAATGAGATAGACTTCATCATAGCGGACAAGAAGCATATATTTAAGGATGTTTCTGTGATTAATCGTTTCAACACAGGTAGTGATCACCGATTGGTACGAGGAACCTTAAATGTCGACTAAACGTTGGAGCGCGTCCGATTTATGAAGTCTAAGCTCCGACCAAATCTGCTCCAAACCGTGATGGGATCTGAAAAGTTTCTACTTCAGCTTGAAAATCAATTTGCTGCTTTGGAAAATACCAAAGACGTGGACCAGGACCTCGAACATGTTGTGAAAATCCTCAGGGATGAGGGTATAAGATTCTGCAAACTAAGACGTACAGGCAAGAAGGCGAAATACTCGGACGAGACTCTTCACCTAATGGAACATCGACGAGAGCTATCGATTAACCCCTCGACACTCTCAGAACATCGGGCACTCAGCAAACAGATTTCCAAGCACGTAAGATACGACCTCCGACGCTCTAACACTCTATACATATCAACAGAATCGGGGACCCAAAGTATTCATGCAGCGACTTGGAAGAAGTCATTTAAGAAAGATCATATCTTCGAGGGGTGAAATTATAGTCTCCAGGCCAGATATCTTAGCCGAGATCGAAGACTTCTATAGCCGGCTATACGCCCCGCAAGCATCTTGTCCCAAACCCAGTACCGAGGATGCTAGAGCTACATTAACACGCCACTATATGGAAGATCTCCCGAAAATCAGCCTGGTCGAGATTGCGATGGCCCTGAAACAGTTAAATAATGGAAAAGCCCCTGGGGAAGACGGAATCACTTCAGAACTCCTTGGGGCAGGAAGTACTCCTGTCCTGAGGGAAGTACAACGTGTTTTCGAAACCGTTCTGAAACTTGGGAGAGCTCCAAAGGCATGCAAAGCAGGAGTGTCTTGGTGCTATTTTTCAAGAAAGGAAACCAAGCCCTGTTAAAAACTATAGACCGATCTCACTCCCAAGCCATATATACAAACTGTTTTCTAGGGTCATTGCAAACCGTCTTCCAAGAAGACTTGACGAGTTTCAAACACCGGAGCAGGCTGGGTTTCGAGGAGGATTTGGCACTATAGACATTCACACAGTGCGGCAGATTATACAGAAGTCTGAGAAGTATAATCAGCCTATGTGTTTAGCATGAAAAAGCCTTCGACCCTATTGAGATCTGGGCCGTTCTACAGTCCCTGCAGCGATGTCAAGTTGATTGGCGATACATCGAAGTGCTGAGATGTTTATACAACGAAGCCACTATGTCCATCCAAATCCAGAACCAACAGACTAAACCGATCCAGTTGCGCCGCGGAGTGAGACAAGAGGATGTTAAATCCCCCAAATTGTTCAAAACTGCACTGGAAGATATGTTTAATACACTGAGCTGGAATGGATGGGGCATAAATATCAACGGAGAATATATCTCGCACTTACGATTTGCGGACGACATCATCGGTCGGCATCAACAGATGCTGAATAGTCTAGCTGGTGCTTCTCGACGTGTTGGCCTGGGAATGAACTTAGATAAAACCAAGATTATGATCAATGATCGTATTACCCCAGAGCCAATCACTGTCACCGGGGAACCGCTCGAGGTAGTGCAGGAGTACATCTACCTTGGGCAGAGTTTGCGATTAGGTAGACACAATTTCGAGAAAGAAGTAAACCGGAGAATTCAGTTAGGCTGGGCAGCGTTTGGAAAGCTTCGTAAGGTCTTCTCGTCGCCTATCCCTCAATGTCTTAAGACGAAAGTCTTCAACCAGTGCGTCCTACCTGCCATGACATATGCTTCCGAAACGTGGACACTCACGGTACAGTTGGTACATAGATTAAAAGTTGCTCAGCGAGCTATGGAGAGAGCTATGCTCGGAGTTACTCTGAAGGATAAAATCCGAAACGAGGTTATCCGACAGAGAACCAAGGTGGTCGCCATAGCTCACAGGATCAGCAAACTGAAGTGGCAGTGGGCCGGCCATGTATGCCGACGAACCTACAACCGTTGGAGTAAACGCGTACTGGAGTGGAGACCGCGTCTAGGTAAGCGGAGTGTAGGACGCCCCCCGGCAAGATGGAGCGACGATCTGCGGAAAGTAGCTGGTAGAAATTGGATGACAAGAGCCGAAGACCGGGCTCAGTGGCGCGTCTTTGGAGATATCTATTTCCAGCAGTGGACTGCTATAGGTTGATGATGATGAACCGGTGCCCGTGACTTCGTCTGCGCGGCAAAATGTAGCTTATGTCAAGGACATAGCATTCCTAGGTCCAATCTATAGGTATACTCAAAAATCATCAAATTAGTTTAGCGGTTTGGCGTAAAAACGTCGCAAACATACAAAATACTTTGGCATTTATAATATTAGTATGATAAGCAGAGCCTGTATAAAACGTGTAACAAAAGTCCTTAATAATACTGAAAGAGATGAAATTAAATTAAATGGTTTATTCTGTAAATAGGTCTTTGAAACTCTTTTACACATCTCTATGATCTAGACGGCGTCGGCGTTTCCTATCTGATTACCCCTGAGAAGAAACGCCGAAATAAACTCAAAGTTACACAGTGTTGTACACTGTAAATATGTACCTAAAGTTACTTATATTCAAGGCTACAGAGATGTATTTATGACTACTGCTTTAGTAAGCCTTTCAGTATAGTAAATTTTCTTGAATCTGTGTAGACAAGAATCACTATTTAAAAATGAATTCTATGAAACAACCACGTTTTTCTTAACCAACCTACCAGAGGGTAGGTTGGTTAAGAAAAACGTGGTTGTTGGTGGACTCACCCACGTACAATGAGTAGTTCATAGCAATAAAAATCTATTGTGTCTGCTAATGAGCGAGCTAATGAGTTAAAAATGTTTAATTGTAGTCATCGCTAACATTAATTAGGCAAAGATCACCAGGCAAAATGTAAAAATATAGATACGATATTTTTATATTCTTTCCACAAAATATAACAATAACATAAAAACTTACCATCACACCCGTATTTCCTGAAGGTGTAAGCAGAGGCGTTGTGCACCCGGTTTTCACCAATGCTATTATGAAGGCCCACCATAAACGCAAAGACATTACGTTCATCCCCTTTTTCCGTCTACCCGTCCAAATTGCAAGCTCCAGATTGCTATACAATTGTTTTAAATAGAATAACACTTTGCCTAACCTTGGAATCGAACCCAGGAGCTTAGCAGCCGCACTAACTACGACTAAACCAATTAGCTGTTTACAGAAAATATTATTTGTTAATTTTCATTTCATATTTTCTTATCCCGAATATTATAATGTTTTAATAAACCCCGTAGGTGCCCAACATTCAATTAAGGCTAAAGCGATAAGATTTTATAATAAGTAAATAAAGGTATCAATTTTTTTAAATTTTTCACTTTCTTTCTCATGAAATATAATATAAAATAACTTCTTATTTAGTAGGTAATTATACAATACGTTTAGTCTCTACTATGTGTGTAGTAACTAGTAGAAACCCAAAATGCAATATACTTAAAAACTAGTAAGATACGTTAAAAAGTTTTCGTGGCTCAGTAACAGCCGCACAGATCAATCGATCGAGGTTAACCCGTGGAGGATGGCTAATCATCATCACAATATCGAAATCTATCAAATCCGTGTGTCAGAGAGCATGTTAAGGCGTGTTGACTCCGGTTGAATAATGTGGATCTAAGACTACTGTGAAAGGTAGTCCGATACCTGAAAATCTGACCACCAGTATCACCACAAGATATCAGGAAACCTTGTAACTTGGTTTTGAAGGTCAGAAAGGCTGTCACTCCATGTAAAATACTGATATTAAGCTGTATTTGGTTAGAGTGGTAGTCGACCCACATAGTTGGGGAAAACCTAGAGCCCTAGACAGAAACTACTAAAATCACAGTTAAGTTTATGTTGTAATAGAACAACACTACAAGTACTTGTATTTGTATAGTGTCAAGTACTGGTTAAATTTGTTTACCATTATTAACCTCAAAGTAGACGCACAGTTATAACTTTTGCGCTGCTAAGAGTATGAGTAGAGCTGTCCACAGTTTCCATAGAAAGATATCAGAAAATAGAAACACAGATACAAGAAATAGAAACTCTCTGGTGGGAGGCTGTGGCCGCGGCTGGTTACCACCCACGAGACGAAGGCATACCGAGAAGCGACCTAGTCGTGTTTCGGGATGTAGTCCGATGTAACCGTTGTGGGAAAAAAAAAATCTATCCACTCTACTTAAGGGTGAATAGATTTATTCTGGATATACGCTCCAACCTCGGCCACACCGTCGCTAACCATCAGGCAATTTGGTGGGCAGAATTCGCGGTGGTGAGCAGAGGTCGAGATGGCTTAGTGGTCAGAGCGCCTGGAGTATTCATCCGGGAGGCGCAGGTTCGAATCCTGTTCGCGACCGTATTCTTTTTTCATTTAATATAATAACTTTAGAGTTCGCTAAGCATGCGTTAATGCTTTTCAAAGATTTATCTTGCAAAATCTGACCAGCTTGGTTTTCATACATTTAGACTTACTTGCTGTATCTAGTTATAAACAAATCTGTGAGTAGGCATTAGCCGTATTCTCATCATCATCCCCCTGCCGTTCTCCCAATTTATTTGGGGTCGGCGCAGCATGAATGCTTCTTCCACCATCTAATTGTTTTTGAAATAGCATGCTGCTAAAGTTTTGGGAATGTTTTGTGACCAACCACCTGCCTGACGTCAACCTTAATTGGCAATGCTGTTGTTCGTGGTAACGGCCACCGATACGGTCTCCTTCTATCTAGCTATATCACACCAAATGTTGTCCATGTGCCAGGTTCTGATGTTAGCATACTATCACACTCCACTAACCGGGCCTTCATCCATCGGCATCCATTAGCCGTATTCTCAATGGTTCAATATTTAATCCCTTCTTTATAGTGTATTTTTTTGAACTGTCATATCTGCACTTTAATTCAGTATCGTTTTTAAATGACAGGGTTCATATTCACAGTCATTTGCACAACCATTAAAAAACCTTAACATTTTCAATTATTTCAAGGCTTTCATTGTTTTTGACGGTGAGGTCTTTTTACGTGACCTGTTTACAGAACGCCTTTTATTCGCGTCACACTACATTCTCTGGGATGAATTAATTACGAAAAGTGTCAAGTCACATTCGCGAGCCGCGTAACGAATGAAGAGTTATATAAAAAAATATGTTTATGCACAGATATATAAGTGAAAAGATATTATATTCTGCTTAGTTAAAATTTGCTTATTTTTTACTGAAATATTAATAAAGACTATAATTATTATCTCACGTAACGATATTGTTGCCAGCGTTAAATTTAATTAGTTTATAATAATCGTTGCATCAAAGACATAGCATGACGCTTGTATTAGGGGGTAGGCAGAAGTGTACACAGTTGTACACTCGTATTTCACCAATGCTATTATTAAGTCCTATGTGGTAGTGAGCCTCCGAGGTGCTACCGAGAATTTTCTAACAGAAAAACTTCATAACAATTTACCTATCCCGGGTATCGAACCCGAGACCTCATGCTCAGCAGTTGTGCTAAACCAACAAGGCAGTCAAAGACTCCTACTTGCTAATAAATAAAGAGAACTAAATGAACACACTTCTTAGTTTCAGACCATTACGTAAGTAATTGTACGTTGTTTAAGATCAATGTAACTGCTTCATTAGTTAAAAAGGTGACTGCTGAACGTCCTGGGTTCGATTTCCGAGCCGAGAAAAGTGTTATTGACTTTTTTCTTTTGGAGAACTCTTAGTACCTAACAGTCCGGAGTATAAAATTGTTTATTGAAATTTTTTGATGGGAATTGGTCATCACCGAATGAAATGGAATTTATAAAGAGCTTCAGCGAAATATAGATATACAACCGTATAAACCTGTCTAACTTCAATAGCTTATAGGCGTGATGCTATGTTCTTACTGTCTAAGTTCTCTTCCGGATGGCACCATTTTTTATGTGTGGAAAATCCATCAAGGACGCTGTCCGTTGAATGTATCGACGGACTCCGTCATTTGTGGCAGGCCAACTGTGGCCGACCTGCACAGTCACTCCGGAGATGCGTATGCATTAGAGCGTGTCACGCTGCCTTTTTGGGCCTATCACTGGTCAGATCCAAATGGTACCTTAAACACCTTAAAGAGAGTTAGACTTTAAGAAATTCCACAGAAATAAGAAAGAAGTCCTAATATCTTTTGGGAAATTCATATAATAAATAAAAATCTCGTGTCACAGTGTTTGTTATAGAACTTCTTCGAAACGGCTTGACCGATTTTTATGAATTTTTTTGTGCATATTTGGTAGGTCTGAGAATAGGTCGTAGGCTATTTTTTATACCCCTAGGGTATTAAGGATGGCCCTATCCAGAAAATGTATATATTAGCTAGTATTTCTATATAATTAAGTTTCTAAACATGCATCTTGCTTAGTCTTTGCTAAGCTCATTTCATACACGTATTTCATAACAGTATTTATTAAAACATACCAACTTAGCTATGTATTAAGAACCTGCTTTCAAAATTGTTTGTTCTTCAAACGGCTTGTGGATATAATTTAATTAAGAAAATGAAACCAACAAAATTCCTTTCGTACTCCTACTCATATAAATTATATCAACTACAACGCAATTTCTTATAATATAAGGCTTTATGGGTCACCGTTCATTTTACCTGAAACAAATAACTTAAACTTTTTAAATCGTAGAGCTCAGGTACCTATTTTACCAAATTTAGGGTTTGATTAAATGGGTTGATCGCAGAAAAGGAAATTATTATGATACTTATTGTCATATTAGGGTTTTTATATTATAACAGGGTTGTCAGATAAGCAGCCGCTCCATTTAAAATATTAATATTTACTGCATCAATGCATAGGAGCGCCTGGAGTATTTATTCGAGAGGCACAGGTTAGAAACACTTTTCACCAAAATGTATAACTATAGAATTCGCTACGTATGTGTTAATGCGTTTCAAAGAATTATATGGATTTATTTCATTTAGGTAGACTACCACACAGACCACTTCTTAACACTTCACTTTTTTTATCAAAAATGGATGTACGTTTTGCCTGATGGTAAGCGGCGGTATGGCCGAGGATGGAGCACGTAGATCCAGAATAAATCTATTCACTCGTCAGTAGAGTGGATAGATTTGAGGAGATCGATAGTTGGGGAGTTGATGCAACTGCCCTGACCTGTCTCCCACAATGATTGCACCGGACTACATCCCGAAACACGACTAGGTCGCTTCACGACATGGCTTCGTCGGGTGGGTGGTAACCAGCCCTACCCATTTTGCAAGTGAATGCAATACCTAATATTGCCCAAAACTGTTCAAATCAATTAGTATCACAAAGAATTAATAGACAACCTAGTTTCAATCACAATAATTTTATGAATTATTGGAAATAATGACAAGATAATCACCGCTCGACACTTAAATTATTTTCAACTCTGTAGGTACTTATTTATTATTCAGGCAATAAAAGCCCATATGTAGTTGAATAATTAACGATAATTTGTCCACGTATATATGTTGCAGTGTTTTTAGAAAAATTAAAAGAAATTAAACAGATTGCGAATCAATAAACATGTAAAGAGATCTAGGAAAAAAGAAATCCGATATTACTGTTTTTGTTCCGTTTTTTTTTATACGTGGCTTCTTGCAATTAACCCGTAGGGGTGTGGTCAGCCTAACTGGACAATAGCAAAAGCGGACACTACTTTCACGTACTTTACTATTAAGGGACGAGTTTAAAGCTACTGGCTCGACGCGAGCCGGCTCGAGCAAGGGTCAGGGCGGATATAATGAGATATTTCGCGACGGAAGTGGACCTCGCCGGAGAGGTCTATAACGAGGTTTTGTTCCGATATTTTTGTTTCTGCGTGTATACTTTTTTGGTCAGTCTCTTAGCCTATAGCAGACGCCGCGCCCTAAGTACATCGCTAAGGGCACGGCCCGATTGCGTAGTATTTGTTCTATGCGTAGTACACGTTTTTTTTTTAGATAAACTCCAGACGTTACGTAATAAATAGCGCATTAACCGCTTCGTTATTATCGTTTTTATTATTTTTATACAACTTATAACTTGTTAAAGCCACAGTTTGTGTAGTTAATTTTGTGCCGACAAAATGAATATTTCTTCAAAAATACAAATTCATCAGCTTGTTTAGTTGTTACGTCACTGGTATACAATGATCTTTATTAGACCAGATTCTAGATGGGCTCCGAAATAGTTTTATGAATATAATACCGTCCTCGTATACCTAATACTCTAGAATTACTACCGTGTAGTTCCAATTTGCTTCATAGTTTAATAGAAGTAATAAATCCCGCAATAATGCCACAACATAACTCTAATACGATTTAATGACGTGTATTGCTATTGGTTCAGACGTATTTGCATTGCCAATATTATGGTGAGGCGATATTGCGCATAGCCGGATATCAATCAGGAATAATGTTGAATTTGGAGCGTTCGTTTTAGTGCAAAGGCATGTTTAAACGAAATAGCACCTATTAGATTAGGCTCGATCGATATGTGTGCAGTCGGTGCAGCTTCGAATGCAATAATATTGAAAATTGGATTTTGCTAACTGAACATATTTTGTGACTCAATTAGATTGTAATCTGTTTTAGTCGGTGTTTTGGGGATTGTTTTTTTTTGTAGGTAAAGAAAAATTTGGTGACTGTTGAAATTCTACTCATAACCATATTTTGTAGTCAAAGTCAAAGCATTTAGTAATATCTTAGGGTTTTTTATTTCAATAAGATCATTTACAGACTTTTAAATTGTCAAAAACTAGTTGCCACGTCCAAAGTATAGATTCCTACGGAGAAGAACGGGCAAGAAACTCCGCGGTTAACACGGTTTTACCATATAAATTCAATTCCCGGCCAAGGCAAGAGACTTTTTAGGTTTTTTTACATACATAGTATCATGCCTGTACTCCCCGAAGGGGTAGGCAGAGGTGTACACAGTTGTACACCCATATTTCACCAATGCTGTTATTAAGTCCCATGTGGTGGTGAGCCTATTACCATCTACCGGGCACAACTTCAAACTTCAGGCTGCTACGGAGGATATTCTACCAGAAAAACTCAATAACACTTTGCCCGACCCGGGAATCGAACCCAGGACCTCATGCTCAGCAGTCGCATTTGGGACCAGTAGACCAACGAGGCAGTTTGTCTAAGAATGTCTAAAATCTGAGATGTGGTTACTTAGAAGAAATATTTATTATTATTTATAGTTTCAGATTTTCCATCACTTCCCTGTATAGTAACAACAGCCATAGTTTAACATGCCTTCCGAAACACGGAAGGGATTAATAAAAGATCGTGATCATCTATTGTCCTGTTTTGGGCTTTTTTATACATTTGTTATTACAGCAACAAAGGCGTTCATTGCGTCAGTCTTTGAAGAAAAATAATCTGACAGGCATTCTAGATAGATACTACAGTTAAATTGACAATATTATGCTCATTTTCCAATAAAACTTGTTAATTTTATCATACAATAATTAGTTTATCGTAAATTTATTTTATTAATTACATAAATATCCAACCTATAATTATACCATCACAGGGCCAGGGCGTCTTCTTATACTAAAAGCCATGACCTTTGATCACAACGCTAGCTGACTGTGGGTTGTCGATTTCAGATCATCACCATAATGCCTCCCAATGTTTTTCTTCGCTGTATATCTATGATATCTCAATTAATAAGAAAATACGTATTACATTATTTTCACCGTTATAAACTAAACTTTTGGCAAATAGCTAGAAATGTGAAACCTTAAAACGATTTAAATTCTAGTCGTGAATGATATATTTCTACAATGTGTTTATGTTACGTAGTTTTCCCGTGAATTTGCTGCCCTTGTCCACAAAAAAAAGATAAGCTGGCTTTTGTTAAATTGTAGAATACAGTAAAAGGTTAGCTAGTTAGTTTTTCAATTGGTCTATATTTATTCAATTGATAGAGCAATATTATCGACACCCAGAAAAAAGTTTACAGAATTTGAAAGTTCATTTTTATTCATCAATTAAAACAATAATTGAAATTCTCTGTATTTGTAGTTAAAATAGAATAAAGGTAGCATCCAATAGTGCGACCTTTGACTGGCCTTCGATGTCTGGCAAGTCATTGTCAATTTGAAACCCAATCTATCAAAGATACGAATGTTCGAGTTTCCGTCATGAACTTATTAAAAATGATTCAAATTTTTATCTACCCAAAAATAAACCCAAAAATTTTCATCGTTCTAATAAACCTCAAAATATCGCAAAATAAAACCGATAATCACGTATGTATCTAAAATGGTTTGGGGGGCAATTCAAATTAGAAAAAAAATACCGTCTGTAATATCCAAAATATAGTTAGTATTTATTTTCTATTAGCTATTATTAGCTCGTATATTTAGTTTAATTAAATCATTTATTTTCTTCTTAATGCAACTTTTATATTTTCCGGTTGGTTGGTTTAAAAGAAGTTAAGTGTTAAATCACTTGCTCGAGAAAACTCACGTCTTACAATGTTTTTTGTGATTAACTTTTACTTTTAACACTTTCACTCGATTGAATTTTATTACTTGCGGCCGAAAACAATCACCATTAAATTTTGTATTGTCAGATTCAGTCGAAGTTTATGTTTTATTCCAACCCAAGCGCAAACAATTACTTGTTACAATAAACACGTAAGGAAGATCCTACTCACATATTTCTAAACAGCATTGCTATAAGCCGTTAATTATGTTAATGAATGCTTAGTACATGCAACTTGTTTTGGATCTAAATTCTGGCCCACAATAGGAATTATGAAAAGGCAATTGCTTGCATTGAAGATGTGAATGTTAAAAAGGATGTGTCCCCACACACAGCACAGATGAATAGAATTAGAATTGAGTATGTGAGAGGACTGAAACTCGCGCCAGTTACCGTTGAGTTGTGTAAAAATAGTTTGAGATGGTATAGTAAACATGAAGAGCGATGAACATAATGTAACGAAGAAACTTATGAGTTTTAATGTGGATGGAAATAGTAGAGGAAGAACGAAAAAATTATGGATATATTTATTATTTAATCCTTTATGCACTAAAGAGTACAAAGGCGGTCTTAATGCCATAGGCATTTTCTGCCAAGTTATGAAGAGATACAACATGGTAGATGCACCAGAACTCATTAGAACTAAGGGAAGTAGATTAATGAAATAACATACACTCAAATGATTGCTAAATACATAAATGATAAATACTTATACATATATATAAAACATAGTTAAAGTTGAGAGGGATCTGCACTTATTTTATTATATAAATACTTTCGTAACTTCACTTTAAAAGAATGCCGTCTGCTCCCAATCCTGATTTCAACAGAGAAAGCATCACAAATAAGATAGATTGGACAAAAAGGTTAAGTGAATAAAGTCAGGGCGGTAAGAAGGAGAATTTGGAGAGAAGAGTAAAGAAAAAAGGGTAGTTAATTCCTTATTTCTCTGCGTAGACGAATAGGACACCATTTTAGCAACGAACGCTGCGCTAACACATGGTCATACTTAGGTACATTGAAAACGAATCGAATGCAGTTTTTGTTGAGTAGGTCATCTATTCAACAAACTTGACCTTCAATACCGACAAATATATTTTGTGAAATATGCAATTGCTTAAAAGGTGGCTACCGAGATACGGCTGATAGAGATGCATAGAAAATAGATTCCAATAAGATCACACAAAATAAAACATGAAGTCAATAAAATTTCTTTCCTGAATTCTATTTATTTCAAATGAAATAGTCTGTCAAAACGTTCGTTCGTTGCAAATCTTCTTGAGAGACGTTTCCTAATCTGGTTAAGGGCGCAGATGTACTAAGAAATCTCATCCTTTTGCATACAGTTTGTATTGCAGAAAATCCAATATTCAAAGAAATACAGTGTTTGTGGTTCAAATCCCAGGTCTTAAAACCAATAAGATATTTCTTGCTCACAAGAATAAAATTGAACTAAAAAGGAGGATATAAGTTTCTTACAAGGAATTTTTGTGGGTCACAGGACAGGTTAGTTTAAGCTATATTTCATCGGTCACTGTAGTTATACGGAACACAGCATTACCCCTGTATCCCTCCAAGAGTTTGTAGTAAGTATCGTTATTAAGAAATAACGATATTGGTGAATAGCCCATAATAATAAGTGGCGAGTTTATTGTAGTCTACAGGGCAGAATTGAAGTGGTAGCCGAGTGGTTACGGGTCCGCCCATTAAGTCACAAGCTGTATGTTCAAATCTGGCATGTACGAATGTGACTTTCTCAATTTCATATGTTCTTTCTTAATTAATCTAAGATATCACGTATATACGGTGTAGGAAAACACCGTGAGAAAACCTGGACTCGATGGTCTGAAATCGCTAACCCGCAGTAAGATAGCGTTGTGATCAATACTCGTGCTTTCTCTATATCAGAAGAGGCCCTTGCCCTGCTGAGTTATGGGCTGGTTATGTTATGTTTATGGGCAAAATTCCAAACACTGTATTGCGACAAAAAACACCTGAGAGAAATTTGTCTATGAGAGATTTTTACACACCCATGCCAGGTCAAACAAGATATATATTCTTGTACTCTTTACACTACTCAAAATATAACGTTCATGATACGTACTGCTCGTGAATGGAACTCCCTCCCGTCTTTTGTATTACCTGGGTAATATAATCTCTTAGACATTTTCAAGGCTAGAGTGAATAGATTTCTTCCAGATCTATGTGTTCATCTTCAGCCACGCCGTCGCCTACCATCAGGCGATTTGGTGGCCAAACGTTGAACCGTTTTTGATAAAAAAAAAACTATTAATAATTTCTATTTTTCAAAGAAATATTGAAAACATAATAGACAATAACGGGGCTTGAACCCGCCACCTGTGACGTTCCGTGTCATCACTCTACCAACTGAGCTACCTTGTCGTGTTCAAACCTATTGAATTTTCAATCCTCTTTGTATACGTCTTAAGGAGACGCCTGGCGATATTTATCTAGCAATCATTTACAGATTTACTAAAAATGTATTAATGTTAAATGAACTGAATTTTCCATATTACCTTCAAATTCACCACACAGCTAATCCGGCCTCAGGCAACGGATACGAAAGAAAAATAAAAAAGGACTAGTCCACATATCATGTAGCCAACTACCGTACGAGTAATTAGATGGTTCCAATTTAAAAGGACGCATCTGCCATCGGAACGGAGCATAACTACATCCGGGAGAAAGATTTAATCCGGTCCGGATCTGATGGTTGCAGGGTCTGGCTATTAGTCACGTTTCCCCGGATACAAATGGCATTTTCCTCAACTGATATAATCATGTGACAAGTTGAATTTCGTTTGTTACCTTAACTATACATTGTGATACAGAATAATCAATTATTATAAGGAGAGCGCACACATTATTATAATAGCTTAAATAAAATGGTAGATAATAGGTAAAAAAAACATAACATAACGTAGCATCACGCCTGTATCACATCCACATTTCATCAATGCTCTTATCAAATCCCATATAATTAGGTGGCCTACCGGGCATAATTCCAAATAACGGACTGCTACTGGGAATTTCCTAACAGAAAAACTTAATAACACTGCCCTACCCGGGAATCGAATTCTAGATCTCATCACAACAGCATCGGTGAAATGTGGGTGTAAATCTGTGTACACTTCTAACTATCCCTTCGGGGAATACAGGAGTGATATTATGTAATTTGTGTAATCAAATAATTCATTGCAAACATTAAAGCTGGGTATCATCATCAATCATCAATACGCATAATAAAAATGTAACGGATCGCTGTCTGTACATGGAAAATATATATAAAAATATTATTGGGACCTTCATCAACGCAACTACTCGTAGCACCCAAAACAATTATTATTAGAATTTTTGTCTGTTTGTCTGTGCGTTTGTGCACGCTAATCTCAGAAACGGCTTATCCGAATTAGATGTGGTTTTCACTAGTATATTTTGGTGAGCTTCACTTAACATTTAATGTTTATTTCATGTCAATCAGTTCATAAATAAAAAAGTTATATCGAATTAAAGAATCACGTCGAACATTTGTTAATGATTATGAATTTGTATTCATGATGTTAATTTACGACATCCACGCAGACGGAATCGCTGGCACAGCTAGTATACAATATATTTTGTACATAGTTTAAGTACCACTACCATAGGTTCACATTACAGCAATATTTATAGTAATTGTGGAAAAGTTTAGTTCGTAGTTATGGTACGCCCTTCCGCAGATAATAATGATGGAAAAAGTTGCCGGTAAAAAAGGGACGGTCGCAAGAAAATGTCATGGATGGATAACATCGAGGGTTGGAAAGAGTAGTGGCAATCTGATTTACTTTTCACGTGGGAGAAAATTTCTATGATCTCGTGGCCAACTTTCATTAATTTGAGACGCTGTTATTTTTTTTACCGTTTTTGTCACACGTTGGTTAAAGGTATCCCCCCAAGTTATTATTATTATATCTTTGCATATTTTTTGGCATTCCTTGGCATTAACATCGAAATCATTCCTCCGCAGCGTTCTCGTCCGCTTCCATAATAAAAATAAATAAATAAGAAGACATGTTAGTAATCTTTTAGGTTTTCGCGATCACTACAAATTATAATAATACAACTTTTAACCGGATTAATCACGTGTATTATTCGTGTAGTCATCCTGCGACCACAAACACTGCAAATTAACGTGTTCGAAATGTCACGAAAAATAAAAACTAATAACACACGCGATTAAACCGCTTAAAAGTTTATTTATTGAAAAAGACATGTTGGTAGATTTCCTTTTTGAAGTCCGTAAATTCCAATAGAAAAAAGCTCGGATGTTGCTAATGTATTGTTACTATTACGGCCTTCCTTTCCTCTGTGGGTGTTGATAGTGGTGAACCAGGGATTATTTCAGGTAGACGGCTAGTGACCTCGAGAAAACTACGTCTATAAGACCTGGTTTTTCTGTTGAACTATTGTTAGTCCTTGTTTTGTATTCGATTCGATCTTACGTTAAGGTTAGTTTTTTAATTCTATTTAATGCATTCCTAGTCTTTAATTTCTATAGTCCTAGTGTATATAGCTTACGTAGGCTACTTGAAAAAATTGCGAAAGTATTTTCATTTACTGATAGATACCACTTAAAAACTATACTGAAACTAATAATTGTAATTGATAGAAAATATGTTTTACTATACAGAAAATACGTAGTAATCCAAAGCTAGTGTTTATTAAAATTGCTATTAATCAAGCAAATGAATCTGGAAAACTTTAATTTTACGTTTCTTGATATTCGGCCTGTTTTGGTTGCCTAGTTATTCGGCTCGAGCTATTTACTTAATTGCCTATTGTTATAGAAGCTTGAATATGGATGCCCTGTATACATATTCAAGTATCTATTTGCACAATCACTTGTTTTGTCCTTGTATTAAGGGCGAATACTTAAGTGATTGTTGAAAGCTATTGTATTAAATTGTTATTTATGAAAAGTTACTTTACTGTTAATTCATTTTTGTTACCGGAGTAATAGTTGTATATAAATAAGTACTAACTTTTAACTATTGTTAGGGCTTTCATGTTACTACCATGCGGAACCTTATAAAGCTCAGGGGGATTTTTTATCTAATGTGTCGGGTTTTGTGTTTAATTAAACGTACTTAATCGTATTTTTATAATATATTACTTAATTGATAGTTTTATAATTCATACAAATAATGTACAGGTATAAATAGTGACAAACAAGTGAAATGGCACATTTGTAAACTATAACGTAATCTAAAGAGAGGTTTTCCAACACCCATGATCCCACATGGATTAAACGCTTACAATTAGTGTTTGGCGTTTGAAACTATGTTCGCAATAAGTGCTGGGTTTAACTTTGATAAAATTATACTAGGGTAATGACAGGTTGCTTATCCGCTGCCTTTAATTAGAACGGCGGGCCTGGGGAGCGTGTTCCTGCAGATTTTAATCGATCAATAGTATGTTGGTCGGGGATGGGAATGTTTTTTCTAGTATTTGAACACATTTATTAATATAAGGTAGCGTATCTATGGCCGATACTTGATTTGTCTTAACTTCTTCTTCTTCTTATCGTGTGGTTGATGAACAACCTAGTGTCAGAGTTCAAAACACCCGTAGGTCTCTGACATGGCTCCACACACCATCGAGAATATCCGTCAGGTGTGCCGGTTTCATCAAGATATTTTCCTTCACCGTTTTAAGCAAGTAATAATTAATTTATAATACGCACATGACTTCTAAAAGTCAGCTGTGCGTGCCTTGGATTCAAGTTTGCGACCATTGTCTTGTCAGTCCAAAGGTCATACCACTAGGCTATCACTACTTTACAAACTGAACTGTGTATGTACTTTAATAAAACAGTTGTTTCTTTACCTGATGAGGTGAATAGTATAAAAATAAATTAAAGTTCATGTAAAATGATAAATTACGAATCAAATATTATGTTTACCTATTTCTCCCACCCCAATCCGGATTAAATTTATTACTTGCACCTTATATATTATTATTATTTCAGATATTATTTCAGATATCCTAATTAAAATTATATTTCTACAGAGAGAAGCAAGCGATGCTGAGCGGCTAACAATCCAAGCGGCGACGCAGACCGCGAGCGGTCGCTACACATGCGAAGTGTCGGCGGATGCGCCGTCCTTCCAGACCGCGCAAGTGCACACGCACATGTATGTCGTCGGTGAGTCTAAGACCTTACAATATTGTATAGCAATCCTACTGATGGCTAGTTCCACTGTACAATCCAGGCTGTGAATCAGATCGCGAGCGGTCGCTACACATACGAAGTGTCATCGGATGCGCCTTCCTACCAGAGCGCATAAGTGCACACGCACATGTATGTCATCGGTGAGTCTACGACTTACAATATTGTATAGCAATCCTACTGATGGCTAGTTCCATTTTTCAATCCAGGCTATGAATCAGACCGCAAGCGGTCGCTACACGTGCGAAATAGCATCGGATGCGCCGTCCTGCCTGACCACGTACACATACAAGTATACCGTAGAAGCGAGATATGTTATTTTTAACTAGTTTCACTAAGACATAGGTGTGCCATTGTCATTCCATGTGCAAAGTATTAGCGGACACTAATTCACTATAACATAACCGGCTCATTATTGTCCCACTCCTGGCCAAGGCAAGGGCCTCTTCTCACATAGAGAAGGCACGAGCATCAATCACCACGCTAGCTCACTGCGAGTTTGCGACTTCAGACTATTTTTATTATTAAGTCCAGGTTTCCTCAATTTTTTTTCCTTCACCGTTACCTACTCTGTAATGTCTTAGATTAACTTAAAAATCTATATATGACATTGAAAAGTCACATTGGTACATGCCACGTTTAAACCCACAACTTGCGGTTCAAAAGGTAAATCCGTAACCACTCGGCCACCACGACAGTTTTATAATTTTTCTTTAGCCTTTTTCTGTTTCGCTATATTAGTTTCTAAAACACGTAAGCTTTAGATGAATTTTACAACAACGGCTAAATAAATCTATTACATTTTGTAAATTAAGGTAGACTCTGTAATCATAGCTGAGAAAGGTCTAAGGTCTATAATATAACCAAATATACCATCAAAGCACTTCGATCCCAAGCGTAAAGGTAAAAAATACACATTTTTCTCTTCTACATGACCTGAAACACCTTTATATACAAAAGACGATAAAACTGCCTCCCAATCAACCCCTTCAAAAGTGACACACTTTATAGACTACAGAATCTAAGGGCCTTATAGGGTAGTAAAATACCTTAAAGGTGACACTGTTTCACCTTAGCAATGCTTTCGGTACGTGAGGGTTCTGTATTTATAGCTCGATGGATAGATAGAGGATATTTTCACTACGAAAATCGGGGAATATTGTCTTGTTAAAAAATAGTGGTTTTCTATTCGTAGAAAGAATAGTTTTTTGCATAAAGATTTTAGAAAGAGTGTTGAACAAACATTTTATTTTGTTGTTTAATAAAAAATATTTGTTAAAACAAATTCATGACGCAGTCTTTGTTTTCACTTGAAATTGAAAAAAAACTATGAAGCCTTAGCAAGCCAATGAAAAGGGACAATATTCGAAAGAAAGTTCGAAAGTTGTAAGAATAATTTCTTGATTTCCTCAATTTTGTTCCTTTTACGCATTGCCTATAAGAAACCATATTAATACTTAAAAGAAATGAGCTCGCAATTGAGTAAAATAATTATTATTTTATATAAATATTTTCAGGGATTTGAACAGCAGAACTAATCAGTCCTAGGTATAGGAAATTGAAGTGAACATTTCTCTTATATAATATACCTATCTACATACACAGTATCTGTGTATACGAATATATTAAAACCTTCTCGTATTTATCTGATGTCGCAGTAGTTTCTATAGACCGGCATAACTATGGATACGTGTGTGTGCTTTTGTTTAACTTTCCGAATAAATCTAAACTAGTGCCCTTGTTCAGTATATCGGAACAAAGAATCTTACTCCTATTTGCATAATAAAGGGATAGAATATGGGCACCTATCAGCGATGAACAATATCCATTTTATATGTGAGCTTAAATCCGACCCCTGCTCACGATAATCCGGAAATTATCTGCACTTGAAAATGAGTGAGATAGGTCCTTTTTGCTGTTATGGCCGTATGTTATTAACTTTGGACGTTTTGCCTACGTTAAAGTTGGATTTAATTAATTAAATGACAGTTTTCGTAGCGTTTTTTACGATGATTTATAGTTTTGAAAAGTTTTTTTTACTAAGAGGCGAAATATTCCAGTTAGAAAATATAAAAATTGCTACGCGAATCATTGTTGAATTTTAACAGTAACGGTGCTAGCAAGAAATAATAATTTTAAAAGGAAAATTTCCCATGAAACTTTCTTTGCAACCTTTTTGCTAAAGAAACTGTAACGTTTCTAAGGAAACTACTCGTAACTTTTTAATGGAATATTCCCTTTTTCAATCGCACCATAAAAACCGATTTTTAGAACTTTTTAGGGTACAAGTAGATTTAATTGCTGCACTATTTATTGCCGACATTCATAGCAATACATAGTCCTCAGTAAGAGTACTGCAATTATAAGTTCCAATTATTAGCATTTAAAAGCTAAACGAGGCTTTGAATGACTTCGAAGTAATTAGGGTTAATACAGCCTTAAAAAATTGAGGTCATGCTTTGCACTGCACTTGGACTTTCCTAAGTCGAGAAACAAAGGAAACTGACTTATTTTAACTGTATATCTAGAACTAACCTAAATAAGATACAATAAGAGTACAACATGTCTCGTTTTTTTTTGTGGAACGAATGAAATGTAAAAGGAGACGTAGTTTTCAGACAATGCCTTAATAGGTATTTAAGACATTCATAAAATTCTCAATTGTGGGTGTTATGCATATATCATTTAATTTTTTTACCAAAAATGAATCTACGTTTGGCCACAAATTCGCCTGATGGTAAGCGAGGGTGTCGCCGAGGACGGAGCACCTTGATCCAGAAGAATTTTTTTCACTCTACGCAGAGTGCATACATTTAGGGAGAACGATAGTTGGGGAATTGATGCAACTGCCCAGACCCGTCTCCCACAACGGTTGCACCGGCCAACTTCCCGAAACACGACTAGATCGCTTCACGACATGGCTTCGTCCGGTGGGTGGTAACCAGCCGCGGCTGAAGCCCACCAGAATTGTGTTGCCCGTTTCGCACCACCCAGGGGCCACGTGTAGGGATTCCATTTTAAGGGTACTACTACGGACGCGGAGAACTCAGAAAAATGTCAATACTTACCTATGTAAATGAACATTTAATCATGTAACCTTTTTTAATATCCTGTAGAAATCCTTATGAATACCATCCTGATGGCAAAAGATGGTGGACTCTTATTGCCTAAAAACCACATATCCATCTCAGCACATAAAGAAGGAGCACCGTTGACTCAAGCAAATCCAACCATTGTCCCTTTTCTGCGCAGTTACTGCAGTTGTTTTAGTGTATAATCATCATCATCCCCTTGCCCTTATCCCAATTTATTTGGGGTCGGCGCATCTTATATCTGGCATTGTTAGTGTAAAATACTAGTAAGGATGAACGAGGTATGGTGTTCCTCTATTATACGATAATGCCTGGCGGGCCACGGCCCGACGGTTAATGTCGGACGGTTGTATATATTCAGATTTTGCCGTCAAACTTTGATTGCGCGATGTAGTGTTATGCGCGTAGTAACCATGTAGGGAGATAGATGTCGCTAGTATTAAACTGTATTTGATTAAATTCGAAACCGACCTCATTGTAGTAATAAAAAAGCTGAGATATTTATTTTGTCAAATCAGGAAGTTAGGGCTATTTGCTACAAATACTAACACACTACAACTAACTCAAAGGTCTGCTTTATAGTGCAGAATATTTTATGAATGAAATTTAGGCTTAAAATCTGCTTAACCTTTTCCCAACTAAGCTGGGGTCGCTGGTCAAACCACATGCAGGTTAATACCTGTATTTTACATGAATCAACTGCCTATCTGATCTCCACAAACCAGTTATTGGGTAACACGATACCTTGTGGTGAGACTGGTTGTCAGACTTTCAAACCGTAACAGCTGTCATAGATCTTTATTTGTCAACTGGGACCGACAGTTTAACGTGCTCTTTGAGGCACGGCGAATGGAATGATGGTCACCTATCCACAGACTATCGGGGCAAGCACAGCTTAACCTCAAGCGATCCATTTGAGCAGCTTTTACTTAGCCACGAGCCTCTCAGCATTACCTAATAATACCAACAAATTTATTTCCGTCCTCAGTCCTGCCCAAGTCTGGGCCGTCAATGCACGGGCTGAAGCGCCGCTACCGGCCCGGCATGAAGCTAAAAGTGGAGTGCATCAGCCGCCACTCACTGCCAGCCGCCAACCTGTCGTTTTTCATCAACAACGATGCGGTAAGTAGTAGTAGGAAAACGCGTTCGTGGGTGCGTGTTACACAAAACTTATGTTGGTGTGTGCCGTAGAATGTTTCAGATTTCAACGAGGCATTTATAATATTATATTGCTTGTTATGTTATTACGTGTATTATGAGGAGTTAGTTTAAGCCTAATATTTATCAATCATGGTTATTATGTTACAAAATGTTTAAGATTTTCTCGACTTATACAGATAAATCTTTGAAAAGCATTAACGCATGCATAGTGAACTCAAAAGTTATAAAGTTTTGTTTTCGAATCCTACTCACTACCGTATTCTTTTTCCACAAAAGTTTGTATTTTTACTACTTCTTCATTACATAATATTTCAATTATTCATTTACGAACTCCATTAGATATCATTATTTATATCGATATCATTTAGAATTTACTATCAAAATACTCCATTAAAATGTTGACTTTCAACTAAAATTTAGATAAAACGGATATTAATTTAAGCTTCATTTCCGACTAGCGAGCACAGATTATATTTATTACCTTGGACAAAATCAATATACATATTTATTTATTTATTTATTTATTTTTGGGAAGCTTACAGACTAATTACAGTTATAATTAAGTTACAGTATATAAAGTCATTTGCCTTACCTATAAATTAATATTAATTGTCACAATAGTTGAGCGATTCGTTTCTAATCTACCAAGTTCGGTTACGGTCGAAACCAATAAATCAAACTCAACTCAAATCATTTATTGCAGTCATGTGGAAGATAAGCTGTTATAAGTAATGTTTTCCGGTACACAACATGAACCCCGTTTATTAATATCAATCGCGCTCAAGTCAATTCAGAGGAAATCTTTACAGATAACTGCACTAAACATCATCTTGGTGGTTGAGAAAAGTAGTAAGTATCTACTTATATATTTACATAAATGCCCAAAAAAGGAGTGTTATGATTTTAGGGTTCATGTATGTATGTATGTATGTGATTTTCCACCATAACTTCTAAAAGCCTGAACCGATTTAGGGGGTATGGGGTATCGTTAGAATCCTTACATTATCCTTACACGAAAAAAAACACACATACTAAGCGTGCATTAATTATTATTTTTATTTAGACATCGTTTATCTTCCTACCATATAAAATTTTTACCTTTATAAATAAAGTTCTACAACAACGAAACACAGCCTAAATAAGCAAACTGAACAAAACGTAGTCCTAATATTGTGTTAATCCTAATTTTGTTAATTCTCTTAACGTGAAATAAACGTTGAAGGGACTTCTTTATTCATTTAAATATGTACATTTCTATTGAAAGGCGATTTTCTTAAATATCAATAGAAATTATAAAATATTACAAAAAAGGTATGGTTTATGAACAACCTAGTGGCGGAAATTAAATAGCCTGTAGGCCACTTCTTTTTCTTATCGTGTGGTTGATGAGTAACCTAGTGTCAGAGTTTAAACCTCCCATAGGTCTCTGACATGGCTTTATACACCATCGAGAATATCTCACAGGTGTGCTGGTTTCCTCACGATGTTTAAGCAAGTGATAATTAATTTATAATATGCACATGACTTCGAAAAGTCAGTGGTGCGTGCCTTGGATAGCAGTGATAGCCTAGTGGTATGACCATTAGACAGACACGTCAAAGGTCGCAAGTTCGAATACAAGGCTAGGACAACTTTAGGCCTCTGACATGGCTTTACACACCATTGAGAACATTTTCTCAAGTGTTACAATTCAACGCAAGCGATTTCGACTACGCAAGTGATTTCGAAAAATGTGACAATTAATATAATACATAATAATAATTTTACTAGTTTTTGTACCAAAATATAATGTAACAAACGATATAAATTTAGGCTTATGAACATATGACCGGCTTATAAATAAAGCTCAACAGTAGCTCAACAGTTGGCCGTGAATAAAAGAGGATTACGAGTAAAAGCTTCAACATAGAGAATCGTTATGAAAATGTTTGACTTTTTAACGAGCTTCCCAAACGGACTTTTTGAAACTAGTTGCGAAGTACGAGTTGATAAGCGGTTGCGGTACAAATTTTAGTTCACCTCAAATACATGTTTTGAAACGAAAGTAGTCCGAAAATTAACTTAGGTTAGTCCTCTTTATACAGTCTAAAATGAGATTTGTTTTTTATGAAAATAACACTTCTCTCCTATATTAGCTTCGCCAGTCGTGTTTTTGTTCAAAAAACATTCAGAATTAGTATTTTACTTGCTTTTATGCATCGACTTTTTGTCGGCGCGATTGGCGGAGTGGTCGAAAAATCGGCTGCTGCATCGCGAGTCACGTATTTGCTTCCGGCACGGAACAAATGTTTGTATGATCTACAGAATCTTGTTTCTAGTATGTGTGTGTACGCACAAGATGTGTATCTATAAATGCACCCATGATACAAAGAATCTCTAGGACAGCCCGTAGGTACTACAGATTATTAGTATTAATAAAATGAAAAAAATCAAAAGAGCATTTTAAACAGATACATTTTGTGTGCTGTGGTATTGGTACTAATATAGATTGATGATAATATAGTTCACATGAACACAAACAAACAACTCTTTATAATTTAGACATAGTAGGATAGTACGACAATATTATGATTGTTAACGCTTAAAGCAGAGTTCCAGTAACTTAATTTAAACCTAAAACTATACAAACAATTTCTGTAAAGACCTTTTCTGAACTTTATTACTCTAAGCCTCCTCCTCAGAATCGATTGTAATTATAAATGACCTTCGTTCATATTCCTCAAACCACCATACCTAATATGAGAACAAATAAAAGTAATTAATGAAACCGTTCCACGTTATTTTCCTCTTAAATCCATTTCAATTTGCTCAGCAGTTTTCCCTTTAGTTTCTGGCAATAGTACCAGGCTCACATAGACAGCGCAGATGTTGATTCCAGCGTAGAAATAAAATACAGTGTGTGTTCCCAGAAAGTTGGCCCCGGCTGTAAAGGAAGCCAGTTGGACAAACGACATGAACCACGCTTGTGTGACCAAACAACCCATTACCTTTGCTCGGATCTGAAATTAAAAAGTAAAAATGTATTTTAGCACGTGCGTCGTGTACTAACGAGTGGTTACTGGGAATTTTTGTAATTATGGAATTGTTACTGTAGGCATTTTTCATAGGAAATTTGTATACTGTCACGCTAGTTTAGGAAATGTTTAAAATATTTTCATCAGAACTGAACATAATACGATGACTGCGAGAAATGTTACGTTTTAGTAGAACCTGAGGGATCTTAAAATATGCTTTTACACGGTTCTATGAAAAAATATCCAATATATACGGTTAGAAAGAAGGTTCGAGAATTCATGTTAGAGTTCGAAGACATAAAACGTCATCGTAGATGGATTTCATTGCCCACCGCGATTGAAGAGGCGATGCATAATTGATGCTGTCGCTAAGCGTCGATAGCAGATGCTAAAAGTAGCGTGTCTGCTGAGGTTCTTAAATACTTAGCCCCAAAAAAGCTGGGTATAAATTAGTCGGGTATACCAAACGAAGACGATTTCGAACTCGAACGGAGCCCTTAGTCATGAGCTGAGTCCGCGGCTATGTCTCGAGTCAGACTGACAGACATAGCCGCGGACTCAGCTAACTAATATATAAATAAAATTGGGTCTAACAGACGACAAAGAAAAAAAAACATGGCCAACCAGCTTCAAAAGTATTCGGGGTCTACAAGACGACTATAATCTATGTGTTTAGATTAAGGTCATGTTTTTCATGTCTCACCCAAAAAAGTATAGGTCAAAAACCCAGACATGTTCATCACGTAGGCTACTCATTTGTTAACAAACCTACAAGTACCTTTGACATTGACCTTAATCGATACACTAGCCTAAATAGTCAGTCTATCTAATGACACTTACACACACGAAATACTAAAAGGAAATTAGAAAATCCTTTGCTTAATATTCGAACTTATTATTGTACCTCCTATCAAAATATTTTCCATCAATAAAATTGCTTTATAAATCTTTTAAACGCATTATCGCATGCATAGTGAACTCAAAATATATACATTTTAGTGAAAAAACCGATCGTGAGCAGGATTGGAACCTGTGCACCCCGGATAAATAGGTGCTCTGCCAACTAAGCCATCCTGACCTCTGCTCACTACTCCGAATTCTTTTTCTACGTTTTGCATTCGTCTTATGTTGATGTCATCACTATTAATTCAGTCCCTATACAGGTGACTGAACCGACAAGTCTAACTTTGCAGTTATATCAATATCCTACAGATGCAATTACCTTAACAAATAGAGAATAATCATTCAAACTTATTATCGCATGCGTCACGAACTCTAAAGTTTAATACTCCAAGTGTATTTAACTAAGAGGCGCAGGTTTTAATCCTGCTCACAATGCCGTATTTTTCTTTCCACAAATATTTGTAATCAATTATCAGACCGTAATAAGATACGACGAGATATCGTGTTACCCAGTAACAGGGTTGTGGAGGTCAGGTAGACAGTCGCTCCATGTGAAAACACTGGTATTAAGCTGCATCCGGTCAGACTGGAAGCCAACCCCAACGTTGTTGGGAAAAGGCTAGGCGGATTGATTTTACCAGTACATAATTACTAATCAATACCGTTTTTACACCATAGACACATATACGATCTTCTAATTTTTGTATAATAAATTCGTGAGACGCATTCGTTTTAATTATTGTTTAATTATTACTCACGCGCATTCTTCGGGATTGCCCGACTAGTTTCAAACTCGAACGGAGCCCTTATTCATGAGCTAAGCACTCGGCAGTGTCGCGAGTCAAGCTCAATCTATCTTCTTCTCGTGACGAACTGGTATTGGCTGTTACTTTTTTATTTTGTCCCAAACTAGCAATATTTGTTGTAGTTTACATATTGCGTACGCGTTCCGTGACTTCAGAATTTTGGGACCTATCTGAATATTAGCGCGGCTACATTTTTATGTGGTCACATATTCTGAGATTGGAGCCTTTTTTGGTCTCGTGCAGGTGCCTTCTAATTTTCAGTAATTATAGATTTTTATATCGTGGTGGCCGGTTACGGGCCCGCCTCCTGAGCCGCAGGTTCTGGGTTTAAACCTGGCATGTACCAATGTGACTTTTTCAATGTTATATGTACTTTCTTAGTTAATAACATTAAAGACTTTGATTGCGAGTTTGACTCGCGACATCGCCGCGGCCTCAGCTCATGACTAAGGGCTCCGTTCGAGTTCTAAACTAGTCGGGCAATCCCGAAAAATGCAAGTGAGTAATAACCGTTGAACAATAATTAATATGAATGTGTCTCACGAAAGTTATTATACAAACATTAAAGACATACGATGAAGGGAAAACATCGTGAGGAAACCTGGACTTGGTAGTCTGAAATCGCCAACCCGCAGTGAGCTAGCTTGGTGATCAAGCTCGTGCCTTCTCTGTGTGAGGAGAGGCCTTGCCCTGCAGTGGGACAGTTATGGGCTGGTTATTTATTTATGACAAGACAATATTAGTTCCGTGCGTGAAGCCACTGCTCCGATAAACAATAACAACGTCTTGAGAGACAGTGAGTGTGAGAGATTCACCAGCGTAAGTTACCTTTATGTAGGTACTTCTATACGACAACTGATCGGGAAGAGAAAGCGGCCGGCTAAAAAACGAACTCAAAAGACGTTTAGCCGGTAAAAAATACGCTCAAAACCAACTCGTTTTTATGGATATTCCGATACGTAACCAAACCCCCTTTGTGGGCTAGAACATTAAGCCGACGTATATTGATGACCCGTACAAAGGTATGTTACGGTTTTGAAAGTACCAAGTCTACTTTTGCATATTTTTCGTTTTTATATTGAACGGTGCATAAATTATTGTAAGGTTTTTTTTTAATCAGCTTTGCTGAGTGATTTTTTCTGTATCATGGCTTTATTAACAGACATACTATATCTCATATGCACAAATACTGATGCAATATTTGTGCCTTACGGTAAAACACCCGCGTTATCTCGCCATTTCACCTTTCCTTTTCATAACAATTTTGGTACGTTGTGGCTAATACGGAACATGCATGTGGTTCAAATAAAAGTATTTGTAATCTTTATTGCTGTAGAATGACACATTTTTTTTTTTTAATGCTGTCATAATGAAGTCGAAGAGGCGTAGAAAAATAACAGAAATTTGTATCGAATTGACACATGCTTCGTCATGGCTCTCAATAGCACAGTTAAGTATTCCCAAAGAGGGTTGACGTCAGGCTGCCGGCCGGTCATAAAACATAGCCAAAACTTTAGCAGCATACCAGATATAGGTATGCTGCGCCGACCCCATAAAATTGGGATAACAGCAGGGGGGTGATGATGATGAAATATGATGTTGCCATATGTACATTTCTATATTATCTATATATTTTTGTCGTGGTGTTATAAAAGCAGTAGGTATAGTAATATCATTAGAACCACCCAGTCATCATCCATTATTCCATTCCAATCAAAGTGACTTTGTTGTCCATGGTTGGCCATCAATCATTTTGAACATAATAACTAGTAGGTATATACTGTGATTGAAATGTAGCTACTGATCGTTACAAAAACAAGACAAACAAATATAGTTTTCTACAAATAAATTATTTTTCTTTTTACTAAATAAAATTTACGAACCAATTTAATCATACACCTGTATTATTTATATTGGTTATCTTCCATAATTTATATTCAGAATTGTATACAACAGTAAACATTTGAGTGCCTTTGATTTGCTTCATTGATTTATTTATAAATAGCATTGTAACGATTTCTAGATATTGGCTTGTATTTTCAGAGAGTTCAGTCGTATTTGTGACGAATATCAATCATCATATAGAAATAAAAACTTCAATATTAATTATTATTACATAACTGATTGTGAAATATTTTTGGGTCTGCCAACTCATCATGTATATTCCAGTGTAAATTCCGTAAAACGTTCAAGTAAACTATTTTTACGGATCTAAGTCAAGTAAAGTTACATATAATAAAATGACCAAAATTTAGGGTAGAAAATAACAGGTAAGTCTATTATCTATGCAGCCATCACACGATTCTACCATAAGTTAGGTACAATTTCAAACTACGTGAGCCCGAAAAATCGAAAGGCACAGAAAGCATGTAATTTGAAATTCGGCGTCGCGTCGCAGTCGCCATTTTGGGTAAGATAGAAAAAGCTTCCAACTAGCGCAGTTCTAAATTAAAATTCCCCGGAGCAGACATGTAAATCGCCTAGAACTCTGCCGGTATAGTTTTGAAAGCTAATTAGGTACAAACTTTGCTTTGCGTTATGGCAATGCGTTTAGGTTAAGTTTATTTAATAGTAGTTTAGTTTATTCTGCTTTAATATATTTAGGTAATATTATATGTGTTTCATCTATACGGCATTGAACTAAATGTAAACTTTTTCACGTTAGTTCAATTACTGTGTAGGAACTGAATAGATAGCGATGATGTCACCATATGTGGAGATCGAATTTGGTATGGTAATGAGCAGAGGGATGGCGCAGTTGGAAAAGCGTCTGGAGTATTTATTCGGGAGGTGCCGGTTTGAATCCTGCTCACGACCGTGTGTTTCTTTGTTTTCCTTTGGCTTATTCTTCATGTGCATATTCTTAATGGATGTTGGCGTCCACCACATGGGACTCGTCTCCATCTCGTGCTAGTCTGCAGAGACTGGGAAAATCGTTGATATTGGTGTAGTATTTGATATAATCACTCCAGGGCAATTAAAACTTTCATCTCCCCTGCTCCTTTAACCTATCTTCTTTATCTTGCTTTCCAGTATTTTCCTTCAAATGTTATACTTTTCGTTTCTAAAATGTGGCATAAAATATTAATTACCTATTTCTTTTCTTATCTATTTTAAATGATTCAAAGCTTTCATTAACTCGATGTTCATTTCTTTGGTATTATTTGTTGGTGTACCTATATATGGCAAGCCAATTTTCTAGATGTCTATAGTTCGTATAATTTCAGATTTATATTAAAGCGTCCTTCAACTAACGATCGAAACGGTCACATTAACAAGGCCAGCTTAAAGTCCCACTAACACGGTTTTCGCAGTACACGATACAACAAATCGTACAGTTTGAGCTTCGCAAGTATGTGAACTGACAGTGAGTAGCTCGCATTATGTTCGACGCCTCTATACTTTAACCTTCCAACAAATCACGCGCATCGGCCGATTATTAAGCATTTTACAGGTCTTTAGTACACAACTAATGACGTTGATGTAGATAAGTGGACGTAATTCTGTAGGTATCTGATCGCGCTAGCTAGCCTACGGGCTATGGACTGACGTCACTTGACACTATGTACGCGTGGTTATTAGTTCTGTATTTAGCTGTTGTGTGCCTAGATGTGGATAGATGTCGCTTTAACTACACGATTAGCTTTAGGAATTTTTGGGTAAAGTTCATCACACACGAGAACATCTGTATCTGATCGCATTAATAGATATCGTCAAAAGCGAAATGCGAAGATTTTGTTTGACATATTGAAATCGTGGGTGATTTTTTTACAGGAAAAGATGTGAAAATTTCTTAAGGGATATATTTTAAATATTTACTTTAATGGAATACGTTGTGAAACTAAAAAATAACTATCAAAACAACCACACCATGTCTCAGAAATATTTATTTGCTGGTTTTGATAATTTTGTTTTTAACTTCACCGATACTGTACCATCGGAATTAAATATAGGTACCAACATTGTATACACACAATGTTCGTAATACCATTTAAATGTCAGTGTGTATATTTCGGAAAACCAAGCCATTTTCGCGCTCATGGTCATTCTTAGTCCCTCGCGGACTGAAACCGCACTCTGGAATATACTCCGAACGTCTGAAAATGCAAAGTAAAGTGCACCACGATACAATCCGAGGAAGCTAGTTCATTTTAATTTAGTGTTGATACTGAGATCTTAGTCGCTTACCAGAATAACAATGGGAAAAGAATAGCTAACAAGACTTTTTGTATTATTTGATAAAATCAAAATTCGGAATTTGACAAAGTTTATAACATAGCCTCACGCCTGTATTCCACGAAGGGGTAGGCAATGATGTACACAGTTATAAACTCACATTTCACCAATGCTGTTATGAAGTCCCATGTGGTGATGAGCCTATTGCCATCTACCGGACCTAATTCCAAAACTCCCAGCTGCAATTGAGAATATCTTGATAGAAAACTTAATTACACTTTGCCCGACCCGGGAATTGAATCCAGGACCTCATGCTTAGCAGTCACGCTTGGAACCTTTAGACTACCAAATCAGTCAAATGAAGTTTTTTTTTTTTTATATATGGTCATTAAATTCTCCTTTCCAAGGGTTAAACCTCTTCCCATAAGGGGAGATCGGAGTGGACCCCTGGTTAGCATAATATCACTAAGCAGGGGTCTACACCGATCGCCCCTCGCGTTTTTGAAGAAACTCTACATTACTACATCTGAGTATGAAGGTCAAATCACAACAAAAGGGTAAGGATCATTGATAAGACGTTGTTTAAACATGGGTACTTCATATTTCGTAATACATTTACAGAAACATTTTGAAGTATTTGCTTCCTTTTACACAGAACTTAATGCCATTATTGGCAATAGGGGTGTGATATAAGCAGTACTACCTATCAGATTGTACCTATCAGAAAATACAGGTAAGCTTATTAGTTGATAAAATCAAAATACTTTCTAAAGATTCTTGTTTATGTTGTTTATCTATCTACCTATCTAAAGAGAATTGCATGAAGGGAAATTTATGAATTTAATTTATGATTGTACACTGATAGTGTACAAGCCATAAAAAAATCACATTCCTCATTTTTGTAGAAGAATTCCAGAGTATTGCAAATAAAAATTTATATAGTAGGTACAGTTTTAAACATAATTATTGTAAAGGCCTCAGTCTGGTGTTATCTTAGGTTGGAGTATACTTTACTTCAAGGTTTGACTTATCTAGAGTGTTCCTCATTTTTTATAATAAAAATGGAAGCGTACTACGACATTGTGGGAGACTGAAATTAATCTACAGAAAATATTTGGTAAGTGTAATTATATTAGCCTGTCCAAAGTTTTGTTTTCGATTGTCACAGTCTCTGAAGTTTTGAGTTCGATCTCGACTGTATTAATTCTGTTAGAAAAGGAAATCTGTAATGTATCTGGAATTGTATCGTTATAAAGTGAAGAATTAATAGCATTAGTAACTCAGAAACTACTTCAGAGACTGCGTAATTAATACATAGTAATAGGATAGGACTGAAGTATTTTCTCAACGAAGAATAAGTTGTTTGAATAATACAATACAATAAAAGTTGAAAAAAATAATTGTGCGACTTTGATTAGGTACTGAAAAAAATATAAGGTCCTAATTTATTAGGTAATTTCCTTCTAAGGGGTCAATGTGTAAGTGATAAGGATTCATATAAGCCATAATTCAAATTTTTACAACAATTTTATATTTTTCTTAATGTTCGCCGTTCAAGGAGCAGTTTTCGTCTTGCTAGTACTATGGTTATTACAAATAATTTGTTATATCCATTAAATTTTTAGCTTAAGTGAATGTATTTGACTTATTTATTACCCCTTTCAAAGGAAATTACCTAATAAATTAGGACCTTATATATTTCTGTACAAAATAAAATACTATACTTACAAAAATTACATGAATCAGTCGACAAGACAATAATTAAATAACAATGAAAAGTACATACTAAAAACCGGTGATGCAAATACTTAATCAGTTTTGCGAAACTCTAGATCTAGATGAATCATGGTTCCTCAGAAACGAGTATAACATATCAGACGGTGGTGAAAATATAACCAAGTCGTACTAACTTATTCAGTTCTTGAGAAATACGATATCGAGGGCTGAATCTGTGCTATAAATAGCTAAGTAGGCCGTCGAAGAACGTGTTCCCAGGAGAATGGTTAGAACTATCTAAAGCGATAAACAGTAAAATGTGTTAAATCACGATTTTTATCTACAAATATACGTTGGAAACCTTTTTAGTGCTTCTATAATTTGATATTTATATACATTACTAAAAATGAGGGCTACTTGTGTAATGTTTGGACAATATTGGGCCGGTAATGTTATAAAAAAACTGTGATAATGTAAAAGTGAGCTTAGTAGGTACTAGAGTTGCTTAATTCACCTGTAGGATAATTTCATGATAACTGAAAACGTCACCAAAATAGTTAATGTAAAAATGTCATCTATTTTAATCACCATAAATGCACCAGCTGCGAGAGAATAAACCACAATTTTCTTGTAAATTGCAATACCTTTATCGAGCGAACGAAAATTGAAGACAGTAATCCTCAATTTTGCACCATGTCTCTCCAGAGATGTGTGCTCAGGTCGGGCGTCGATTGTTCACTATAACACGTTAGCGAGCTGAGTGTACCGAGATCTTGTGGTCTAAACATAGTATTACACATTTGCATAAGTAATATTCACAATCTCCTTATAGAAATCTTGCGAGTATCTACTTACCTATTTGTAGTTTACAGATGGGATAATTCTTGTTGAATATGATTACTAGTATAGGACGTGTGATTTCTGCGAGTGACAACGCGGGGGCGTTGATACCTATTAAATAATCAGAAACCAAAGTAACATTAATTCTGGGTACATTAATATTACTAAAGACAATATAAATTTAACATGATAAGGATGCTAGTAAATTAATGTCTGCTACAAGAATTATCCCATCTGTGAACTACAGATGTATCCAGAATTTACGTTACTTTATTTTCTGATTCTTTTACAGGTACCAACACGCCCCCGCATTGTCGCCCGCAGAAATCACACGTGCTATTATTCCAGTAATCATCGAAACCATTCAGTAGTTTTCTTGTCTTAGTAATTTGTGAACTCGCAAGAATTGTATTGTTATGAAGTATAAAATTATTTACTTTACTAACTTTACACGCATCTATCTATGCAATTATTGATCCTCACAAACTTAAGCATTTGTAATATTATTAAGATTTAACATTTATCTTCTGTCCACAAAAATGTCCCAAATTCGCTTCGCTACCGTTAATGAGTTTAAAAAATATATTTATCAGTAGAGACAGATTTATTACCAGAGCTTTTGAATTTGTCATCCTTTTCAAGGCAAGTCCTTATAATAAGACTTTCTAATACAAAATGTAGATTCAGGAAAATCATTGTTTCATTGTATTTCATCATACTGATATTAGATATTGTTTCGTGATATTATTTAATAAAATTTATTTTAAATTGGCCGATAAAGCCACCGTATATACTTTATATTAGCTACGTGACTACTATTATCATGTAGACGTGACCATTTGATCAAATTACGTTGTATAGCTTTTCATTTATTCAATTCAAGTAAAATAATCTAGGCATCTAAAATATTTTGAATTTAAAACAGACCTTTTTTAAAGTAAAACTGATAGTTTATCATATTTGGTCTTATTAATATTTCCTCTTATACTTTCGACTTAAAGCTACGTAACAACTAGAAAAATATATAACACTAGCGGATACTGGCGTGTGTTACTACGATTTCTTTTGTTTTTTCATTATTTTAGTGGTTTAAAGCCATCATCGCATTAATGCCCTTTTAATGAAACTGGTTGGGGCATATCGGTTGGATGGTTTCAAAGTCTTTAACGGACATATGTAGTTTATATATATATAATAGAAAAACTTACTTGAAAGTTAAACATCTCAGCCATAATGATATATGGCATCGGTGAAATGCCGCCTGCGTAGACCGAGACAAACGTTACTATAGCAACCATGGGAAGCCATCCTGGAGTGTAACCTCCTTGGTGCTGTATCATTATCGTAGTTGCTAAGACTGCATGCGAAATAGCTGCTACTGAAGACGCTATTATCATCAGGGGCTGAAAAAGGGAAATGCATTAAATTGAGGGGTATAGTAAAAGTTGAACAACATGCAATAAAAGCTTTATATCTGCAGTGCATGCTACAAAAATTCGCTTCGCAAATAGCATCGTTTTATTTAAATATATTAGTATATAGAAATGCGTAGATACCTCCGTGGCTTTTGATTCAAAAGGCAATGTTTGTGATGGATTAGCTCTACAAGAAACAATGTTTACAATAAACAATAACTACTTAGCACTTTAAAATCAAATATGCACCCTTGTCATTAAATCTATATATACATTCCTATTGCCATGGAAAAATACCTACCTACGTATTTCCCAATATTATGATCTAAACTAATTTCAGTTGGTGCGTATAATTTATTTCGCGTAGCTCATCCCACGTGTCTCCTTAACGGTCTGACTGCGACGCCATCACATTTATCGAGTAAAACAATTTTTTTTATTCTTAATTTGTTTTTGGCTGCCACAGCACTTGATGTAAAGTTATGCTTAGTCGATCGACGAGATTATACTCGCTTGTCCAAGAGTGACAATAATTTAACCTTAAGAGGTTAAATCTATTCTAGGAACAAAAAATGTTATATACATATATACAATGTGTTTTGAACCCAAATACAAAACTAGACAATACAAAGATCAAAACTTTTTACAGGAAGAAGTATTAGAAGTAAACTAAGTTCATTTGTTATTGTTAGACATCAATTTACAAAACGCCTTTTTATAACAGTATTCAAATGTTGTTTACGTTTAGTTGTACTTCCCTTAAATAGGATATACAAATCATTTATTAATATCTACAGCTTCAACAATTCTTAGTTTTAAATGTTTTAATAAATAAACGGAAGTTTACCTATTAGTACTGCCTTCCTTTCTTCACTAAGTATTGTCTCCTTAATTTCGCCGTTCCCGACTCCAGAAAGAACTTGACGTTCTCTGCATCTGTTGCTTTGATTACATTATTTGCGGACCCAAAGACAACTTAATTTTGTCTCAGACTAACCAGTCCGTCGCTGGTTTATCTTCTTCTTTATTACTGTATACCTTATTTGCACTCACTGGATTTACTCCTTTATTTAACATTTTTTATTGGTTTGTATAGCTCAGTCAAAAAAACCCCACCAAAAAAATTTCATGTAAAGATGGTTGCCAAGACTCCCAAGTTCATAATGATTTCAATGTTGAAATGTTATGAGATCTCTAATAGATCCCAACTCATAGCTGAGATCGGATTTGTATTACGCATCATAGTCAACGGGGCCTATCCAAAGTATATAACTCTAAATACTCTTCATTGTACCTCATTTCTACCAAATAATTTACCTATAAGCCCTGACTCCACATCTTGGTTAAAACGAATGGCTTGGCGGTTTAATGTTTGTGGGACCATGACATAACATTTAAGTCCATAAGAAACAGTTTGTGCGACAATTAGGAAATAAAATTTTAGCTTTCTCACATTATCCAGACCGACGCTACGAAGGTTTGAAAATACGACGAAGCGCTTCCAGAAAAAGTAGGTAGAGCTTCCGATTCCTTCCGCTCGTCTTGGCGGGGGTACTACCGTGCCCCCAGACTAAAACTGATGTCGTTTCTTTTGAGGTCTTGCTCTCGTACTATTAAATTTAAAGACAGTTTAGAGAAAGCGACATTTATTTTAGTCCCATTATTTAATTTATTCATTTATAATATTATTACTTTATATTATTACTTATAATATTATCAAGCTGTGCACATTATTATTTTGGCAACAACCAGATCGAGAAGTTCAATTTCCAATCGAAATTTTGACATATTATGTAACTATTCAGATAATACAATGACAAATGATTATCTAAGTTTTTCAATAACATCCATAAGCCCCCTATTTTTGAAATCTATTTTCAACAAAAGATTTAGCGAGCTACTTGAAATAATATCTTTAAACTGATAAATAAGTGTAGTAAAGCTACTTTCATATAAATGAGCAAAACTTCTCAACTATGTCATTCGTAGTTGTCGTAAGGTGCATATTTATAAGTTTTATATTGAAAAGTCAGTAGTTTCTAGACAAAGGGGACTCTTCCGTCACATTTATTATAGAAACTTCGTAACACAATTTCATTTTAGAATATTTCCGTGTTCATTTGGAAGAATTTTCTCTTTCAAGTGAACAAAAAATGCTGGGAACAAAATCTTTTTGCAGAAAATCACCGTGACAGCAACAGTGTAGCTCGCTAACAATACAAGTTACATTTATTATAATCTTTTTCTCATATAGTTTTTTTTACACTGTGACGTAACTCCACTTTATGAGACCACTATCCATCGAGTCCACCTTGAAGTATATCATACGGCATTGATGACATACAAGCTCGGGGAGGGGGTCTAGGAGGGGCTCGTGGCTAAGTAACAGTCGCACAGATCGATTGATCGAGGTTAAGCTGCGCTTGCCGCGGTCGGTCTGTAGATGGGTGACCATCGTTTCGTACCGAGACCCTACCGTGCCTCGGAGAGCACGTTAAGCCGTCGGTTCCGGTTGTCAAATTAAGATCTATGATAGCCGTTACGGATAATCTGAGGCCTTAAAGTCTGACAACCAGTCATACTACGAGATATCGTGTTACCCAGTTACTGGGTTGTGGAGGTCAGATCGGCAGTCGCTCCATGTAAAATACTGGTATTAAGCTGCATCCGGTTTGACTGGAAGCCGACCCCAAAGTAATTGGGAAAAGGCTAGGCAGATATATATATTGATGACATACAAGCCATATAGTAGTGAATACACCTGATAGCGTAGAAATAGATACAATATGTGCTTGGCTTTCTAGTACTGAATATTTCTAATACTGATGGATATGAGCCTCTGGGCTGTCCAGTATAAAATTGCCTTTTTTTTTTCTTATGTGGAAAATCCATCATGGACGCTGTGCCAGACTGCTACCGACTAAAAACCACATGTACCTCCTCTAATCTTTAACGGGGTCCCGAGATCGTATGCTTGGGATTGTGCCGCTCGCTCTACTGTTTAGACACTCGTGAATAATTACTATATTTTTTTATCACTGTTAACACTTTAATGTTTAATTTATTTATTTTATGACATTTTAATGTATTTATTATATTATGATTATTCTTTATGACGTTGATTCTTGTCAGCTTTTGTTAATATTGTAATACTATTTTCAATATGAATGTGAGTACGATGTGGACTATAAATTTTATGTGACCTACGCAAATGTCCTCCTGATCTGGTATTGTCTTGTTACGGGTCGTGAGCTTCCTTAGTTATGGTTGAGCTACACGATGACTGATGCATATGTGCCGTCAGACAGGACACGTTACCTCAAAGCTGTTATGGCTCATTCCTGAAATGGCCATTCCAGACGATCCCTGCATAGTTACACTCACATAGATATGTATCTACTAATATGTATGGCTCGTACTAATGGTAACTGCCTCGTTGGTCTAGTGGTCCCAAGCACGACTACTGAGCAGGAGATCTCGGGTTCGATTCCCGGGTCGGGCAAAGTGTTATTGGGTTTTTCTGTTAGGAAATTCTCAGTAGCAGCTCGGAACTCGGAACTGTGCCTGGTTGATGGCAACAGGCTCACCATCTATTACATGGGACTTAATAACAGCATTGGTGAAATGTGGGTGTACAACTGTGTACACCTCTACCTACCCCTTCGGGGAATACAGGCGTGATGCTATGTTATGTGTAATATGTTTGGAATTTAAGAGACGTTTACCTCTGAGTTTGTTTCGGCGTTTCTTTTCAGAGATAGTTTATAAAAATGACTTGTAAAAGTGTCTTCAAAAGATCTATTTACGGAAATAAAATAATTTATCGTTTATATCATTTGTCTTATACAAAATACAAGCCCTTTTGTAGTAGTAGGATAGTGTACTAATGGATACACTGTCCACATTGGGGCAGTCCAATACAAAATATACGTTTGAAGAAATAAGCTGAACAATTTTATCACCGAAAAATCATTAAACTATTACTCAAAAACCACTTTAATCTTTGCCTCCACCAACGTTAAGTTTAAAACCTTACAAAAATGGTATCCCTCACTTTGTCTCTAAGTTGTATCAAGTAAAGAAAGCGTGTCTGTCTTATTGGCATTGAGCCAGGCGTTTGCGACAGTTTGTTCGCTAGCAACCTTTAGACACGATGTGTTATTTTTGCACCCATTTCTAGAGTCGATACAGGGGTTAAAAGTTTGTCTTTACGAACGTAGGTTACTGTTGATCTAGGTAAGACGTGGAATGTCAGCCGTGTGAATAATGCAAAACTAATTTTAAATACGACAGATGTAAGAATGGGTTATAATATAAAATACACACAATCACGCTTGTTTCCTACTGGGTTAGGTAAACAATATCGATTTCATAACATAAACATAACATAGCATCACGCCTGTATTCCCCGAAGGGGTAGGCAGAGGTGTACACAATTGTACACCCACATTTCACCAATGCTGTTATTAAGTCCCATGTAATAGGTGGTGAGCCTATTGCCATCTCCCGGGCACAATTCCAAACTTGGGCTGCTACTGAGAATTTTCTATCAGAAAAACTCAATAACACTTTGCCCGACCCGGGAATCGAACCCGAGACCTCAAACTCAGCAGTCGCGCTTGGGACCACTAGACCAACGAGGCAGTTAAGCATATCGATTTCAACTTGCTACTATTCTGACAGAACTCTATCGCTTCAAGGGTTTTTTGAGATGTTATTTTCACATTAATAACAAAGTAAGGCTTTTTAATTAATAAAAAATTACAATTGTGGTAGGTTAGAGCATGGTACGACTTCAGAATCAAATGCAAGATATTTATGCGAAGCGTAAATTTAAGTAGCGCTTTGGGACCAATATTAACTTCGCCTGAACTGATAGGGACTATAAGAGCATTGCATATGCTCACTGATCCATAAATTCCAGGCCGAAAATGATATCGAGAACGACAGAAAAATATATCGTTTAAATTCAAAAAAATATACGCATCACTGCCTTCGACTTCAAGTACCATTTTATTCTGAATAGCTCTTTAGAAAGGTCTCTATATCGAAAATTCAAGTGGCATTAATTTACGTACGTCTGCTTACACAGCATATATATATAAAAGGTCATTTATAATTATACACCTTAACGTTCATTATCGTGCTTAATATGCTTAGTAGTCTGCAAAGTTACAACCAAAAATTGGCTTGTGAGACTTATTTGTGTGGAACTTAATAGCAAGGTTTACATAAAATTTATTAAGTTCGCGGTGCCTTTAAAAACCACGGCAACCGTCTCTGGTGAACGATACAGAAATACTGAGAATATCTCTGAAAATTAAAGTTCTCGAATGAATATTTTATAATAAAAACATAAATAATTAATTAAATAATCAACAGCAATGCCACTAACTAAAAAGGCTGAAAGTTACGATATTAAAAAGATAATTTTATCCATAATAGATAGTTTGCATTAAAACAATGTGGACTTGTATTTTTAAGGTCGGTTATGGGTATGATGGCAAATTTCAGCCATACACTGAAACATTAACGTTTTTTTAATTTCAACTCGTGATGATGACACATGATGTTTAAAGATCAAGTATCTTTGCTTAACAAAATTCCTTCGCACGAACACAAGAAATAAAATGTCGGAACGCAAAGTTTACAGAAGATTTCTCTTCTAATCCGATGAGAAATAAAGATTAGACTCCAACAAACACATTTATCAAAATTACTTTGAAAAACCTCTTACCTTCCGACCGAACTTTTCCACACAACTCATTGAGATAAATGACGCAAGGATCATAACCGTGGGGAAGCTTAGAGTCTGCAGTTCGGGGTGCCACGTGACACCAGCTGATTTCAAGATGGCGGGCGAATACGTCAAAATAGCGTAGTTACCGCTGTTTGTTTGAAGTGTCACTAGGATTATGTTTAGGATGCAGCCCCGGCGCCATGCTTTGTTTTGGACTGAAAAATATTATAACAAGATGAAATTTTATAAATAATATAATAATCACGCCTGCCATATGTGTATTTTCACTGCGTTTTGTGTACCATAGCGACTGAATTACTATTTTTTAAATCTTTTTTATTATTAATCTAGCCTTTTTAACCGAGATAATGTTAGGATTCTATCCATACCCCATATACCTATATCGGTTCAGGCGTTTAGAAGTTATGTTAGAACAAACGCACATACATAATATATGAACCCTAAAAACATAACAATACTTTTTTGTGCAGTCGTGTAAATAGTCGTTGCATGTGATCTTCTTTATATATGTAAAGTACTAGCAATAATTTAAATTTATCAGCCTCCAGATAACTGCTATTGCAGGGCAAACGCCATTTCTATACATAGGAGGACCAACATTTTAACAAAATGCTGACTCTTATCGCTTTTATGATATCAGGTCATTAATTTGACATATTCATACATAGCATTACGGCTATATCCCCGGAGAGTTAAACAGGGAAGTCCATTCCCATATTTCATGCAGTTATTAAGTTTCATGTGAGCCGCTTAGCTTCAACTGGGCATAAATTCAAGTTTCAGGCCAGGAATGAGAATCCCTTAACAGGAAAAAAAAACTAATAATTTTTTGCCCATCGTAGGAATCCAACCCAAGACAATACGCTCAGCAGACGCGCTTGCGACCACTAGAGCAACGTGGCAGTCAGACTAGATCATACATTATATTTATACCTGCTTTGCATAATTTAACTTTATTAATACAAATATGATTTGCGTCCAACTCACAGAATCATATTCAATATTAACTAGAACTAAAATTCATATCTCGACAGCCAACTGGGCATGAGGCTTACAAATCGTTAACCCTATAAATAGTTAACGCTTTATGAGTCTAAAGTAAAACTACTTTTGACAATTTGATGGATTTCATTTACTGTGAAGAAGAAATAAAGATTATAGGACGAATTGTTATTGTAAGCCTTTGGGCAAAAAGAGAGACACAGATAAATCATAAGGCTTGGATAAAAATATCAAACTAAATGGGACTGTTGTAATTTCATAAAGGTGAATATTCGGTAGGATTTACACCAAACTGCAGTAAGCTCTTGTCACACTTAGGGCAATATGAAAACTAATCATCAAGATAAACAAAACGTTAAATTTCCTATAAACCAGTCAATGCGTTATTCATCAAACACCAAAAGGTCACGGGAGCATTTTTAAATCCAAATGGCATTCTAAATATAAATATATGTAATATGAACAGGAACACTGAATGCTGTTTTTGATTGATCTTTTGGGTTCATTGTTATTTGGTGCAAACCGGAAGTTAAGTCTAGTGTTATAACAGAATATTTTAGAACAGCTTTATATGATATTCTTTGTTCATAATTCATGATAAGAAGACTTTTACAAAACAATGTTCTTATTACTCACATATACTTTTAAAAGAAACCTTTGGCATCAATTTGTAAGTATGTTCTTCATTTCTCATGAACTCAATTTCATTTTGTATTACTTTGTCGTTGGCATCCAATCTTCTTAGAAAAGCTAGAGTTGAGGTTGCTTCCTGAAATATACGTATATTTATTTGTATTGAAGTACTTAACTCAAATGTTTTGTATTGATGAACTAACAAAAAATCTTACACGCTTCATACTGGCGGTGGTTTAGTACTAAATTAATTAATTAAAGAGATTTATTTGGAGATATGTTGACTTTACTCCTGAGACCCAAGACTTAATTACGCACTTTCTATTTCCGAAACTTTATTTTTATAGCTTTTTTTTTTTTTTTTTTTTATGAAATAGGGGGCAACCGAGCAGACGGCTCGCCTGATGGTAAGCGATTACCGCCGCCCATGGACACCCGCAACCCCAGAGGAGTCGCGAGTGCGTTGCCGGCCTTTTAAAGGGTTTGGGCCTCCGGTACCCTCACTCACTCGGTGAAACACAACGCAAGCGTTGTTTCACGCCGGTTTTCTGTGAGGCCGTGGTATCAATCCGGTCGAGCCGGCCCATTCGTGCCAAAGCGTGGCTCTCCCACGGTGAAAACGGTGCTTGGTACCACCTATAGTTATACAAACTTTAGACAAAAAAAATCTACCCCCACCCCTTTCGGCGTAAGGGTAGGTATCACTGATGATACTTTGGGTTTGAAATAGTATTAAAACATGCAATTTTGGAAGTTGTATTCATAAAAATTTTAATCAAGAAAAAAGAATAAAGTGTTACATGATGGTCCTACGTAACATCTAAAAAAAAATTACATATATTACGTATGGTAATCAAAAAAACAGTTTCGGTTTACATTCAGGCAAAGAAATATATTGCATTCGGAACATTTTATAAATCATATATAATTATATTTTTTAATACATGTTGAGGCCATGTAATGCCTATATTAATTTCTATTTTTCAAAGAAACATTGAAAAAATAATAGACAAGAACGGGGCTTGAACCCGCGACCTTTGACGTTCCGTGTCATCACTCTACCAACTGAGCTACCTTGTCGTGTTCAAACCTATTGAATTTTCAATCCTCTTTGTATACGTCTTAAGGAGACGCCTGGTGATATTTATCTAGTAATCATTACAGATTTACTAAACTCAGCGTTACCACTTTACAGTTGTAAATCGCCGAACAACATCCCAATCCTTTATAAATCATATATAATTATATTTTTTAATACATGTTGAGGCCATGTAATGCCTATATTAATTTCTATTTTTCAAAGAAACATTGAAAAAATAATAGACTAGAACGGGGCTTGAACCCGCGACCTTTGACGTTCCGTGTCATCACTCTACCAACTGAGCTACCTTGTCGTGTTCAAACCTATTGAATTTTCAATCCTCTTTGTATACGTCTTAAGGAGACGCCTGGTGATATTTATCTAGTAATCATTACAGATTTACTAAACTCAGCGTTACCACTTTACAGTTGTAAATCGCCGAACAACATCCCAATCCTTTATAAATCATATATAATTATATTTTTTAATACATGTTGAGGCCATGTAATGCCTATATTAATTTCTATTTTTCAAAGAAACATTGAAAAAATAATAGACAAGAACGGGGCTTGAACCCGCGACCTTTGACGTTCCGTGTCATCACTCTACCAACTGAGCTACCTTGTCGTGTTCAAACCTATTGAATTTTCAATCCTCTTTGTATACGTCTTAAGGAGACGCCTGGTGATATTTATCTAGTAATCATTACAGATTTACTAAACACGACAAGGTAGCTCAGTTGGTAGAGTGATGACACGGAACGTCAAAGGTCGCGGGTTCAAGCCCCGTTCTTGTCTATTATTTTTTCAATGTTTCTTTGAAAAATAGAAATTCATTTTATAAATGTCAAATAACTGCAATTTTTGTTACGACATTTGGATCGGTTATTTTGATTCTCCTTCGCACAAATCGGCAAATGTTTTGCATCCTTGGTTCTTTTGGCAGCGTAAGGAATAGGTTCGACCAGTCTATGTTTCCTATTTGATCTTGCTGGAATTTGTGTAAATGGAACAGGACTATTCTGAGAGCTTGTGCTGCGCCTTTGGATTGGGCTACTTCGTGTAATCAGTGCTGCTTGTGGACTCGAACATTGCGGCTGAGATAAATCTTGGTGTGAATAAATCAAATGTTTTGCCAAGTCAAGTTTGAAGTCTAAATACTGCAAAGTATCTTTTTCTGAACGCCAGATTTTGCAGCGTCTTCTCTGTATTGCACCCACCCTCCAGCAGTAGCAAAGTCGAAAAAATGAAAGATTGTCCTAATTGTCCATTTTCCAGTTCTTCCTCGCATAGGATACTTACCGATAATACGATCCAGTAGATCAATTCCACCCATGAATTTGTTGTATTGTTTAATGGCCACTGGTTGTGGAACATCAATGTAAGCTCCTTCCTTCTTACTCCAGCGGCGACACGTTCCTAATGGTTGAACACCTGATTCAGTTGATGCGACGTAAATCGGTTTACTGTCCAACCACTTCACAACAGCTAAATTACCATCACTTCTTACAACGCAATCGTGACTGCCTCTACCTGCTCTTTGTAATATGCCATCCGTTTTGAATAAAGCGCGTTGCCTGGTTTTTCGCTTTTGGTCTGGTCTTCGGTACGCAGGTACCCGATTTTTCATCAAAGTCCCTGTCGCCTTGATGCTTCTTTTCAATAAGACATCAAGAAGTGGAATAGATGTAAAATATCGATCTATGTAAATTGAAGAACTTGAAGGCAAAGTGTCCACGAGTTTCAACACAAATCGCCCACCAAGGTCTAGTTTTTCAGGAGTAGGAAACAGTGCAGACTCAACTGTTGTGCCTTTACCCTGGTACAGGTACAAATCTAATGGAAGGCCTGTAGGATTAGCCATGATGAAAACTTTTATGCCTTCTGGGTTGGGCTTACCTTTTACCACCTGTTTCTGTTTACATTTGCCCGTGAACGGGATAATTTGCTCGTCAATGGCGACGTGTTTTTCTCTTCTATTTTCTCGGCAGCCTTTTTCTATACTAGAAACTAGAGGACGTATTTTCCAAAATTTGTCAATGTCTCGAGTACTTTGATTAACAGCTTCATCATTTACAAACTTCAAGTTTGACCTCAATTGAAAAAATCGGTTACGAGTGATAGTATTTGCGATGTAAGGCACTTTAGTTTCCAATGCCCAATACATCCTCAATCGTGGCAAACCAAGTATGCTCATGGCCATGCAGCATCCGAAGAACTGTTTCAGTTCATTTGGTGTCGTATTCAAAGATTTGCCGGTCCTCAATACACTACAAATATTTGTACACTCGGACATAACTTCGAATAAATTATCATTGATGTACTGCGTGAAATATTCGAATGGATTTTTAACATGTGAGCTAGGGTCAAATGAGAGACTCACAATTTACCGATGCAGTTTAGGTCCCAAGTAATAAGTGTCTGTTACCAACAACCCTGCACAATTGCACAAGCTTGGTTACTTAAAATCTTCGTTTTAGCACTTCCCCGACCCGGGAATCGAAAACAGGACCTCACATTCCGCAACTGCATTTGCGACCAGTAGATCAACGAGGCAGTAAAAATATCTAATTATTACTGTTTTCTTGTGCATATTATATCAAATTCAAATTCAAACATTTATTGCGAATATAGGTAGGTAGGACATACATAGTTGTTACATAAATCATTTTGAGCAGCTATATTCAGCCATTACAGCATGCAATGTCATACAACGGTTAATAAACAATCATAAATCATAATGCATGTCAGGAATATAAAATGTCAAAATATTTAAATCTAATTTACATAAAATTTATCATGAAGGTATTTATTAACAGTATAGTAAGCTTTAACAATAAGGAATTGCTTTAGATTATGTTTAAAGGAATTTATATGAGAACAATTTAAAACGTTATAAGGTAAATGATTGTAAATACGGGGTGCCATACAAAGTATACTAGTACTAAATTGAGCTGTGTTATTCGACGGAAAACTAAATTTTTTATTATGTCGTTTACTTTTCAATTGCTGGAACATATGTATATGTAACCTCACGAACACTGCCACCTCATAAATGTAAATAAAATATCCATATCTAAGTTAAGAAAGCGTCTAGTGTGAAGAGACTAATATGGCTTAGACCTCTATAATATTTTTTTATTATAAAATAGTTTTTCAACACGCTTGAAAATAAAGGGGCCCTTATGGCATCGCTTTTAGGTTCATTAAGAAGCTTATTAGGCACGCGTGCTTTTTCTTTACGTTGCGGTAATATAAAAAAACAGAGTGACACCTCGTTTAAATATGACATTTAGACTCTTCAAATTATTATATTTAACCTCTACTGTAATGACCAACTTAGCGCACTTGTGTCTTAATGTACTATTTATTATTTTTATACAACTTAATGCTATATAACTTTATCCAATAATGCAACTTTTTAAAACCACAGCTATATTGAGGAGCTTCTGATTATTAATTAATTTTTTCAGTATGTGTTGCAAAATACTGGGTCAAAAACTGCGGCTCCATTTAGTACTGAATCCCTAAGAAGAAGCATATTAGAACAAAATGACACTTTATACGCAAATCTAAAAAAATATCAGTTAAAGTACAGCAGTTGTGTCTGTCTGAACAGTTCACAGCTGTTACCTATTTCTAAGGCAATAAACATGAAATAAGTATACCAAGTTAGAAAAAAGAAATGAAAATGTATTTGAAAATACTTTCTTACTTATGTGCTTCGGCAAAATTTTAGTGAAATCACATTCTCGTTCACTACCTTCAAATATACTATAATAACTTGTATACTTTTACACTCGATTCCAACAGAAAATACTTTTAATACTATTGCAGAGTTCTTTCTCTGGGGAAAATGCAAGATTTCTGAACACGGCTTTTGGTTCACCTGCTATCAATTATTTACAATCTCATACATTACAGATCTTAAGCGGCTGGCAGACTGTGAACTGGGAGCGATCCTTTTTTCTTTCAATTTTCTATTAGCTCTCTCTTGGCCCCTGGTTTTCCCCAAGCAAGTATCTTATTTGAAATTTTTTGTACGATTAATATTGCGAAAATAGTTTTAACCCCAAACTGTTATCGTCGTTTTTTCTGTGTGAAAATTTCTGCGATATTTGTATAGTTTGAATGCTAGAAATTTGTATCGTTCATTTACCCTGTCTGTCTGTATTGTATTTCGTCCAGATAAATATGTTTTAGATTATTTATGCATTAGTAAATTGGCCCGTCAACAACGCTTTGTAATTGTGAACGAATATATCACTGTAAGGTAACTGATTACAGCGGACTCACACGAAACAGTTGGCAGACGTTTGTCAGTTTTGCAATTGGGATAGGTATTTATATAGGCGTGAGAGAATAAAGAAAATAATACTAAATATTGAAGATATTGTGAATATAATACCAAATACATATTTGTATTATATATATATATGTTTGTTGTGGAAATTGTTCGTGACATGTCTCTGGAATAATTAGCAGGTAATTGAAGTAAAATGGGGAGGCTCCTATTTTATAGTACACATTATATTACCAAATTGGCCGAGAATATACTTTAAGACGGGCCCGTTTTTTTATTAATCACCACAAATATTGCTGTATTTGTATTATACATAATTTATAAAATAAATAAAAGATATAATAAAAAGTATAAAAACCAAAAACTTACATCAATCTTTCCCGTCTTCACCAAAAACGCTGGTGATTCCGGCGCCTTCAACATCATCAGTATAGTCAACAAAGGAACCCATATCACAATCCACAACACAGTGTGGTAATCTGTGTACGCTCCTACAGCAAACATGACCAGTATACCAATATTTTGGAACAGTATTATGAAGGAACCCAGTATCCCCCTTATGTCATCTTGGCTTATTTCTCTGACGTACATCGGTACTACGTTATAGCAACCTCCAGCTGACAAACCTCCACATAGTCTAGCTATGATTAAACATATTATGTTTGCTGAAGACAACTTGATGATCCAACAAAGCTGAAAAGTTACTTATGTTAGTACCTAATTCTGAATTAATTTTGATCGTTAGATGATTTTACTTATGTAATATCAGGCTGAGATGTCCTATTTATAGGTAAAAATGAGGAATAAAGTTTAAATTTCACAATCTTACTGCATATTGTACAAAACCAGTAAAATGTAAAAATACCTGGGATACTATCTCACGATTGTTAAACCTGTCTTTAGGCCTGATTTTATCAAAAGAGTCAGTAACGTTCTCCGAAAATATATTTTTACAACGTTTATATTGAATCTGTTAAACGTGAATAGAGATTATTTGTCATTATTAAGAGCAAGCCATAAAACAAGTTGTGTGGAAATCGTTTGTCATGGTATGGACATGTTTTGTGTATGAAACGATGTATGAATTGTGTGAAAGACGATATTGCTAGAAAAAGAGTGACTACTGAGATGACGGCTGACCGAGAGATATGGCAGAAAAAGACATGCTGCGCCAACCCCAATAAAATGGGGATAAAGGCAGGAGGATAATGATGATAGTGAGGTATAGAACAATTACAAGTTAAAGAAAAACAAGTATAAGAAATTCAATCAACGTAACAGTTTTCTAGTCAGTGCACCGGACGGACGCGAAGAGTAGACGTTGCCAAAGTTGGCTTGCTAGGCACCCAAACACGGTGTTAACCTCAATACGTTTAAACAAGGTGGTTTTATTGTATCTGGTTTGCAACAACGTGTTTTGGAACTCGCGATGATTTACTAAAAAAATACTGTTTCAAAATAACGAAATCTATAAGAATAATAGTTTAGATCAATTGTTTTATTGGAAAAATAAGTATCATCTGTATTTAGACTCATGGCAGGTTAGTAGCGAAAACTCAATGTCAGATCATAGGCATATAACTTTTGAGGTTAGGGCAGCTTAAGACACCCAAACCACACCTTAAAGGGATCCAAGATCAACCGACTGGCCAGATTTTAAAAACAACTCAAGCAAAATCTCATATCCTTCCCAAAAACCACTTTAGCGTATAATTATTATAATAGTTTTCTGGATAATTACATGAAAATTGCAATCTAATCGAGTGGATAATCGAAATCCAGATAAACATAAAAACTTTTGCATTTGTAGTATTAGTGAGATTGGTATAAAATATAAGATTTTTAAAATCTAAAATAACTTGATAAAACTCTTTCTCAGAGGATAATAACTCAATACTTATGTTTCATTAAGATTACTATGCAAAAGAAATTGCTCATGAATATATTGTTTCAAGACACGAAGCACTTAGCAAGTTTTAAAAAGAAATTCGAAAGTCTGATACATCTTTGGTGAATATTCTAAAAACTAAAAAAGTCACATTATAATTTTATGCATCATTGTAAAGTGTTCTTTAAATATTATTTGATCTCTTGCGTTAAAAGCTCTTATTTAAAGTAATTACTAATAGAAATGAGTTTGAGTAGGTATGGAGGAATTTTGAATATGAATAATGATAATAGATCTAGAAAGAAAACTGAGTCTCAAGGGTTATTAAAAAAAAAACCCCAGCTAAAGAGCAATTTTATTTTAATAAGTTGATCCCATAATATTCTACGCTTTTAACATATAATAACAAAAAAATAATAGCATTGTCAAATAAAATTAAAATTACTGATTAAAGATAAATCTTTGCAAAGCATTAACGCATGCTTAGCGAACTCTAAAGTTATAATATTAAATGGAAAAAGAATACGGTCTTTAGCAGGGTTCGAACCTGCACATCCCGGATAAATACTCCAGGCGCTCTGACCACTAAGCCATCTCGACCTCTGCTCCAAAACAAAGGTCAGGCGCATTGTACTTGAAACGTGCGTGTGAGCAACAGGCATATTTGCTTACTCAAGTAACTACAAAATTATACTATTTAGTACATTTCGTGCCATAATTTATCTGTTACAAGCAAAAATATTAAAAACAAGTGACGCAATATAATTACTACAAAGTAACCACCATGTCCTGATAATTTTAAACCGATTGTAAATCACTATAGATTTATTCAATAATATATTCATTAGCCTGATCATGTCAATAAATTTACTTTAATATACTTAACTGATTTTAATCCCAATACATAACCCATTCGAGTCATCGAATTGACAAACTCCCTAAGTTGTACTAAATTATGTGTTTTTTTCACGACACACCCATTCGTAAAAAGCCCTTTAAAATTGCGGTCAGGTTAGAAAAGGTTTCATCAGTAATCTAACACGGCAGACAATCTAGGTTCAAGGTTAATAGACTCCATTTAGGTAGCCAATTTAAAAGTTTATATTGTTCGGTTCAACGCTATGAGCTGGGTTGGGTTTTTATGTTTGGTATTTTTAGCTGAAATAGTGTAAAAAGTCTATAGATAAAAACATGAAACCTAGCATTAGTCACATAGGTGTTTATAGACAATTATTATCACGCAGTTAATATTTTTCATTAAATGGAAAAAGAATACGGTCGCGAACAGGATTCGAACCTGCGCCTCCCGGATGAATACTCCAGGCGCTCTGACCACTAAGCCATCTCGACCTCTGCTCACCACCGCGAATTCTTCTTCCATATTTTAACACGTCTTATGGCGACGTCATTGCAATCAATTCAGTCCCTATGGACTGAATTGATTGTGTGATTGTTCGCGACCGTATTCTTTTTCCATTTAATATAATAACTTTAGAGTTCGCTAAGCATGCGTTAATGCTTTTCAAAGATTTATCTTGAATTAATATTTTTCATTACCATCAAACGTAAATAAAATTTTAATAAAATGGAACAAGACTGTTTAAATTCTTCTATACTTAAAAAAGCACGCACACACCAAAGAGTTTTGCAACATAAAGAACCTAACTAAAAACACTGGCAAAAAATGAACCAAAACCTTACCGCTTGCAAAGCAGCCATTATTAAAATGGCCGCCCTCCTCCCATAAGTGTCAACGACATAGGCGAATAGGGGTACTCCAAATGTAGCTGCCATACTAAGGGCACTGGCTATCCAGGATATTTCATAGTCAGACAAAGGGTGGCCGGCCGGAGAGGTTTTTGATTGTAAAACTTTTGTCATCGGTGACACCCAACCCGCTTGAAACCCATATGTTAGGAGCGTTGTATTTGCTACAAATGAAATAGTTTGGTTATTTCCTGATAGATGATGTACATTGTTTTCAACTTTATTGTGTCCTATTCACTAGCTTACGCAATAAGTTTGCGTATTTTAAATTAAAAATGAATGGTTTTGTGATCTATAAATCCCCTTAATGTATATTATTTAGGGTCTACATTCAAATTATATTATTCTTTTTATACTACCTAAGTCTATTTGTAATTTGCCCCCTTCAGGGAAAGAAACTTCACTTATTTCAACAAAAGAAAACGCGTATTTTGAATTTACAACTTTCTCAGCTGTTCCGTCAGCTCAACCTGGACGAATTGCTTATTTTGGAAATAAAAGGTTTTTTCTCTTGTCAGAAACCTCCATAACTTCCAAACTTGTACATCCTTAAGATTTCTTTAAAAGCGATTTTAAAACCTTTGCCACAAACATAAGGTTTCTATATAAGGATAAAAATACATTGGTTTACATTTTAGGGCCGAGTTGCCCGCGTTCGTAGGAGTGCACCCTTAAAATGGAATCCCTACACATGGCCCCTGGTGGTGCAAAATAGGAAATACAACTCTGCTGGGAGGCTTCGGCCGTGGCTGGTACGAAGCGATGCCGTGCTCCGTGAAGTGAACTAGTCGTATTTCGGGATGTAGTCCGGTGCAACCGTTGTGTGAGGTCTGGGTAGTTGCATCAACTCCCCAACTATCTTTCTCACCAAATCTATCCACTCTAGTTAGATTAAACAGATTTCTTCTGGATTTACGTGCTCCATCCTCGGCCACACCGTCACTTACCATCAGGCCAGTTGGAGGCTAAATCTAGTCCAAATTTTGATAAATAAAAATGTCTTTTCAAAGTTTAGACAGCGCTTGTCTCTTGTGCATTAATTAGGCACACTGCAGAGACAATGCAACGCACCAAACCTGCTAATTATTACAGTAATTAAGATCCCTATTGTGCCCTGAAATGATCTGTGAAATTGCCGTGTGGCAGTTGACCTTTGCGGCCCGATATCACGATGGAATTTCTAACGACATAGCGCACTGACTGACGGCGGAGTGATCATCGAGAATTGGTGAGTTCGTGACTATGCGCACGAACAATCTATAAAATCTCGCCTGTTAAAGTCAAAGGCAATTTAAATAATGAAAACTTGGGTTTTCAGGAATACTATGACGAACACAACTGGACTTCTTCTTCTTCTTAAGTTTGATTAGGAAGTAACCTAGTGTGAGACTTGCTCAAGCCTCCGGAAGGCCTTTCGACTAATAAAAAAGGCCTCTGACTTGGCTTGGCGATTGATAATAATTATATAAGCAATCGAAATTATAATTAAGACTCCGTTGTTGGTTTAGTGTTCCCAAGCGCGACTGAGCATGAGGTCTTGGGTTCGATTCCGAGATCAGATCAGACATTGTTATTGAGTTTTTTGTTAGAAATTTTTCAATTGCAGCTCGAAGTTTGTAGGATCATATTCATATATTTCATGGGACTTCATAACAGCACAGGTGAATTAATATGGATGTACAATTGAAGTATCCCACTTCGCGCACCGATTCGAACAGCACCGATTGAAACTTTTTACTCCATCTACTTTTTTATTCGACTTACAGCACCTCGACCCGTGCGGTTCGTAGACTAGATAAAAATATTAATATTCTATACCACGAATAGCGCCTATAGTTTTTAAGTGTCTAGGTATAGTCGACCATACAATTGCTTTACCACCCTAATGCTGAATTTCATTTGCACATCATAATATGACAAGGTCTATTTTCGCTTACAAGATCAAAGTGTCAGTCAGATACTTTCAACCATATTGACATTTTAATTTACTGGAAGTTTTTGTCAAATATGGTAAAGCAATTTCGTGGTCGACCATACCTATTTAAATAAAATATTGATAGCAGTCATTTCAATAATTTTTATAATTACTGTCTTCTAACAAACCAATAATGGAATCAGTCGTTCTAATATCAATTGTGTACACCTCCGCCAACCTCTTTGGGGAATACAGACGTGATGCTATGTTATCTTGTCATGCTGTGTAATCGTTATTAATTAAAAACAACCGGGACCGAGTTTGCAACGGGCTTTGAATATATTACTAACTGCCTCGTTGGTCTAATGGTCCCAAGCGCGACTGCTGAGCAGGAGATCTCGGGTTCGATTCCCGGGTCAGGCAAAGTGTTATTGAGTTTTTCTGTTAGAAAATTCTCAGTAGCAGCCCGGAGTTTGGAACTGTGCCCGGTTGATGGCAATAGGCTCATCATATTACATGGGACTTAATAATGTTGAAATGTGGGTGTAAAATGAGTATACCTCTGCCTACCCCTTCGGGGAATACTTTGTAATGCTTTGTATATGTTGTTTGAACATATTTACAATATTAACTTTTTTTTTTTCAAACTGAACAGGAATCGTTGTCAATTGTGGCATGGTGAAAAAAATATATAGACATATGATCGCAGCAATCGCTGGTAATTTGCTTAGTTAGTTATTGAAGAGTTCCGTCATCTACCTCTAAAGATCTTCATCAGATCTTAAGATATTATATAATAATAACGAAAACCCCATCTAAATCGGATCAGTAGTAGGCATTTGAGAAAATCGCGGACATACAAACATACATACATACTTACATACAGGTCGAATACAGGAAATCCTGATTTGAACTCGTTTAAAAATTTATATATATTTTTTTCTATTTACCCAACATGGCGACCAACCATTGCATGCAAGCATTGCCTTTTTTAACACTAACACTGTAATTTTCAACGGACATGTTACTTATTAGTGTACTCTACTCACGTTTCACGTAACTACACAGAATATCAGGTTGCTATCGGAATTTGTTGTTGTTTAACATTTTCAACAAATACTGAAGATGTAATCTGATAACTATGTTTATAGTGCATATGAAATTTAGGGATGCTAACTAATTAAATAGATATGTTAAATATATTTTGTAAACTGCCATCAATCATATTTCCATCCGACGCATCTCTGAAGTATAAAATCACTAACCTCTGCCCCAAATCATTGCGTTAGAGTAAACATCCAAACATTCATCCTCACAAAATTCTGTAGAGATGGAGTTTTTGAACATTACTGAGACTTCAAAAAACAAAATGACGTGGTCGTAAAAAAAAAGAATGAAAGCCAACAGAACTAATTTCCAGTTGTCTTTATTTGTGCAAGCATCACGTAAAAGGTACAAAACCAGTGTGGATAACTTTGACACAAACATATTGTGCGTAATTAGGAGTATTTATATGAAATTTGGCAAGGAGATAGATTGGATCTTGGAAAAGCGCTACCTTTTGTCACGCAGACGAAGTCGCGGGCACCAGCTAGTTAATAATATTAGTAGAATTGCGTTGGATTTTACACATTTTTCTTCAAAATACATTGTCTGATAATTGACTAGAAGCTAGCGATAAGTCCAATTTCCAACACTTGGCAAGATATATAAAAAGCTTTTATACGAAACAACTTTTTAAAATTATTGTCTGAAACACTTTAACGATTGGTTTAAAGTTAACGTTTTTTTTTTTAAATTTAACTGTGAATAATGTTGAGATGTTCGAAAACCATCTTAGAATTGTTTCTATTTACTCGTAACAAGACATAACTGAATGTTCTGCAAATGCGAAGTCTCATCCATGTAACATTGCAAAAAGAGAATAGTACCTGAGCGATTCCATATGCTTTTAAATCTTGTGTAAGAAAAAAATCTTAAACAAAAATATAGTCCTACCAACCCTGACTGAAAAACTATGTACAGGAGTGCAAAATTATAGAGCCACATTATTTAAAAAAAAAAACATGATTAATTATTTTTTTGTAGGTATATGTACTGCACAAAACCACAATAGCCAATAATTTTGGATAAACACTACTAGAAATAACCCGAAACTAAAACCTTAACTGAAGATAAAGTTAACTTATAGATGATACGTATTACAGTTTACGTAGGTTCTTAGGCTCCAGTGTCCGCGTCACATGTCACTCGTGGCAGCCACCGACCACCTTCATTTGCGCGGTACCAAAGTACGTGGCGCGCGACAGCCACCGGTGGCTGTGGTCGGTGGCCCGATTGTGGAGCCTTAGCTGATTACGTTGAAATACCTTCGACCAGGTTTTAAAGTAGTCCTCCTTAGCCGTTATTGTAAACATGCGTTAAATATTTGCCCTCAATTCAGGTACATATATGGAGAATCTGTATATAAACCGGTGTTGTCGCCGATCTTAAATACCTTCACTGTACCCTAACCCCAAAATTTTGGAACGCTTACCACAACCTACTTTACACACACATGCAAACTAGTCACAATTTTACGATACCTACACTTCACTTAAGTTAGTGTTTGTTTGTCACTTTAGTATTTCATCGCTCAAGACAATACAATTTTCCTGCATATTTATTCAACAGATTCATGTATTTCATATATATTGCCGAAAATATGTTTAAAAAATAAGAAACCAGAATATGTTGAAAATATTTTAAAGTGTGGAAGCCCGGTGTTTGGAATTGGGCCCGGTAGATTGCAATAGGCTCACCACCTATTACATGGGACTCAATAACTGCATTGGTGAAATGTGGGTCTTCAACTGTGTACACCTCTGCCTACCCCTTCGGGGAAAACAGGCGCGATGCCATGCTATATAATGTTATGTTTATATTAAATCGTTAACAAGCAAAAGTAGTACCTACTTGGGTTAGTGGCTGCAACCGCGGCGTTTTACCGGAAAATCGGATTCCAGTCCTCAGGCTGAACGTGAGGACTGGGATCCGATTTTCCGGTTTAATAACGTGTTGTGAGATTTTCTACTACGAAATGCTCAGCAGCATACGGGAATTAGGAATTGTGCCCGGTACATAGCAATAGGCTCATCACCCATGGGACTTAATAACCGCATCGATGAAATGTGTAACGATGGATGTGCTACAGTCCACATCTGCAGAACCCGTTGGATATTACAGGCCAGATGATATGTTTATGTGATCATAATAATTGTGGTCACCACTGTACCGGTTTTTATAGTGTCTCTTTATGTAAATTCAATCGTAAATTATTTGAAGAACCATTATTATGTTAAACAGTTAAACAATAAACATGTTATCAATTATAAAATAATATTGTGATATAAACATTAAATGTAATAACTGTGTAAATAATGTTTTTACCCACCCATGTTACCTAAAGTTTAGTTTGTTTATGTTTGGCTTACTAAGAGTCAATTTGCTTTTCTATAAAAAGATTTATCTTTCATCTTCTTATTGGTTTAGTTTAACAGTTTAATTCAAGGTGGTTTGAAACATTTTGATACATATAGGACGTTGTTATTTTTTGGAGGGGCTCGTGGCTAAGCCGAAGATCGAAGTTAACCTGCCCTTGCCGCGGTCGGTCTGTGGATTGGTGACCATCACTTCACACCGAGATCCCTCCGTGCCTCGGAGAGCCTGAAAGTCTGACAACCTTTCATACCATGAGATATGGTGTTACTCAGTAAATGGGTTGTGGACGTCACATAGGCAGTCGCTCCATGTAAAATACTAGTATTAAGCTGCATCCGGTTTGACTGGAAGCTGACCTCAATGTAATTGGGGAAAGGTTAGGCAGATGTTAACTAGAATAGTCAGTATGTTTGTTTAAAGTTATTATATTAAATGGAAAAAGAATACGGTCGCGAACAGGATTCGAACCTGCGCCTCCTGGATGAATACTCCAAGCGCTCTGACCACTAAGCCATCTCGACCTCTGCTCACCACCGCGAATTCTTCTTCCATATTTTAACACGTCTTATGGCGACGTTATTGCTATCAATTCAGTCCCTATACGGGTGTTTGTTTGTCTATTAAAAATGTCTTATCTATTAAAAGGTTTATCTTTCATCTTCTTATTGGTTTCGTTTAACATTATAATTCAAGGTGGTTTGGTACATTTTACATATGGGTTTTAAAATGTATTGACAATGGGTTGTTACCACTATTGTCGTTGGCTTATACTACTACTTTATTGATAACATAGCATGGCATCACGCCTGTATTCCTCAAAGGGGTACACAGAGGTGTACACAGTTGTACATCCACATTGCAGCAATGCTGTTATTAAGTCTCATGTAATAGGTGGTGAGTCTCTACCGGGAACAATCCCAAACTCACGGCTGCTACTGCGAATTTCCTAACAGAATAACCAATAACACTTGAAGCTGCTTCGTTGGTCTAGTGGCCTCAAGTGCGACTGCTGAGCATCAGGACCGGAGTTCGATATCCAGGTCAGACAAAATGTTATTAGGTTTTACTAGTACAAATTGTTGATAGCATTAGGCTCACCACCTTTATATTACATTATAATCATTTCATTCTTTAAATCGTAAACCACTCGATTCATACCGATTTTTATTAAATACTAACAGAAACAAGAATAAAAGACGTAGTGACGAAAATTGAAATGAGTATGCTTAGATGGTTTAGTCATATTGAGAGAATGAATGAAAGATGGTTAATAAAAGGTATTTATAAGACAGGTATAAGTGGAAATGCCGGAAGGGGACGCCTTGACTCCAAAAAGGTAAGGTGCGTAGTACTTGCAAACGGCGCGCGTGTATGTCCAGGTGTATGTGGACGAAGCAAAAGACATACGTAAGGATCGTAGCAGGTGGCATTCTATAGTTTCTGCTTAACCCCCATGGGAGAAAGGCATGAGTTTATGTATGTACATATTGTTTGTGTTTGTACTCATATTAGTGAACTGTGCTGTAAACGAATTTCTATCATTGATTCTTCATTATAGCTTCTGAGATATACCTACAGAATAAATGTACATATGAAGTGAGGTAGGTACATAGTGTCTTATTAATATTGTGGTTTGAAAAGTCGGTACGATAATGCAATAGTAAATATTGTTCCCAATATTGTGATACGTGACGTCGCGAATGTTGTTCTATGACGTCAAAGCTAAAAATAATATCTATCTCTTTTGTTATCTTTATTTTCGTTTACAAATATTTACTAACCATTTTTATATTTTATAATATAACAACTTTTAACCGGATTAATCGCGTGTATTATTGGTTTTTTGTTTTTCCTGACGTTTTGAACACTTTGCAGCGTTCCTGGTCGCAGGAAGACTTAGCCGCAGTAGACATTTTTATATTACATAACATTTTATTCCTACTTTTGGACATAGGTACAAATGACTTTATAAAACATAAAGAAAGAAAAATTTAAACGCCGAAGATGTAAATTTAAAAGTGAAAAATAAATTTATATCCAATTTTTACTAAGGGTAACTAACTTTAAATCAAATTCAAAGTCAAGTCAATTATGTGATTATTTTCGAAATATAAATCCATACCAATAAAAAATATTCATTAAAATTAGCCTACTTTATGAAAAGCTATGCGTGCTCAGACATAAAAAAGAAATTCAAAAATACGCGTCCACTTGAGAACCTCCTCCATTTTTGGTCATTTGAAAATATATACATAAGACATACCTGTAATGCTTAGGCCCACGAGACTGGTAGCATTGCCACGTTGCAGACTTCGACATTTCACGATGACCAGAATGTTGGCTTGTTTGTCATCAAAGAATCAGTGTTTCGTTTACTATAAAGTTATATATATTTCTACCTATTAAAATGTAAATTCAAAACTCCTTAATTTAAAATTTAGTAGAAAGTACATCTTCAGATAAACCAACTAAATCAGTGTCAAATATCTAAAGTATACACTCGATAATTGCATGTCCACGAAGCAATCGATGTCTCATTGGCCCAAGTTGCCAATACCCTTAAGTTTGCTTATCAAACAACATTTCGTGACCATTAGGAAGGTAAATCAATTAATGTAATTGCTTCGGCGAGGAACTGTTACCTATCAGTAGCTATAAGTTTGTATACAAAAATTTAATCTTGTTTGACACGCCGACGGTTACCTACCTGGCCTTGCAAAAAACGTTTTAACTGAGTGTGTTTTTCATTTGCTTCGAATTGTATTCGGCATTGGGTGAACTGGTAACAGATGAGTCCCAAGGTAGTAGGTACACATAGTAGTTCCCGAAACATTGTTCGTATTATGTTTTCTTATGCATCTGTGGTTTTGGTTCACTGTTTCAGTTTAGAGTTAGCCAGCTGCCTCGTTAGTCTTGTGGCGCGACTGCTGAGTATGAGCTCTTGAGTTCGATCCCGAAGTCAAGCAAAGTGTTATCTGATTTTTGTGTTGGGAATTGTGCCCGTTACCTAGATTGCGAACAAGAAAAACACAGAGACAAAGTTACACCAAAATGGTTTTCCTTTTTTTCAATTTTGAACGGTAATGATGTTGTATGTTTGAGCTTAGCCTGTAATTACCTGAAAAAACTAGAGAAAAAAATTAAAGTAAAGTCACCTACAATTATAGTACATATAATTATTAACTAATCAATATTTTCCATGAGGCTCAAATTAAATATTTATTCGAAATACAATCCTCAACTTGATAAAAATTTGGGTCACGTATAGACATTATTTTCTAATACACGGAAATATGATAACATAGATATAGAGTCAAAGTAAATATTTGTAACCAGTAATTTTAGTAATGATATTTTGAAAGTAAAAAAATACTACGAGTACATGTATAGGCAACAACAAAACTCCTCTAACTACATTAGTAGTTGGTAAGTATTACGTTAATGTTCACCTACGTCAGAATATGTTGCAAAATGTACTAATCCACTTGGAATACTAAATATAAAGTGCTAAACTAAACCAATATTGTATTAGATAATAGTATTAGAAATTTTATATAAGCTAGCTGTGCTCTCGACTTAGTTTTTGACTTGAACGAATACCACTTGATATACATATCTTCTGAATCCTGCAGGTATCGTAATAGAACAACGAAAATTTTAGTTAATATACCGCTTTTAATCCCAAAAATTTTCTTTCATCTGTTGAACCGTTTCAGATCCTATTCGAGACAAATTTTCAGACAGACTTGGGAACTGAGTTGCCCGCGTCCATAGGAGTGCACCCTTAAAATGGAATCCCTACACGTGGCCCGGCTGGGGCATACAAAATAGGAAACGCAGCTCTGGTGGGAGGCTTTGGCTGCGGCTGGTTACCACCGAACGAAGCCATGCCGTGAAGCGACCGATTTGTGTTTCGGGATGTAGTCCGGTTCAACCGTTGTACGAGACGGGTCTGGGCAGTTGCATCAACTTCCCAGATCAGACTATACTATGTGCATTCGACCCATTATGACTTATGCTAGAGTCGTGTTCGCACAGGTTAAGTAATACAAAATCCATAGGATGCAAACCCTGCAAAATCGATTCCTTCGTAAAGCGACAGGCGCCCCATGGTTCATTTAACGCTACTACTCAAATATTTCAATCGGTTCAGCCTTTTAGGCTATAAGTATTTTTGGCTCAATTGGTAAGTCCTAAACAGTAGCATGAATAATACTCAGTATTATTCATGCTAATTTAAACCATACCTTAATTGCGATACGAATATCCTACCCCTGAACACACATCCATTACGGCATCAATATTAATGATGCTGTCAGTATCATTCCAACTATAGCAACAAGTGTTTTGTTAATTGCGTGCTGAGAAATATTTTTTATATAAATAAAACACATTATTTGCATGGCAGGCAAATTTCTGGAGTCGTATTTACATGATAAATACAGTTTAAGGTTTTATCATTTTGTGACACGAAGAAGGTGTTTTTAAACAATTGTTTTGTTAATTTTTTTATGTTTTCGTGATATACGTCGCGCGTCGGAGTTTAGCTATCGAAATAAGTATAAACAGCTGCTCTCTACACTCTAATAATTATCTATATATATATATATATATCAAACCTGCCATAGACTTGTCTGAAATTTTTTACCCACCAGCCTTTGTATACATTATGGGATGCAATAAAGTTATTGAGTATTGAGTATTGAGTATTGAGTCTTAAGGAAAAAATCTTCAGTTGACCTTTCCTAGAAAACGGATTTAATTCAACACGCCTATTTTAAGAAGCTCAATGACATGGCTACTTTTTTTTAAATGTTGAATAAGGAAACACTCTTTCCAATATTAATTAATCCATCAGCCGTAATCAAAATAGACATTGGTTTTCTTTTAATAAAGATGGACGTTTAAACACACGTTATTAATTATTCTACTCGTATAAAAGTCAAATCCGACTGATTGTCTCATTCATCAGCACTCCCAAACTTACAAGGCGGGGTCGAGTTCGGAAAATTCAACCTTAACTTGTTAATCCGTCAATATATTAATCAATTTTAAGCTCATTTTTAAAAGTATTAAGGAGGAGATATTGCTTTTAGTTTCTGAGTTATAACCGTAGGGATTTTTAGAGGAGTTTTTATTATAAGTCCTCTACGAATACTATACGAACTGAGGTGTTAACTAACAAAAGTTTCTGCCTCATGGTGTTTAGACTATTTACTATTGTATTTTGATTATTATAGCATCACGCCTGTATCTCCGACAGGTAGGCAGAGTCTACATATTTGTAGACTATCATGTGGTTGATGATCAACCTAGTGTCAGAGTTTAAACCACCCCGTAGGTTTCTGACATGGCTTTACACACCAAAGAAAATATCTCTCAGATTTGCTGATTACCGCACGATGTTTTCCTTCATCGTTTTAAGCAAGTGATAATTAATTTCTAATACGCACATGACTTCGAAAAGTCAGAGGTGCCTTGGATTCGAACTTGCAACCTTTGACTTGCCAGTCCAACGGCCATACAATATATATAATATCACGCCTGTAATCCCCGAAGGGGTAGGCAGAGATGTACATCGACATTTCATTAACGCTGTTATTAAGTCCCATGTAATAGGTGGTGAGGCTATTGCCATCTACCGGGCCTAATTCCAAACTCCGGGCTGGTACTGAGAATTTCCTAACAGAAAAACTCAATAACACTGCCCGAACTGGGAATCGAACCCGAGACCTCATGATCAGCAGTCGCGCTTGGGATCACTAGACCAACGAGACAGCAAAAACACTGTAATTTTGTTATATTTATTGTTTAGTCAGAAGCAATCCGATCCTTGGTTTTCATTCAACGGGTTGCCTAGCTTAGTTATACAGCTCACCTGTTTAAAGCACATAAATTTGACAGTATAGACGTCCTTGGTATTTCATACACAGAAATGGATATTCATACTACATAGTATCCTTAATATTATAAATGCCAAAGTAACTCTATTTGTTACCTTTTCACGACTAAACGGCTGAACGGATCGTAATGAATTTTGGTGATAGATTGGACCTTGGTGAAGGACATAGGTTACCCTTTTTTATTCTGGTAAAGTCTCGGACACGAATTAGTACAACATCATTATTCATCACATAAAATAATATTCTGATAGATAAATTGAAAATTCCGATAGAAAATTAAACTTTGACCAATCTTTCATCTCAAATTGAAGACGAGTACCTAAGCTATTAAAATAAAATTACAGTTTTTGATTTGATTTCTTAACATTTCGATACGTCAAAAACTTATATTAAATAAGTGCTGGGATGAAGTCGAATTGATGTTGAAATTTTAATTATAATCAACTTTTGTAAAAGACGTCTTGAGGAGGGAGAATGCTGAAACCTTCAATTAAAATTATATTTTACTCACTTTACTGAAGAGCTTGTTAAATAATTGATGACTGGTGTGACTGCTTAGTATTTTTGATGAGCTTGTGAAATTAAAAGGAAGTAATGAAGTGCGGAAGGAGTAAGGGCGGGCTACGTAGATAGGTACGACGTGCAGTCAGGAGTTGGGACGCGTAATCTTAAATTTTTTCAGACATTCATCTTTTTAATGTGTTGACTTTTACGTGTTTTATAGGACTTTAAACCTGAATTATGTCATCTTATCTCTTTAACTTACTATTTTATTTACATTGTCTATCCGGATAAGAAACAAATAATGATTATTGATTCATTAATGACTAGCGGTTATTTTTTAAGCTAAAGATGTTATTTACTTTGTTATTTTGTTAATTATCTTTTTGTTTATGTCTTTTTGTGCTGTGTGCAAAGAAATTTGTTTCTATATTTGTGCCTTAATTGATTTTATAAACTGAAAGCCCAACTACCTGGTATATTGTGTTGCTTTATCGTGAAAGGGCTATGCCACATGGTACGTTGCGTGACTGTAACTTACTGAGCCAATAAGGAACCCATATAAAGTTTACCCTTAAATATGTCTACTAGTATAATGTTAGTTCCCACATGTAGCCTAGTTTATCAAAAGTGCCACGCAAATGGCGGCGATTCTTATTTTGTACTGCAGCAAAATACTAAAATAGAAAACGCTGAGAGCGCCTCGAGAATTCAAATTACTCAGCAATTTCTCATGTAACCGCAATATTTTATTCTACAAGGACGACGATTCAGTCGTTGAAGTCGTAAATGCCTTAAAAGCGATACTACATACGATAAATAGAGCGGTGATGTTGACTTTAACATGACTTTAACATAATCGGACGATAAATACACCTATAATTCTTCGTATTATCCCGAAAAAAGGTGATTCGGAGTGTCAACCGCCGTCGTAGTGAACGTTTGATATTCGGATACGCAGTTTTAGCCGCTTTTTTATTGTCCTAACGTGATAGATGGGGACCCTATCTTTCGGACACATTTATACGCTTGGTGGCCAACGATTATGGAAGCATAAAATCCTTTGGATGGTATTACTGTAGGGTTATTTGATTTTAAATAGAAAATTATATTATATTTACATATCTATAAAATATAATGTGCCTATAAAATATTTTTATTCCGATCAGGTTGGTATTAAACGCGTTCTTTGGTAGTCGGTAGAATTGATTACCAAAGTATCGGGTTCAATCTATAAATGCCAACGTTTATTTGTACGTGTTTCAGTATTTTAATTCTGGATTAAAACAAAGTGTTTTCATAGCAGTAAACTAAGAACTTTTTACGTGCGCGAAGCTAAAATAGTTTGTAGACACATTCTGTTTATCTTATTTGATTTCGCCTGCGAAGCCTCTCACTGAAAAGGGTATTGATTAGTAATTAGTTCCATCCAACGATTAAGTTAGGGGTTCATTAGATGTCGGTCAAAATTCTGTAGGATTAATTAATTTAAACCATTTTCTGATATGAATTCCGGGAGGTTTATAAATAATAAAGACTATTTTCATTATTTACTTCCTTCATAGACTATTGAGATATAGTTTTATGACTAGTTCTCTTGTTTTTATATAAATTACCGAATCTCATAGATCTCTGTTGTATATGCTAAGCCACGAGTATCTAAATGTAATTTAGCTGTCGAATTTTAATCCAAATTGAACTCTCTTAAGCCCACCCTGTAAGTGCTTATCTTTAGATGAATTTCGAAATTTAGTTATAAGTTAAACCAAATTGTTTATTTATAAATAACTTACATTGTATAACAAGCATCATTCAGTAGGTATGTATATACAATTTTAGTACACGCAATGTAATTAAAGTGGTGCCTTTTATATGGTCACTTTTGGCAAATCAGACTCAAAAATTAAATTCAAATTATTATTCTGTTGTTCACCAACTACAAAACACTAAGCCCAGCTACATCAACTTAACTATAACCAACATTCTATTGCGTCATTTAGACAAAATTTACATAGATAAGCTATTAAAATAATAAAGTAACACATCGGTTATGATTAAGCTTATGTTTCTGCAACCGAACCATAAATTCAATTACCTATTATTTAAACATGGAATTCGGACAATTGTCAAACGTACATACATACATACAATCACCCCTGTCTCCCATTGGGGTAGGCAGAGACTATCGATTTCCATTTGCTACGATTTTGACACATCTCTTTCGCTTCATCTATGTTCATTAACCTCTTCATGCATGCTCGTTTTTTTAGGTGGCTCCTGACCTGTCCTTTATTGAGGACGTTCGCAATTTGATTGCAGTTCGTTCTTCGAGGTTGGCCTACCCCAACTATTCCGTCCACTCTCGCCTCATGTACTAGTTTAGTTAATCTCCTTTCATCCATCCTTTCTACATGCCCAAACCACCTTAGCATACCCTTCTCAATCCTCGTCACTACATCCTTTTTCACTCCACAACATTCCCTTATCACGCTATTCCTCTCTTTATCATTCAAAGTTACTCCACATATACTTCTCAAGCTCGCATCTTTACTACATTGATTCTATTTACATGTTTATTCTGCCACACCCAACATTCACTACCATAAATAAGAGTTGGCCCTAAGACCGCCCATGAACGGCCAGCCGCGCCTTTTTAGACACATGCCGACTATCCATGAAATTGTGAAGTACCCCATTCGCCTAGTTACCAGCAGTCACTCTCCGTTCTACATCCTTCACATGCATCCCATCCCTCGTAAACATAGATCCCAGATATACAAACTCTTTCACTTTTTCCACTCTTTGCTCACTTACCAATATATTGCACTCTGGCATAATTTCTTTCTTTCTTCAAAAACCCTCTTTCGTCTTACATACTTACGTAACTGTCAAACGTGGCTTTTTAAAACGGCACTACCAACTGTAATTTCTTAGTACGCTGCGTAGTAATATCGATACTATTAAAATTCCATGTTCAATAGAGCAAAGTTAAATGAAAAGGGTTGCAATCGATTATTAGGCTGTTAATGAGGAACAAGGGTCTCATGCTAAATAATAACAACACTCACACCCTTGCTAAAAGTTATCTTTAATCTGTTACAGTTTTAAATACTTTCGAAAGGCATGAATTATTTAGATTATAAATTGGAGCAGCGATTGCTAAACAGTTGTCCTACTTAGTAAACAACGTTGAATAGTTAGAATATGCTGCGTAATCGAACTGTTGATTCAAGAAATTAAGGGTTGAAATAGCTTTTGTCGCCCAATTTATCAGTTAGCTTACTTGACATGTGTACTTGGTATCGTTGTAAATGACAACGAATAGGCCAGTCCACGAAATATTCGGGACGGTTTTACATCATGTTTTATGCAAATCAAATAATGCAGGGGGCTGAGTTGCCCGCGTCCGTAGGAGTGCACCTTTAGAATGGAATCCCTACACGTGGCCCCTGGGTGGTGCAAAACCGGCAAAACAATTCTGGTTCTGCCGCGGTTGGTTACCACCCACCGGACGAAGCCATGCCGTGAAACGACCTAGTCGGGTTTCGGGATAGTCCGGTGCAACCGTTGTGGGAGACGGGCAGTTGCATCAACTACCCAATTGTCGTTCTCCCCAAATCTATCCACTCTACTTAGAGCTAATACATTTCTTCTGGATCTACGTGCTCCATCCTCGGCCACACCGTCGCTTAACATCAGGCGAGTTTGTTGCCAAACGTAGACCCATATTGAAGAAAAAAATAACATATATTTTGTTGGCATGTGTCAAATACGAGTATATAAACTAGCTGACGCGGCCTTGTTACAATACATGCCTTTACCTAGATAAAACTTATTGTTCCGAGCCCATCGGGACAAATCAGTTTGGTCAATCAGTTTTGATTTCCTATGTTCTAATACGTTTAGGATTTATTTCAATGAAGAGTATATAACTATTAAATAACAGTAACTTCAATATCGATAAAGAGATGATTAGTGAAATTCTAAATCTCAGGTTTGTTGCGTATTTTATGTAATACTGTCAAGCGTTTTCCGAACTATACACATGGGTGAATTTATTATTTTTAGAGATTTCTGAAAGTACACTTTGATATAGACCACTCTTGATTTTATTTTTCACTTCACACGACAACGTCTTACTGTTTATTTCCCTTACAACACACAGTTAATAAAAACTAGCTAATCTAAAATCTTGCCTCCGTCATATCAAGTCTTTCCTGTCTTACACACCATATTTGAATAATCATATTCACCTCCAGACCGTATTTCGGTCACGGCGGCCTATCTCCACGGAGATTAGCCAAGTACGCAGGAGATATTATAGTGCACAAGTGTATGCGCAAACACAGGTGCACTCCCCCCTCCTTCACTTTCATATTCCGATGGGACGACAATCTAACACGACCGGAGAGAGATTAAGCGCAGAACCGACGGCTTTACATGCTCTCCGAAGCACGGGGGTGTCACATCACCAACTTCCTGATTCCGGGCTACTAATGAGAATTTCCTAACAGAACCAACTCAATGACACATTGCCCGACCTGGGAATCGAATCCAGGATCTCGTGCTCAGCAGCCGCGCTTGACCACTACACGACCACCACCAACGAGGCCGTCCTGTATAATCATAGCATCCATTCGTTTTCCCACCCACACCTTTTACTATATCAACTAGAGACGTTTTATCACACAAAATTTAAACTTTAGAGATATTTCTTTCACACACAGTCATTCATCAAGAGTTTCCATTGCTACATGTTTCTGGTATGGCTTTTAGATGTTCATGTAGTTCATGTAAAATCATATAATTGGAATATTTTTTCTACCATTTACGTTCATACGTACAATACCTATCGCTTATACCGTGTAACTATTGGAAACTAAAAAAAAAATTATATCACACCTGTATTCTCCGAGCAGAAGTGTTCTCAGCTGTTTCATCAAATCCACATTTCACCAATGTTGCTATTTCATACATGCCTTGTAGGTACAAGGCATGTATCATATTCCTTGTGTGGAGGCAGAGAGAGAGGAGGATCTCTCTCTGCCTCCACACAAGGATGTCTATGGATAATCGTAGTGCAACAATGTCAATTACGAATTACTACTACTTACTAAGTACTTTATTTCGGAATGACAAAAAATTTCGGCTTCTACGGCCTATTTGACAGGCCGAGAGCGTATTGAGAATTACAATTCTCAATAGGCTCGCCTAATATCAAAATAAGTAGGTATTACTTTTATTCCTTAGAGCTTTTTTACCTGAAGACTTACCAACGAAAGGTCATGTTTGCGTGTAAAGAAGATTTATTTACGTTTTAATTAATTCGTGCTAAAAGTATTCAATTCGTTTGTAATCAACGGAAACACAAACATTTTCCAAGTTGAACGTGCTTACGTCACAGTTCAAAGTAATCTCACTTTGAGGCACTCCATAATGTTTCATGAATAAATTACTAGCTAGTTGTTTGAAGAGAATAAAATGCTATTTTATTATTCACTTGATTATTTACCGAAGGTTGTTAAACCTCTACGGGCAATTTTCTATAGTCAAGGGCTTAGAGAAGGACCAATTTGTTTGAATCGTCAATCGAAGAGACACTTTTCGTAAATAAGATATGAATTATAAATCACAGTGCCTTTTAAGTCGAAAGGTTTTAACATTTATTCCTTGAATTTTTCGACTCTATTTAGATTGTATTTTTATAATTCTGAATAAGAGGTAAAATACAGTAGTTGCGTAGAAATTTATTAATAAACGATGTGTTAAACAGCTTGCTGAAAAGAATATTAATAATTTACTTCAATTTTATACATTTATAATATTAACTTTTTGGCCTGTACGAGTTTACAGTGACTCTCAACTTGATAGACATGTCATAAGTTGCTGTGTCGACACGGTCTTTGCCCTATAATACACTGGCTACAAAGCCATTAAAACTGCTATAACATTAACTAAAAGATGGAGAGATACTATAGAATTATATTAAGTATACTTTCGCTTTATATAGAAGGAAGGCCATATTGGTTTTACCTGGAGCGTTAAACTGAAAGTTTTCCCGGTAGCTCCGGCTTTTCTTATCTGTCCTGTCACGCAAGCCTTGAGTTAACACCTCGTAACTTTATCTTCGTAGGCGCTGAGTCAGCATGTCTTGCATCGGGTGGATGGCGAAACAGTAGGGGGGCCAATGACCGCCTACAGCACCATACAATTCGTCGTACAAAAACACCACTTCGTCAGAGGAAAAATCAAGGTAAATTGTAATATAATTTTTATTTTAGCAATAAAATGAGTCGTCAAAGGAATCTCTTGACTTAATTTCCTGCGTTGCTATCGGAGAGAATACTTACAACCAACGAGATGTAAATCTGATTTGTCGTTAGCATTATGAGGTAAGTCGCCCTTTCAACGCTCCGGCTGTTTCAATATTTCGATTCAATACAAACACTTTGAATTATTAGAAATGTAAAAAGGATTACTGAGCGAGGTGTACATTATAGGTATATAGGTACTATTACGTGAATATTACGTAATTTCACTACTATTATTATATTTACGCGAATGCATGTACTAGTTACATTATTCAGTTGCCTTGGCCGAAATTTAAATCTACTGTGTAAATACAGATAAATCTTTGAAAAGCATTAACGTATGCTTAGCGATCTCTAAAGTTATATTTTTTGTGGAAAAATAATATCTTCGCGAGCAGGATTCGAACCTGTGACAATACTCCAGTAAAATAAATACTCCAATAATATATATATGTGTGGCATTCCTAACCACTACAATTTCCTTTCCCCCACTTATAGCTTAATACAAATTATCCTAATTTAACAATGTCCACTAACAACACAATACAATATATACATTACACATATCTATATATTTACACTTAAATCTACTTGTTCATAAAATATATATTACACCTACTATCTAATTATAATATTATTTACAAGATAGTAATAAATTATTGGATAATACAACTGTTATATTTATTTCTACACAACTTCATACTTTGCATATTGCAATGGTCATCACAGTGCAGTGGAATCGCGCATCGCCTACTTAACTGTGAAGTAGCCGATGTCCCTACCTACGTTGTTATGAGGTGGGAGCCGGACAGCGCGCGGCCGTTCACCTTGCGCGACCGCAGTCGAGATTTCGCTATCGCGACGCGAAGCCTAATATGCTGCTTGCCCTAAGCCCTGCTTACCTCAAATCCGCTTATATACATTTGTGCGCTTCTTCTTGTGTTTATTTACTGTTATGTGACTATCTCCTATGTGCTGTTCTCCTTCTGACTGTTATACCTGTGTATTGTGTGGACAATATAACCGTGAGTACGTAATCGATACCAAACTGTTTTATTCACTCACCTACCACAAACACAATAATAAAATTAGCTACAACAACTTGACGCTAAATATGTATATATAACTCTACTGCGGAAATCTTAAAGGTATTCTAGGTAATAATGAAATTGAATAACATCATTTCGCAATTCTTTTTTCAACACATTGGGCAAACTCAAGTGCTCTTCCTTCACTCTAATAGTCCGATGGGATGGCAAACCGACAGGACCGGAGAGAGATCAGGCGCAGGATCGACGGCTTTACGTGCTCTCCCAAGCAGGGGGGTGGCACACCGCCAACTTTCTAACTCCGAGCTACTACTACGAATTTTCTAACAGAAATAATCCAATAACGCTTTGCCCGACCTGGGAATCGAACCCAGGACCTCATGCTCAGTAGCCGCACTTGCGACCACTAGACCAACGTCTGCTACATGATGCTGCAACGATCTGAAAGTTAGAATACTGATTCTATGACTTAAAATATTTTTACCTACTGTAAAATAAAATATAATATAAAAATTCTTCTTTCTGTCTTTCTGAAGAGCAAAAATTAAAAACCAACAATAATTTTTAAAATAAAGTAAAATAATTATTTCCTTTCTTCACAATTTTGCAGATACGTCTTTGGTATATTGTTTTTTAATTAAAATATTTTCAAATGATGAAGTCACCATAAGACGTAGTTAGGTACTAAAATGTAAAAGAAGAATTCAGTTCAGTGAGCAGAGGTCGGGAAATCAAAGTTTGCGGAGTGCTTGGTGTGTTTTTTTTTTTTTTTTTTTTGAAGTTCACACACCCCCTGATGTAATTTTTCAGGGTCCTTGTATAGTTTTAATAAATGTATATACTAAAAGCTTAATATTATATTGATGTTTTCTTACAAAAATGACGACAGTCGCAAGTCTGCTGGACAGTAGAACTAGTTTTTTTTTTTTTTTTTTGTTTTTTTTTTTATTTTTTTTTTTATTGTTAGTCGAAGTGCCCAGCAAATTGCGTCTGCCCGTTTTACCTTTAAATTATATTAATTAATATTTCTTCTTTTATCCTTTTATTTTACCCTTTTCATCCCAAATTCCTACACTACGGTTTCCAAAAAACTTTTCTCCTTTCTTATATATACTACACAACTCTCCTCTCTCCGTCCTTCATCATCTCGTTTTAGGTTTTGTTATTTTTTTTTATTTTTTTTTTTGTTTTTGTTTCGTTCCTTTTCCGTCTCAGCCGAGTCAATCAACAACAGTGGCACCGTTGTTCCGTGCCACTGCCTTCATTACACCGATGCAGAAGTCGGCAAATTTAGGTCCCGAAATCTTGCCGGCCAGAAGGGAGCTCCATGTTGAGGTCGATAGAGACTCATCGACCTCGAATTTGAGCTGCAACCTTCGAGAGCTGAATGCCGGACAGTCATTCAGGACATGCTCGACTGTCTGCACGGCGTCAGGGGAGCAAAAACAGCCCGGGTCGTCGCAGCGCTTAAAGCGATGGAGGTACGCGGCATTGCCGCCATGTCCGGTCCACGCTTGACTTTTCCAGTAGGACACGCCAACCCTCCCAATTGTTCGGAATGCCTGGCGCACGTCCGGAAAGAACAACTTGGTAATCCTGCCCTTTCCGGACAGGGTATATTCTTGCTGCCAGGCATTCAGGGTACGTTGGCGTATCGCCCGTCTGGCGTACGAAAGCGGAAATCTGTCGTAGTCTGCTGCCGTTTTCTTATAAAGGGCTGCATGCTTGGCGAGTTCATCGGCGCGCTCGTTGCCAATGGTACCGACATGAGCGCGCACCCACCAGAGATTGACTATGCAGCCCTGTTCGGCAGCCCGCGACAGACTTTTCCTAATGTCGCACACCAGCGGGTGCGTGGACCGCGGGTTACCCATTGCGTCCAGGGAGGAGCGTGAATCGCTCAATATGTCACACTCCCTGAAACGCTGGTGCTTGGTGTGTTAATCTGGCAGGGGCAGTTTGAAATCCTGCTGACAACCTTATTTTATAGTCATATCTTAGGTTTTAAAGAACTTTTAACCGGATTAATCGCGTGTATTATTGGTTTTTGTTTTTCCTGACATTTAGAACACTGCAGCGTTCGTGGTCGCAGGAGGAGAGTTTGTCCTCCTGCAACTACATAACGACGTAACCGTATTTTGCTCTCCACAAAAAGAAATGAAGCAACTTACAAAATGTTATTATCAGTTAAAGTTCATTCAAGATGATTATTATACCTAAAATTAAACTACGAACGCATATGAGCACCTACGGAGTTAAACTTCGCTTCAGAAAAGTTTAAGCCATTTCAGCTATAACTTTAGAAACCACTATATCAGCTAAACCGTGTACTTGGAACCGATAAGTAAGCTACATTTTAGTGCAATAAAAGTGGCAATAACTGGACTTTAAGGAACATTATGAGCCTTTAGGATCGTGACCCAAAAAGACCTGATTAAAATTACTCGTAGTATTTCAGACGTTTCATTTACACAACCGATTATGAAAGGTAAAACTTTGTATTGTGAAATTATAGGCTCACTTAACTTTACAACAGTTGAAGAAACGTAAAATATACTCGTTAATTAAATTTGATAATTGCGCAACAACAAAAAGAAATTACGAAATATAAACAGTATTTAGTAATATTTTTATTACGTTAAATACAAATTATCACATATTATCAGAAAGAAACAGGATCACGCCTGTTTTTCTCGAAGGATTACTCAGAAGTACTGTTGTTCTATCAGCATCAGTTACGCGTTACCACCATAAGGGTGTTTTTTGCGTGAAGTGAGCAGCCAATCAGCCTTAGAATTTGTTGAACGAAATATAACCAGCCCAAAACAGTCCCACTGCAAGGGCCTTTTCGGAGAAATACCAATAACCATAAAAATAAAAATAACAAGAAATAACCATACACAGAAGGCAAATATTCATCACCACGCTAACTCACGGCGTGTTGGCAATTTTAGACTATAAAATTCATATCATATCGTAAAAATAAAAGGATGATGTAAAAAAAGGAAAATAGAGACTTACTTAAAAGGCAATATTTATAGGCGGAGCTAGTTCAAAACTAACTTGCAAACGAAAATGTGTAGAGGCTGATCAGCTGGAACTGATGCTAATAGTTTCAATTTACATTTATACATACATACATTTGACTAATACAAACATTTTCTATCTAGATTCGGTGTACAGCAAGCATATACTCCATATACCTGCAAAGCTTAGAGAAGAGTGCCGAAGAGGAGAGGATACGGACCACTCCCGTCAGTCTACCAGAGGTGCACGAAGCAGTAGTCTATTCTATACATCGCCTGCCAGAAACAAGTAAGTGGCTAGAGATACTTATTGTACCTCACCGACATCATGTCATATGGGCCCAATCGCGAAACGGCTGCAAACACAAATTACTGGTTATAACTGGTGAAACTGCGCCTTATAAACATACACTGTATAACTCCTTTGGTAATTTTATTTTATAGTCCGCAAGCAAGTCTTGATGATTCATGATTTCTACTCCCAATTTTTTGTAATATTAGATCAATTTCAGACTTTGTACTACGCAATATTAAATATTTCGTTCACTATATTAGTTTGATACAAAACCTATTGTTAAATATTGTGTTGTTTTAGTATAAAATCTGGTCTTCGCTCAAAATAAATCAGAGCTAATAATACCCACCTTACCTTCACAGCATCAATTTCGAACTTCAGTATTTTAATTAAAATGATATTGATTGATATTCGTTTCTCAAGAACGGTCAGAGTTTAGGAACGGTTTGTTTATTTTAAGCAATTTATACTAAGGATTGCTTATTTGGTTTTTTATTTGATTTGATTAGTAGGTTAGTTTTACCCCATTTTGCAAGATGTAAAACGTGGAAAATTCATAACAAATCGTTAGGCGTTTCTACAAAAGCTCTTATTTTGTCTATCTCTTAGTTTTCTATTACAACTAAGGCATAGTGCTCTACATCACATCTCCACTTACCATTAGATAATGGCCAAACTTTACCTATTCATTATCAAAAAAAAAAGTATTCCGAAAACCACACCACTCTGTATATGTACAAACTAATGCAATCTCTATGTTAGTACTACATTTCCATAGTGCTAGAATCACAGCAAGGTAAGCGGTGCAGGCTAACGAGAAAATTAACTGTTGTTAGTTCAGCTGATCTAAGCGAAACGGGAAGACTAGAAATGACCCAGTTCCCGCTTCGACCGTGCTGACCAAGTATTGGAATACAACGAGTAATTTAATTAACGTAACACGTTAAAAATGAAGACAAGCCTTTCAACAGCATTAACGCATGTGTAGCGAACTTTTAAGTTATAATTTTTTGTGGATATAAAAAAAATGTCGTGAGCTAGATTTACTCATGCAACCCCCGAATAAATACTACAGGCGTTTAAATAAAACCATGAATACGTTAAAAATTTTTTGTATAAAAACTTTCGTGAGACATATTCATATCAATTAATGTTCACCGGTTACTACTCACGTGCATTTTTCGGGATTGCCCGACTAGTTTCGAACTCGAACGGAGCCCTTAGTCATGAGCTGAACCCGCGGCGATGTCGCGAGTCAAACTGGAGCTGCATCGCGCCGCGTAGCGTTTTGCACGCGCCGATGATGTACTCGGTGTCGGAAGTACTCGTGTGTTTCCGCCACTCGTCGTGTCCGAGATATTGTCTTTACTATTCATGCCGGTGCATACTGCGCTGACTGTGTCACACTCCAGGCTTAACTCACTTTCATATGACGTGGACTTCAGAGCTGGTTTCCAAGCAGGGGGCAACGTCCAACCACTGTCTCTGTTGAAGTTCGGGCGACGGCTTATTTCGATAGCTTCTCGTACTTTTCGCGGTACGAAGTATTTCTCCCTCGCTAGTACGGATGCTTTATCGAAACGTATAAAATGAGCCGCGCCCGTGCTGCAAGCGTGTTCTGCAACTGCTGACTTGTTGGTGTCCATACTCTTCATACTACGTATGTGTTCATTCAGCCTGGTTGCGATATTGCGACGAGTTTTGGAACGTACTCCAGCATTTTTACAGTTCGTTCGAGGAGTTACGGACAAGATAGGCCATATACTCAGACGTAAATATAGTATTAAGACGGTCTACCGCCCACCCGGACAGCTACGACAACTGCTACGTTCACCGAAAGACAAAGATCCATTAGGCGTCCCCGGCGTTTACATAATACCGTGCGACTGTGGCTTGAGTTACATCGTATGAAGAGTATGGACACCAACAAGTCAGCAGTTGCAGAACACGCTTGCAGCACGGGCGCGGCTCATTTTATACGTTTCGATAAAGCATCCGTACTAGCGAGGGAGAAATACTTCGTACCGCGAAAAGTACGAGAAGCTATCGAAATAAGCCGTCGCCCGAACTTCAACAGAGACAGTGGTTGGACGTTGCCCCCTGCTTGGAAACCAGCTCTGAAGTCCACGTCATATGAAAGTGAGTTAAGCCTGGAGTGTGACACAGTCAGCGCAGTATGCACCGGCATGAATAGTAAAGACAATATCTCGGACACGACGAGTGGCGGAAACACACGAGTACTTCCGACACCGAGTACATCATCGGCGCGTGCAAAACGCTACGCGGCGCGATGCAGCTCCAGTTTGACTCGCGACATCGCCGCGGGTTCAGCTCATGACTAAGGGCTCCGTTCGAGTTCGAAACTAGTCGGGCAATCCCGAAAAATGCACGTGAGTAGTAACCGGTGAACATTAATTGATATGAATATGTCTCACGAAAGTTTTTATACAAAAATAGTAAACCGCTACGGTGTGGCAGTGCTAAACAAAGTGAAGGAGTTTACGCGAACAAGAATTAAACGTAAGAAACTTGAGTGCGGGTTAGAATTCCTAGTGCAGTGCCGGGATAATGGTGTAGTGCCGAAATTTGCCCAAATCAAACCCATAAAATGCGTTCGAGATTACGATACTTTCTTTCGGGTCGCGAGTGAAAAATTATTGTGCCGTGTGATATGCGACTACCGCCGTAAATTTATATATGCAAATATGTGTATGTATGAATTACATTTGCAGTTATCGCGGTTATTGGATGCGGAAATGTGGAATGTGCTGGATGCGATGACACATAGTCGAACTATGAGCATCGAATTAAATGTCGGTAAAAGGCAAAATAATAAATTGACGAACCTAATTAAAAGTGTGAGCAATCAGTCACGTACTCACAACGATGCTAATATTAATAGCAATGACAATTTAGTAACGGTCGTCAATTTATCGTCGAAACCATTACCTGAGGAAACCAAAATGGCCCTGTCTCGTGGACTCAATTTTGCACCTGCTCCTCGAAAAATACCAGTCGAGGACATCATTACCAATATTGAGAACACGATTGTGCGTAATAGGATTCCTCACGGGGATGCAGAGTGCCTGCGACAAGATGTGTCATCGCTATTACGTAAATCATCACCACCAAAAAGTAACATGAGCCACCGTGAAATCGTGGCCCTGCGGAATTTGCGTAATAATCCAGACGTGCTAGTGTTGCCAGCAGATAAAGGTAACGCAACTGTTGTCGTCGATACCGAAGCGTATAATGAGAAAATCACGGAACTGGTGAGCGACACGGTTGTTTACAAGAAGGTTGCCTACAACCCGACCGCCAGGGTGACCACCAAGGTCATCAAATTGTTACAAGACCTGGGTAACAAAGAACTGCTGTCAAGACTACGACCACATAACCCTACACCACCCAAGATATATGGTTTGCCAAAAATTCACAAGCCGGACTGGCCCCTGAGACCCATAGTAAGCCAGATAGATGCACCTACATACAAACTGTCGCGTCATATGGCTACTACACTACAACCATATACTGGGAAAACAAGCAGCTTCATAAAGGACTCAAGACACTTTGTCACTTTATTATCTGACGTGCAGCTAAAGGACACAGAGTTAATGGTCAGCTTTGATATCACCTCACTATTTACCAATGTACCAGTGGATGAGGTCATAAATATTATTTCAACGCAACTGAGTGCTAATTTACCTACTGGATACATTGAGTGCATACATTACTGCTTGAAAAGTGGCTATTTTCTGTGGAAGAGCGAGTTCTACCTGCAAATAGATGGAGTGGCAATGGGCTCACCGATAGCGCCGGTAGTAGCCAATATATTTATGGAGTGGTTTGAAAACCAGGCCTTGGAGTCCGCTAAAACAAGACCTAGATACTGGTGGCGATACGTGGACGATATATTTGCTATTGTCGAACGTGACACGCTGGTGCAATTTACTAGGCACCTAAACGGTATACACAGGAAAATAGCTGTCACAGTAGAAGAAGAAAATAATGGGTGTCTGCCATTCTTGGATGTTCTCGTGATCCGTGGACCTAGCGGTCATGTGTCCCATACTGTCTTCAGGAAACCGACACATACTGACCGGTACCTACGAGCAGACTCTCATCACCATCCTTCACACCTATTTTCCGTACCCAGAACTCTGATAAACCGGGCGTTCAGTTTATGCGATCCTCAGTACGTGGACGCAGAACTTTGTCATTTACAAAAGGTACTGGAGCGCAACGGGTATCAGTGGCGTCGGTGTATCCGTAGTTTGAATACGGTGGACAGGGGTCGTGGACGACGGGCGGGCGCGGAACGTACTCCAGCATTTTTACCGTTCGTTCGAGGAGTTACGGACAAGATAGGCCATATACTCAGACGTAAATATAGTATTAAGACGGTCTACCGCCCACCCGGACAGCTACGACAACTGCTACGTTCACCGAAAGACAAAGATCCATTAGGCGTCCCCGACGTTTACATAATACCGTGCGACTGTGGCTTGAGAAACTCGTCGCAATATCGCAACCAGGCTGAATGAACACATACGTAGTATGAAGAGTATGGACACCAACAAGTCAGCAGTTGCAGAACACGCTTGCAGCACGGGCGCGGCTCATTTTATACGTTTCGATAAAGCATCCGTACTAGCGAGGGAGAAATACTTCGTACCGCGAAAAGTACGAGAAGCTATCGAAATAAGCCGTCGCCCGAACTTCAACAGAGACAGTGGTTGGACGTTGCCCCCTGCTTGGAAACCAGCTCTGAAGTCCACGTCATATGAAAGTGAGTTAAGCCTGGAGTGTGACACAGTCAGCGCAGTATGCACCGGCATGAATAGTAAAGACAATATCTCGGACACGACGAGTGGCGGAAACACACGAGTACTTCCGACACCGAGTACATCATCGGCGCGTGCAAAACGCTACGCGGCGCGATGCAGCTCCAGTTTGACTCGCGACATCGCCGCGGGTTCAGCTCATGACTAAGGGCTCCGTTCGAGTTCGAAACTAGTCGGGCAATCCCGAAAAATGCACGTGAGTAGTAACCGGTGAACATTAATTGATACGTTAAAAATCCTAAAACATGAAACACCCAACTGATTGTAGGGTAAATTGTTCTGGAAAATAAATTTGATTTTGTTTTTTGTAAAAGGCGTGGGTGTAGGTCTTCCTGGTACAACATTTAAGAATAGGCATGATACACAAGAATATTTTTAGAAAAAAAAAAGATTTTTCATGTGTGTGGGCACTACCTTAAAAAAACGTATGAAGGCCTTTATTTACTACAGACGAAGAAAAACTTTAATTTTAATAATACTAATTTTAATCGGATCCATCATGTGTATTATGTATTATCTTTGTTTTTTCTGACTTCTTTGTTTAAGGGCACTTACCCACACACTACCTTAAAAAAACATATTAATACCTACGACAAAATTATGGCACGTAAAAAAATCACAGTGCCTGCTAAACCTTATTATTGATTGTGAACAGTTCCAGGGTTCGCGTTCTTTTAATTCTGTAATAATATCACCAAACAAAATATTTACGAAATCCATAATTGAGGCACTTTTATATATTTTATTAAGGTGAGTGGAGTTACGTAAACTTGTTATGTACATGTCTTTTTCCATTTAATATAATAACTTTAGAGTTCGCTAAGCATGCGTTAATGCTTTTCAAAGATTTATCAGTTAGAAACCGTATGTGCTCCGTTGGCTATTTTAACGATTTCTTCAATTCAATTCATATTCATCATCAAATATAATCTATCATTTGTATGAAGGCCTTTATTTACTACAGACGAAAAAAAACTTTAATTTTTATTAATACAACTTTTAACCGGATCAATCATGTGTATTATGTATTACGAGTATCTTTGTTTTTCCTGACCTTTCGAATACTTTGTAGCGTTCGTGCTCGCACGATGACAAATGTTTTTTTTTTAATCCTTATATCCCTTCTAAATTAGTTTTATTATAATTTGTATTGGCCGCAATAAGCTACGACTTTAATTTTCCCATTTACATTATAAAGATTACGTCATGCCATGAATAAGTGCTCAGTCTCCCTTTTTGAGTCTTTCACTAACCATTATCGGGCCCATTTCTATCCTTTATGTTTATATATGATTGCCATCTTACTTACACAGCGACCACAACCTGAAACTGAGCAAAACCAATATCCTTATATAAGACTATTGTCAGACATTCAGGCTTTTGACTGCCTGTAGTGACTGCGATAGATATACGACTGCCGAGACCGTCGATTTGTCTTGCTCTCTACGGAACAATACAATTGTTTAGTGTACCCACCAAGCATAAAAGCTATTTTAATGATCTCTGAGGAATCAAATCAATTCAAATCGTCGTTTATTTGCAAACAATGTAGATATTTTCAATTTGTGGCATAATACAGTCAATAGAGCCTGATGAATGAATGGCATTCTACCATTTTAGGCATGCAAAATTTAATGGTACATGGTATATTACATTACAATCATGAGGCTTAATGATATTACATCTATCTCATTTTATTGTTGGATCATTCAAAAAGTCTGCAACAGAGTACACCTTTCTATGATAGAAAGGCAAGCTTTTTTGCCGATAAAAAAACGGAGTAGTTGCATTTTGATTCAATTTGGAATTTTATTATATATGAGCGGTGCCATTCCAATAACACTTTTCTTAAGTAAAGCGGCTTCATATCCATCTGTATGCAAAAGGTTTTGGTAATTTGGACTTCATAGTAATTGTACGGTGTCTATTTTCTCTTAGTGAATATGTGAACGTCAGCCATTAAGTTCGCGCAAAACCGTTTTTGGGGCAACGGAATTGATTAGTGTAGGCAAATTTGAATTGCATTTTGGAACATGATCGTGTTTGTTTAGTGCCAATATCCGAACATAAAAGCTGTTTTTATTTAACTAATCTCGTCATTCATTCTTGAAACCACGTTATATGTATGTTTGTAACCATTATAAGTTTAAATCTTATTTGTTTATAAAAAAAGAGAGGAAGTTAAGAATATGAAGGAAAATAGACGAAACGATGATCAGATATGTCTGTTTTTGTATTGAATTTCACGAATTTATTCAGAACTATCGAGTAAACTAAACTGAGAAAAGGATTAGGTAAATACATAAACAAAATAAAATTCATACATTACCTATATTTTTTTAAATCTGTTGTATAAAAGAATATATCTATTCTTAGTAAAATATATTACTAAGAATGAGCCACAGTAAAGGATCCACCCAGCAACCTACTGCGAGGGTTAATATATTACTAAGAATGAGCCACAGTAAAGGATCCACCCAGCAACCTACTGCGAGGGTTAATCCGTCTTTTGTTATTTTGCTGTGTATGTATATACGTAACGTAATATTTATTTGGGACTACGAACCTTTTGCGAAATTGTCGCCTATGTAATTATTATAGCCATGACATACTGGACTATACAAACATTGCGTAGGTCAAAAGTCGTCTAGCGTCAAATTCTCACATGACAAATTTAGGGTAACATAAGCGCTTACTAGTGCGAATATTAGGATCCGTATAGCATCGTCATCAGCCCGTTAATACCCGGTACTTTACGTTAACTTTTGTATGTATATCATAGCATCACGCCTATGTTTCACGGAGGGTTACACAGATATGAACTGTTGTACACCTATCCACATTTCAGCGATGACATTATTAAGTCCCGTGTAATAAATAGTTGGTGAGCCTAATACATAAATATATATATAATAAAAAAGGCCAAATTATAAAATTGGGGCTGCTACTGAAACTTTCCTAACAGATAAACTAAATAATACTTTACCCGAGCCAGGATTGAACCCCGGATTACACGCTTAGTAGCCGCGTTTACAAACACTAATGACTACAAACGACTGAGTTGTGATTAATCAAGTTTCGACTTCCGAAGGTTACATGTCGATCTTTGGTGTGCAAATGAAGAGTTCTCTGTACCATATTAGCATAACTTGATTGGCTTATATAAGTACACACATGTTATGGTAAATGTGATAAATTCTGTTAGTATGCGTAATTACCAGTCTGTATTAACGTTATCGAATGCCTCGTTTTTTTAGTGGCCACTAAAATGGCTGTTAAGCGTAAGGTCCTGGTATCGATTCCCGGGTCGAGCAAATTGTTATTTGAGTTTTTCTATTAAGAATGTCGCAATAGTAGCCCGGTATTTAGAATTGTGTCCGGGTGTTGGCATAAGGTTACCACCAATATATGAGACTTATTCCTGCATTCTTCAAGCCTTCAGTTTAAGCTATTACCTGAGTAGGTACCTAATTGGTAAGATTGACACCTAAGAGAATCAATTATAAAAATATCTTCATAATTATATAGGTCGGTGAAAGTGAGAAATATTTTTTCATACATAAAATGTCTACAATAACAAAATTAAACATCTACGTCTCGTATATTTGTGGTAGTAAATTAGACCGACATAAAACCACGATTTAGTGCGAGGTGAGCAAGCCGAGCGAATGCTAGAACTAATATTCATGCATGAAAACACTGTTTTAATGCAACACTCCAGTGACGCCAAACTCACTTCAAATGGAATTTATGTTAAAAGATCACAAAGATTCTCTGACTCATTGGTCTAGTGATAACTTCCTGGATTCGATTCCGGGTCGGGTAATCTTTTCTGTTAGGAAATTCCTTCATAATAAGATTAGGTCAATAGACCACCTAGTCACCACGAAGGCCTATAACACAACATCAGCGGAATTTGAGAGTAGAATAGAACACCTCTGGCTTACCCATCGCGGAGTACACGCGTGATGCTATAATATATTCTGTTATCAGAAAGATTCACCAAAAGTAGGTACTCGGTATCAATTAATAATAACCAGTGAACGTAATTATATCACTAACATTATTGATTAAAGGGTAAAATTAGCAATTTAATTTGATGTTCCGTTTACCCATAACATACTCTCTAAGTACGAGCACGTGTGTGTGACTGATATTAGGAACGTAACATAATCACAACCGCCCTTGTGTTTGACATATGACACAAACTAATTAACTTGGATTGTGTCAACTATCTAAGCCTGATTAATATTCAGACAATCTTCTACCGAAACAGAGATCCAAGTTTTATTTAAGTCCGGATTTTCAAGTTCGGTTTACATGATCCCATTAATTTTAAAAGCTATATTTTATTAGGTAGGGTAGTTAACAAATGGCCCTGGTTTTCAACAAAGACCGACAATGTTTGGATACGGAACAAGCCTACAGTGGTTTAACGTTGCGTTAAGAGCCGAGTTATTCGGAATTATTTCTATTCCGGAATTTGTTTGAGCAATGTTGTTCTTTAGATGTTTGTATACAATAAAATATATGTGTACTTTTCTCAGAGAATTTAATTGAGAGTCTAATGGAAATTGTAATCACGAAAAATGTAATTGAAAATATTTAGTTTATTAGGCAAAATTTAAATACATTTGAAATATATACATATCTAATAATGATAATAATCTTAATTATTATAATAAAACAACTTTTAACCTTATATCTTAATTATTGTGCAACGGTTATTATTCACGCGCATTCTTCGGGATTGCCCGACTAGTTTCGAAATCGAACGAAGCCATTAATAAGCTGAGCCCGCGGCGATGTCGCGAGTCAAACTCTTTATAGAATTCCTTTCTTTCTTAGAGTTTGACACGTCACGGGCTCAGCAGTCCCAAAGAATGCGCGCGTGAATGATAACCGTTGAACAATACTTAATATGAATGTATCTCACGAAAGTTATTAATAATAACTTATTATACTATAATAATATAAACTATAAAATAAAACGTCACTTATGTTTTGTATCTGATATTCTAATACCTTTATGTGATGTGAAATAATAACATTTATTGAAATTCAAACTTCAAACATAAATTCACTTTTGCAAAGAGTACTGAAAGTCTACAAATTCCTTTAGCATATGTTAACTGTTAGAATTATGTAGAATTTTAGGTACCTAGTTACATTTTAACGAAAATACGTTATGTGAATATGTGGTTGGAATTATTCATGTAATTTAAATTAGTTATACGAGTTCTATTATAGCCTCTCTCTATTCAGTTACCTACGTCATGAAGACACGCTTTTATTTGAAAACTAGATTTAGAAGTAACTTTAGATGGATAGATAGGCCCATTATAAGGAGTAATAGTCTAGTGGTATGACCATTGGAATGGCATGTCAAAGGTTGCAAGTTCGAACCCAAACAAATCACGCACGGCTGACTTGTCAAAGTCAAGTGTGTATTAGAAATTATTTATCACTTTCTTAAAACGGTGAAAAATATCATCGTGAATAAACTAGCACAGATGAGATATGTTTCCAATGATATGTAAAGCCTACGGGTGGTTTAAACAAAATAATAATAAAAAAAAACAATAAGAAAACAAAGAAAAAACATCATCAGATTCAGTTATAGGTAAGTGGGATAAATTATATGGGAATTTAAGATAGCTTTTCTAAACATTACTTGTCAAAAAATCAAATTTTAACCTAGGGTAAAATTTACTGACGTTAGTAAAATCCAGTCTCAACAAATATCTTGGCGGCTTTTTTGATTTAGCTATACACTTTCACTAGTTAAGATCAAATTGGTATAGTTTCAATATGCTACAAACATCGTATATAGAGATTATTAATATGTAGTAGTATCTAGTGACTCAAGACGGAATATAATTTCTAGTCACAATACTTGCCCAATAAATATTTTTGACTGACACTTACTACAGTAGGTATTATTTTGAAACTCGCGTTTCGAACACATAATTATTGAAATCAAACGGGACTTAAACGCGCTAAAAAACATAATTTATTAATAAATTATATTTATAATATATAATTTTATTTATATTTCACACATACCAATGTCCTTACAGGCTAAACCCAAAGCAACATTGTAGCATATACGAGTAGACTTAGTCTACACGTGACCACGATGAATGCAACTTGATCGAAACGTTGAGGTAAATAAATAATATGTTTTTAGTGCGATTAAGTCTCGTTTGATTTCAATAACTACTTACGACCTTTCACATCAACGGCTGATATTAATTAAACAGAAAAGTGGTTAATGAACTAGTGTCAGAGTTTAAACTGCTTGGCTTTAACACAACTTCAAGAACATCAAAGCAAGTGGTAATTAAATTATAATAAGCACAAATATTACGAAAACTCAGTGGTTCGTGCTTTGAGTTTGAATGTGCGACCTTTGACTTGCCAGTTCAACGGTCATACCACTACGCTTTCACTAGGTCACTGCTTAAGTGTTATTATTATTTATATTTATGTTAGATCGTCCCTGCTTATTGTATGTTTAATTATTATGTGCTAATTATTAGTGTTGTGTTCATGTTAATAGCTTTTTCTTCGTAACGTTCATGGAGGTAATTTATAGATAAAAAAAAACATCTCAATCAATGCACTTTTTTTAATTATTATTTGAGCGAGGCATGTACATATTTATTATTGTATGTGGATATTACTCACGTCTGTTTTTCTAGGATGTTCGACTAGTTTACTAACGAACTCGAAAAAGAACTTGAGCTCTTAGTCATGAGCCCGCACCGCGACGTCGCGAGTCAAACGAAAAATGGATGTGAGAAATTAACATATACAATAAATAATAATTGATACACTTGTCATACTATAACTGTGCAAATCTTCTGAGAACTTTCTAACTGAGAAACTGAATAACATTTTGCGCGTCCCGGAAATCAAACCCTATTCCTCGCCGCACATATCACTATTATAATTTTTTGTGTGATTATAATTTAGGAACTAAATATTCTGTTATCGGGTAACCATCTACTTTTATTATATTAAATGGAAAAAGAATACGGTCGCGAACAGGATTCGAACCTGCGCCTCCCGGATAAATACTCCAGGCGCTCTGACCACTAAGCCATCTCGAACTCGAGTTCGAGGTTCGAATCCTGTTCGCGACCGTATTCTTTTTCCATTTAATATAATAACTTTAGAGTTCGCTAAGCATGCGTTAATGCTTTTCAAAGATTTATCTTGAACCATCTACTTATTGACCGCGCCAAAAGTTGCTTAGCCTCAACTATAATTTACTGGCCAAAGATTCCATCTACGACTAGAGCCAATTAGGCAGTCGAGTATGGAATGTAATTAAATCTACATAAAATACCCGAACCACAAGTTTTATCGCCCAACACAGGATTACCTAAAGCTTTCTATGTTACTAATACCCTAATAAACTCTCTTAACATGAAAATACGTCTTAGGCTGAAGCTTTATTCTATTACTTTCTGGTATTGGTAAAAATATACTCTAGCTTATTAGTATGCGGCTAGCATAGCATTAGGTCTAATAGCCTAAATGTTACGGATTCGATGTAGGGAGCGGCGAATCTTTATTACTTGTAGTGTTATATTGACTCTTAGTACGATTAAATTTAGGTCAATTTAGGTAAATACTAGTGGTCTAGTGGTCCCGAGCGCTACTGGTGACCATGACGCTCTGGGTTAGATTCCCAAATCCGGCGAACTGTTATTGGGTTTTTCTGTTAGGAAATTCTCTATAGCAATTATGATCACTAGGTGGTAATAGGCTCACCACTGATAATACAAACAGTGTACATCTATCTCTATTCCTTTGGGGAATAGGCGTGATGCTATGGTATGTTAATTTAGTTAATTTTTTTCTTAGAAATGGAACTGATGTTGCGTAATTAGTTAATTGCCCAGTGATTATGTGTTGTTGAAATGGAATGAGGATTGTCTGTTTGTTTTTTCATGTCATTAGGTTTGAACCAACTTTTTGTCAACTATAATATGCTCAGTTCTAAGAACCATCACCATATTACAGCTATTGTCAAACAATTTGTCTAATTACCTTGGTAACTCAATTCGACACGTATTTAGGTGATATACTTTGTTTGTTACTCAATTACGCAAAAACGGCCGAATGGATTTTGATACAAGGATAAACTGGACCTTTAAAAATGATGTAAGTGATGTTTTGTCGCACTAACAAAGTTGATAGCACCAGCTAGTCATTTAAATAATGTTATATGTATTAGAATCATTTCATATCGTAAAAAAACAATTTAGTGTAAAACTACCCACGACACGATATAAATTAACCACCGCTTGACGATAGGCTCCAACTGCCAGAATTGGCCTCGCAGCTCAGTTGTGCGTTCCAGTAATGTGCTAGTAATCCAATTTCATTCACTCCTGTTTCAACACAATCAATATTAATATTAATGAACAATCCCAAACTATCCATCCGCAAACAGATCGTAAGTCAAATTAGAATGTAAGAGTTCAGATAGTGCAGTGCAAGCTATACAGAGACGGCACGAGCATTGAACACCAGGGTAACTCTAGCTCACAATTCTCAGGTAGTTAAAAGGTGGAGGAAAATATCGCAATATCTAATTACAGATTTTTCAGAGCTAGGTGGAGAGGAATCCCAAGCCAACAAGTAAAATAAAATTATTAATTCAAGATAAATCTTTGAAAAGCATTAACGCATGCTTAGCGAACTCTAAAGTTACAATATTAAATGGAAAAAGAATACGGTCGCGAATAGGATTCGAACCTGCGCCTCCCGGATAGATATTCCATATTGTAACTTTAAAATTATTAAATTAATTTATAATATTTACAAGCGTGTATGTTGTATACATTTCTCACCTTTTTGTGTACCAACACTACTTTTTTATGGCAGTCGTGTAAAAGTGTCTTTACCAAATGTAGGTACTTACAGAAAAATATATCGTTTATGAAATGTGAAATTGAAAAAGTCATATTGGTACGTACCGGATTTGAACCCACTATCAAGAAGCAGGACTGTAAAAACTCGACCGTTTTAACCATCGCAACATTTTTTCCATCATCTGTCTTTTGTACGCAAACAATGCTTATAACATAATCAAGATTTACACGTTTAACCGCGAATCGTGGGCAAAGAAAACCAGTATGTTCAATATATGTTATTCCAATAACTTCATATTTCCCTTCCAATCTTTCCATGCCAACCTATTCGATTCCGTACGTGTCGTCACTCCTAAAGCGAGCTCTTAATGGAATGTGATATTTCACGATGCACTATTCCCACGAAGAAGGTTTTATACGAGCAGCATGGGTCACTGCAACGTTTGAAAGGTGAATTTCCTCACATATATTAGAAACGCATTTACTAGGAATAAACAATTTATTGACATCATACTGGAAATTGAATTTCATTCATTATGAAATATAGACGTAATTTTCGTTATTGTCCAATTGGTGCACAAGTCCTCTACTCATACAAAAAATAAATTATTATATAGATTTTATGGTGATTTTATATCAGCACAAAATTGTATAACAACATAAATCGTTTTTAAATTGAAATAAAAGCCTCTTGTTAAATATAATACATGAAACGACCTGTCTTATCTGGCATCACATTGTTCAATCTCTAATCTCAAAATTAGTTATAATTATTAGAAATATTATATTCTCAGTGATGCAGTAGGGAAAGGGGACACTCCAGATGCGCAGTACTGTCAACCGTAATATGACCAGATGAACGTGGACGAAGCAAAAGGTGTATGTAAGGATTGTAGCAGGTGGCGTTCTGTAATTTCTGCCTTCTCCCATGAAAAATGCGTGGGTTTATGTATGATGTAGTAGTCACAAGCGGGCTGCTGAGCGTGAAGCCCTGAATACGATTCTCGGGTCCAGCAAATTGCTATTGCAGTTTTGTGTTTTTTAACACGTTCTCAATAAATCGAACTTATTTACAACTTCCGTGACATTTTGTTGTATAACAATACATACTGCTAACCCTTCGGTGAACACAGGTGTAATTCATGATTCTTCTCACCTTTTATTCTTACACCAAACGGACACAATTTCAAACGTGCCGTCACTGAAGGATTCCTCGCCGTAATAGTATCTGATATTTCACGATGCAGTTTGCTCACGACAAAGATTTTATACGAACGACGGGTCACCGGCACGATCAAACTATCTGAATGTTGTCACACGTCTTTTGTCGACCGTGTACCTACTCTGTGTAGTGTGATAACTTGTCGTAGAACACGAATGTTTTAAAGTTGATGAATCACATTGTTCGGTAACATAGAAAATAGTTATTATTTTTACAAGCCATACTTTCACCTATTCGAGATTTATAGGGTCAAGCGGCGAGCGTTGTTTTTTGACTTCGGCTACGTGTTATTTTAACCTGATGCCAATTTCACGCTTTGTTTGCACTACGTATCAATCACAACCAATCTTGGGAGCCCCTGCATCCTGTAAAGGAACGTGACCCTTCACAGTCAGCAAACAAAAATACACGCAATTACTCCGATTCAACGTAAATTTATTATAATGTGTACTGATCGCAAAAAGCATTATGATAAAACTGTCGTTCGTGGTCGCAGGAGGACTCCTGCAGTGCTGCAGTGTTCGAGACGTCAGGAAAAATAAAAACCATATACATGCGATTAATCCGGATAAAAGTTTTTTTATTATAATGTTTAGTGATCGCTAAAACCTAAGATATTGCTATGTGAAAACATTTACTATATTTATTCGTTAAAAATAAGATTCGAAACACTTTTGATATTGATAGTGTAGCAGTTTTTAGAGGTTTTTATAATGTTGTATCACTATTTTAGCTTAATACCTTATCCTACCGCAGGCCTGACAAGGGAATTTTGTGATGGTTATTGCCAGTTTGTAAAATAAAATCTAAAACATTATTTTCATTCGATCTACATAAGCAAATAAGAGGCAGAAAATCTAGGAAAAATGTGTTTCAAACGACTTCTGTTCGCCAATCGTGTAGAGGCGAAACGCGCAGAATATTCCTTTGCAGGTCACGGTATGTGTACGTTGGTTTGTACAAACTAGGAATGCTAATGTGGCTTTCTATTGGCCGTATTTTCATAATAAATTAACCTCGTACTACCTATATTTTTACTAATATTGGCATAAGTACCGTTTTAGACCAAAAATATTAAGGTGTGTAATTAAATGTTTTTCTTCAACTAACAATATTAAGAATTATATGTAGTTTTGAGGTTACATATTCCCGTTGATCATTGTGGTCGGTAAATGCTCGTTGGGGTTAAGCAACTCCCTCTCCCTTCACTCTCATAGTCCGATGGGACGCCAATCCGACACGACCGGAGAGAGATAAGGCACAGGACCGACGGCTTTACGTGCTCTCCAAAGCACCGTGCTTTGGAGAGCACGTAATTGTTAAAACGTTGTGAGTCACATTACCAACTTCCTAACTCCGAGTTGCTAATGAGTATTTTGTAACAGTAAAACCCAATAACATTTTGCCCGATCTGGGAATTGAACCTCGACGACCAGGACAGGACCTCGTGCTCAGCACCTGCGCTTAGGACCACTAGACCAACGAGGCTGTCATGAACATCTTTATAATAGAAAATCTGTTCTATATTCTTTAAACGTATTTTAGGTACAAATTAGCTATTCTACCTATTTTAGTTACACATTTGGTTAGAACATCTTGATAAGAAAATTCAATGAATATACGAAGCATAGAATAACATACATTTAATTAGTGACGTAGGCACGAAAGTTCATTGCCCTCGACTAGTAGTCCAACCTCGTTCAGAGAAATAGGGTTACATATAATATTAGAACTAAATCATGGCCAACTTTTCTATATTTATGACGTCATTTATCCGTACTAACTGCACTCGGAACATTGGAACTTTATGATCCTTTGCTTTCTTGGTTTAATACCAACTTTTGCTCAGAAACATGAAGTCGATCATCATAAACTGACATATTTTTAAACACATTAACACAAACTTTTAAATTATACTTTTTGTTTGTTCGTCGCGATAGTTTTGTTGCCAAAACGCTTGGACGAGTAACTAGGAGGTGCGTGTTCTAAACCCGCTCGTGGTTATATTTTTTCGTCCACGAATAAATATATCTTTTGGCCATCATATGCAAGCAAGGCGAAATAATTTTAAATAACAGTACTTATTTAAAGCGAATAAAATAGATGTTTCGTCTAGAATACAATAAATCTTCTCTTCTGTAGTTGTTTATAAGGATCATAAAAAAAAATTGTAGCTAAAATGTGTTCATAAAAGTTTTCAATTAAAATATGTATGGACGAAGGTGTTCGCAAACCACCTCCTTTCATAAAATTATCCATCCAGCTTCAGGTGACTTGGAAAATTACTTTAACTTCGTAAAACATTTACCTATACGAACTCGTGAATTGTTTAATATTGTTCTTAGTAAGCCAAGAATGTTCAATCTTGTCGTTAAAATATTTCTTCGTATATATTAAGCATTTTAGTAAAGCATTTTTTTTTAATGTTTTTTTATCAACCTTCTAAAATTCTGTTATAGACGTAGTAAACTACGATAGAGAATAACTAACTTTTTTTAATAACCAATAAGACAACCAAAAGAACGAGACCAAATGACACTTTTAGGTCCACTAAAATATATACGTCAAACTAAAATTGTATGGACATTTTATTTTGACATCTCTTAAATCGTCCCCTCCCCTCTTTTTATAGTATCTATTACTAAAATATTGCAATTATCTAATTTTAGTTTATTGGCTTTTAATCATGTTTTGTCGCGGTGGCCGAGTGGTTATGGACCCGCCTCTTGAACCACAAGTTGTCGGTTCAAATCTGGCATGTACCAATGTGACTTTTTCAATGTCATAATATGTACTTTCTAAGTTAATCACAGATATACAGTGAAGGGAAACATCGTTAGGAAACCTAAACTTGATGGTCTGCAGTCGCCAACCAACGGTGAGCTAGCGTAGAAATCAATGCTTGTGTCTTCTCTGTTTGAGAAGAGGTCCTTGCCCTTTTTTTTATATGGAGAAATGCCCTCGCATACCGCTCTGACACGGGGAGACAGAGCGGTTATGTGGGACTCGAATCCACTAAAACTCCACAGTATACCTCCTCAGCTGCTTGAGGGCGGAACGCGGAAACGCTCTCGCACACAACCGCGAACCCGCCCGCAGCCGTCCGTTACCGGACTCTCTCTCACGACACGCCAAACGGATGGCGTGCCGCAACCACCATGGAGACCATGTGCAATGGGCGCCAGACAACCCCGTGTCCGGACGCCCAAGGTCCCCTGCGACGGGTCAGGTCTGTGGCCCCGCCGCCTGCCACAACGGCCGCAGAGGATAGGGAGAGCGGCGCCTCGCTATACCGGCACTCCTCTTCCCCTGCGGCCCCACCGCGTCCGCCATCTAACGGTGGCGGCCCCGTCAAGGCCGCGGAAGGTAGGGAGAGCGGCGTATCGACATACCGGCACTCCTCTCCCGCCGCGGCCCCCATCTCTCAGCTGCGGTGCCGCCCATACGACACCGCAGCCCACCTCAGTTGCGGCACCTCCCATAAGGCCCGCAACCTACGCCGCTCCAACATGGGCTTGCAGCCAAAGCCCAGAGGAGCGGCCCTCCCCGGGTTCCTCTAGCTTCACCGTGGGTGACCAAGCCACGGCTACCAGAGCCCCCCCACCACGACAAGGCGGAACCCCTGGGGGGGGAGAGGTCCTTGCCCTGCAGTGAGGCAGTAATGGGCTGGTTATGTTATGTTATGGGCTAAATTCAAACATACTTCTTTGCTATCGAGCCGTAGTTGTTTTTAACTGGATTTTTAGTTATATTATATACTTAATATAAATTCCATTTACGTTTTATTTTAACAGTTCACCAAGTAAAACGTAAAAGCAGTTTCAATTAACTGTAAAAAAAGTACCTGTATAAAACCGTGTAATCGATTCCCGACACGAAACTGTTCCTTTCTACTATTACAAAACATCTACGGCTAGTAGTCGGAATCAGGTTAATCGTAACACTAACCGTTCCAGATCAATTGGCCAGAGATAGAATCAAATATAAGGAGAGTAGGTACACCTGTGGTCCTGTTGTGTACCACAGAGGTGCTATATCGAACTCGACTAAGCGCTTAAGGAATTAACTTTCATTTAATAGATTCAGGTATTTTCTTGCGGGGATTACGTTAAAATGGAGGCCAATAATACTTTCATTTGTTCCTTTTGGACCTCTCACTAGAGTGTTTACAAAATTTTAGGACTATCTCCTAAATACTTGTAATATACTGTTACAAAATATTCTCATAAATTCACTGACATGGACTACAAATTAAAATTAAGAATATATTAAAAATCACAGAAGTTCAAACTTAAATCAGATCGAAAGCATAACCTGTTTACGTAAGACAAAGCAAGGGGTTGTGTACATATTATGTACACATGTATTATGTGTATACATGCTTACAAATCTTGCCTGAGACTGGCTGCACTGCTGTTTACAATAGCTGAGATTGAATATTAAGCTGTAACGTAAACCGTTATATCTCGCAAAGCTTCTAAAGAGTTTAAGAATCACAGTTTCTTAACTTTTCGGCTCAGCAACGTACAGAATTATACGTTGTAACAATAAAAATCTATTGTGTCTGCTAATGAGCGAGGCAAAAGCTTAATAATTAAAGCAACATCATATGGACCAGCACAATTGGCTTTAAATATTACAAAAGGTAAACTTTATAAAGCGGAAGACTGACATAAAAATTTTCATAAAAAAGCAAACAAAATGTTCAGAATAACAATTTTGTATTAAAGAAAAAATGCGAAAGTAAAATTAAAAAGTAGACGAGTACAACTGAACTCAAATATTCTATTCATTTACAAAACTCCACATTGTCAGAGCGACGAAAGTCAATAAGGAAGAAGTGAAGGAAAACTAAAAATGTCGAAGAGCAGAAAATACAAAAGAATTTTCCTCAAAGAATAAAAGGACAAAATATGAAATTATGGAGGATGCAAATAACGCCCGAACGATAGTGCAACCATTTTTAGAAAACTTTATGCATAGATAATACTCCGGAATACGAATATTGGATAAAAGCAGTGACCGGGGTAATAAAATTGCGTCATATAAAATAATCGATATTATTATAATAAATAATAAACTTATAAATTCATGAGCTAAGTGCTTTAAAGAAAATATTGTACTTACCAAAGTATTAAAGTACTATACAAGGTGTTCATCTGTATCCATGCCATATTTGAGGAGATGACTATACCGCTGATACTGAAAACGAATCAGAAATCAATAGAAAAAAAAAAAAATATATATATTAATTATTTTCGATGAAATACGTTTCAATTTATAATTTGGTTTTAGTTTGAAGAACTCACAAATGTTTCGTAATGATTTTTGGGCTATGAAGATTACTTTTGCATATATTTTACATTGGCTCTATAAATATGGCACAAACAACTCGTTTGACACAGACACTGTAGGTTAATAGTTAAAATCACGACATGTCGCGACAGGTTACTAACCCCAACTAGCTACCCGAGACAGCAAGGTAGACTGCAAAAAAATACATTCCAAAGGGATCCTCAACCATCATCCACAAAAATTATATGACTAATACATACTTTTTAAACTGCATCCCTAAAATGTGTGTTTATCGGTTCATCTAAGTTGTGACACGATTTAATAATGACATTAATTAAATTCATGAAATAAATTAAATTGTTACATATTATTTAAAGTTCTTATGAAGGTGCCATAACTGATTGACATTACTAATCATTTCGTTAGACATAAAAATTACTAAGTAATAAAATTAATAAAATCATTTTCATAGCTAGTTATCATTTGAGAAAGTGCGATTGAACTTGGCGCCCATTTAGATCTCAACTCTTTTATTGGCAACACCGTCACCCTTGGCGTCGTTTGTTAGTACCGAACTTACCACTTATTAACATTGATATTTTTGATGGGATCAGCTTATATATATTCTTATTTTTAGTAAATGTTTGCAGATACTAATAAAATCTCAACTTTACATTTTCAACTCTTTTCGATTTCTCTGACAGTAAACAAATATTATTATATCACATATTTATTTATTCACAATGACGACACGATTTTTATTTTCAGTTGTGACGTACACAACCAATAGGAGGGGTCGAGTCCATATTGTTTTGAACTGGATGACCCTATTCTTACATCGTATGTAAATCACTGTTGCAAATAAGTACAGTTTACATATGTAAAACACCCAGCATATCGTCAACAACAACTTTACGATCAACATAATATTGGTATGAATATGGATCGTCAATATTTTTACTACGATCGATATTACAAACATACATACATTTACTTACTTTTTTAGTATATACTTTAATGACTTTCGTATAATATGTCATACACAAGCAAAAATGTTAATGAACTTCTAAAACGGAGAGTTAATTATCATATTTCACAAAATGTTGATCTCTGTATTTAATAATTCTTAGTACTAGATAATTTTTTATGTTATGGTGGGCATACGAACAGACGGATCGCCTGATTTAAAATAATAATTGTTGTTCAACGGTATCTTTGGCACGTGCATTCTTCGGAGTTACCCAAATGCACATGCACGTGCGCGTAGTACCTAGTAACTACCTAACAATCATTAATATGATGTGTGTTATAGTCCACGAGATCTAGTCACATTTGACACATATAAAAAAGGATAGAATGTAACTTGACAATATTAATATTGGTCGTGAATAAAAATGTTTTTGGACATACACTTGATAATAATTATGAAATTATTTAATTATTAGCATGGTATATAATTTCCAACGTATTGTTTTAGCATTTAAATATTTTTTAATACGTATTTATGTACTGTCAAAATATCATAAATAAATGTACGTTCTCCGTCAAACCTTTTTAAAAAAATGTGATGTGACCACTAGAATCGTTATAATCGCTTAAAATATCGATATATAATTTTATATTAAAAACTATGGTATGTACATTATATTATGAAGATTAATTTTAATTTAAATATGATCACAATTTGCTTGACGCTAGCAAGTGATGAAATGATAATGACTCCTGTGTTATTTTTCACAATTCGTCCGGTTCAATGTGCAATCTCTCTGTTTTTTCGGTACCTCTGTTGGTTTATGTGACTCGGCTTTCATTTTGAACTGTTCCCGCTTTTAGTTTTTTTTTTTTCTGAAATAAATAAAGTCGTTAGACTTTTGAATAGTTCTTAAATCGTGCAAATCGGTTTGGAAACTACATGAGTACGTCAAACCTGAATCGTAAAAAGATTCACTTTTTAACATATTATGCTGCACATCATAACAAAAAAGCCACCATTTACAACAAAAAAAAATAACATTAATGCAATTATGTGTCGTGTGCGTGATATTAATTTCAATTGTCAGGGGCCAGCTGAAAATCAGTGCTGTGCACCAGCGCAGCATATACTGAGCTGGTCCTACTGTTACACATGTATCGTTTTTATTGTATGTTGTATAATTTATGTAAAGTGTGTGTAACGAAATAAATGGTTTAAATGGTTTAAAAAGCAGTGAAAAATGAATGTGCTGAAACATACCAAAAAAAATGGATGACTGCGATTCAGATATGAGACTTGATACAAGAAATTATATACTTACGTAGAAAAGTTAATAAAATTTACATTAAATTATGTTCTATTTCTCTAAGAAGATACAGAAATTCAGTTTGCCTACTATATTATAAATTCCTTAACAGAATGAATATCTTGATTTTTTTATAATATTTAGTTTTAAACGATTAAGTACTCTTAGAATTTCAAATCGATTTATTTTAAAATCGTTTATGTTTCTTACCGATTTGAACGCTTCACTTTCCTAGTTGAACCAAATGATAGGTGTCAAATGTGGCTTTTTAGATCTCGTCGACTATAACTATAAAATATAAACTTATTATTCAAATATACTTAAATTTTTGATTTCTTCGAAGATGACATTACATCTCACACATTAACCTCCATTGTTCTTGCACCTACAAACTTTGTAACTATGCAAAGATCTTGCATCTTTATTGTATTATTTTATTCTAAAACAGTGTCTATGGAGTTTCTTGCCGGTTCTTCTCCATAAGACCAACTTTTTGGAACCGTGCAACTAAAATCAATTGACGTTTTATAAGTGCATGTAATTTTGCCTATTTGAAATAAAAACCTTTGACTTTGACTTTTGACTTTGATGATTCGATTCTTGACTTGGAATATGGAGTTTCTAAAAATCTAATAATGCAGTTTTAGTTTTCATCAAAACGTATCCTTTGAGTATTTTTCGCTATTCCTTATCAATAATTTTGCCACCCAAGCCCATTAAAAAAAAACAACCTGTATATAAATAAAGAATGACAAAAAAAAAATCGTCTACTATAAGAAATCCAGCAGTTGTATAACCAGCCCATCTACACCTGAAGCTTGACACTGAAATAAACAATTTTTTTGTTTTTTTATTTCGTGTGTCGCCTGTAATCTTCGAAGGGTTAAGCAACAAAGTTGTTCACGCACATTTCACCAAGGCCGTTATTAACTCCCATGTGTGGTGGTGAGCCTATTACATGTATTACATAGTACCTAACGGAAAATCTCAATAAATTTTTGCACGACCCGGTCAGGCAGTGTTATTGAGATTTCAGACCTAATTATTGCTATGCCTTCATGAACTAAATCAATATCAATTTAGGGTAATTAGGTTCTCATTTAACGAAATCATTACTAGACACACATAATCAAATAAAATTGAAGTATCTGTTTGTAATGTCAAAATAATATTTTCATTTTTTAAGCTCATCCAGTAATTTGCACAAATACCAGTTTTTTTAATTTTTGTCTCTCTCTCTATTTATTTGTACCGGCTAATCTTTGAAATGGTTGGCCCGATTCTGATAAGATTTTACTGGCAGGTAGGCTACTATATAACTTTAGCTAATTATAATGTTATTATACGTGGGTGAAACCGCGGGTCACAGCAAGTTAAGAATAATTATAATTGTATGTATAAATAAATATTAACGTAGGTATTATAGCAAATTTAATATGACACCCCAATCTCGTATTATCGATGCGACGTGCCAGATAATTGCTTTATGGTTTATTAATGGTACCAAGTTTAATATTAAGTAAATATTTATTAAGTGGGAACTCTCGCACACTGCTCGTTCTGATTACCTAAATATCCATGTAGGCAACATTATGTGTGATAATATCCACTTAGAATTAATTACATATTCACAGTATCAATAAAGCTTAGCGCTCTGCAAAGTTATATAGGTTTGTAACGTATGATTATTATTTAAACTATGAATGTTAATACAAATGACGTAATTTTTGTTGTCTGCGTAGACGACCTGAGAAGTTAATTGAACTCTCTAGAATTGTATGCTTGTTTAAAAAATTTTTTGATTACCCAATACGTGTCTAGTGTCTTGAAGTGTAGGATAATAATATGGACTAAATAAAAAGGATAATATGGAATAAAAATAAGATGGCTTATAGTTGGTTATAGTGCTTGGAGTATTGTTCCGGTGACCGAATTTCATTCCAAGTTCGAATCCTGCTCATGACCGTATTTTACTTTCCTTATTTCTCAGAACTTAACGTAGGTAGGCGAGGCAAATTTATTATCGCACTATTCATAGTATTCATCGTCTACGCGCCAACTATCTATCTAAAATCTTTATCGATAATGGCTAAAACGTATAATTATTATTTTTCTTACATGTAAGTACAACATAATAAAAGAGTGCAGAATTTAAACCAGCGCTGCGCTGCTAAATAAATTTATCAGCATTCACTTTTAACTCAACACATCTGTTATCGTTTTACGTTGAAATGCCAAACCGTAATTAATATCGATAAAATATGTAAATTCCATAACAGCTGGGCCCCGGCCATTTGCGCTGTTGGTTGGTCGTAATTGAAATGTCAAAACGTTTTCGTTTCAAACTGACATTTAGTTGGTGTAAGTAGGTACGTCGTTATCGAGATAGTGCAGGTTTTATCGATAATAAAACACTTATTTACTTGTCAAAAGAATATTTCTAGTTTCAACCGACGAAAAAAGGCGGAGATACTCAAGTCGACGCGTATATTTGTTTTTTTTTTTTTATGAACACGCATGACTTTTTGCAAAGTAATGATTATTTTTTTAAGGAGTATCATCTGATGCTCCAAAACTATCATCAAATCAATTTAAAAAATAATCGAAAAGGAAAACTGAAAAAAATGATTTAAAAAACGGCTAATCTAAAGATTTTCGTCACGTTAAAATGAGACACCGCGAAGTCCTCGACACAAAAAATAAATACCTCTGTAACTATTTACAGAGGTAATTTATACCATCCTGTATATTATCTAGATCTTTCTTCTTTTGTGTGTTTAAGAGTCAACGTAATGTCAGAGTTGTTCAAGATGCCTGTAGGCCTCTGAAATGGGCTTACCTTGTTTAAAGTATCACGTTACATAGTATTTCTTTCATTAACACTCTCAGTAAATCAATATTCTTCAACTTGCATTATTAGAGAGAAATAAAAATGAGCAATCTTTACTTTACAAAATATATTATATTACTGTAACCTTCAATAAGATCAAAAGTTACTAAAAATTGCGGGGTCATTAATACCCGTCAAGTTTTTATAATTAAAGTTAATATTGATTGAGCCAACACGTCGTAGAGACAGCTTAATTAAACGCACTAAGCCATTTTCAATAAAACTATTCGAGCTTATTTTGCTGACAGTACCTAAAGCCTAACCTTTGATCGTTATCAATTATTTGGTAAAATATTTTCTTTTGATTAAGATTATCTATCGATCCTCTTGCATTGTTGTCACACAAAAGGATCAATCCATTCGCATTGTTGTAAGTAGTACCTCTCACAACCCTAGCATTCTTCTAATCATGTGGTTGATGAACAACCTAGTTTCAGAGTTACCCCTAGCAAATAATCTTTTAATACTATATAAATATATAGTATTAAAAGATTATGGGCGTTCTTAACGTTCATTATAATAGAAACATTTGATTTGATAAAATATCTTAAATGAATGAATGAATTAGCTTACGAGTAAATCAATTGTTCAATAAAATACCAGTTTTAATTAAAAGTGCATCTTAATCTGATTGGTATAAGATTGATTTATATCAAACCTCCGCTTATTTTTATAAGTAGAATTTTAACCCCACTATATTTTTGAATGACGAACATTTTAGACACATTTTCTTTGGATATCTATGAGAGTACATAATTTCACCACAATTAAGGATAGTAAATTTTTCATGAATATAATCTTTATTATATTAAATGGAAAAAGAATACGGTACAGGATTCGAACATGCGCCTCCCGGATAAATACTCCAGGCGCTCTGACCACTAGTCGAGATGGCTTAGTTGTTAGAGCGCCTGGAGTATTTATCCAGGAGGCGTAAGTTCGAATCCTGTTCGCGACCGTAATCTTATTCGCTATATTCTAGAGTTCGCTAAGCATGCGTAAATGCTTTTCAAAGATTTATCTTGAATAGAATCGTTGTTAAAGAGTAAATAAAACGTATCTCTTTAACCTCATTAAATGATAAGAGTAACAAAATACGGTTCGCTGCAACGCTGCAACACCGCAACGTCATTTGTTACACGTCGGCAAAGCGTAATCCTATAGTAAATTCGGGGGTCACGATACGTTGCGACATCGTAGCATATGCTAGTCTCTTGCGGTCACTGGCAAAGCGATTTCCTTCGGAAACATTTGTCACTTGTATGCACATATGGTGCAACATACGTCCGTTCATGACCACGCGATGCATTGAAATTATTGCGTCACCGTAGCATGTTGTATGTTGTGGCTGCACATAAAAAGCACCGAGGAGCTCGTACATCAATCGTGTGGGAACAGCTTAATAAGAGGTTGTACCCTGTTATGAAGTTGAATATTAAATGGAATGGCTATTTACGTAAAATGCTTATTATTAAAGTAAGTACTTTTTATAAAGACGACCGTCCATTGTTCTCCACTGAAACTCCATTATAGAGCTTTCTTAGCCCGATTGAAGAGTTTGGTACAGTTAAATTTTCCTCAACAATAATAACAGATGTTTTAACGGCTATTTATTGATGGTTGATTTTGCCTTAAACGTTGTTATATTGTAGACTAACATCAGCTTAGGCTGGTTAGAATTCGAAGGTCATTTTTGTTTTGTATTATCCTATTGTGTCCCACTGCTGGGCAAAGGTTTCTCCTTCATCTTTCCAACGATCTCGGTTCCTTGACGTCTCCATCCAATTTTGGTTGAAAGCGTCGAGGTCATCCCGCCACCGCTTCCTAGGACAACGGACTTGGGCACACCCAGGTTTATTAAATACTATAATTTTCCTTACATAAATATTTTGTCTTGTTTCTTAAATGAGTTTAAAATTACAAACACAAAACTTAGAATAAAATAAAATAATAATTCTAGTATACGCCTGCAATATAAGTACATTGTTAATAATATAATTATTAAGCCTGTTAGTAGTTCAGTGTCTTGAAAGCATTAAATATTATTGTTTCATTGAGATACTTAATTGAATCGCTATTTTAAGAACATAAATAAAAAGTAGGTGTGACAGCATTTATTGTGTGATCTCTCCTTTCAGAATTTGACTCCTACGTATAATTTTATGAGCAGCTTAATACTAGAGGGCTAAAAATTACAACAAGATGAAAGGGAACTGTGAAGCAAGGTACTCCGTATTTTACAAGGAACTATGTAATAGACAAGGAAATATAAATCCTTAATTTCAAAAGCCTTGGGGTATTCAACAATGTAATATTAGTAGGTTGTTCGCCGTTAAAGCGCTCGTTATAATTATAACAGGAATGCCACCTCGTTAACTGCAGCAACATAATATTACCCTGTCGGTATACCTCCCCGATTATATTACCACTGTACACAGGGTGCACATTAATTATTTCCTTTGCCAAATTAATAATTCCGTTAAGAAAATCTTTGAGAAAAAGCGGGACTCAGACTTGTGAATAAGTAGAATTAAATTTTGAATATCGTCGTAATCGTTGTGTTTTCTAGAACCTTCTATGTCTTTTTAGTGAAGGCTCTTTCTACTACTACATTCTTGTTTCAATTAATTATTTCTGACCAACAAATGAAATATGGATGAATTTATAATCTTCACGACAACAGATTTTGATAAAACTTTAGTTTATTAAGTTTCATCAAAATCTGTGTTGTTGTTTTTGCGAAATTGGATTACAAAAGTCTATGCTCACATACATTCGCATTTATAATATTAATACGTTAAAACATGAAGTGAGTTCTACATTTTAATAAAAAAATATGCAAGATTGCTATGGTGAAAAAAAAATTGGATATTGTTTAAATAATCAAAAACCTTTGCATTAAAATTAAAATAGCTGGTTCTGCCGAAAGTTATCTTACAGAAAGCGATTTATGTTAAAAGTATGTTACTAAACATTATAGGTTTGAAGTAAACGTAGAAAAGGGAAACTATACATAAATAAATAAATACTTTAAAATTTTAAGTAGATATTTTGTAGACATGTCTACAAGCCTACAAAAAAAAACTGGTGGTTAATAATATATATCTTATCATTTCACATTGCATAACATTAAAGTAAAAAAAAAGAACTGCAATTCCGAATTCTTATTCACAGGCCCGTATACCACCCCCACCTGTATCCATACGTTGTCGCCGTGGTGGGGCTTGCGTGTCTCAGGGACCTTTGGAGCTATGCCAGTAGAGCTACTCATGCTGGACAGGTTCAAAGTGAGAGACCAGACTAAGGGATACGAGACGGAGTTCATTACGGACTGCCGAGGGAGACGGGCCGTCCGAGATATCGGACAGTGTCTGCGTTTCGCTCCTCGTATTATTCGAGGAGCGAATATTCTACGGTGGGTTCTGTTAAGTCGCGTTGTGCGAATAACGGGACAGGCTTCATTGCCACTGTCGTCAAATCGTAATCCTGGTGTCGTTCAGGACCGAGGGTCTCGGCTTAATTGCCCGGACTGCGAGGAAGAAAACCTCTATAAACAATCACCCCTAATATCAAGTTCTGGTGCGTGACGAGGGTATGGATGGCTGAAGGGTTACAACAGTCGCTAACGCATCTCCTTCAGGGTACCAGCGGACCCCCTGTTTGGATTACACAGTACGCTTACCCGGGTACAGGGGGCACTGCCCGGGTGGACCGAATACTTCCCCCATACTCGTGGGAACAATATGGATAAAATTAATAAAACTCTTTTAAAAAATCAATCGTTGGTTACGACGGCGTTTAAAGACTCCGTAAAAGGTGGAAATGTTGCAGAGCAATCTGCGGAGGAAAAGGTGCCAGATGGCAAAATAACACGGCCGCGTGAACGCTTCGCGCGACCGCCTACTCCGGTAGGTACCAGCATAGTCGACGACAGTTACGAATCAGACTGCTCGCAAATGTCGTTTGCCTCACAAGCGTCGTCATCATCAGTTGCAAGTCGTACGCGAAAGCGAACACGACTGACAGGTACTGGGGATTTGCCGGGACCTAAAAAGAAGTTGGCTCAAAACTTGTCATTGAGGGAGGGCAAAGAAGCGGAGAGAACAGTTGTGGAGATTTCTCAACACAATTCTGCAACTGGCAACGTTGAGAGGCTGGAGAAGCAAAACGCGGATCTGCGTCTGCAAATTTCTAACCTCTCAACAAAACTGGAAAAGCTGACAGAAGAACTCAACGCCCTTCGTCGGCAGGGTGAGGCTCAGGTCTCAAATATTGTATCAACGTCCGTGGCGTTGGGTACGAATGAAATTAATTTGCCTTCAACATTTGGAGAGGAATTGGCGCGGTCGATCATGCTCCAAGTGGGGAACATGGTAAACGCCAGGTTTGAGGCACTCGAGAGTAGATTGCTTCCAGAACAGCGTCTCCGTCCGCCACTGGCTGCTGATGCTACAATTGAAACATCCACGTCTGCGAATCAAGTGCAGACGGGTTTAGACTCAGAGGGAAAACAAAAGAAAGGGAAGGGAAAAGGCAAGAAGAAAAAAGGGGTTAAGTCATCGGTGCCTGCCGTGGTGGAACTGCCCCCCGTGCCAGTTCTAGATCCACAGCCATCAACATCGATTGCTGCTTCTCAAACATGGGCTACGATGGTTGGAAAGAAAACCGTGACTAACAACACCTCTCTTCAATCCCAAACCACTGAAAGCCAAGATTCCAAAGCTTCGACAACACCCGCGTCAGTAAAAGATGGAAAGAAGAAGGGGAAAACCAAGGGAGTGCCTGGAGTTCCCGCGTCGGCTGCGATAACTGTTACTGTGCTGGAGGGTTCCGATGTAACTTATGCGGCAGTTATTGCTGCAGCTAGGCAGCGCATAAAGCTTTCTGACTTTGGAATTGATACTGTCCGTCAGAAACGGGCCATTACGGGTGGGTTGTTGTTGGAAATCTCTGGCAATGATTGCAGCGCCAAGGCAGATAGTCTGGCATCTCGGATGCGTGAGGTTCTTACTGACATGGACGTGCGCATCGCCCGTCCCACTAAAACCGGTGAGATAAGAGTCTATGACCTGGACGACGCTGTTTCAGCTACGGAAGTAGCAACTGCAGTTGCTGAGGCAGGCGGCTGCTTGGCGCAGGATATAAGAGTAGGTGAAATTCGCCGCCAGCCTCGTTCCCTGGGCAGTGTCTGGGTACGATGCCCCTTGGCAACAATAAAAAGCTTGGCATCTAGCAAGCGTCTTCGCATTGGCTGGGCTTTGGCGAGGATTGAAGTTTTGGAAGCGCGGCCGTTATCTTGTTACCGATGCCTCGAACTCGGGCATGTTCGTCGCCAATGCCCTAGTGCGGTTGATCGTGGTAACAGATGCTTTGCTTGTGGTGAGCCAGGTCATAAGGCTAAAGAATGCACGGCTCAGACCAAGAGATGTCCGCTATGTGCAGACCTTGGCCAGCCAGCTGACCATAGGCTAGGGAGCAAGAAGTGCTCCCCGCCTAAAGGTAAAACAAAAGGTAAATTAATACACTCCACGATGGTGGGATCCACGTCCGTACCTGCTATGAATAGCAGCCCCGTAGAGGTAATGGATACTTCGCCTTCCCACCCTTAAAAGTATTACAATGCAACCTTAACCACTGCCGCAATGCGCAGAATTTGTTCCTGCAAACTGCCGCGGAGTGGTCGGTTGCCCTGGCGGCGGTGGCGGAGCCCTACGACATTCCGATCCACCCTCGTTGGTTCGGTGACACTGTTGGCTCTGTCGCTATCTATTGGGGTGGTGGAAGTGGGGACCCACACTGCTCATTTCTTCAAAAGGGGGAGGGGTTTGTTGCGGTAAAATGGGGCCCTCTGGCAATAGTGGGGTGCTATGTCTCTCCCAACATCTGCCTCAACGACTACGAGAGATACCTGGACAGTGTAGCAAGCTGCGTTCGCTCTGCTTGCTTGCCTCGTCCAGTGCTCGTCCTCGGTGACTTCAACGCTCACTCAAGAGTTTGGGGAAACCGTCGGGATGGGACCAGGGGAGAGACATTACGGAGCTGGGCGGCCGAACTTGATCTCGGTCTTCTTAATCGGGGGTCTGTGCCCACATGCGTTCGTTGGCAGGGGGAGTCGATCGTCGACTTGTCATGGGCAACTCCTCTTGCTTCCCGCATGGTGTCGGATTGGAGAGTTGCAGAGGAAGTAGTCACTCTATCTGACCACCGCCACATTATTTTAGAAGTGGCCCTACGTTCTCGCAGGAACCCCGACCGCCAGAACAATAGCTCCCTACCGCGGCGTTGGTCCCTTAAAAAGCTAGACAGGGATATGCTCGTCGCAGCGGCTAACGTCGCCGCATGGCCAGAGAGTTCGGATTTTGAAAGGATCTTGCCCGAACCGGAGGTAGAAGCAACTTGGTTCCGCGAGACGATGACGTCCATTTGTGATGCGTCGATGCCGCGAGTCAGAGGTGCCAGACAGAAGTCGGTGTACTGGTGGTCGGAAGATCTCGCGCAACTTCGTAGGGCCTGTTTGATGTCCCGACGCCGGTACACGCGGAACAGAAGGCGACGTCAGGCCACAGCCGACGAGACTGCCACAGCTTATGCAGAATATCGGGCAGCTACAAAGGCATTCCAAATCGCCATTGCAAATGCTAAATCTCGGTCCTGGAACGAACTCCTCGAGGGACTGGATAGAGATCCGTGGGGGAGACCATACAAAATCGTTCTGGGTAAGTTACGTCCATGGGTCCCCCCCCTGACAGAAACCCTAGACCCGGACTTGTTGGGCAGAGTCATTAATACACTCTTCCCTACAATCCGGGACACGTATACAGTACCCTCAATAACTTCGGAAAATTGGTCGGATGAGTTTGAGGTTACAGAAGGAGAGTTGGAACGAGCCGTTAGTCGCCTGAAGGCTCGCAATACAGCACCTGGGCCTGATGGAGTTCCTGGGCGAGCGTGGGTGTTAGCTTTAGCTGCTCTGGGGGACAGGTTAAGGCAGTTGTTCACTAGTTGCCTCCGTCAGAGCGTGTTCCCCTCTTGCTGGAAAGAAGCTGGATTAGTCCTTATAAAGAAGGAAGGCAGGGCCGTGGACTCTCCTTCCGCGTACCGCCCTATATGCCTGCTCGATGAGGCATCTAAATTGTTTGAGAAAATAATTGCCGTGCGCCTCGTCGAGCACTTGTCGGAGATTGGTCCCGATCTTTCCGATAGCCAGTATGGCTTCCGGCAGCAGCGTTCCACTGTAGACGCTATTCTTCGCGTCCGCTCGCTGTCGGAGCAGACCGTCTCCCGGGGAGGAGTGGTGTTGGCAGTAAGTCTTGATATCGTCAATGCCTTCAACTCCCTGCCCTGGGATGCTATTAGGGAGGCGCTTGTACACCATCGAGTGCCTCTCTATCTACAGGGCATTGTCGGGGCCTATCTGCATGACAGGCACATTCGCTATGTGGGTAGGGATGGGTGCATTCACCGTAAGGAAATAAGTTGCGGGGTTCCACAAGGGTCAGTATTAGGCCCTCTCTTGTGGAACCTAGCGTGCGACGCGGTCCTACGTGTCAATCTCCCCGCTGGTGTCAGTGTTGTTTGCTACGCTGATGACACATTAGTACTGACCAGCGGAGACAGCTTTGAGGAGACTATCCGGCTTGCTGAGCTCGGTGTGGCAAAAGTCGTGGCTGAAATCAGTGAACTGGGTCTGCAAATAGCGCCTCACAAAACCGAGGCAATATGGTTTCACAAACGGCAGCGTGGCAGGGAACCACCCAGTTCATCGGTTCGTGTGGGTGATGCGCATGTCCAAGTAGGCCGGTATATGAAATACCTTGGCCTCACGCTGGACAGCCGCTGGAGTTTCGAAGAGCACTTCAACCGCCTCGTTCCCCGGATCGAAAGGGTGGTAGGTGCGCTGCATGGACTACTACCCAATCTCGGGGGACCTCGAGAAGAAGTTCGCCGCCTCTACGCTGGTGTCGTGCGATCTATGGCTCTCTACGGGGCACCTGTATGGTCGCACCGTCTGTCAGGCTTTCAGCGCTGCAGAGCCAAATTGAACAGCCTGCAGCGCAAAGTTGCCATCCGGATTGCACGAGGATACAGGACAGTATCCTTCGAGGCGGCGACTGTCTTGGCGCGCTTCCCGCCCTTGGACATCTTGGCAGAAATGGACGCGAGGGTCTATGACCGAGTCCGCGCCTTCCGCCAAAACGGCGCAAGCGTGCCACCTAGGGCGTTTGAAGTGCTCAGGCGGCAGGAACGGCGACGCGCACTCGAACGTTGGTGCGAGCGGCTCCAGGGGCCGCGGTATGCAGACAAGCGAGTTGTCGCGGCCGTCTTGCCGTGTTTCGAGGTCTGGATGGGGAGAGGTGAGCGCATCACCTATCGCCTTGCTCAGGTACTCACTGGACACGGTTGCTTCGGTGAGTACCTCAATAGGATAAGGCGCGAAGCCACGGCTAATTGCCACCATTGTATAAGTGACCAGGATACTGCACAGCACACGCTCCAGGAATGCCCTGCATGGGATTCTGAGCGGCAAATCCTGGTCGACCAGATTGGAGAAGATTTGTCTCTGCCGGCGGTCGTATCGGCTATGCTGACAGAGCGGACGGCTTGGACGGCCGTAGCCTCCTTCTGTGAATCAGTTATGCTCCAGAAGGAGGCTGCAGAGAGGGATCGGGAGAGGGCCGATCCTGCTCGGAGACGTAGGCGCCAAAGGAGAGGCAACAGCTCCCGCGCTCAGCCCAGGTAGGGAAGAGTCGCATCCCCACCATCAGTGGTAGGGGGACAATTCGGGTCACGGGCGCTGTGACCCTGTAGTGTGCGTGCTCACATGTAGTCGTACACTGTGTGGGATTTGGGGAAACTGTTCGGTTTTCCCGGAGGAGTCAAAGGCATGGCACAAAGGGGCACTGGTTTGATCTACTAGAGTTAACGGTGCTCCTTCTCTATGTGCTGAGATGGCCGTGTGGTTTTAGTCGGTAGGAGTCCGACATAGCCCTCACCATAAGGTGCAGGGCATCCATGAGGATTTCCACACGACAATAAAAAAAAAAAAAAAAAAAAAAAAAAAAAAAAAAAAAAAAAAAAAAAAAAAAAAGGCCCGTATACCACATATTTTTGTAATGTTTTAAAACTCACTTCAGAAACAAGAGAAAAAAACAGCTCTATTTATTAAACAAACAAACAAAAAAGAAATACCGCTGAGCTTAGAATTGAAACTGAGATAAGTGCCGCAAAAACATGTGGCTGCACACAGAGGCACAGAAGAAAACAAGTTTAAACACGTAATTCTGTGGTGCAACACTACGGGTGGAGGCAAAAACAAATGAAAATATTTCAGTTAAGAGAAATAACGAAACAACTTTAAGATGGAAATCTTGAGGAATAATTTTAATATAACATCTTTCGTGAGATACCTACGTTCCTCTTACAAGCTTTGCCTGCGATTTCAGTCACACAAGACTTAGACAAATAGAATTTGTATTCATATTTTCTGAACTCTGTCAAAATGCTAAACGAAAGTTTTAATATATAGTCCAGTTTTAACCTCTAAATTTTTCATTTAATTCCGTTGAACTGTTTCGGAGCCTATTTGAGAGAAACTTACAGACGGACGAACAGACAGACAATAATTCTAAAAATGGTAATTTATGGTTAGGCATCTTTTAAATAGCAAAAAAAAAACTTATTGTTTTGAAATCACAGATACTTCGATTTTATTCATTGGTATTGTTCACAGATGTGCATTTTTCGGGATTATCCGACTATTTCTGAACTCAAAAGGAGCCCGCGACATCGTGAAACTAGTCGGGCAATCCCAAAAAATGCACGTGTGTAGTAACGGGTGAACAATAAATAAATAATTAATAATTACACAACGAAAAAAGGAGTGTTCTGTTTTTAGGGTTCATGTATGTATGTATGTTTATAAGTTTATTTATTACACCATAACTTCTAAACGCCTAAACCGATTCAAATATTTGGCGTATCGACAGAATCTTACATTATCCCGGATAACAAAGGCTAGGGATATAGCATAAGATTTTAAAAACATTTGGATATAGCTATGAAATAAAAAATATAATTAATACATGGCAGTAGTGCTTTTAATTTTTTAATTAATTTCGTTTCTATAATGTATCTCTCTCATCGTGTGGTTGATGTCATCCAACCTAGTGCCAGAGTTAAACGGCTCGTAGGTCTCTGACATGGCTTTACACACCATCGAGAACATCTCTCAGGTGTGCTAGTTAGGTTTCAGTATAATGTATAAACGTTAATTATAATTCTGATGTAAAATTACCTTGGCAGCGGTTCTACATTATCTGGTTTCTCTTAGGCCCGCTTGAATAAATCGTTCTCATTTGGGAGCTTGCTTATGTTTATTTTGATACGATGATATTGATTAAAATTAATATAGATTTACGTAAACATAGCATCACACCTGTATCCCCGATAGGTAAGGCAGAGACATATTGATTACTATTCGTATAAGTATTAAGATCAATTTATAAATGCATCTAAACAAATTAATTTTTTGTCTTCTTTTTTGTACGTCAATATGTTAACCGATGCGATGAAGTTGCTAAGTCTCATAATAGTATGTAGTGAGCCTCACAATTCCAAAACCAGGGTTGGACTGAAAATCCTACCAAAAAAACCTATAACACTGCCCGACCCGGAACTGAAACGTGTTGAGATTGAAAAGTGTCATTGGTCTAGTGGTCGTAAGGTCAAATTTTCAGTAGCAGTCCGGAATTCAGAAGTGAGCCCTGGTGAAGACAATAGGTTTACCACCATATATTACATGAGACCTAATAGGGGCATGGTGACACGTTGGTATACTACTGTATACACTTCTGCCTACTCCTTCGGGGAATACAGTTGTGATATTGTAAGTGTTAGACACATATTACATGAGTAATTTACTTTTTAATTTAATTATACTTATTACTTTCGAAGACTTGTGGTGATTACTTCAAATCCACTAAATTATTTATTGTTCAAATAGAAACCCTATTTTCGGTAGTAAGCAGAGGTCGAAATGGCTTAGTGGTCAGAGCGCCTGGAGTATTTATCCAGGAGGCGCAGTTTCGAACACTGCACACGACCGTATTCTTTTTTCATTTAATATTATAATTTTAGAGTTCGCTAAGGATGCCTTAATGCTTTTCAAAGATTTATCTTTAACCCCGTTTTCCTTTTCCCATGAGTAAGTATGTTCGTGACTGTTTGTATTTACCATTCAATGGTATCGGAAACAACATGACCTTTGACTACAAAAGCCCGATTTCTCCATGAAATGTCGGTCAATAGCCCACAAAATAGGTACCTACATGAATATTTGAATACTTCGGATGTCTCGCCTCCTAGGTCAAATTCTAGAAATTTAGATACTCGTATACAAGGTGTCACGACGATTGATACTTTGAGAGGTTAATGTACCTACGTATACAGAAAATTTTTACTATGAAATCAACTAAAGAAGAGGAAAAGACTTAGAAAACGGGGCGGATGGCGCAGTGGTCGAAAAACCGACTGCTGCAAATATTTGTATGATATACAGATAATTGTTCCATGTCTGAGTGCATGTGAGATTATATCTAATACCTTTAAACGAGCAATTCTCGTATATATATATATATATATAATCTGAATCTCGGAAACGGCTCCAACGATTTTCATGAAATTTTTGTATGCAAAGGGTTTCGGGGGCGATAAATCGATCTAGCTAGGTTTCATTTTTATAAAACGTCGTTTTACCAAAAAAAAAACAACCGGGTCATCTAGGTACTGTCTGTAAAGGCAGCCACGATACAGGAATAAACTCCTAGTATTAACGGCAACGTATGGATACATTGACCTCTCAAAGTATGACTATAGAGTTTAGTTACACGTTGTTTAAACAAGTAAAACACAACATAACATAACCAGCCCATGACTATCCCACTGCAGGCCAATGGCCTCTTCTCATATTGAAACACACACAGTTAAAAACAAACTAAACGGTTTTGTGGGGCATATCTTTGTCATTATAATATTTTCCAATAAAGAACATACAAATATAAGTAATTAAATTAAAATACCCATTATTTATAGTTCCCTAACCTAATATAAAAATTGTTGAAGTAGTCCGGGAGCTCAGGTTAGGAGCCAACTTACTCCCAAGAGTTCTCGAAGACACCCGAAGGCCTCTGAATTGGCTTAACGATTGTCTTTAATTACCGAAACCGACGGTTTACCGTGCCCACCACAAACACGGGGACGCTAGATGAAAATGCTACGTTCACCCATCCACAAACTGACCGCACCAAGTGTTGCTTAACCTTAACAATCGTTTGTCGAACAGTTTTTGCAACTGACTATAAGTGGTTATTTTAAGTTTAACAAGGATTACTGAAAGCTTAAGTCAAAAGTGTTCTTTGTACATTTTCTACCACCCCTTTGGGAAATTAGCTTTAAATCTGAGCAAGTTTATGTGATGTAGTGTTATGGGGCTGTTACGATAACCTAACACGTGTTATAAAGAATCGTAGCATATAGGACGGTTATTGTGGTTGGGGAAGGAGATTGTTACTAGTAATTTTAAAGGGTTTCTTTGCCTTCTTTGTGTAAGTATAGCTTAAGGCTACCATGCAATTTTAAACTCTATGCGCGTTATTCAAAGTTTATTTAATACTATAGTTGATAAATACTTGGATTTATGTGATATGTACGAGTAATTGTATTGACGAGTTTTATTAATGTCATGAATAATTACAAAAATAGTACTTTCCACTATCCACATTTTATTAATATACCTACCAAAATTATAATTATGGTTGCCAAATTAAGATCTATTTCAGCCGTTACGGGTATTCAGAGGCCTGAAAGTCTGACAACCAGTCATGCCACGAAATATCGTGTTACCCAGTAACTGGGTTGTGGAGGTCAGATAGGCAGTCGCTCCATTTAAAATACTGGTATTAAGTTGCACCCGGTTTGACTGGAAGCCGACCCCAATGTAATGGGGAAAAGGCTAGACAAAAGAAGAATTATAAATTAACTCATAATGAAATTGAATATTAGACATCACAATATTCAGTTTAATTAAATTCTAGAATTAATCACACTAATTGATTTCTATTGCGTTGACTATTCGCTGTTAATACCGATATCGAATATAATCTGTCTCTTATATTATATATTATATAAATATAATTTACTAACTTGTTAACTAATAAACAACAGAGTATCGATTTTAGATCTCGATTTTGGGCTTGCAGTTGAACCTCTAATGTCAATTTATTTAAATCAATTGTAAAAGTATAAAAAAAGCACATGGTATGACGTCCCGTCGTAAATTTTCATGTCACACTACAGAGACAATAGATTGAATTCACTCACGCATGCAATTTTATTAGACGCATTGCATTGGTTATACGATTTTTATTGTGGCTGGAATTGATTCTCGAATAAAGATATTTCAATATTTTTTATTGGATTTTGTACCGCATATTTATATCAGAGATTAACTAGGGTTGATAAACGATTATCGAGGTAAGTAACACTTACCGCGGTTGGTCTGTAGATGGGTGACTGATAGGACCATTATCATCAGAGCGTCTCCTACTTTAGAGGGCACGTTAAAACGTTTGCTGTTAATGAACGAGTAGTCCTAATTTTATAAAATATTAAATTTACGTTAACTAAGTTCTCAAGCTCCACTTAGTTTGTTTATAAAATTAACCAAGTAATCCAGCCTATTTGTGAGAATCTTGATTTAACCTCAGAATTTCTAAAGTGAACTTTACTCCGTCGGATCTTATAATTCTCTCTAATCTGATTGTGGTCTTTCGGACCACTTTGTTTTGTTTTTATTCAAAAAATACATTTAAAGTTGTTATTTGAGGGCTTTGTTTTACAACTAGTTTTCTAGTTAAACCGAGAATTTTGGTTTAGTTTATTTTGCTCTTTAGAATAAAATATTTACTTTGATGCCCATACTGGCATTATAATAGTTTGTTGAATTATAGTTTATTTGCACTTATTTTTAATCATCACGAAACACATTATTTATGCAAATAATGTTATTTTGGGGTGAGTTATTTAAATGGATTTAGTTTTAGCAACAAAAAGGGTTTGAATATTTTTTAATGAATTCATGCCAAACCTATGACACGAATAACCTAACTCTGTACATAAAGTTAAATAGCTTGGACAAGAGAAAAGAGGGTATTTTGAAGCTTTGATACATTATTTTCAATACAGGGATGAACAAAGATTTATATAGAATTAAAGGTAGAAAGAGAAAAGGTTCTGTAATGCGTCCTTCGTTGAGCTCTATCGCCGCTTTAAACGCAAATTCTTTTACCAAATCAGGTCACGAAGCTAAAGAAGTAATTTTTTCCGTCTATTCTCTTAGTTAGGAATGGAATCCGTTGAGATCACTTAGGTCTAGTACAGTTAAGACTTGTTGAACTTGCTAAAGTTCCCAGTTTTAGCCTAAGTACTGACAAAATGTTGGTCCTCAGAGTTTAATATTAAATCAAGCTGACTTTCACAATTTTCGTCAACTGACCTAATGGCTGATTAGGTGTTAGGTTCTTGTACGTTAAGATATTATACTAATCCGAGTCCAAGATGAAGTAAAAAACAGCTATATTTGTTTTTGCTACGTGTGTTGGTACTACGATTGCTACGAAGTTGCTACGGTGTAGCTAACGTACAACGTCGTAGCAACGCACGCACGCAGCAATACTCATTGAATCTATAAGAAACTTCAATTGTACCATCTCCTATGTTTTATGTTCCATAACATTAACATAACCATTCATTCCAAATAATAATTGAGTTTTTTCTTCCACAGATGGCTGCAATATTTCGGGGAGCGCATCAACTACAGTGAAAATAATTCTTCTGTTAACTTACCTTCTTCCTAACGTTATTAGATAATTTCCTGTACCCAAATTAGTTAGTAACAATTTATAATCGCCTATGTTCTTACGAACGTATAGAACCAAAGATCCTGACGTTTCTATGACTGATAAAATTCTTCTCTATATTTTCACTGTTGATACTTTGTAGTTGTGCCAACCCGAATTTATGTATTTCATTAAATGGAATACACGAAATATGATTCTAATTTACTTAATTCCCCCAAGCAATTAGTTCGCAATCTTAAATTTGCCTGACAAACGGAACGTAAAGGAAAATAATTAAAAGTTGTACAAAAACAAAATTAGTTACTGGTTATCTTGATTTGCGTTATAATAAATAGTTATTTTAAGAACCTGGCACTAAAGTTTATGTATATGCCTAGGTATGTATATATGTACATATGTATGTGCTCAAATACTATAAATAAATAATGACAATTGTGCGTTTAAATATTTTAATAACTTGTTGTTTTCAATCACTCTTCAGTTTTGTATATTCGCCAAACATCACATGTGAGTACCATTTCATCGAAAATCAACAAATCGAATCGATGTATTTATATATTTTACCTTGATTGAGATAATGTTTCATAGGAAATATAAAGAATGTGTACAACGGTACGCACATAGAATATACTAAAGTGGACTATACTAAATTGTTCGCACGGACGACGGCACCAGCACGACTGAAGGAAACAGGTAAGGTAGAAACTAATATATAATATATTCATCACAAAGAATTAAAAACATATACAACGTGTAACAAAAGTCCAAATAACACTATCATCATCATCTTCATCAGAGGGATTATGACCGGCCGTCTACCTGAAGTCAACCCTAATTTGGAATGCTGTGGTGGTAACCGCCACCGATACGGTCTCCTTCTTTTAGATATGTCACACTAAATGTTATTCATGCGCCAGGTTCTGATGTTATAACACTCCAGTAACCAAGCTATAATATTATTTAAGAGCATCCGTAACAAATCAAGCAATCCGTACAAAATAACAAAGAAATTACACAAAAAGACATTAACGTAGGTCAAGTAGAAAACCGCCTGCAAAAGCATTAAATAAAAAGAAGCTTTGTTACATATCAAAACTAATTCTATTGATTTCCAACAGATTTTGAGGTATATTTTTGAATGTTTAAGGCAATTAATTCTAAATAAGAATTTTTCGAACTTTCTTATTTGTTTTTTTACCTGTCCTCTTGTAGTTAACCCATATGGGTTTTATCTGCGTAACCGAACAATAGCTATGGTGAGACAATTTGATGTCTCCAGTCAGAGCATATTTTATAATACTACAAACTAAGCAACACTAAGGGCGTCCTCTGCAGGACACGAACCTCGGCTTAAGGCGTTGCTGGGGGGACAACTAGGGACTAGATGAATCAGATCAGTTTCCTTATTATTAAGGGTCGAATTTAAAGCTACTGGCTCGGCGCGGGCCGGCTCGAGCAAGGATCGGAACGGACATGATGAGATATTTCGCGACGGACGCAGACCTTGCCGGTGAGGTCTATAACGAGGCAGTCGGAGTGTGCTTGTGTGTCTGTTAGACTCTTGAGCTACAGTGATCCTATCATCGGGACGGAGGAGAGCGTGACGTGGTCGGCGGAGTTTACTAATCTGAGACGGCCTGTAGTCGGCGGAAGATCTTATATGCTGATATACTATGACTGGTGCAGTAAAGAGGCTGGTTAAAAACACCGGCTTATCTGCTTTTAGAAAACAAAAACCAAAGACTAATAATAAAAGGTTGAATAAGTAAATTTCTACAAGCATTATTCCTTAACAATTATCCATGAATAAATAAAAATACTTTGCCGTATATTCTGGCGTCAAACCCCTCTCAAAAGCCTGCGAAAATGTAAAAAAGGCATGCACAACTGTTTTAAGTAGAATTCGGGATGAACAGTTAAATTGATGTGCGCGACGCTGAAAATTCACAAAAATGTTTTAACGAAAGAAAAGAAGATTATAATAACTTTTGAACGTTATTATGATTTACTTTAAATGGTTCTGGTGATTCTTTAATCTAAGTGTTTTAAGTCTGATTCTTTCGAATGCTTTAAAGAACTTAAGAGTCTCGAGTAGTCAAAACATGATGTAGAGAGTTTAGAAAAGACTTACATAAAATTATACTGGTATAATTATAAGCGATATTAAGCCAGTGATGTGGTGAAAAGGGCGAAAGATTTTCTGATAAAAAAAAAATTTTTGTTTGACTTACATTTAATATTTCGAACTTCGAGAAAAGATTTAAGTAAACTGAAAACGCAAGATTTTGTTTAACAATATTTTTGCAACAGAAAACGGAAATTCTGGAGAATTTGATCATATTTTATGACATGCATATTGCAACGTTATTTTTAGATTATGTTAAACTGTGGTTAAGTGACTGGTATCCAAGTCTGCCATAGTTCTGTCTATACAAATTTTAAAAAGTATTTGTTATTTGTTTGTAATCGATAAATTCTGAAGCTACTTAACCGATTTCAATAATTCTTTCACCATTACAAATCTTAATCGAGAAGTAACATAGGCTTAACTTCTTTTCAGATACAGCTAGTAATTTAATAATAAAAATATATCAGTGACGTTTTTAATTGGTCTTAAGCTGGAATAAAATATTTGTTTCAAATTCCACAAGAGCAAATTCGTAGCCCAAACAATAATTACATATGAAGGTGAGAGACCTTTGTCCTATGTGGGAGATACAAAAACTGCAGAGCGCAACCTACTACGATCCGTACTCCATGGTTTGTCCACGTTATAAATCTGGTCATACACGGACGTCGATAGCGAGTACGAGAAATATGTACGTCCATCTACGGCGTTCCTTTCCAGCATTGTAGCTTTCACCTGCCTTATATCTTTTGTATATCTCCTTTTATTCATCCTCTCTACGAGTACATGGCCAAACCATCCACGCATGTGCATATATATTAATATTTGGCAAGCATTCTTCGACCAATATGGTCGTAAACAGATTCATTTCTCATAAAAAAAAACTTAAAATATGAAGAGAGAGGGAACACTAAAGTTTACCCATCACTCCTACTCGAATGCACCTCGTAAAATTTTATGAATATGCTCCCTGGATGCATTCGAATAGGGACAGTAATATCAATCACAGAATCTCAGAATTTGGATCTGATGTCTAATTACGTTACAATTCTACATCAAATTTATGGAACGTGGACGCCTTTTCCATTGAATTTTGTCTAACAACGTTGTCAAAGAGAAAGTCGGTGCATCGCTTCCAGGAATTTAATTAGAACTTCAAAAGATCCTTCTGCTTAATAAAGTTCTATGTACGAGCATTATGTATATAACTTTGCATGACTGTTGATAGTTTTTGTTTAAAGTGACATTATTATATCTGTTTCCGTAACTTTCTCAAAAAAGGAATTTGCAAATGTTAATGTTAGGACATATTTATTCAGTATTACAGAGGCTCGTGGCTAAGATACAGCTGCACGGATCGATCAATCGACGTTAACGGTTGGTCTGCGGATGGGTGACCATCATTTCACATCGAGACCCATCCGTGCCTCGAAGAGCAGCAATTGTCGGTCCCGGTTGTCAAATGTGCTACCTAGTAATTGGATTATGTAAGTCGGATAGGCAGTCGCTCCATGTAAAATACTGGTATTAAGCTGCATCCAGTTAAACTGGAAGCCGACCCTAACGTTGTTGGAAAACGCTAGACAGATATTACAGAAAATGATTATGTGTTTCAAACTCATAATCATAACTATAAAACTTTGAAGGGTTCATCACAGATGCAATTTTTGGTCGTAAATTAATCGTAGAGGTTAAGAAACCCCTGTTGCGGTCAATCCATAGAGAGGTGATCGCTTAGAGCATTTTCATCTGTACGTCTCCGAACTCCAGTAGGCACGTTATTAGACCCCGCATTTGTTAATTTTATTAACAGTCTAGCGACTTCTAAGACTGCGCTAGATAGCCTGCGGCCGTCTGCGACTGTCAAGACCTTGAAACGATATCGTGACTAAGTAAGATCCTCTGTTCTGTGTATTAAATAATCCATCATGGACCTTATTCGACGTTAGACGAGTTTTAGAGTCAAAAAATCACACGGTCCTTTACCGGAATCTTAGAATTGCAGCTGCTTTTATCGCAATCATGCTGTTTCGTCAAAATCATCGACGGCTCCTGTTATCAATGCAGGTCGGCAACAGATTTAACTTTACGAAAGAAGTACAAGACAAACTTTTTTTTCTTTTTTCTTTTCTTTCTTATTTTAATGGCTACTATCAGCTCCCAATGTCCGACTAGTCACTACTCTGCCAGTATAATGTTGGTTAATGCCAACTTAGTCCGAAAATCTGCCAAATTGGTCTAGTGGTCGCAAGGACAGCAGCTGGTAATGGGTTCGATTCCCAAGTCAGGCAATGTATTTTGGAATATTCTCAGTAACGGCCCGGAGTTTGCAATTGTTCCCGGTAGACTGCAATAGGCTCACCGTTTATGAAATGGGACTTAATAACAGCATTTATGACTGTGCAGCTACTGATATGTAGACTTCTACCTACCAGTTCGGGGAATATAGACATGATGCTATTTTGTTATATGTTAACCACCTGGAAATTTATTAATAGTGAAACTGGGAAGCCAATAAAACGTGCTGAACGTTTCGAGATTATGGATAATAATAAATTAATAAGTCAACCAAACGAAGTAGCCCGGGTTTTAATGAGTTTTTTATCATCCATTAACCACAACTAGCTCTTTAAACGCATCCTCAACTAGTGCACCTTTTGCTGAGTAGTGTGCCTAAATGTAGTTCTTTATTCAGATTTGAGCACATTGCTTCCCAAGATGTAGTTAATGTATTCAACTCATTAAATAAAAAAGAATACCCGTGATTTTTGGGGAATTTCTATTAAACTTTTAAATCATATTATTGATATTGTTGCCCCCCAACTCTCTATTATTTTTAACAAATGTATTGACATAGGTATTTTTCCCGACCTAATGAAGTGTAGCAAAGTCATACCTTTATATAAATCTAGTAATAAAAGTGAAATTGGCAATTTTAGGCCTATTTCTATATTACCAGCATTTAGTAAAATATTTGAAAAGTTAATTTTAATGCAACTCTTGAGACATTTTAATTTGAATAACCTCCTTCATAATAATCAATATGGCTTCACGAAAGGACGTTCGACAACAGATGCGGGTGTTGCTCTTCCTAAACACATTTTCAATGCATGGAAGAAATCGCAGAATGCAATTGGAGTGTTCTGTGATCTTTCCAAAGCGTTCGATTGCGTCGATCATAGTACTCTTCTACGTAAACTGAAACATTATGTTGTTCAAAATTTAGCTTCTAGTGTTATTAAATCATATTTAATATTCAAAGGAATCAGTGCTTCCATATTAATGGCACTAAGTCTTGCGGACTTTCAGTTCCATTAGGCGTGCTGCAAGGCTCAATTCTGGGTCCTTTTTTATTTTTGATTTATATAAACGATTTACCATACTATATAGAGGGAATTTGCGATGTTGTACTGTTTGCAGATAATAGATCTTTGATTTTTAAAGTAGGTAGAAATAGAGAACATTTTGACGATGTGAACAGTGCGCTCACACAGGTTACGCACTGGTTTACGACAAATAACCTGGTACTCACTGCCAAGAAAACAAAATGCATTAAATTGACTATGCCCAATCTAAAAAATCTCGTACCAAACATTGTTCTTAATAGAGAGGTACTTCAGGCAATAGAATCCACGGTGTTTTTAGGTTTAACGGTTGACACCAAACTTCAGTGAGGTTCTGATATATCCAGTCTCGCGAGAAAGCTCAGTTCTGCTGCTTACGCTGTCAAAAAAGTCAGGCAATTAACTGGTGTTGATACAGCTCGGTTAGTCTATTTCAGTTATTTTCACAGCGTTATGTCCTATGGCATTCTGTTATGGGGCAAAGCTGCAGATATTGAAAGTATATTTGTTTTACAAAAAAGAGCAGTTCGATCCATATATCAGTTAGGAGCTAGAGATTCACTTAGACATCATTTTAAAAACATTAGTATCCTTACTGTTGCTTCGCAATTTATTTTTGCCAACATTATTCACATTAGGTAAAGTATTAATTTATTTGTTAAAAAGAGTGATATCCACAACATCAACACAAGGAATAAGCACAAACTTTGCGCACCTATTCATAGACTTCACAAGGTGCATGAATCATTTGTGGGGCTCGGTATTCGCTTTTATAATAAACTACCTCTCTGTATATTAGAAATGCCATTCAATGAATTTAAATTAACAGTTAAATACAACCTTTCCCAAAGGGCATACTATACTATTAATGACTATTTAAATGATAAGAGTAGTTGGTCGCTGTGTTGAATGCAAGGCAATCCTATATTTTTTTAATTTTCCATAATTTATTTTGGTTTCATATTGACAACATTATTTTTGAGTTGTTTAACTTCATGACATAATCGATGATAATAATTTTGTTGTAATGTCTGTAATGACTAATAATATGTTAAAAAACACATTGCCGTTAACTGGTGACCACGGCTATTTAGTAATGGTTTTCTATTTATTCTTCTAAGAGGCAGCGAGTTCGTCATGCTCCCCTTGACGTCATTGCTTGCGGTAGCGTCATAGATCGGGTCGCCACCTTCCCTCTAAAATGGCGAGGGAGGCGATGGCTGATCTTTGCGTTATGCTCGTGAACGGGTGCTGCTTGGGGTGACTGGTCGTCTTGCTGATCGTAGTTCCTAATTTATTAAAAAGTATTTATTGAATTAGCCAAGCTGGTCCTATTTAATGTGCAGTTTTTATGTCTTGGCATGGGACGATACGACCTTCATGCGAAATAGTTTTAGATTGGACGCTTTCGGTAATTTTACATTGTTTCTCGATTAATTTAATATATACATAATAAATTAATATTTTTATGCGTTGGCATACATATTACATAGGGTCGTGCTAGCTAACTGTGCCCAAGATATTTTATCTCAATAGATACAATTATTTTATATAAATTAAATTTTAGATTTGTATAGAATCTATAAATAATTTTGATACAGACAGACGTGTTGCTGGGAAGTTTGTTGCGCCGCTTCTTCTTTCCAGCTAAAACACTAGGAAACGGTGAAGTGTGGGCTTTTTTGGAGGCTGTCTTAATATTTGACGTTCAAAAAGCGCTAATTTTTAGCCTAATTTGAATAAAGTTTGATTTGATATGATATGCAATTTTAGACCAGAAAACTGTACTTTTAATAATATTTCATAAAATCCTAATACCAAACTAATTTGAAATAAAAATCATCCAACAAGATTGTACAACACGATAAATCAATCTGTTATCACCTAAATACCCACCGTTGTTCAACAAAATTAATAAGGGTAATTTATTGGAAGAGATCTGGGTCTCCGATAATGTTGAAAAACGGGAACGAAGCTTATAAGAAAAAGAATAGGCACTGAAATACAATTTACATCATAACGATAATGCCTGTATTTTTTTTTTATATAAGTTTAAAGAAGCTTAAAATAACAGATTTTTTTCTTATAAAAAAGTATACAATTTCACTTAATAAATAAAATTATATGTAACATTTCATATTCTACAGTCATAGACATTTATTTATTGTATAAACTGTGTACATAATAGTAAATTGTGATACAAGTGCGCTAAGTTAGTTATTATAGTTGAGGTTATACTGCTAGACAAGCCGGCAGGCGAGGGCAGCAATAACAGAGAAGTGTGATGATCATAGCGTACGGGTCTCATACACTTTTTTTAACACACTGGTGAGGAAAAAATAATAAAATAACATAAAATTTCATTTGGCGTAGACATTCAAATACATATATTTTGTAATTAAAATGGCGTGCGAATTTATTTTTTTGTACGTGTCTATGGTCTTCGCGCGCTGGTGGAAGGAGAGAGAATAACGAAGTTACTAAATAGCCTATTTTTTATTTACAACACAAATTAATGTTAATTTGGCGACAAAATCAAAAATATATTAAGTGAAACGTTTTATTTGTCATATCATTAATTTAACTGACACATGGTAAATCTCAACATCGACTGTAATGACTAACTTAACGCACTTGTGTCATAATGTACTATTAAACAATATAAAAATTGGTAAGAGTCAACAACAACATACCCATGTCGGGTATAACAATAGTTTACCAATGTACAAATACATTTTTAATAGGAACTTCAGATACCATAATGATAAAAATTCAAAGTGAAAATTGTAGTGAACTAACTTAGTTAACAATTGCAGGGCTGCTACTAAAATTATTTTTAAGAAAAATAGCTCTAACATTTTACCCAACCCAGAAATTGAACTCAGGACCTCACGCTCTGCAGTTGTACTAACGACCACTAGACCAAAAAGACAGTAAAAGAAATCAGTGATTGTAATAAATAGACCAAGGGAGATCCATTACTTGTACTTACACCAAGTCCATACGTATTAAATAAATAAATTACACAAATTTAACAACCTCAAATTGCAGCATACGCTTCCCCGAAATAAATAATGGCAAATGTTAAATAAAATTAAAGTATAAGCCGTCTTACCAGATAAAATATCTGCACTTTGTTGGAAAATGGCCGCTTCAAACCAAGAATAATAGTTAGTGTATCTTGCAAACTGCGCAGAAGTTGTCGTTACAGGACATTTTTATTGCCAACATTACAATGTGAACGAAGCGGTTGTCCATTACGCAACTGGCTGCAACCAACAATTATTCCGTGGTTGTAGATAGCGGTAACTTTATATGCAACCACAACGCCACTAAGTAATGACGGTTAGAATGTAGGTTTTTTTTTTTTCAACTTGATAATAACTTTGTCGTCAAACATAAATCTTTGAAAAACATTAACGCATGCTTAGCGCACCTTAAAGTTATAAGCCAGGTTGAGATGGCTTAGTGGTCAGAGCGGCTGGAGTATTTATCCGGGAGGCGTAGGTTCGAATCCTGCTCGCGACCGTATTCTTTTTCCACAAAAATTTATAACTTTAACTTTATCGTCATTCGATTTCCACATAACCTCTTGGTCAACGGCATGGCTTCGGATTTAAATACTCTTTTCTAATTCTATGAATTGCAGTAACACCATACATGCCTCTTTACATTCTACAGTTATTAGAAGCTAGTTAGTACCGAGAGATAATAAAGAAAATGTCACAATTATTACAATTAATGATAACAAATTATACTGAATTTTGTCTTCAACGCGAAATGGGTCTGCACTATTTTTTAATACTTATCGTCACAAAACGCGTGCTACTTAACAATAATCAAGACAATTGTTTTAACTTATTATTGTTCTAGTGTGTAAAAGTCAAGCATGGATTCCTGGATCGGGCAACGTAATAAAAAAAATTCTGCTGATTCCTGATCATTACTTTGGGTATTGAATAGATTCAGGCGTTACTTTGCGGAAGTCCATTACAATGGATGCAAATAAATACAATATCTATTAATAGTATTTGCATCCATTACTTTGGGTTCAGATAAAACATTCCACAGTTGATCAGGTGCATAGAATCACTACCATAATTGAAAAAGTATTAGAAGAGAAGATAGTGTGCTCCACCATCTTCATTGAATCCACAAATACTAAAATCTAGCACGAAGGCTAGATACATTAAAAATGTCACCTAGATAGTTACTGGGCTTCGCTGTTAAGAAAATTCTCAATTGCCACGCCTGGAATTTGGTAATTGCGTGTTAAATGGCAATGACACACGGAACTTAACTATAGAATTTTATGTAATGTAATGTATATTATAAACATCTACTTTCATGTAAATAACACACACAATAGCCTCAAATCTTCCTCACCCAGTAAGTCGCAACTTCAGTGGCCCTAGAATTAACTTTAACGTCCTCTCAACGATGGATGAAAATAAATACAATATCTAGCTACTTTCACAATATTGAGAATAGTGTTAAACCATACCACCACCGAGTTATTAACACCGCACGAATGAATCGGTGGTGGACACTGCACGATCAAACAGCTCCTGATAATGCCTCGTGGGGGGCGAAACACTTATAGACTCGTTAATGGCAGTTGTAATTTTTCATCGCTTGTGAATGTACATATATTTGCGGGCGGAAGGGCAGTGCACATATTGAGGAAGTAGCTAGATATTGTATTTATTTTTATTCATTTAAATCGACTTAATGGACATTGTAACGCCTGAATCTATTCAAGTCCTCCCAACAGCAAATGTGGCATATCCCGTATTGACGCTCGACATTCGCATTAAACTCGAAAAAGGTTCTGCAAAACCCCATTTGGCTAAGTTATTTCGAATAACAATTTTATTACTTCTAGAAGCCTTTCTTCTACTACGTTACTCCCAATCTAATCCAAAGCGACTTAATATCTCTATTTAACATAGAGTACCTACTCTTATATCAACCAAATTACCGGCTAACAGTGCACCAACAGGGTGATTTATGTCAACGCGTTTTAACTTTATGCAGTTCGTTTTATTTAGTAAGCAATTTCACTCTAAACTACACGGTTCCGTCCATTTGCAGTGTATTACATGGAAATTTATAGTAGTAGCCCGGAGTTCAATCAACAGCGATAGCTCTTAATTACATCAATAAACTTGTAAATTGCAGTCTATTGCTGGACAATACTGAATATAGCTCTTCTACTAACCTCTGCATTTACGATTTGGAAGAAAAAAAAAAGTTTTTTTTAATTTGTGTTGCATTAAAATATACAATACTATCTGGTGCCCGCGACTTCGTCTACGTGACGTAAGGTAGCATATATCCTTGTCCAAGGTCCAATCTATCTCTTTGCCAAATTTCATTACGATCTGTTCAGCTATATAGTCGTGAAAAGGTAACGAACAATCTAACTAACATACAAACAAACAAAGTTACTTTGGCATTTATAATTTAGTATGGATCTATAAAACTCATATATATTTACTTAATATAACACAGCATCACGTTTTTATTTCTCGAAGGGGTAGGCAGAGGTGTACACAGTTATATACCCATGCTGCTATTAATCGCATTTAAATGGCCCAATCCACAATTCGAAACTTCGGGCCGCTACTGAGAATTTCGTAACATAAAATCGCAATAACGCTTTGCCCGACCTGCGAATCGAACCCAGGCCCTCATGCTCAGCAGTTACCGCAGGACCGCTCGATCAACGGGGCAGCAAAATATTGCAATCAACCAAAAACCAGAATTCATAAAAAAATAAAAAACGCAAATTCTATGAGACTTATAAATACAGTAATCGACGAACTCTGCCTATCTCTTCATAGAAAAGTCATGATGTTATTCTAATATCTTGTCATTCACCTTTCCACCCAACGTTTTTTGTAGAACTGACCTGCAAATGATTGCTTCAACGGATGTTAAAAGGGAAACTGCCCTTGGCACTGAGGTTCTCTCAACAGCTGTTGACTCGCCAATACCAAACACAATAGAAATATTAGTAAAATTTAGTGCTTTAATAGAAACATTTGTAAAATTTAATTGATTCAGGCGTTACTTTGCGGAAGTCCATTACAACGGATGCAAATAAATACAATATCTTGCTATTTCCACAATATTGAGGGGAGTCATGCATTACCTGTGCACCGCCCACCCACCCGCAACTACTCTAGTAGTTGGTGGTAGTCGCAATTTTCACCACTTGCGTATGTGCATACATTAGGAAGCGGGTGGACGGTGCACAGGTAATGCATGACTCCCCTCAATAATACGATGATAATTAGTATTGTATTTATTTGCATACATTAGTAAAATTTAATACGTTTGAGAGTATTTCGCTTTATCTGACACAAATCGATTCTCGTGTAATGTAATTCTTTATTTGTCTTTTCTTTGTCATTTGACACCAACAGTTTGAGTTTTGAGTGCGAAAATTTTCATGGGCGTTATAGCGGACCCCTACTGGCTAAACTCACAGCATCATTCACAAACCATTACCGGGATCGCATCTACTCTCAATTAGCCTATTTTTCTAGGATCCAAAGCATAAAAAAACGTCTTCAATCCTTTTACAGTATCAAAATGTACAATAATTACAATAAAATATTGTCAATTTCTAGTTGTTTCTTTTCCTTTCGTCGATTGATTAAGGAAATATTATAATACAAAAATATTTTCCTTATGGCCTCCTGAGAACGAGGAATAATTTAAAATTTCATTTCTGCATCAGAATGTATAATATCAAATGGCTTCTTTTAATGCCTGTACTTTCTTTTTTACTTAATGTCACGTTTTTACTTTTAAAGGTAACGTGGTCGCAACTTTATTATCAATAGTGGTATTAGAACTTCACGAAATAGGTCGTGCTTAGAGCGTTAGTTTCCTAAAATAAGTCAAAATTCAGTTTTACCACTAAAAGTATAACGTATCTCTACTTTACTACACTTAGATATTGGTAAAAAAAAAGTATGATTTTGCGGCACGGTTAACTTAGTAATTATTAAACGCATACAAGATACAGGATTATTTACTCTCTTTTTATATTCTTTCAATTTAAATTGACACAAATACTGATGTAATTTTCATAAAACGTATTATCGGATAGAAATTAAACTCTATAGTAATAGCTATTGATTGTGGTTAGAAAAATGCGAGCACAAGCGCTTCAAAGGCTCTGAGAAATAAATCTTTAGATTGACTCCGACAATAGTTACATAAATAAATTAACGCCAACGTTGTTCTTAACTCAGACTGGACGTCATAACTGTGTTTTTCGCAAAATATTCGCCAATTACTAATACGCTGAGTAAAGAACACACAACAATATGTCATGTATGGCCATAAAATTGGCTGGAGAAGCCAATACCTCGGGCATCAGTTCGATGAACTTGTTGATTTAGGACGGATTTACTCACCCTGATCAAGTCTTATGGCCGTAATCTCTGCCAATAATAATAAGATATATTTTATTATATTTTTACATAACTCTGTGTGGGTACGTATCAGTCGTAAAATTGGGAACAAAGACAGTTGTGTTTGAGCTTTTATAGTACATATAGTACGGTCGCGGAAATGGAATCATACATCATCCACCTAACCATCCTAATGTCTTGTTTGATATTATTAGTTCAGTTGATTTCATAGCTGCACTTACGACTCTTTACACAAATAACATCATACCTATATTCCAAATGGTTTCACAGAGATATATAGTACACTGTTGTACAATCCACACATTACCAACGCCGTTATTAAGTTCATGTAAGCCTATTGATAGTGAGCCTATTACAATCTACCGGGCATAATTGCAATCTTCGAGCTGCAATTTCAATATTCGCAGGGCAAAAAAACAATCACATTTAACCCGTTCCGTGAATCTAATCGAGGAAGGATCTTATGCTCAGCAACCGGTCCTGCAACCAATGATCCAGTTTTTATGTTGGTAATACGTAAACTTTCTACTGCCATTTTTTATAAGTTGATTTTGGCCTAGAAGAAATTAAATGTCAATATTCAATAAGTTACCAAAAATTTAAAAGACTACAGCTCTAAACAATTGACAAATGTAAAAGAAAAATGTATTATGTGTATTTATTTGTTTGTTTATTATGTGTATTTAATTGTTTTAATTGACATTATTCGCGACCGAACTTCCCATCAGACAGGAAATATAATTATAAATTTTCTCATCCTATGTCTAATTATTTTATTTTGGGAAATAAACTATTTGAACTAAACGCAAAATTGAGATTTAAGGTGATTTATTATTTCGTTTCCTCGAATGTACCTACGCCATGACGATATTCAGGGTGATTTTATTTCCAACCGATTCTGACGCACAATAACCGTTTAAGAATTTCACCGAAACAAAAATGCTACCCAATACAACTTTTAATCAGATTAATTGCGTGATTTATTGGTTTTTGTTTTAACCGACGTTTCGAACACTTTTTAGCGTTCGTGGTGACGATGTCATCCTACAACTACGAACGCTGCATAGTGTGTGTGTGTGTTTCATAATTATGTGTAGTAATCGAGGAAACCTAAGATATTGCCGTCCAATATTCCCAATTACTTTTATCGTTACCCACTGAAAGAGTGAAGTAATTTCAAATAACATAAATGTACCATTAAAAAGTCATAGTAAAATACATACCTGCTTGGTTAATTTTTTTGTACCGAAGTTAATGGACCTTCATGTGCTGAATCGACTAAGTGATAAAAAAGGATGCACGAAACACGTTCTGTACGTAGCCTCCGCGCTTTTACTCGGAAAATTTAATGTACTTACTTTGAACATCATCTGACTTCCGGAAACTTTTAAAGACTTTTTAAAAATAATAAATTTGAAATAAGGTACAGTTACGAGCACAAGCATGTTAACACAAACTTTTAAAAACTCATCGATAATATTTCTAGCGAGTATTACTAAAATAACATGACATATGATAACATGTAAAACAGATAGAAGAACCATTCGTTCTTCTATATGGAGTTTTATGTTTATTGTGAAATCAGATAAAACTGTTTAAACTGCAAATGTATACATGTTTGTGTTCATGGCTGTACAGTAGGTACTTATTTGCGGATCTTATTTCGTCAGTCTACTTCTCTTTAATCTACGAATTAAATTAAACTTTTGTTTGACATTGAGTATTTTGACGATTTCTGTGTCCAATATTTTTGACAGAATGTTTGTATTTGAAAGTATAACAAGGAATCGTCGTGTGGCCGAATTATTAAAATCGTTCACTAGTTTAAAAGTTTTTCGATTTCAAACAAGCCAATATTTCTCTGTATGATATAGTATTAGATAGTATAGATGCAAAGACGATAAAGATGCTCGATGTAAAGATGGACTTACTTGTGACCTGGCCATCACCTGATGTTATGCGATAGTGCCATTGGACAAAGCATGAAATAGGGCGAATTGATACCGGCATTTGTGTATATGAACTCAGTTCGAGTTCGAAACTAGTTGAGCAATGCTGTCCCTCCCAATTTGGGGGCTGAGTTGCCCGCATCCGTAGCAGTGCACCCTTAAAATGGAAGCCCTACACGTGGCCCCTGGGTGATGCAAAACAGTCAACACAACTCTGATGGGAGGCTTCGGCCGGGGCTGGTTACCACCCACCGGACGAAGCCATGCCGTGAAGCGACCTAGTCGTGTTTCGGGATGTAGTCCGGTGCAACCGTTATGGGAGACGGGTCTGGGTTAGTCGTCGTTCTCCTCAAATCTACCCATTTCTGACTGAAGAGTGAATAGGTTTATTATGGATCTACGTGCTCCATCCTCGGCCACACCGTGGCTTACCATACGGCGAGTTGGTAGCCAAACGTACGAGATAGATAGATTTTTTGTAGACACATTTTTTATAAAAAAATATGCATTTCAGTAGTAACCGATAAATTTACTCCTTCATCCACTTATGACAGGGTCAACATATTTTCAAGCGAGCTACGTATTAATCATATATACATAAGCACTAAAACACAACAGAAATTTTCTGTCAAATTGTAGCATGCACGTCGCCACCGCTTAGGGCAATGTATCATGCAAAGCGAGCAATATCCCCGTTGTAAGGATACCATTATGTTGCTTATGCGCGAAAATGACCAATTTTGAGCTCTCTCCTCGTGAATAGAAAATATCATTGTGATGTTAAAAAATAAATATTTTAAGCAAATATCGTTGAAGATTATTGTAGTTTTCATTAATTACTTAAGAGATACAGATAATTAAAGATAAATCGTTGAAAAGTATTAACGCATGCTTAGCGAACTATAAAGTTATTATATTATATGGAAAAAGAATACGGCCGGATTCGAACTGCGCCTCCCGGATAAATACTCCACGCGCTCTCACCACCGCGAATTCTTCATCCATATTTTAACACGTCTTTTGGGGACGTCACACGACTAACTTTGCAGTTAATACAATGTCGTAAGGATGCAATTACCTTAACAAAGTTATATTTTTTGTGGAAAAAGAATACGGTTGTGAGCAGGATTCGAACCTGCGCCTACCAGATCGGTCGCGATGGCTTAGCCCCTGGAGTATTTATCCGGGAGGCGGCTAACCGGTAAGCAGTCAGCTAAGGGTTAACGGTCAGAGCTTTAGAGTCCGCTTCTTCTTCTTATCGTGTGGTTGGTGAACAACCTAGAGTCAAAGTTTAAACCACCCGTAGGTCTGTGACATGGTTTTACACACCTTTGAGAAAATCTGTCAGGTGTGCTGGTTACCTCACGATGATTTCCTTCACCGTTTTAATCAAGTGAAAATTAGTTCATAATACGCACATGACTTCGAAAAGACAGTGGTGCGTGCCTTGAATTTGAACTTGTGACCTTTGACTTGGTTAATGGTCTTCAAAGATTTATCTGTAATAAATTCATATTTTAGATGTGTGGCGTTCTGATGCACCTTTGTTGAGCTTTGAAGACCATTTTCTTTATCTATGAGTATCTTTACCCCAAAACATAATAGCATACTTTAATTATAATAAAACAACCTTTAACCGGATTAATCGCGTGTATTATTGGTTTTTGTTTTTCCTGACGTTACGATACTTTGCAGCGTTCGTGTTCGCAGGAAGACTACAAACCAATAATACACGCGATTAATCCGGTTAAAAGTTGTTTTATTATAATGTGTAGTGATCGCGAAAACCTAAGATATTACTATAGCATACTTCAATGTTGAGGCAACCAACCCATGGTTCACACAAGTTCGATGTGTTCAGTAATTTACTCCGTCATCCACTTATGATAGGCTCAACATGTTTTCAAGGAAACTAAAGCTAAAGATTAAACAATAATTAGTTATCAGGATGAATGGCAGGTGTTGTTTATAGCTAAAGTTTTGGGTAGGTACAGATGGTTGTCATGGCAACGACTTTGCTGTGTAGGTAAATGTGGGGGCCGTAATATGTGCAGTCAGGATCCAAGCATAGGAAGGATTTAGTGTATTTTATTATTTTCCTCTCGTTGGTCTAGTGGTCCCAAACGCGACTACTAAGCATGAGGTCTTGGGTTCGGTTCCCGTGTCGGGCAAAGTGTTATTGAATTTTTCTGTTAGGTAATGCTCAGAAACAGTTCGGAGTTTATGGCAATAGGGTCACCACCTATTACATGGGACTTAATAACATCGTTGGTGATATTTGTGTGTACAACTGTAGGTATACACCTCTGCCTACCCCTTCAGGGAATACAGGCGTGATACTATGTTATGTTATTATTTTCTCTATCAACACTGAGCTTACTCTTGAAAATCAATCCGCACGATGAACATTACAGATATGTCAGTTCGTACCTATTTTTCAGTGCAACAATGCCAAAAATATTTCAAAAATAGGATTCTACTATGCAAACATTTTTTTAAGCGTTGCTGCGCACCAGGAATTTCTCTCTGTATAGTGGGTGCGTTTACAAAAACATCATCTCATATACACACGCCCAGACGCAGAACAATTATCTGTAGATCATAGAAATATTTGCTCCGTGCAGGAATCGAACCTGCGACTCGCGACGCAGCAGCCGGTCTCTCGACCACTGCGCCAACCACGCCGTCAAACATACTTAAAACGGAAAAAACTGTTATGTAGGTATATTTATTTTAAAATTACTCAACATATTTAGAAATTGATATGATATTAGAATTGAAAATAATTTAAAGAATAACCCCACAGATTTTTACATCAACGAATATGTTATCTTTTTCTTGTTATTGTTTTTAACTTACTATATTAATACACTAAGTAGTAAATAATAAATTAAAACGCTTGTATATCTACTAAAATTAAATAGATTATTTAATAGTTGCCAAAAAAATCGGTGAAACACAACTAGACTTACTCAACGCAACAGTCCAATCCAATTTATTCGTTTAAAACCTGACAGGCTATATTTCCCATTTTTGAAGACCTTTCAATATTCACAGAATCGTAGCGATTTTAAAATTGTTACGTACATTCCTTTATGTGTGTACATTCGAATAACCTTACCTATTTCAAACTATCTGGATGCAATTCGGATCGTCAGATTTCCTGGATTTCATTTCACCAATTCGTTGGCGATAGATTGAAAGGTGTATGGAAAGCATTTAGCATTTATTGCCAGGAACCACATTCGGGAAACTTTTCCAATCTGTTCTCATATCGTTTAAGAATATAGTTTTTATGACAGGGCTATAAGTTCTAGTCCTCTATAGGTTTAATAGTTCTATCATCGACGCTAATTGATGCAAATATATTTCCAACGCAGGAACTCATTGTATAACATAACATAACATAGCATCACGCCTGTATTCCCGAAGGGGTAGGCAGAGGTGTACACAATGGTACACCCACATTTCACCAATGCTGTTGTAGGGGGTTGATGCTTCAGGTTCTTGGAGGATAAGGAAACTCGCGAAGATTGGAACACTAGATTTATTGCAAGAAAATTAGCCGTGCGTATCGGCTCAAGTATGGCGGCACACTGCGGACCATTGGTGTGACACGCACGTCACAGGATCCGCTATGCATAAAACTAAATCTATATCTACGTACTATGTATAGGTACAAACATTAAATGAGCGCGTCGCCAACATTCCCCACCCTAGTGCTGTCTCAGCACTCATCACTCAAAGAGATGGGAGCGACGCGTGCCGCAGATCGACGCCACGTTCCGGAACCCACCTTCACCTCCACCAGCCTTATACGACCATCCTTACCTGGAAACACCTCAGTGATGAGTCCCTTTGGCCACAAGCTTCGGGGAGAGTTTGGATCTACAACTAAAACTAGGTCACCGATCTGCAGGGGCTTTTGCTCCTCGTGCCACTTTTGCCTCGGTAGAAGGTCAGGTAAAATTTCCTTCACCCACCTGTACCAAAAAATATCGGCTAACCGTTGACTTGTGCGCCAATGTTTGCGAAGATACAGGTCCGAACCATCGAACGCTCCGATTACAGGCAAATTTGATGATGTACCTAAAAGGAAATGATTTGGGGTAAGGGATTCTACGCCGTCTGGCTCGACCGAAACGTGCATCAAAGGACGACTATTTACAATATTTTCAACTTCAGCTAGCAGTGTACACAACACTTCGTCTCTTGGTGCTCGCTCGTTCAAAACAACTCTAAGCGACGTCTTGACGCTCCGTATGAGCCTCTCCCATGCCCCACCCCAATGGGGACTCGCGGGAGGGATGAAAGTCCAATCCATCCCATTGTTGACACCTACGCTTTTTAGGGCTTCGATGTCAAGATCCTGCATGGACTGTTGGAGTTCCTTTTCAGCGCCTCGTAGGTTGGTGCCATTGTCTGAGTATAGGTGACGGGGCCAGCCACGTCTCGCTGCCATTCGTCGCAATGCCATGATCAGCGAGTCCGACGTGAGTGAGTGAACGATCTCTACGTGGATTGCACGCACCGTTAAACAGGTAAATAAAACGCCGTACCTTTTTTCCCTGCGTCTGCCTACTGTCACCTCCATTGGACCAAACAAGTCCAACCCGCAATAAGAAAAGGGTCGCTGATGGTGAGCCATGCGAGCCTGAGGTAAGTCGCCCATGCGGGGAACTTGCGGCTTAGACTTCTTTATTCGGCACATCATACATTGCGACACAACAGTCTTTACGGTAGGTCTAAGTCTTAATAACCAGTATTTTTCCCTTAGCTGATTAACCACCTGTTCTTGGTTACCATGAGCTGCCTTCGTATGGTAGTGACGGGCGATAAGCCTCGCTATAGGATGTCGGCCGTCTAATATTACAGGTCTCTTTACCTCCATGCTGACATCAACAGCAGCATCGATGCGACCGCCCACACGAAGCAAGTCATACTCATCCAGGAACGGTGAGAGAGTGAGTAACCGACTATTTCTAGCTAAGGCCTTACCTCCTTTTATCGCAGCTAAATCCTCAGCGAACGACTCTGCTTGTGCGTGTTTAAGCAGCAGACGCTCCGCACACTCCATTGTCCGCACGCTATAACTACTGTTAGGAAGACCTTTTAGCATGTTGACAAATTTTAAAACAGTAGCCGTTGCTCTCAGAAGGCGTAGCCAGGACGAAAATCGAAGCGGGTCCGGTACCGCTAAGCTACTACAAGTGACCTGTACAGCGGCTACTAACTCGGTGCCCACTTCATCAGATTCTGGTCGTACAACATCCTTAGGCCACGAGAATTCATTAAGGTACAAAAATTTAGGACCAGTGAGCCACTCAGAATATAACGTATGATCAAAGTATTCTCTTGTAGCTAAATCAGCTACGTTAAGCTTTGTAGGAACATATCTCCATTCGTCTATGTGTGTCAACTCGTCAATTTCCCCAAGACGGTTCGCTTCGTACGCTTTATAGGTACGCGTATTATTACGGATCCAATGTAGAACCGTAGTTGAATCACACCAAAAGTATCGACGCAGTGGAGATAATGTGTGTTCCTTTCCAATAGTGTTAGCTAACCTTGCTGCTAACAATGCCGCTTGAAGTTCAGATCTAGGTACTGTCAACGGCTTGACAGGTACCACTCTGCACTTACTCGCAATAAAAGAAATATATATGTCACCATTTGTTTCCCAGCGCCAATATGCGACTGCACATAACGCTTTAGTAGATGCGTCACAAAATATGTGTAAATCTAAATTATTATAATAAGGCTCGCTCGTAACCGAACTCGTAGCACTGCTAGTGGCCGCTACGGATTCGTAGCTGGGCGTAGCAGGTCGAGAACGCGTCATCGACGCGTTGGTGGCATAGTTGGATACGAGCGGCGATAACAAGCTCGCATCTGCTGTGGTCGTAGCACTGCTAGCTACCGCTACGATATCGTAGCCCGTAGTAGAAGGCTGCGTAGCACCATCAGATGCGAGCGGCGTGGGGGTAGAGGGAGGGGCGGCTGCTGTCTCAGCCGGTTGATCTTCCACCTCGCTCGTGCACGTGACCTCATCTTTAGCGCATGCAGTCAACACGTGCCATCTAGGAATGCGAATATTATTTATTATCTTAAGTAGGTCAATCCATTTTTGCCACTTCTCATAAATATTGTCAGGTATATAATCATCCCAACCAATATTTAGGCGCCAGGTGTCTTGGAGCATGATTTTACCTTGAATAGTGAAGGGAGCGAGAAATCCCAATACGTCAAAAATTGACATTATTACCCTTAGCATAAGCCGTTTCGTGGGTCGTTCTCTGCCCTGAATAATACTCTCAGGGACGCGCTTTAGAGACACATCAAAACCAAGCTTATCATCTGCGGGAAACCAAATAAGTCCAAGTGTTCGCTCACCTTCATACTGATGCCCGACTTTGAACTTTACAGCAGCTGGACCTAAGGTCTGTTTTGGCACGCTGTCTAAAACAGCGACGCTATTACTCGTCCAGTTTCGGATTTCAAACCCACCGGCCCTATGTATGTCACTAATGTTTTTTACTATGTCAATAGCAGCGGTTTCGTCCGGCAAACTATCAATATAGTCATCCATATAATGCGATTTATATATCGCATTGACTGCTGTCGGCAACGATGACTCATAACGTCGTGCATTCTTGTTCTTAATGAACTGAGCCACGAAGGGTGAGCAATTAGCTCCGAAAATTAAAGACGTCATAACGTACGTCTTTATACTTTCTGCAGGGCTGCGCCTCCACAGAAACCTAAGAGCGTGCTGATCTTCGGCGTGAACTTTGACCCTCAAAAACATGTCCTTTATGTCACCTGTTACTGCAACTTTATGTTCTCTAAAGCGCAGCATAATACCGAACAGTGATGACAGCAAATCGGGACCTGTGAGCAAATAGTCGTTGAGGCAAGATCCATTCACCTTACCTGCAGCGTCGAAGACTAGCCGAAGTTTACCTTTGTTAGGGTTGTCCACCCCAAAGTGTGGCAAGTACCACGTACTCGATGTCGTATCAGTTTCCATCAGCTCCCGGGCATACTCATTTTCTAATAAATGATAAACGCGTTCCTCGTATCTTGTAGCAAAACCTGTATCCCTTACCATTTTTCGTTCTATACCTTTCAACCTTTTCATTGCGTTAGGGTAGGAATCCGGCATCTTGCGATGTGCATCCCTCCAAGGTAAGCCTATATACCAGCGTCCACCAACAAGCATCGCGGATTTCTCCAGCTGGGCGATGGCGCGCTCGTCATCAGCATTCTGACGAGGCTTACTAGACACACCCATGGCCTTCAAGGCAAATGAGCGTCGGACCTCTTCGTGGATTTCTTGTAGCAAGCAGTCATCTTGTGAGGAGACACTTACCTCCTCGCTCTCCAAGATGGTCAGAGTAGCCTCAGCGCCACTGGAGTCAGAGACGCCGGCAGCGGCGTTGGCGGCGGCGGCGTCGGCGGCGGCGGCATCGGCGGCGACGGCGGCGCGAGCGGCGCTCCGCGGCACGCGCACTTTACCATGTACGCACCAACCGAGAGGGGTAAGTGTAGCGGACGGCTCATTTACTTTACCTAACTTAATTTTTAAAGGTATCAACAATTCATAATTATCTTGCCCTATGAGCAATTCAGGCTTTAAATCAGAGGTACATAATTTATCTTTAATATCCATCAGATAAGAATAACTATTACAATCTACAACAGATAAATTTTGAATAGGCAAACTTAATTCTTTTACACAACGCATTCGTATATTATGTATTCTATCATTATTTTTACCGGCAATGTTTACATTCATAACCATAGACTCGCAAACCAGTTTATTATCACTCCATGCGCCGCGCACTGACAATGTCTCACGGCGGCCGCGCAGCCCGACCCGTTTGGCGAGGCCCGCGCTTATCAGCGATACACTCGATCCGTCATCGAGAAGCGCAGTCGCATTTACAATACCGTTAGGTCCATGCAAGCGTATAGGCAACACTTTCAATAACACTTTACGATCACTCGCGTTAATGTACGTTATAGTTTCCGAAGTTACCGTAGACTCGGGTCGTTGACCTTGAACGTCCGTAGTTGTAGTTGCTGCAGTATTTTCTCGTTGATTACCCGTAGAATAATGCAGTAGACGATGGTGTTCTCGGCCACAGCCGTCCTTATCGCAGACAGGGGCTGTGCACATATTACGATCGTGTTTTGCAATTAAACATTTGTAGCACAGGCTATGTTTTTTCACATGTTGCCACCGTACCTTACGTAGTGCTTTCTTAAATTGTTTGCATTCCGTAAGATTATGTACCGCTGTGCGACAAAACAAACAATTAGCGTTACGTTCTTCGGACTGTACTAGTACGGTCTGTGTACGTGTAGGCAATACTGACTGACTGACTTTATTTTTTAGGTGCTTACTTCGCGTGGCGGTAAGAATACTGGCAGTGGTAGATATTTTTACGGCTTCCTCGTTTAAGAAATCAGATAAAATCACTAACCTGGGTTTTATTCCTTCAGTGATCGGTATGAAACTGTAATCTGACCACTTAGAAATAAGCACTGTGGGAAGTTTGGTTAGAATTATGGAGACAATATTGACGCCCTGTAGGTACTCCTCGCGTCCAACCGCTCGCACTGCTTCTACCATATTTTGCACTTTCACAGAAAACACGACGATATCTTTATGATATTCCTGGTGCAGAGGCTGAAGCTTTTTAATGTCTTGGAATATTCTAGCAATGATGCAGTCAGGATTCCCAAACCGTAGCTCCAATGTCGTCATCACTTTGTTAGGCGACGTGGCGCTTATAAACAATGCGGCGACTGCATCCTTCGCTGCCCCTCGTAAACACTTTCTAAGCCTCCAAAGGTTTTCTTTGGGCGTAAAGTTACATAGCACAGTAGATTCATCATACGCCTGTTTGAACTGTAGCCAATCCAATAGGTCACCGGAGAATTCAGGTAAGTCTTTCGTTGTACTCATGCGGCTAAGCAGACTGGCATTAGGTATGTTGTTTGCACTGGTGGTAGAAATATCTTTCAGAGCGCTAGCCAACAAATGAACCGCGTTATTCAGCACAGTCACGGTGTCGTCGAGCGGCGGCGGAGGCTGCGGTGGTGGGCCGGGCAGCGGGCCGGGCACGGTAGTCGCGGCGCGCTGGTGGTGCAACCGCCTAAGCGTTGACGACGGTACTTGCTGATTCAGCTCGCCCGTTTGGATACCATTCTCGGGGGCTTGCTGCTCCATTGGAGGTTCTTTGTGGTTACTCTGGTGATCCACCCAGTGCTCTAGTTCGCTCGGAGGAAGCTCATCTCCATCGATTTGTGAACTGTATCCTTGTTGTTCTTCCTCGTCACTGAGTGCGGCCAATTGAGCCTCTAGGTTCCGGTCGATGAGCTCAATTTGAATTTTTGCTCTTTGCTGAGCAGCTTCTAGCAGCAGCTGTTTCTTCTTTGTCTCTTTAGAAGAAGACATAGATTTTCGAGAACGCCCACTATTGCAAGATGCAATGGATTTTACGCACTTTGCTTTTATAAAGTGAGGTAGCGGTTCTGATTTTATGCTACTACCCGGCACTTCCGAAAATAAATGTTGAGGCACGCTTTTTGCAGCTTTTCCCATCGTATTCTCGTTTGTAGCAGTTGCAGCTTCATTTGATTGCGTGCTAGATAGTTGATTACTATCTAGAATCTTCTTTTCCTCCCGAAATTCCTTTTGTTCCTGACGCATTTTCGCTCTCCGCGTTCTTATTCCTGGAGGAGTATGGAACATCAGATCTGGCTCGAAGACCACTTTGTAGGGGGTTGATGCTTCAGGTTCTTGGAGGATAAGGAAACTCGCGAAGATTGGAACACTAGATTTATTGCAAGAAAATTAGCCGTGCGTATCGGCTCAAGTATGGCGGCACACTGCGGACCATTGGTGTGACACGCACGTCACAGGATCCGCTATGCATAAAACTAAATCTATATCTACGTACTATGTATAGGTACAAACATTAAATGAGCGCGTCGCCAACAGCTGTTATTAAGTCCCATGTAACAGGTGGTGAGCCTATTGTCAATCTAGGAATCGAACCCAAGATCCCATGCTCAGCAGTCGCGCTTGGGACCACTAGACAAACGAGGCAGTTGTATGTGTTGTTTAACTCATTGTATGTGTTCGGGAAAATACTATCACATTTCCACCGTCGTTTACCCAATCCGAATATCCTTCCACATATTTGTGGATGACTGAGAAGATCTTGTCATTATGTCAGAAGTAGTGACAAAGATTTGTGAAAGTTATGTATCTAATTTAAGAAATTATGTTAAACAAAGTATTTTTTTTTAAACCTTGCCCCACTCTACTTCTTCCTGTGTCGTGGGTGCGTTTACAGACATATAATCTCACAAGCACACAAACACCCAGACCCGGAGCAATTATCCATAGATCGTACAAATATTTGCTCCGTGCAGGAATCGAACCTGCGACACGCAGCGCAGCAGTCGCTCTCTCGACCACTGCGCCAACCATGCTGTCTTGTTTTTATGTACTTACTACAGAGTATTTAATATCGGTACTTATGTCTCCGTTTTCTTTCAAAATCAATTAATTCACAATCACAAACTAGTAACATTAGTAAATCTTTCTATCCACAATAACAAAAACCTGAAACAGAAAACAATTGTGTCGTGATCTTGTGAAATTGAACAATATAACATTTCCTGATAACTGCCACATTTTGGCTAATAAACGTAATAAGATGGCAACATTAGCAAATAAAGCAAAATAGTAGCAACAACAGTTGTGACAAAACTCCCGTTGTTCAGCAGTACAAAACAATTAGAATATTGTCTGAACTGAATTAATTGATGCATTTTGATTTGTAATGCAGATAAATCAAAATGTTGATAAAATTACACTTTACTGTCTGTGCTTTCTAAATTAATTTAGTAATATTTTAAGTTGTCAATAAAGTTGCCAGCCAGCCAAAACAAAAACTTCTTAAAAATTATAAACAACGTTTTTGAGGTAAACAATTCTCAAAACAGAACCAATACAGGAAGTGTCTGAACAATTTTTAACTCTCCCTCGTTTTAAAGAGATTGTTTACAAGTTCTTTAACCTCTCCTTAACAAACAGGAAGCTTCACATCGATTCTTACACACACACAAACACATTTTTAATTCCTAGAAAAACACGTTACGATTGTATCGAAAAATTCAGTTCCCTCAATTGGATTGTTGATATTTCCCGAGATATTACAAAATGTTTACAATCAATCGGTAGATTACGAACATGTAGATTCGACTTTGAAAATTGGACTTTTTCCGCTTATATTTGTTTCCATTTCGAACTTATTGCTTTTCACAGAGGTTGGGGAATGGAAAATAAACGTTGTGTGTGTCTGCATTTTGTTTGATAGTTGTGATAGTAAAGAGAACAAGTGCATGAATAAAAATTAAGGTCTATATTAGGGCAACAAATACCTACTGCCCCATACGGTCTAGTGCGTTCGATTCTCAGTTGAAAAAGGATTATTGGGTTTTTTCTGTTCAAAAATTCTATTTCGAGTAGCAACCCAGAGTTTGGGATTATGCCCAGTAAATGGCAATCAGTTCACCACATTAGACTTAATAACAGCATTTGTGAAATGTAGGCGTACAACTGTGTACGCCTTCGCCTACTCCTTCAGGGAATACAAGCGTACTGCTATGACGCTATGCATATGCTCTTCGGAGAATATAACAATGTTATGTTGTGTAATTTTCCATATATATATTGGGAGGAGCTCATTTTAGTGGCAAACGTAATTATTTCACCTATTATTTGCTAATTTGATTCACAACGGAAATATATTAAACTAGCTCGTGCCGCGACTTCGTCTGCGTGACTAAAGGTAGGCTATGTCCTTCCCAAGATACAATCTATCTCCTTGCCAAATTTCATTACGATCGGTTCAGCCGTTTAGTCGTGAAAAGGTAACAAACAACCAGAGTGTCGGCATGTACTTACTGCATTAGGCAATGCCGAAGCTCGATCACAGTATAATAAAGTAATAAAAAATAAAATAAATAAATAATAAACAACACATGACATTTAATATCATTCTTATTGCGAATTTATTTAATCGATTGTTTAATATTTATCATTGCCATTATAAATTAAAATGTTTTTTTATTATTATTATCATTCAAATTTCTATTGTTTACATTCTCGTCGGCTTTGTCACATACGGACATGGACGAGTGAGAGTCGCTCCCGGACAATTATTAACGTAAAATATTGCCTGTTTATGATTCATTTAACTTTATGAAAACATAATGCATTAAAATTATAAGAAAATGCCCATTCCCTCATAGTAAACCTAAATCACTTTTTTTACAAGGAATAAAACCCAAATATAAATAATTTAAGTTAAAACTTACAACATTTTAATGAAGAATTAATACAGCATTATCAAATACTTAACCCCAGAGACAGTCAGTACGCAGCCCTAGTACGTATTTATCTACCGCTCGACCGTAGATAATTCGTTCAAGGACACTGTCGAGACAACGTACTGTTACTTTATTATACTGTGGCTCGGTGCAAGAGGGACCGACAAAATAAAAACTTCACTTCTGGTAGGAGAAATCAAATCTATCCACTCTACTTAATAGAGTTATTCTGGATCTACGTATTCCATCCTCGGCCACACCATCGCTTACCATCAGGCGAGTTGGTGGCCAAACGTAGATACATCTTTGATAAAAAAAACAGGATACAGCTAGTGTGTATAAATTTTTTTCGCAAAGGCTTAGCACTGCATGCGTTAGTGCGTGCAAAGCTTCACAATGGTCAACGGAGCATGTTTTCATTGTGGTATATGTTTTTGGAGTGCGGTCGGCACTAATCGACCGCGTCCAACTCGTATTGCAACCACACGAATTGCTGTGCTTAATAAATACGTCCATATATTTCAACAAATTCCGATGTAGGTATGCAATGTCACTCATCGATTTAAAATTCATTTTCTAATAATAAAATTTATCATCATCATATGCCTACCTTCGAGGAATACAGGCACATATACACAGTTGTGAAATCTACGTATGTAGATTTCACCGATACCGTTATTAAGTTACATGGGTGGTGAGTATTGCCATCTACCGGGCACAATTCCAAACTCTGAACAGCTACTGAGTTGTTTTTTTAACAAAGTAACCTGATACACTGTCCTTTTTGTTATCAATAGGAAACCTTCTAAAGGCGCCCGGCAATTTGGGCATAAAAACCTCACTAAAACCACACCAGTCACCTTCAGCACTTGAAGGGGAGCTCCAGGTCCATAAAAGAGATCAGTTCCGGAATCCCCCTGTGCAACGCCTGTTAGAGCACATCCCTAAAGTGATGACACTGCCCTACTACCTAGAATCAATCCCAGCACCTTACTCTTAATAGACGTGCTTGTATATGCCGTTTAATACTATCAATTAAAATACTAATCCCACCAAAAAAAACATATTGTAATTGTAATTGAAACTCAAAGTATTAAAACCAAACATGAACCCTGCAGCACAGTTTGCTTAGACAATTATTCATTAAAAGGAGAATTAATTCCGTAGCTAACAACGTAAAATTGAATCGAATCGCTCGAATTCTTGCGCAGATGGAGAAGGCAAGCTTTATAACTATAGCCACAATACATCATTCCCAATGTACAGATGGCATGCAATTCACAGCAAAACCAAACTATAGCGGCAGGAATGCCAACTTAGAAAAAGCTCTTCGTTTTTATATCAGTGTTCTATTGTGTCTATAAAGCTTAGAGCATACCGACTGACCACAGTAAAAGAGCAAAAATGTGCAGTCCTACTCACAGGCTAATGCTAGGTCCCACTATGCAGAGGTGCATAATAATTCATCTAAAGTGTGTTACATTGCAGCACTTTATAGAACAAATTTCGATTATTTCCATACCAGGTATAAAACTTCTCACTGCGCTAGTCGTATTTTTCAACAAGGTGAAGTAGAATGCAGGTTTTATGTTTCTCAGTTCCTATGTCCATGATGATTTAGGGTTATTGTGAATGTAATACAGTTCTAAGTGCGTTTACGGATATTGAGATGAGAATGTGTTATAAACATTAAACTTATGCATTTTAAATCTTTGTCTACGAGTGACAATTAGCTTAAACATTAAGTTACGAGTGATATTAAACTTAATGAATAAATCTATCAAGGTTTTTTTATTCGTGAGCAGGTTTCCAACCTCATCCCGGATAAATACTCCAGGCGCTCTGACCTAGCGGCCAGCCATCTTGACGTGTGCTCACTACCACGAATTCTTCTTCCACATTTTTAATACGTCTTTTGGTGACGTCATTGCCATCTATTCAGTCCCTTCACAGGAAACTGAAAGAAATCGATATTGAAAAATGGCTTGATCCGCTCTGGAATTATTGAGTCGCACAACGATACATCTTTCTCACTTGCATTTTATTTACACCATTTGATGTGAATATACATACAAATATAGATATTCTGTATCTCTACAATTGTGTATCTACCGTATATGCATTTCATAGCAGTGTCCCTGCATATAATAAACGAAGAATTTTACCATGTCTCACTTCAAAACTTAAAAAGAAAATAATTAGAGAAAACCATAAAATAACAAGATACAGTCAGCGATAAAAGTTAAGAAAAAACACTTACCAAAACTGCACCAACTGTAGTGCTGTTGATATGATGAAATTAATTTAAGCAAGATTGTAATTTTTTTTCGCTCCAGATATTTTTATGGATAGCTTGCTGAGCTAAGACATTTTATAAATTTGCTTGTGTTCAGCGACTTCTGTCGCTGACGATACCATACCATGATACGCCGTTAATACCAGGGTACACATACACATTTCATTACATTTACATATATATTTCGCCGATAAGTAGATATCGTTATTAAAATGTGCAATCGTAAAGCCCATTGCCATCATCGGGCACCGTAACAATTATGCTTTTATCACCATTCCCCTGTCTTTATCCCAATTTATTTGGGGTCAGCGCAGCATGTATTATTTTTCCATACATCCATACTCTCTTCATGTACTGGAATGTTGCTAAAGTTTTGGCTATGTTTTATGACGCCTGCCTGACGTCAACCCTAATTGGGAATAACAATTACACTTTGTTCGATTCAAAAACTCGATCATAGGTCCTCACTCTCAGCGGACATGCGTATCTATACTAGACCAAGAGGTAGTTAAAAAATAATAATAATCGTAATTTTTCACAATTTATAAGAAATAAAATCACTAAAACTGAAAAATAACAAAAGAAAACGAAAGCTAAAAAAAAGGTGTGAATGACAACGTGTCTGTGTGATCACAAAAAATATTTAATCATTATAATCGTTTCTCTTAGAATACCAAAGGGGAAATCATAGAGTACGGATGACGTAACGGGTGATCCAGATTCCAAGCAAATATCTGTAGGCCATACAAATATTTGTGGGATGGGGGACTTGAACCGTTCTCTTTCAAGTCTTATTTGAAATGAAAGCCTTATTTTTAGACTCGGACCATTATAAAATGCGCATTTAGATATAAAACAGAGTTGTGATGTCTCACATAGCATATATACTGCCTCATTGCCTAATGGCCGCAATAACAAGACTGCTGAGATCAATATCCGGGTCGAGTAAAGGGTTTTTTGATTTTCAGGAAATTCTCAGTGCCACCCCGGAGTTGGAGAATGGTGATGTGAGATTCCCGGTGTGTCGGAGACCCCGTAAAGCCACCGATTATGCGCCTAATCTCTCTCCGGTCTTATCGGATTGCCGTCCCATCGGTCTATGAGACAGAAGGGAAGTGCACCTGTGTTTGCGCATACAATTATACACTATAATATCTCCCGCGTACTTGGGTAATCTCATGGACGTAGTAACCGAAAATTCAGTCAGGAGTTTTTTTTTTGGACGTGGCCACTTTTGTTTAACCCATAGGCGTTTGATCCGCGTAACCGAACAATAGCTATGGCGAGAAAATTTGATGCCTCCAGCCAGAGCATATTTTATATTACTACAAACTAAGCAACACAGCACTAAGGGCGTCCTCTGCCGAACTCGAGCCTCGGCCTAGGGCGTTGCTGGGGGGACAACTAGGGACTAGCTGGATCAGATCAAATTCCTTATTATTAAGGGTCGAATTTAAAGCTACTGGCTCGGCGCGGGCCGGCACGAGCAAGGGTCGGGGCGGACATGATATTTCGCGGCGGACGGGGACCTCGACGGTGAGGTCTATAACGAGGCGGTCGAGCGCGTCGGAGTGTGCTTGTGTGTCTGTTAGACTCTTGAGCTACAGTGATCCTATCAGCGGGACGGAGGCGAGCGAGACGTGGTCGGCGGACTTTACTAATCTGAGGCGGCCTGTAGTCGGCGGAAGAAACAACTAAGGGATTCAGATGGTTAGGAGCGGAGTCGAAGTATTTCTTGGATGCCCTTTTCATAAATTGCCTAATGGTGGGACTGAGTGAACTCTGAGATCGACGTGGAGTTAAAGGTTACTAATGAACCGTGGGGTACTTGTCGCTTTACGAAGGAATCGATTTTGCAAGGTTTGCATCCTATGAATTTTGTAATACTTAACGTGTGCGAACACAACGCTAGCATACTCCATAATGGGTCTAATGCACGTAGTGTAGAGCCTAATCTTAAGTTTAAGTGACAGTTAACTGTGCGCATTAGTCATGGGAAATAAGTCAGCCGTAAATACTCCTGACTGAATTTTATACACAAGCACCAAACCTTTGCTTTTACACAATGTTGGTCGTCAGTCTATGAAAAATTTTCATAGCTATATTGTTTCAGAATGATTTAATGAGGATATCCATGGGTAGAAATCCCGATCGATACTCTCAACGGTGAGGGGTATGTCGAACTCTTACCACCAAAAAAACCACATAGCCGTCTCAGCAAGTAAGAAAGGGGGACACATTTAGATACCTCGAGTACCAGTAAAAACTATGATATTATATCATATATTTTATACTCGCGTCTAGCAGTGTAAACACGACAAGATTTCTGCACTCTGCTGAGTAACTTCAAGACATACTTAGCCAAAACTCAGACTAAACTACACGTAAGACTGAACCTGGAACTTTATATCAACACGTTGCGATCCCAAGTCTAAAGTTTAGAGCAACGAGCTGCGCTACGTACACTTGTACTGTAATCCCTCGATAGGCTACACCTTTGAGTATGTGAAAGATAAGGATTTAATTATTGGTACATAACAACATGACAATCTAATGTCGCTTAAATAACAATTATAATTAATAATTGTAATTTCAAGTTATAATATTAAAGGGAAAAAGAATACGGCTGCGAGCAGGATTTGAACCTGCGCCTCCCGGATAAATACTCCAGGCGCTCTGACCACTAAACCATCTCGACCTCTGAGGAGGGAGGCGCAGGTTCGAATCCTGCTCACAACCGTATTCTTTTTCCATTTAATATTATAACTTTAGAGTTCGCTAAGCATGCGTTAATGCTTTTCAAAGATTTTTCTTTAATTGTAATTTCCTTTGAAAAATACATATAGCAATATTTTTAACTTACATAATGCCCATATTCGATTATCCTGATATCAAAAAAGACCATATAATTTACCATTGCAAAATGGGTATTCTGTGTAACCTTTTCGTGCCAGCTACCATCTACTCTACATATTTCTATAGCTAGTATGATTCAGACTCTCTGCGCAAACTAATGTCAACACTAGGGCAGCGATTTGAAATCGGTTAGTACTCCCATAGGTCACATTACGTTATGAAGTGATATATTACCCTATGGTAAAGGTCAGTTTTGCGCTACTTCTGCGAATTATAAGGTCGTATATCATTTCAAGTAACTGTACAAATCGTGTATAGGGAACCGTTTAATTTTCACTCCCAAAAGATTTCTTCTTTAAGAAAAACAACAATAAAATAATAAAAAACTTACTTACCTAACTAATCATTAATATAATATATTATTTTTATTATCAAACTTATGAAGCTAAACTTCCAATGTGATGATCCCAATAACAATTAATACAGCTTTATTGATTTCAATTCAATTAAACAACATCAATTAGAAACACATTTTACTAATAGCTCCGTTTGAATCAATTACCCTTTCAATAAAGCAGAATTCTTGGGTTAAGGTCGGATTTACCACAATAGCTTACAGGGGTTGGATTTGACCCCATGACCTTTGTTCGGTATTTGACACCCTGGGTCGATGGGTAATTCCTGGAACCCTAAAATGTACTTACATTACGAATTGGAATTTTAATTCGTCGTATTGGTTTTGAATACGCGTATTTGAATTTGTCGTGATGACGATAATTGGTTGGGTCTTATTGGTTCATTTATTCGAATGCATTCGATAAATCAAGGCGCTGTTGCTATAATACGTCCACGGATTTTCATAAATTATATTGGGTAGATCAAGTATGCTAACAGTTATTTTGTTGTCTTTTTTTTGGAAATTATCTCAAAATTAATTCTTTACTTTTAATTATAATAATTTCTTAAATTAATTAAACTAATACTATATATAAAAAATAACCTAAATACATATAATGACTACTTAACTATGTACAAGAAAAATATAATAGAAATAAAATATTTAACATAAAACAAACATGGTTTAGGCGTCAAAATATTGCTCCGCATCGCTGTCATCCGGTAATGTGCCCAGAAGACTGGCAGCCAAGTTAGAAATAAGAATGATTGACTTGGCATTAAAGTTATTGTTCATATTTCCAGTTTATTTCACATATTAAACAAGACGTAATTAATTAAAAAACTCAAATTCAATTCTGCCATTTTAAAGACAATGTAAGGATTCTAATGATACCCCATACATCGAAATTGGTTCAGGCATTTAGAAGTTATGGTGGAATAAAGAAACTCACAAACACACATATATACATGAACCCTAAAAACATAACACTCCTTTTTTGGGCAGTCGTATAAAAACCTGATAATAGTCACTCAATATAATAAACTTTAAATAATATCTACTTTGAATAAAAATAAAAATATCACGTGCAATAAGAGTCAGTAACTCTCTGGTCTTAATAAAAAGTAATTAAAAATTCTTTATAGCCTTCTTCAATATTTGATTTATTCAGTCCGAACCTTGCCTTCGGCGAAATTAAATATTAATTAATCTTCAAATGGTATTGAATTTTATAAAATCTAGCTTTGTATGAATTGCAAATCGCATTAAACTATAAGAGAGAGATAGATATTAGAGACAGAAAATGTTATAGTAGCTAGAATTAGAAATTAGAACCCTTGAAAATAAACCCGCTGGATTGTCATTATGTCAATTTGTACTTTTAAATGCCAAAATGTCTTAAAAATAATTAAAGAATCAAAAGACAAGGCGAATTGCTTTCAAATTGAGATAACTATGATGTAGATGTGTATATTCTTCTTCGTGTCGTGTCTTCTACATATGTACAGTATGTTTTTTTTTTTTGTATATATATAAAACGTTGCCCTACACTAGGAATTTATTTCTCTATCGTGGGTGCGTTTACAGACATATAATCTCACAAGTACAAACACACCCAAACCCGGAGCAATTATCTGTAGATCGTACAAATAATTGCTCCGTGCAGGAATTGAACCTGCAACATGCGGCGCAGCAGTCGGTCTCTCGACCACTGCGCCAACCGCGCTGTTAATTAAATATGTGTGCCGCTTTGAAGTCGTCTACGAAAACCTACTCAAGTTCATAGTACAGTCAAAACAGCAGCGTGCATGCACGACACACTAAAAGCTTAACTTCAGGGGGGCACACTTATTTAATTCGTACTGTCGGTTGGTTTTAGATCACTAATAAATAAATTTTGATCAAAACTCCGCCACTCATTTCGTAAGGTCGCTTAGGGTGCAGGTGTCGTTAGTTCACAACGAGCACGTATAAAGGAGCTGGTTGTTGTGGCTCTAAAAAGAGACTTTTGTTAGAGTTCTGTGATGAATGTGATCTGGGTAGAAACATTGTGGTGAGAAGACTGGCTTTACTCTGCGTTACCGGTGCCAGCTTATTACCAGGGGGCGCCGGAGTTTTTGTGTGTTGAATTTCGAGCGCCACTCGGGGAGGCGTATACTGCGTTTTAAAAATATTACTATCCTATCAAGGCCTCGGATTATATCATAAATATTCCAATCAGAATCAACAATCTATCATAGTCATAAAGTCATACAATATCAGGCAATGGTTAAAAAATCAAACGTTAAAAAAACAAATAAGTAACCAGCACATATACAAGGATGACCGAGTTCCTAAGCAACGAGGATATAGAATATTCATAAATTTCTAGTTTGCTAAAAAATGCTAGGCTGATATTTTCGACACTGTTGCCTCTACATTGTATTAAGGGCTAATAAAAATATCGTCTCTGTTTTTAGAAACGCCAGTTTATTATTATTTTTATTTGTTTGTTTATTTATAACATATACCATCACGCGTTTATCTCTGTAGTGCTAGACAGAGAAGTACTGTTGTACCTATTCCCATGTTTCACGGTTGCAATTATTACGTCCTGGCTGCAGGTGAGCCTATTGCCGTCAGCAAAATCTGATTCTGGGCTGCCACTGAGAATTATAGTTCATATATAATGATATTTTGCATGCTAAGGCCATGTAATGCCTATATTAATTACTATTTTTCAAGGAAAAATTGAAAAATAATAGACTTGAACGAGGCTTGAACCCGAGATCCTTGACATTCCGTGTCATCACTCTACCTACTGAGGTACCGTGTTGTTGTTCGAGGATATTGAATTTCAAGTTTAGTAGATCTGTAAATAATTGCTAAATAAATATCGCCAGGCGTCTCCTTAAGACGAATACCAGGAAACTTTCTCGATGTTTGTACTTGATCGTATGTACAGCCATGTCAGAGACCTACGGATGGTTCAAAATCTGAAACTAGGTTTTTCATCAACCAGATGACGAGCAAATAACGGTGTCAGTAATCACTTTCGGCCATTACAGAAAATACCGTTTAGTTAAATAGATATAAGAAAACAAATCAAGCCTAACCTCTATTTAATAACTTTTGTGTCTATGATTGTGGTGGTATTTCCTTGGGAGGACATAGCCATTACTGCCCATTATAGGCCATTTGCTAGCCCAACAATACCCTTATTTGTTCAGGTGTAGGTACAATTAGCAACATAAGTTAGAATTGGACTAATTCGGAAATTATTTATTTTATGCTTTTTACAGTTAATATTTTAGTGTGACAAAATATTATAGCATAAGACATTTTTGTGGAAGGAGAAATATGGTATAGGATTTAAACTAGTTTATCGTTTTAGTTCTATTTCCCATAGGAACTATAATTTTGAAGGGTTTGCAATTAAATTTCTTTTTCATTTCAATGCACAGTTTCGTAACAGAGCCTTAATATCTTGCTTTGATTTCATGTAAGACGCAGTGTCTTACATGAAATCAAAGCAAGATGGGTACAAAGTTTTATTATATGGCTGTTTTAAATATGTGATTTTTGAGTATTGATAAAGTGGAACATGATAATATTTACATATTAATATCAATAATGTTTCGTTACATATTTTAACACAGCGCTTTAAAATCCTGTAGAATCGGTAAACATGCAAAAAAATTCGATATTTTCACAAAACTGGGACCCAATTTATTGACTACACAAGCAAATTGATGTCTGCGTACCGAGCAAATAGTTCGAACAACCATTAAATTGATCGTTGTAATTAAAGAAGCACCAAATTGAATCGTACCAATTAAAATGTTCATTTGTCTGCATCGAATGGCTGAAAAATATCATCAACGTCATGAGTGCTGTCATTCATCGTGCCATTAATCCATACTAATATAAATTCGAAAGTAACTCTGTTTGTTTATTACCTTTTCACGACTAAACGGCTGAACGGATCAGAATGAAATTTGGCAAGGAGATAGATTGTATGTTGGAGAAGGATATGGGCTACTTTAGTTGCGCAAACGAAGTCGTGGCCAGACCAGCTATTAATTACACGTTGCGGGACCATGACAAAAGATTCGATGGCAATAGATGTACTGGTATTTACGCAAAACTTTTCAAAAAAGAGCCGGTAATCGCGAGTTTATGGCATGGCGTTTTAAGACTAAACTTGATATTGGCAATGGCGCCAGTTCCAATGTAGCAAACTAAACTAAATTTAGAGCATTACTGTCTTTTACTAACAGTTAATTTAAGAGCAGGACAGCATGATGTCAAATTCAAATTTAAACATGTCAGCCTAAAATTTCCACACTAGTTTCGTTTGACGTCTCTATTTTTAGTGGCTACCTAAAACTATGTCTACTAAAAACGTTCGGAGATTTGGTGTGTAAACCCATGTCAGAAACCTACTGGTGGTTTAAACTCTGACACATGGTTGTTCATCCACCACACGATAAGAAGAAGACTGGGGTTAATATAGTATTACTATGCTTGTTCATATAGACTAATTGATTTCGTTCACCAAAGAAATCATTAAGCGTATCCCACGGAAAAGCAAACTGTCTTGGCGCCCACGGCATGCTTAATCATAAGTCACGGGGATCAAATAGGGGAAGACATCCCTCTCCCTTTAAGTAAAGAGGGTCCCATAAAGAACATGGGGGACAATTAATTTGGCACGTGTAAAATTAAATCTAATGCTTTCGGGCTTAGGGTTTAATTTAATTTGTACAAAATGATTTCCTGTCCGCTTATTTGTTTACAATTTAAAAAAAGTTGTTTGAGAATAGTAATGAAGTCGTTCATATATTCAATCTTTAAAAATATTATACTAAAAAAGTACTCCAAATATAAACAAAGTATAAACTGAACCTTTTTGGTGCAGCTGTGAGTCACACATTATAAATAAGTTTTATTTTTATCGTATGTATAATTATGTATCACACTGCAAACAAATAAATTACTCTTCGTTCTGTTTAATTTCATAACGCCTACATTTCCCGAAGAATTAGACAGAGGTTTACTGCATTCGATTGTTTATCATTTATGGTACTTGAGCAAGTAGTTTGTTAGAAAAAATAAAAACCATCTTCAATAAACTATACCTACACAAATATGCGATTACGAAAGCGTTAATACACTGACGGACATGGATATACTATAAACTGCATCAAAGTACTAGGCGACTTTGAAATAAATATTTTTACCAAGTACTTCTGCAATGTTTCTATATAAATTTAAATTTAAAACTATAGATTGGTTTGTTAACTTTAAAAAAGCGTAGTATCATATCTTTAAGTTTATGTATGTTTACTGGAAAGGACCATTAAATTGTTTTGAACAAAAACGATAAAACTAACATAAATTGGAATAATTGAAAAATAGGTTTTAACTATAGAAAAGTTTGAGCTCAGGTTTTTTTTTTATTTATTTTATTAACGTGTATTACCTCCGCGTTCCCTTATTACTGATTCTAATTAGTTCCGCAAAGATCTGATTAGGGTTATTAAACCGTCTTGAGGAATATTTTTCCATTCTTGTGAAATTGCTGTTCTTAGTGCTACCACTGCTGTGGTGGGCACAGGATTTCTCGTATATACAGCTTTTTTTAAATTTTCCCAAACATTACCAGATGGAGTACCACGTGAGCTTCTAAAATCTCTGTTATATAGCAATGTGCCGCTTTTCCCGGCTTAAAGCATTTGTTTTACAGCAGTTCTAGTTTTAAATGTTTTTTTTAATGAGTATTGGATAGTCCCTTTTTCATTTATGTTAATCTAAAAAGTTTGTATACTTATTAAAAATATTAATTTGAAAGTAATCCTGAACTTTGATTATAATTAAATGATTTTCTTATAATTTGTGTACAATAAAGAGTATTTGTATTGAATTGTATTGTAGTTTATGAGTCCGTCAGTGTATTACTAGCAATTGCGAAAGATTTGCTGTAAGTCATTGAAAAGTTTCATTGTCTATCTCCGAAGGTCTTCATCAAATTTTCACCACCATTTAAATGGGACCACCACAGGACAATACTCTTCTCTTTGTGTTTGAATAAAAAGATTCGCATAAATCTGGTCACAATTGGCAACGATATCATACATACATACAAAAAAAAAACATCAGATAAAAACCTCCGCCTTTTTGAAGTCGGTTGAAAATAGTACACCCGAAAAGGCACTCCGTTTAAATATTTTATTCCTATAAACTAGTAAGTAAGCTATCCCAAAGTTTCCTCTACAATCGGCAGGTTTATTTCTTCCAGATGTCTGGATTCGGGTAGATTTAAAGTTCCTCGGGGAAATCAGAAGTGATACAGATAACACCGCCCCTTCATCGGCCACCGCTACTTTATATAAATAAAATTTCTACTGATAAAATTAAAAACCAGACGGAATTAGGAACTCACAGGATTAAGAAAAGCTGCCTTAATTTTGGTGAAGGAGATTTATTACCGGCTTCGGTAATTTCGGAATGAAACAAAAGCGAAAAGCTCCGCTTCGGATTTTGTGTTGCGTATTTTTTGTAAAACAGAATTGTGGTGTGAGTTATTGCGGTATGTGCCTTCTAATAGATTCTGTTCCAAAGAATTGTTGAATAGTAATATTTGCTACTGCAAGTTTTTTTATTTTCTTATTTTGACTTATGGCCGAATGTTTGAATGGTGTGTGAAATTACCGAAAACCACGCAACAGCAGAAAAATAAATAATTAAGTATCAAATATAGATAAGTCTTTCAAATGTCATCTATCCAGTCCCTCTACAGGAAAGTGAACTGACACGACTAACTTTGCAGTTCATACAATGTCATACAGATGCAATTACCTTAACAAATATAGACAAATCTTTGAAAATCATTAACGCATGTATAGCAAACTCTAAAGTTATACATTTTGTGGAAAATAAAATACGATGTGAGCAGTATTCCAACCAGCGCCTCCCGGATAAATACTCCAGGTGACCACTAGTAAGTATCACTGAATAATGTAAGTATTTATTTACAGAGTTTTTCTACAAAACTAAATAGATAGAGAAACGACGTCCAAACCTAGAACATTTTCTTCTGTTTACCGTAGCTAACAGACACATCCATACTAATATTTAAAATGCGATACCTAGTAACTTTTTTGTTTGTTTGTTATCTTTTCACGACTAAACAGCTGAAGGGATCGTAATGAAACTTGGCAAGGAGATAGATTGTATCTTGGGGAAGGACATAGGCTACCTTTAGTCGCGCAATCTAAGTCGCGGGTACCAGCTAGTTAACGATAAAAATGTACATGCAGCATGCACACTCTGACACGGAACATGTAAAATTATAAATTTGTATAGATGGAAAAATACGGTCGTGAGCAGGATTTGAACCTGATCCCCCGGGTGAACACTCCAGACGCTCCAACTAAGCTATCACAACCTGTATATATTTGTAAACCATAAATTTTTATGATTTATTGAATTATTCCTTTAAAGTTCGTAGATCGAACCCGCAACACGATCCAAGGGCCTATATCTCGTTCAAATGGTCAAAAGTGCCGTTAAACATAAAAAAAAATATTACACCTTAATCGTACTATGTGCGAAACTCATATTCCACGTACTTCAATCTAAGTCGATGCTAAATCTCAGGATTTGGTAAGTACCTACATCCGATATAATATTTTCTGGTAGTTGGGCTTTCATATAACATTATACGGTTTCCTTCTTATCTAACATGATATTAATGTTATGTATGGAAAGCAGTTTCGTCGGGGCTTTTTGGAAAGGCGCTTTTTTATGGAGACCCAAACACGAGATGTATACTTTTCTTTTGTAGGTATATTTAGCAACGTTTCTACGTAAGTAAGTACTTGTTATAAATTATTGTTGATAATATGTTTTGGTATATTAAGTTACCTCCACAATAACATAACATACCATCACGCTTATATTCCCCGAGGGGGTTGGCAGAGGTGTTCATAGTTGTACATCCACATTTCACCAATGCTGTTATTGTGTCTCATGTAAGAGGTGAGCCTATGACCATCTACTGGGTATAATTCCAAACCCCGGGCTGCTATCGAGAATTTCCCTATAGAAAAAACATTATCACTTTTCCCGACCCGGGAATAGAACCCAGGATCTCTGGCTCAGCAGTCGCGCTTGACACCACTAAACCAACGAGGCAATCCTGAAAATTTACTTGAGCAATAACAGAAAACAATAAATTTATATATAATATAGTATTACTTCCACAACAAAAAATACCTTCTTCAGCTCCGGTAACATAACATAATAATTATGTCATTAAAGCTGGATTGAACCATGCAACAGTTCACTACATTCAATCATTCTGTTAAGCCTATGGAGCTGTCAATCGTCTCGTATCCTGAGATGAAATTGGAAGGTGTGCTGGGCTTAAGTCAGACGTATGACGGCTCCCCCATTTCCTTATATCTGAAAAATACACTTCCTGGTGTTACATTTGTAGATATGTTTTTATGTGACTGTGAAATAAAAAAATTGTGTAAAATATCAAAATATCTTTTGAGATTTGCAGTTTAAATCCTACAGAAGCTTAAGCAGAATTAAAATACTTCCAAGCATCTTCGTTGCTGTCTCAACAAATTTTATGACCGCAGTTCGTCAACATTAAGTAGTAACTTGAAGCTTTATAGGTTAAAGTATTTTATAGTCTGCCAAGAAGAGTATTATGACAATGTATAAAGCACTTAGTAAGTATTATGACTTGACTCCTGAAATATAATAAATATAAATAAAAGAAAATCCTTGGGGACTATACCCGGTTCTTATATCCGAATTGTTTTGCTCACCGATTTCAGAATTTGTTCTGGTCTTTAGAACAAACTCTCAAGGCATTTTAGCAGTAGGTAAATGCTGATCAGGGATTGAAGAATAACTGACTAAATAAGGCTCTTCAGCGTGAGCAAATAGGTGAACTAATTTGATATAAGTATGTACATACATATATTATGTAATTCATGCATACATACAATCACGAATGTTTCCCTTTATGATAAGCAGATTTCTACTCGCTACGATTCTGACACACTTCTTTCGCTTTATCTATGTTCATTAACCTCTTCATGCATGATCGTTGGTTTAGTTTTCTCCTGACCCATCATTTTTTGAGAACGCCCTGAACTTGATTGCGGTACTTCTGTTGAGGTCAGCCTTCCCCAAATCTCCCTTCCACACTCGCCTCATGTCTATACTAGTTTTGTCAATCGCCTTTCATCCACCCAACATGCCCAAACAATCTTAACACACCTTTCTCAATCTTCGTCACTACATAATTAGCAAAAAGAGACTGACATAGTCCTGATACTCTTAATAGGTCAGAAAATGCCAAAATGAAAATAAACTTCAACGACAGAAAACTAAGTAAAACCATTTGGCACTTCAACCTTAAAAACACATCGCAACACGAATTCCACTCCAAGAAATTTTATTTATGACTCACTGCCAAAGTTGTTCTGGCCAGAAAAATATATTCGAATGTGGAATCCCCCGTCTCAAGCGCAATGTATTAAATTAAAGTAATTTATAAGTGTTACATCGATGGTGCCCGCAGTGCGACGTAGGGTGCTCTTGTTTAGGGGACCAAAGTTAGGGCATTACACTAAAATGTTATAGTGTCGGATGTCAAAACACTTTTTGGGGTGCAGCCGCTTTAAGCGCTTGAAGTTTGGGACGTTTTATGTGGTATGCCTGTGTGTATGGATGTTTTACAGTTGTAATTATTTTGTTGTTTTTTTTTTGTAATAGGGACTTTTATAGTTTAATTATTGTACCGCCTCACTTTGTGTAACCCGTCCAATTAATGTAGGTACTGTCTGAGATTTCGAACTTTCTTTAGAGAAACTAATTCTATTTACTTTAAGAGTCATTTGTATCATCGAATGAATAACAATTCTTACCTAATGGTATGAATGGGATTAGTGTAAAATTATACTTCATAGCAATAAAAATCTATTGTATCTGGTAATTATCGAGCCAACAAATTACTAATATTAAATCAGAGATATTCTATGAACACTAATAGAACTGCTGCCTCATAAGATAGTCCTTATTACAGCAATGTAATGGTAAAGATAAGTATACCATCGTAATTTCTATTGTTTTCGTTTTGAGATGATAAGTTTCGTCAATCGCCATTATGTTTTATTGACACATTTCGGGTTATAATTATTCTTGAGATTGTAGAAAATTTAAAATAATTGTGTTTACTGGTAAAATAGGCATCAATTCAAAGGTGCATGATTCGTCCCTGTGCGTCTCAATTTTTTTTTTTTAGTTTATGGGTTTGTGACTCTACGGATATAAGAACCCCAGCGTAACCTAAATTAAATATAAAAAAATATATAATATAATATAGTTATAGAAATAACCATATTTATTTATAAATAACTAATACAACATTTAATGCGTAAGTAGATAACCAAGAAGAGACTAATAATTCTGTAACTTCCTCAACTTAACGAAGCAAACTTCATGCTTATAATCTCCGTTTCACGTAAAATTAAATCAATGATAAATTACGGTGAGTCAGCGGAAAAGCTATAAAGCAGCTGGATTGTATGAGTCACCGAACGGCGCCGTCTAGTCGACTGCCTCCGATGCAAGAATGCCTTCACGTCACCCCAACCAATTTCACAAGACCTCCACTAATACTCTAAACTATCAACAAGCCACTAGAACACACAAGACAAAGAATCGAAGACAGCTCCAAGTATAATGGCGGCTTCTGTTTATTTTTATCTCCTGCATGCATTGAGGTTGGGGATAACTTTTAGGGGAATACTTAAGTTTTCGGCACGGCAGAATTATTATAATATCGAACGGCGGTTTGCAAGCATTCTTGTTTGGAAGTTAGAAGTTAGATTTTATGTTTTACAAAAAGTTATGGTAATGCTCTGATGACAGGCACTGTTTTGAAAAACTTTGAATTGATAATAAAAATTGATTATACTCATAAAGTCTTCTGAAGGGATCTAACTGTTAATGCTTGACTTTTATTTATGTCTAAGAGTAGCGACCCACCCCAATTTCGCACGGGTAACACTATATTATTACTAAATTCAAATATAGCCTTTGTTACTTCTGGATAAAGTAGCTTTCTAATGGTGAAAGAATTATTAAAATCGGTCCAATCGTTTTTAATTAACCAATTAAAAACAAAAATCAACCAACCCAAAATAAAAACAAAATCAAATCTCTTTATAGTATTAGTGTACCGATATATATAACTGCCATCACTAGTCTCAATTAATGCCAAAATATGCATGTGATTTCTGAAATTACAACCTAGTCACTACTATCTAGCGAAGGCTATAATTCGTTTTTATTGTTGTAGACTTACTTGTATCAGTCTATTTCTATTGAGTAGAAAAATATTTAATAGTCACTAATATAATTTATGGGACTGACCTACGCTTCATATTCATTCGTTGAATCTTTTCTTTCATGGAGTTAAGGCCCACTTGGTTTCGGAGTTCTTCAAGCCTTATGTGCACGCAGGCCTCCATTTAATAAAAAAAAATCTTTGTTACGCAGATAAAGATTTCGTTGGTGCAGCTTGGGATCAAATGCGACTGCTGACCATGAGGTCTCGGGTTCGATTCCCGGATCGGGCAGTGTTATTGATTTTTTTTTAAGAAATTTTCAGTAGGAGCCCGGACTTTGGTATTGTGCCTGGTAGACGGCAATAGCCACAATATCTATTACATGGGACTTAATAACAGCATTGGTGAAACGTGGGTCTACAACTGTGTAGCTACATCTCTGCCTACCCTTTCGGGAAATACCGACGTGATGCTATGTTTTGTTTATGTTATTATTCAGACACTCTGATTATTGTTAGCTACCTATTTAATTATAGACTAGCTTTGCTCGTGACTTCGTTTACCTGGAAGTTGGACAAATAGCACTTTCTATCTAAATCTTCTGAACGCTGCAAGATATCTAAATAGAACATACCTACACGTTTTTTTTTTGTTTAAATCCCGTTTAGTTAAAATAAATTATATTTAAATCCGTTGAGCCGTTTCGGAAGTTTCACACAAACAAACGCAAATGGGAAAAAGAGTTATCTAAGATTAGGACTCGTATAAAATAACAATTTTCACGTAAGCTTTGGCTTTTATTTTGAAATCATAGATAGACACTTCAATTTCAATTAAGGATGTAGTTAGATCACATAAAATAAAATAAATAAATAAATAATTATGTTACATACAAAGTAAATTTTATGTTACTTTAACGTGTTAAAGCACAGATCTGAAAAAAATACGGATGTAACATTGCCTTGTCATAAGCGAAGCATAGATTACGCACACACACACGCAGCGTACTGGCGCCGAGTGGATGAGTTTTAAGCATTTGTATGCGTTTAGGTCCTATATGATAAGCGAAATTGGATGGCTAGGCATGCTTCTCACATGTCGCATGCGACGATCCGTCCGTATTTTTTTAAGGTCCGGACGTTAAACAAAACATCTTCACAATTTGATCAATACTCTTCCAAAAAAATTGTTGCTCGCCTATTTAAAGGGTCTAAATAACTCAAGTTTAATTCAAAAATATTTCCTCCCAAACAAAGATCTCGTAATGGTTGGTGCAGATCCTTGCATCAAAGTCCTTTTAGAATTGTTTATGGGTAAAGTCCTGTGTAAACGGAGAAGGGTTGGATTCCCTTTCAACGTAGCCGCGGATTCACTGAATATTATTTAGGTTTATGGTCGGCCTTTTAATTCCCAAATCGGCACAAATTACCACTGAAGGAAACTTTGGTTTTGTAAAAGTAATGTTAATTTAATTGATGCCTTATGAGAGATTGCATAGACATTGCATCACATAGACTAGATAGATAGGGACTGAATAGATAGCAATAACGTCACCAAAAGACGTGTCAAAATGTGGAAGAAATTCACGGTAGTGAGCAGAGGTCGAGATGGCTTAGTGGTCAGAGCGCCTGGAGTATTTATCCGGGAGGCGCAGGTTCGAATCCTGCTCGCGACCGTATTCCTTTTCCGTTAAATATTATAACTTAACTTAATTAGTATGAAAAAGATAGTATATTTGTTATGAATTCTTTATCATTCCGATGTAGGTACGTGTTATATTTCGGATTAATAATATAAGACGTTATATAAGTATGCATTACTAGCCGATATGAGGAGGCTGTGACCCATTATCTTGACATAATCCGTTTTGCCACATCCATGGGTTTAGCAAAACCCTCGTTAAAACACAAACATTATGGTTAATTGGATTATGAATGATTGTGAACAACAACAATAAATTGATACAATGTTGCATTGTTGGAGAATTTAATTCAACTATTGCGAAATTGGAAGTACAATATAATATTTAATTGGCAGAACGAAAACACACATGTTTTTAACTGACTGTTAATTTTCTCGATAGTCGATAGATTTTATTTTATTTTTTATTTATTTATTTATTTACCAAAACTTATTTATTATTATCGATGTTCTAGTTTAAAAGGCACTATATGTGAAGTGTTCACTCAACGTTCTTCTTTTCACACGAATACAAATTTAGATGTATGGTATTTCTCAATTTATTTTTCTTCCAAAATGTTTTTTTTTTTATTAATTATTTAATTATAATACCTTCAAGAACACAATAAAAAAGAATACAATATATTGGTAAGTTGAATATACTGGAAAGAATTATTATTTTTCTAAGGATGAGAAGTGGGGAACTTGAAACTTAATAGATACGAACATGCGACACCGTAGCTCATTTGGGAGAGCCATGGCACAATATGTCTAAAGTCGCGGGTTCGAGTCCCGTTCGTGTCTAATAATAGACGCGAACGGGACTCGAACCGGCAACTTTGCTCAATGTTTTCTTAGAAAAATAATAATTCATATAGAAATTACATGACCTTAAACGAGAACCTTTTTTAAACGAGATCTTTAAAAATCTAAAATCGAAATATCGTTTATTCAATTAAGACCATTTCGAATGGTACTTTTGAAACGTTTACATTCCAAAAAGACATCACCCAGAAACGCTCACCCTTCACCGCTTCCTAGTATTCCAATGGAGAGAAGCGGTGCAACAAACTCTCTAGCTAATAATAAGTCAAATAGAAGAACTGATTAATAACCTTTACTTGTGGTAAGAAGATGAAAATATACGTCCCAAAGCAGGTAAGTATTCGGGCGCGCGCGACCCTCTAGAGTGTCTGAAATGACCGAATCCATCGATACCTTCGATGGGCTGCCTCACCCTGGTCTGACCTTGAATGACTTGCCAGGTTTGCTGTGAATGTAGTTCCAACTATTATGGATTTTAAGCCCATACATATAAAGGTTTTTAGTAGTATTCGGGTAATATTAAGCTAGAAAAGCTAGAAACAGCATCATCACTGAAATGTACTGAAGATGCGCTTAGTGGGTGATTTCGTGTTGAAATAATAAGGATCCGTCAGTCAAGATCTAAATATAACCTGTAAACTAATATTGCACTCTAGACAATAATAATAATAATACTCCTCCTGACCGTATTTACGACACTGCGGCTTATCTCCACGGAGATCAGCCAATACGCAGGAGATATTATAATGCACAAATTTATGCATAAACACAGGTGTACTCCCTCTTCCCTCACTCTCATAGTCCGATGGGACGTCATTGACGTCCGATTGCCGTCACGGCAATCCGGCATCAACCGGAGAGAGACCAGGTAAAGGACCGACGTCTTTGCGTGATCTCCGAAGCACGGGCGTATCACACCACCAACTTCCAAATTTCGGGCTACTACTGAGAATTTCCTTACAGGCAACCAAATAACATTTTGCCCGACCTGGGAATCGAACCCAGGACCTTAGCAGCCGTGCTTGTTATCACTAGACCAACGAGGCAGTCAAAGTCACTCTAAAAATCTAAACGATACTATAGAAGTGGCTAAATTACTGTTACAATAGTTTCTTGCGCAACTAAACCTAACACTGTCACGTTCCATCATGATCGCAGTATAAAAAAGTAATGTAGAGTATTGAACCGACTCGTTTGATCGGGAACTTCCATGAAATTATTCCGGCGTCGGAGGTCAACTTACTATAAAACGCCATAGAATTTAAAAAGCTTATTTTACGAGCTGAAACTAGGCCAGGTCAACTGAATACTGAACGAAATGCGAGAAAAATAAACGAATGCAGTTAAAATAAGGAAAAATCACCGTCTTCGACGATATCGTATACCTACTTAGTTGAAACATAAACGTATAAAAGTAATATAGAGATATACTACTAAATATTTCGAAGTGAACTCTAAAGATAGTAATTTTAGACGAAAAAAAGTCACAGTTGTGAGCATGATTTGAACTCCTACTCTTCTTGCATAAATGCCTACTCCAGGCGCTCTGCGTGACTATATAGGGACCGAATAGATATGTGGTGACGTCACCGTAAAACATGTGGAAAAAAAACAGTTAATTGAGCAGAACTCGGGATATATGCGATATTAGAATGTTAGTATTATTTATCAGAGAGGCGCAGGTTTAAATTCTTCTCACGACCGTATTTTTCTTAACTGCCTCGTTGGTCTAGTGGTTCTAAGCGCGACTGCTGAGCTGAGTGGTTTCGGGTTCGATTCCCGGGTCGGGCAAAGTGTTATTGATTTTTCTATTATGAATTCTTCAGTAGTAGCCCGGAGTTTGGAATTGTGCCCGGTAGATGGCAATAGGCTCACCACCTATCACATGGGACTTAATACCAGTATTGGTGAAATGTGGGTAAACAATTGTGTACACCTCTGCCTACCCCTTCGGGGAATACAGGCGTGATGCTATGTTATGTTATGGTATTTTTCTCTCCACAAAAATATATAACGAAATCTGGGTCATAGGTAAGAAGCACTGCTAAAAGAAATGTGTATTATTATAATCTCAAACATTTAAAACTCGTAAAATTCAATAGAATCGCTTTCATCCTATCAGAATCACAATAAACAGGATCGTGTAAAAAAACAATTTCATCGCAAAGACATTAAGGAAGATCATTTGGACTTAATTTAACAGTGTTGTTAATGCATTTTTTCTTACAAAGTTCTGGAACATTACACCAAATATCGCCTATATTATCTACATAGAGTACTATTCTATGTGATTATCTTGATTAAATCTTATTCCCGGCACGCTCTTGCAAACCTTATATCCTGATTCTGTTATTTCCTTAACATTTTTTACAAATACAGGGTTCCTAAGAACTTTAAACTCTTTAACGATCTTTACTTTTGCATAAAGTTCCGTTTTGTTGTTGTTTTCCGGTCTTATTTTACTTTTCCGTTGTCTGCTTTTTCTAAATTTACCGTTTTATTCAAGATTTGTATATTGGCTGGATCAGTCCTTTAGTATTTAAATTATAGAATAATAAATTTCATATAGAATTCAATCCAGCTATTCTGATGTGACTGTTTCGATGTCGTATGTACTTTTTTTAGTAAATCTAAGACATCACAGATATACGGTAAAGGAAAACATCGTATGACAACCTGGGCTTAATGGTTTGAAATCGCCAACCCACAACGAGCTAGCGTGCTGCTCAATGCTCGTGCCTTCTCTGTATTAGAAGATAGGCTGGTTATAAGTCATTCATAAACTGGTATGTTTTTAGCTGTGTTTTGATATAACAACCTAAAAGTTCATGTTAATTCTAGTAGTGTAGGCTTTAATAATAGAAACTACATCTAAAACCGTTAACAAATTAACAATGACATATCCCAAGAATTTGTGAACTCTGAAGTAATTTAATTTATTCGACTGTTTAAATTATGTAGGAATTCTCTTCAATACTTGATTCGGAATCAAATAAGTTCCAGAAACTCATTTGTTGCTTTTATTCGAATTTGCTGAATAAACAGAATTCCATTACATAGTAACCCTTAATTATATTATTTTTAACCGACATCAAAAAAGGAGGAGTTTTCTCAATTCGACCGATTTTTTTTATGTGTGTTCACGGATAGCTTCGTCGTTTATGAACCGATTTTGATGATTCTTTTTTTGTTGGAAAGGAAATATCCCAAGGGTGGTACCATGATAAGGAAACTAGGATTTTATGATGGCATCCCATAGAAATCAACGGGAACCTTCGAAAATCGTAGTGAAGACTAGGGCGTTTGTTAGTTTCTTCATTAAGTATTTTAAAGGACTACTATTTAATGAAGGTCTAAAGTCGATCTGATGATGGAGCGGAAACACAGTCGAGGGAAGTCTTTAACGATTTACAGCAATTACCTGGTGTTTGGGCTTGATTAATTTGTATTGATAAGAACTTTACATCTAGATGGTTGTGACTGTCATTAGGGGTTTACAGTAGCTACAAAATTAACAGATTATAAAGTTACAATATTAAATGGAAAAAGAATACGGTCGCGAACAGGATTCGAACCTGCGCCTCCCGGATAAATACTCCAGGCGCTCTGACCACTAAGCCATCTCGACCTCTGCTCACCACCGCGAATTCTTCTTCCATATTTTAACACGTTTTATGGCGACGTCATTGCAATCAATTCAGTACCTATACAGGTGACCGAACCGACACGACCAACTTTGCAGCTAATACAATGTCGTAAAGAATGCGATTACCTTAATAATTCAAGAGAAATCTTTGAAAAGCATTAACGCATGCTTAGCGAACTCTAAAGTTACAATATTAAATGGAAAAACAATACGGTCGCGAACAGGATTCGAACCTGCGCGAAATTATTTTATTATAAGCAAATTTTGATATTATTTTGAACTTTTGAGTGTAGTAGATTTTTGAAGGCGGTTTTTATTTTTTGTTAAAAATTAATTTATTTCGAAGCCCTTTCTTAATTCAGAGTACCTACCTACAAAACATGTATTTCTGTATTACAAATACAGCGTGCAGTTTTTATGCGTGTTAATCGACTTTTGTCGCTGACTATACCTACATAGGATATGATAAGCATAAGAGAAAAACTCGAAAATTTATTAATGTGTTAGCTGTTATGGGTAAAAACTTAGTAAATAGCTTTTCCAATAACGTGTTGCGAGTTTGACGTTTCGGTATCCTGAATGATGGATGTACATTATTACAGACAAAAACATTTTCCTAAAAAAAAAAAATTTTTGCTGTTGTTTACCAGGTTACTATACAGGGCTATTCGTAGTATACGCGAAACCTGAAATTAGTTTGTTCAGAATAAGTAATAGAATCGATTAAAATGTTTACACCATGTTTTATTTCGACCAAATAATCTTTAAAAAGTCCTATAAATTGGACACGATAGGTACGCACACCAGGTGATTGCGTACCTAGTTACGTGTTGGTGCTACCGCAGTGCCATCAACCCGTACTGTCCTTGCGCGGGCCTCACGCTGTCCCTGCGCCGCCACCTCAGAGGTGCTACTCCGAAATTCGATCATTGATAGTTCACACCAAAACGTAATAACGCCAAAAACCAAACAAAACTCCAACCAAGTTTCTTCGGATCCGACTAGTAGTTACGTTCGGCCGTCGCTTTGAAATCAAAAACAAGCAATTGAATGAACCTATTGTGAAATATCATTGAAATCAAATGATGCCATCATTTGATTTCAATGAATATTATAAAATATTGGATATATCACAGTTTTAAAACAACTCCGCAAAAAAATTATGATCAAGTACCACGTGCGCATTTATAACATAACATAGCATCACGACTGTATTCCCCGAAGGGGTAGGCAGAGGTGTACACAGTTGTACACCCACATTTTACCAATACTGTTATTGAGTCCCATGTACTCGTAATAGGTGATGAGCCTATTGCCATAAACCGGACACAATTCCAAATTCCGGGCTGCTACTGAGAATTTCCTAATAGAAAAAGTCAATATTTAATTTAAAATATTCTACATACAAATAAAATATTTTCTTCAACAACATCACATACCTGGAGGTGAGGCGAACGATTAGGAAGAGGTCTAAAGAAAGTAAATATGACATTGAAAAAGTCGCAGAGGCGGGCCTGAAGTACTGAGTTACCACGACTATATTGTTAGTATTAACTCAACTCAACTCAAACTTTTATATGCTTTCCACAATGGTGTTTGAAGATGGTAAGTAAAATAATATAGTACATCGTGGACCCTGTTGAGCACGCAAAAATTAGGAGAGAGGAAGAACATTGGTAAGAAGGTACTTATAGCATTGGTAAGCAATTCTTTTTATTTATTAAAATATCTACTTAAATAAATTATATATGTAGTATATAATTTATTTATGTATAATACCTATTTGCTATTCTTATTTTAATATGTATTATAAGTATCTATAGCTTTTAATATTTATATTTATTATTTTTAATTATAATTATGTACTTACTTATTTATACTTTACTACATTTTTACATATAATTTTAATTAACTCATGTAGTACCCCACTTGAATTCCCTGAAGGGGTAGGCAGGGGTGTACAATGTTGTTCACCCACATTTCATCGATGCAGTTATTAAGTCCCATCTAATAAGTGGTGAGCCTACCACTTATTAGCATATTTCAAATCTCTGGGCTACTTCACTTTGCCCCAGCTGGGATTCGAACCCAGGACTTCACGCTCGGCAGTCATCCTTACGACTACTAGACCAATGCGGCAATCACTACCTCACAATAGAATTTATTTATTTAAGGGTCTCCAATAAAGGATATAACATAACATAAACATAACATAGCATCACGCCTGTATTCCTCGAAGTTGTAGGCAGAAGTGTACACAATTGTACACCCACATTTCACTAATTCTGCTAAATGTTATACTTAAACAAAAATTCAAATATTAGCAAGTGTAGATACGCCCTCAATTATAGGAGACCCCAGCATGCACTAAAATAATAACTAAGTTAAGATATTTAACAAATTTAAACTAATATTAATAATGAGATGTCTTAAACTACTAGGTAAGATTTACATTTCCGGACACGTTCCTTGAAGCTGCAGCTGGAATATCTATTGGGAGGCGCAGGTTCAAATCCTGCTCACCAACATATTTTTTTTCCACAAAGTTTAACAACTTTGAGAGTATGTTTCATCTAATTGTTCAACAACAAATTAATCATCCTGAGTACGCTCCCAACTTTGCTTATATTGTTATCAAGCAAATGAATTTCAGTAATTTCGACTTTAAGGCCAGGCCGGTAAACTCAAGTCCATTTCTCAATGGTTCAGGCATTACAGTAGTCTCAATAACTTCCTGCCATTCAGTGGCAACACAGTTTAATAAGAAATAGTTCATCCGCTTGGCTTTGGAAGTCGCCTTCCGCAGCTTCAAGGAACGTGTCTGGAAATTGGTGTTTATGAAGCTTTAGAATACTTGTTGACTAGATACATTGTAAATCTCACCTAGCAGTTTGAGACACATCTCATTATTAATACTAGTTTAAATTTGGTACATATCTTAACAGCCTCGTTGGTCTAGTGGTCCCGAGCGCGACTGCTGAGCAGAAAGTCTCGAGTTCGATTCCCGAGTCGGGCAAAATGTTATTAAGTTTTTCTGTGTGGAAATTCTCAGTACCAGCCCGGAGTTTGGAACTGTGCTCGGTTGATGGCAATAGGCTCACCACCTATTACATGGGACTTTTATTTTCTATGTTAACCGGTTTCACTTGCTTTCCAAGGTACGGCTTTCATTGATCTAGTCAGTACAATGGTTTAGTGTTTGCAAGCCTGGCTGCAGAACGTGCGGTATGATTTCTGGGTCAGGTATTTGTGTGTTAGGAAATTTTCAGTAGCAGCCTCGTGTTTGTAGAAAGAAAAATACAGTCGTGACAAAGATTTGAACCTGTGCCTCCCGGATAAATATTCCAGACGCTCTGGCAACTGAGCCATCCCGGCTTTAGCTCACATATTCAAATTCTTCTTCTACATTCATTAGGTTCAAATCCTGCTCAAGAACAATTATTTCTTACCACAAAAAAATATATTTAAAGTTCGCTATGCATGCAGTAATACGTTTGAATGATTCAAACGCATTAATTCAATATCTGCATTCCGAAGTTATATTTTATTATATTTAACGGTGTCCAGTTGATGGCAATAAGCTCACCACCTATTTACATGAGACTTAATAACAAAACCGGTGAAATATGGGTGTACAAAAATATAAATCTACCTAACCCCTCGGGGGTGATAGTTATGTTGAATAATTTTTATCTGCGACGGCATAACATTATAATTTTTATCCCAATAATGTACATTTTACGAAATTAATTGCGTATATAAACTAGTGGTCGCCCACTGGCCGAAATTCGACTATAATTCGGTTAAATTTTAAATTTGAACCTTATTAAGGTTCTATTGTCAAAGATATATGTGTGAGTGATTGTGTGTCAAATGCATGGTAGTTGTGGTTTTTTTTTATTAATTTAATATATTTGTAATGCACATTATATAAAAAAAATTGAAAGAGGGCAGGGAGGATTTTGCTCTGCAGTGGGATAAACCGGGCTGAAAATAAATAATAATAAATAATTATATAAAAATATCAGTCCTCCGTCTGCGTAATATTCATAAAAAGGGGAACAAAGTTTTTGCTTCATGTATTAATACAATGATTACAAATCAAAATATTTCTCGCGTTAAATTTATTATGGGTATCGGCGCTAACTGTCAAAATTAAATGGCTGCCAAGTATTTCCGTCACATAAAATATTACGGCCGTAATAACAATTTGCGTTTCTATCGTTTCTATTACCGAATCTTGACACCAGACCACTAATTTTATAAACAGTTTTTTTTTATCGTGTTAGTCACGAACCTTTATTACGGTGCTCAAAATAGTTCTGAATAAAATGGAACTCTTTGATACGATCTATACACTATAGCTTTTACTGTATTTATAATGGTTGAATGAATTGAAGCCTCCAAAAACAATATATTATAATTATGTATCTGAACAACAAATTCAGAGTACTATAAAATCTATTTATAGTACTACTAAGCCAAGTTATAATTTCAGAAGTTAACAAAAATGCACTACTTTGGGCCTGAATGCTAAGTCTAGTTAGCTGATCGACAAAGAGTTTATTCTAAGAAAAATACCAATGGATCTGTACAATATGATACAGAGATAAGAACAAATTGATATACCTCGATGAAATCCAACAATAACATTATTAACTTAAATGGTTATTTTTTTTTTCTGTTTACAATAGGTACTACTGGAAAGCAACTTAGATTTTATAACATGATAATAACGCAAACAGCCTAGAACTTCACTTTTTACGCTTTATCTGTTGCCAATGAATTGACGCTCTTATGGCAAGAAGGATAATACATATTTTTGTAAAATTATATGAATATACACGTATTGTTTGGTTTCGGCAGTTGAAACCTTCGGTCTATTAAATTTTGTTTGGGTACCATTTCGAGACGAATGAGGTAGGTAATCATTAGAGTTGTACTTAAAAATGGATAAGCACATATCGTATTACTTCTTCTCTCCTATATTGCAGTGCCCGATGACGTCCATAATGCTCAAAACGATTTTAAAACTTACTACCAAAATTACATTGTGGAATATTAATTCTTCTCATTTTTGAGAGGACATTAGAGTCTCTACAAACAGTCCAGGCCAGTATTATTAATGTCCAGTATCATGGATTGTCCGAATAAAATTCCAGAGTAAAACAAAATAAGGTCCTATATTCAGTCTATTATCACTGGTCGAATTATCTGCTAATTCGTAATAAGTGTCGTGGTGGCCGAATGGTTACCAGCCCGCCTCCAAAGCCGCAGCTTGTGACAAAAAAAATACTTTTTCAATGTCATATGTACTTTCTTAGTTAATCTAAGTCATCACAGACATGCGGTGATCATCGTGAGGAAACCTGGACTTGATGGTCTGAAATCGCCAATCCGTAATGAGCTAGTATGGTGATCAAAGCTCGTGCCTTCTCTGTATGAGAAGAGGCCCTTGCCCTGCAGTGGAACATGGGCTGGTTACGTTATGTATATGTAATAAGAGCAGTTCCAGTAGTATTTAAATTAACGCCAACGTATCTTGATATTACTATTACCGACTGCATTTGAAACTTATAATACACTACGACTGGACTGGACTGGACTGGACTGGACTAAACTGGATTGAACTTAATTCAAAAACGAGCGTGACGTTCTACATTCAATCCTCGGGTTGGGCTTTATTGGGTTTTTCACTAGCAGCCCGAAACTTGGAATTGTGTCCGGTTGATAGCAATAGCTCACCACCACATGGGACTTTATAACGACATCGGTCTAATGTGGGTGTATAGAGTTGTATGCAAGGCAGACGCCTTACCTTTCGCTGGAAAACATGATGATACTATGTTATGTTATTATTTTTATGCAATTAAAGTTTAGGGCATTGACACACCACAAGACATGTGCCGATTTTTAACTAAAAGCACGACTCATCATAATTCGTTGACCTTATGCGGCGGCTTAGGGAGGCAACCCCTAGTGAAGGCCTTAGAAAATACATATCAAATAGAATAAAAAATAAAAGTAACCTCTAGAACTTTTTATCCAATTCAATCAAGTTTTGTGAAAAACTACTAATATGAACTTCTTTGTACTCGCAAACAATTGTGTAAGAAATTCTAGTAACATGAGATAAATTACATAAATCTAGTTTAATCTATATTTAAAACAACTTGTTAAATCCATACAAATAAAAGAGGTTATTATATTACTTCAGTGGACTGAATTAAGATTAATATTACAAACAAAGATTAAGTTACATATAGTACACCCAGACAATAATTATAATGCGCAAGCGAATGTGAAACGTGGATTTGCTAGGCTTTCTGAATTGTTCTGCCGCCGGAGACCCGCGCACGCACAGCCGCGGGCTGTTCTGATTGACCGATTCGGCGGGCGACGGGAATGTGAAGGCGGCGGGCGCGGGACGGGTAACGCGTCACTTGATTTGTGTCATAGACACAATTGTTACATTTGTATTTGTTCACTGTTGGACTCAGACCTTCGTAGAATTCTACGTCAAAGGATTCAAATTCATACAGATAAATCTTTGAAAACGCTTAACGCCTGCAATTCATCTGTATGACATTGTATTAACTGCAAAGCTAGTCGTGTCCTGTAGTATCCTGTAAAGGGACTGAATAAATGGCAAAGACGTCACCAAAAAGACGCATTATAATGTGGAAGAAGAATTCCGGGTAGTGAGCAGAGGTCGAGAGATGGCTTAGCGATCAGAGCTCCTAGAGTATTTATCCGGGTTCGAATTCTGCTCACGACCGTATTATTATTTACAAATAGAAATGACTTACGACTATAAATTTCTAAGTATATATGTAGACCAACATTGCAACCGGAAGACCCACATTAATTACATTTGTACCAAATTAAACCGCTTTGTGTTTGCATTGAAGAGATTAAGACCTACGGTAAACGAAGGAGCAGCACTCACTGCCTACCACGGTTACGTGGCATCAGTTCTTCGGTATGGTCTTTTACTTTGGGGAAATTCTACAGATGTTACTAAGGTGTTTTTAGTGCAGAAAAAGTGTATAAGAGCAATATGCAATGCTCGTCCACTTGATTAATGTAAACCGTTATTTAAGAAACTAAAATTTCTGACCTTGACCGGACTATATATTATGCAGATTGGAATTTTTGTGAAAGAGCACCAGGACATGTTTGAAAAATTAGAAACCTATAAACATTTCCAATTAGCTAACAGTGACCCTACAAGGTTAAAGATGATACGTTGCGCAACGACTCTGTGCCAACGTAACTGCAAAATAATGGCGACAAAAGTATTTAATAAAATTCCAAGAAATATCAGGGAGCTCCCACTCAAATTCTTTAAAGCACAACTTCACACATGGTTAGTCGAAAACTGTTTCTATGACATTAAAGAATTTTGGAATGTGAAATAACTATAATAGAATTGCAAAATGATTATACATATTATTTTTGACATGTGTATTAAAACTATAATTATTATTGACATTTTATTGTATTGACATCTTTAAATTGAATTCTGTAATTGATAATATCCGAATAATTGAATGTTATAATATGAACTAATTAAAAATTGTAATCCTAAATTTAATTTTGTATTATATAAATACTTACTCTTTGTATGCCAGTTTCTGGTGGAGCATGCAGGACTGTATACTCTTAACATACCACCATATTTACCATGTTTCATGTAAATAAAGAATTTCAATTTCAATTTGAAAAGACATTTATAACTTTGGTTCAAATTCAAATATACGTTTCTTTTTACTGTAAACTTAGCGTGGGCGCGCATCAACATCGCTATTTTACTTAATCAAAGACGCATTCACCGTGAATCCATATGACTAATTCCTTGCCTTTGAGAGATTCATAAATTAACGTAATAAACATAACAAAAAACAAAACAAAGGACCAACGATAAAAGCTTTGCCTTTGTAACAAAGAAATTCCAATAAGTCTTCTCAGAGGTGCCTATATTATAGGCTGGCAACATCGCCCTATTCTTTACGCGCTGTAAAGTTCACAATTTACATACAATACTAAAATTCCGTTGATGTATTTTATACTGTTATTTTATATGCTTTTTACCGGCTGAGTTGACCGTTTATAGTTAAACTGCCGGAATGGCAAATCATAATGTTAAGCGATGAGGAAAAACTGCATCAACATGAGTTGTTACGAAGACAGTCCAGTTTGTAATAACCCTTCAGTGAAAGACTACGTCCCTTGTTAAACAAACTGTTACTCGGTGAGTGCTCTTTACTAAAGTCAAGTGAAATTAACTAAGCTTTTTAACAGGAGGTTCTTTTGCTTATCTTAACTCGCGTTTGAAAGTGTTTAACTAACTTGATGAAGTGGTCGCTGTATTATTTCAGAAAGCTCTTTATAATTTTCTGAAGTCTGTATTATCTAGCATTAAAAATTGCTTGGAATAGTTTATTAAACAAAGCTGCCCGTTTACTAATATTCTTTTGAGTTAGAGATAAAATGTGATTCAAGTTTTGAATGGTTTATTTTCTACCTTTTATTATATTTTTAAGAGTAAAGGTTATCAAGATTTCTTTACGCATTTCACTTTATATTTTTTTAAGCGCGCAAGTACTCTCGTAGAAGCCAAATTTCTTTAGTAGTGCCTGATAATACTCTATTAGTACTTGATAGTACTTTCGTAAAATACTGACTAAACCTGGGATTCACTTTAGTAACTGTTTACAAATCAATACATAAGTACTTGTAACTAAAACAACACGGAATAACAAACCTATTGTCTTGGCAGATCTCGGAAGAAGTCAACAGAGATGCTCAAGGGGGCTATAAAAATTATAACTCACGCTATAGAGAAATATCAGATCAGAAGCTGCCATACGATATCGCCAGATACGTCCAGCCCCCTGGCGCAGATATTACATAATTTATCAATAAGTATCTGCGATACTGAGCGGATATTGCCGAATTTCAATCATCTTCATAATTTTAGGTGTAATCTACACCTGAATATTTGGTTTTCGTCTTAGTTATCATAAGTTCTGTGAGTGATATTTACAGATACTGTAGGTGTGTTTTTATACAAAGATACCGAAAGATAAAACATTATAATACTAACTGCCCTGTCTATGACAAATTAAACAATTGATTGACACAGCTTAGCCTCTAGTAATACAGACAGATAAAAGACGGTTTTATCCAACGGTATTCTTAAAACTGGTTTACTAGAATCCATGCTCAAAATATTCCCTTCTCAACAGACCATGATGATAAAATCCTTACATCTCATACCCATACTGGTGTTGTATCTGGTGACGTCATCACACGGCATCTCGCCATGTAAACTGCGGGTCTATTTGGCAAAGGCGGAACAGGTTGATGAGAATGGACGACGATGCTGGGATACAGTGAAGGTCCCCGCTTGTGGAGGCAGATGTGATTCTAGAGAGGTAAGTGAAGACTGCAATAGGTACCGTTTATAAGTAGGCGTTAAATTTGTGTCAAATCTTTCCACAACTAAACACATAGGAAGTTTGCAAATTACATATAATTAAAAAATATATTAAAATGACCCCTGCAAGATTGCTTGGGGAAACAAATAGCATAGAATGATTATTTATTTCAATGCCTAAGGAAATATACTATAAAAATTCTAAAATGTGACAATTTCTGTATTTGGAATAACACAAATTCATTGAGTGAATCATAAAAAACAAAATATTGATTAATACAGATAAATATTTAAAAGATCTCTAAAGTTATACATTTTTGTAGAAAGAAAATATACGGTCATGAACAGGACTTGATTCTACGAGATGGCTTAGTGGTCAGAGCGCCTGAAGTATATATCCAGAAGGCGCAGGTTCGTATCTTGCTCAAACCGTATTTTTCTTTCGACACTAATTTATAACTTAAAAATATTCAATTTTAAACAATTACTTAAAGGACAGAAAGAACGCCTATTTTACAAAACAAAGCAACGGAAAATAAGTTATAAAGCACTCAATTTAAAAAGACGCCTAAGTATTGCCTTTTAAGTCTATCTAATCTCTCATTGAAATAAATACTTGAATAGATAATAAGCATTATCAAATCTTCTGTTCATAAATGTTTTTTTATTAGAAGACTATTAGGGAGAGAAAAAGCTTAAATTTGTGACGTTTTTCGATGGCTTTATTTATTCAGTACTTACTCGAACGGCAATTTAGGCGTTGCATAAAGAATTGAGCGTCGACGAATCAGTGTTGTAACTTAAGGACGGTTGGTAAAATGTTTTTTGTTATAGGTAATAGCTATGTTCGTATTTAGGGGTTTATTGTAAGTATTTAAGGTTAATTAAAACAGGAAAACGTTACGTAATCTATTAAGTAAAATGAATAAAATTTCTGAGTTTAACTAATGTAATAACAATAATGTATTGCTCTTATTGCACGGCTGTTAGGTTCATAATGGGGCTTATTAATCACGCGTGCTCTTTCTTAATTTTTACCGCTTTAGTGCCGTAATATCAAAAAAAGTGCGTGACAGCTTTAAATTTACTTTTAAACCTTATCAAAGAGTTTTGATGTTTGAAAACTCTTTCATGAGATTTAAAATTTTTGTGACTGTGTTAATTTAAATATGACAAATAAACATTTCGATTCTTCAAATTATTTATTTTTATCAACTAATTAGCATTTATTTGTGTTATAAATGGAAGAATATTCACTTAGCTTCTACTTCAATGACTAAAGAATAAGTTCTACTTGCGCATGCATAGTCCATAGACCCAGCGCACAAAAAAGAAATCCGCGCGTCATTTTAACAAAATCTGTTTAATCGATTTTATTAACATGTTTTCTCGCAAAGACATCAAAACTATTTGCTTATATTTTTTGATATATTAAAAGAATATAAATTTGATGTCTACAAACTCTTTGCTGAAATTTACCGTTTTTGTAATTAGATACAGTCTTGGATACAATTTTAGATAACACATGACGTTTTAGTTAATAAAAAAAATAAAAAATACATTGTTACTGTTGTATTTTATTTTGTTATAATATAAGACTGTTTGTCAACTTCGTCAGTGAGCATCCTTCCTGCACGCAAATAGACCTTAGACTCGCGTACGAAAAAAGAAATAAGCTCGCCATAGTAATTAAAAAATGAAATTAATTGAATGTCCTTACAAAATGTAATTTTATATTATGTTATTCTTTTTTTTTTCCTCACAAGAGTGTTGATAAACGTCGTATGAGCCGAGTGCCCTAATGGACAACAAGTTTCGATCGGTCATTGCTAACCTCGCCAAGGCTCGGTTAGCAATTCATCCTCGACTGTAATGACCAACTTAGGGCACTTGTATCATAATATACAAATAAATGTCAGTTTTAATTGCCTGTGTTTTAATTGCCTTATTATTCTAGCGGCCCCAAGCGCGACTACTGAGCATGAAGTCTCGGTATCGATTCCCGGGTCGGGCAGTGTTATTGAGTTTTCTGTTAGAAAATTCACAGTAGTAGCCCGGAGTTTGGAATTGTGCCCGAAAGATGGCAAAATAGGCTCACTACCATAACATGTACACCTCTGTCTACCCTTTCGTGGAATACAGGCGCGATACTATGGTTTTAGTTTTCTTATAGGTATGATTAATTTTTTTATCAATGTTTTTTAGCATTAAGTCAGTACGATTTGAACTGAGCATTTTTTTGAAAATCTAATAACGAAGAAATTCTTATATTTAAAAAAAAATTACATTAATTTGCTAATTGCAACATTTAAAGTACTAAAAATAAACATATAAACTACTTTAAAAAAAATTACATCTAATAAAAAATATTACTATACTTCACAAAATGAGCCGACCCGCTAAAATCGGAACTTTACAAATACATAAATGTATGCTTTACCAATTGTCTACCTATTATAAGGGCCTGAAAACACCTTTTCGAATGGGCTTATGAACAAGGAAGATAGTATCTGAATTTTACTGCGTGGGTAGTTGTCAACCACAAAACCAATCCTTTCACACGAAAGGGACATTGACGTGAACGTAAATACTCTAGACCGGGCGGGTAATTGCGCAACTCACTTTCAATGGATATTCATTTTGTCAGACCTACAGTGTACATCAGCGAGGAGGTGGGAAAGCATTTTTACTTTTTAGAACAACACCTGGATGACCGATCTTGGCACGTTTTTAGTTTTTTGGTAAACGACGTTTTCTAAAAATGAAATCTAACTAGATAGATCGATTTATCGCCCCCGACATACTAAATTGCATGAAAATCGTTAGAGCCGTTTCCGAGGTTCAGATTATATAAATACGTAGGTATATACAAGAATTGTTCGCTTAAAGGTATTAGATAGACCCCTCTACCCATTTTCCTGGCTACGACCTTAATTGTGGTAAAAGCACTGACAGATATTCTCGTTGGTGTGCAAATACATTCAACTATATACTAGTCAGTGTAAATCTATGACAAAGACCTACGAGCTTCCAACACCAGGTTGTTCATCAACTATCTCCGCCCTCAGAATTTAAACCGTTGCGTCACTGTACAGGTGGCGCGACGAGGCGCTAGATTGGGGTGTTCGACCGACGCCGCGGGCATTCGGAGCTAAGCGGTCCGAGATCCGATGGATTCTAATGGTTGAATGGAAGGAGCACCATGTGCGACCGCGGGCAGGGTACGCCTTAATTACGGTGGTAAGGTGTTATGGAAGACCGGCTGAAGAGGTGAAATGGTGTCCTCCAAATGACGCAGATGCTCTCGGACCACGGGTTTTTAGGTAATCAGATACATGGTCAGTCGTGAGATGGCGCCGTTTAACATTTTTCGAGAAAGTAATGCTTGCGAAGGCGGCTGCGGAAACGGATAAAGAAGTGAACTCCTCTCACCCCTGCCGTAGAAGACGTGTCAGGCGCCGGAGGGCACTCAATAATCTCCGGCAACCGTGACCTAGAGACTGCGGGTGGCAAACTTGGGCGGTTAGTCGCGTGACCAGCGACAAGCCTGAGTCGGCAGACTGGCGCGCTCTAAAGCGTGGATCTCTGGAGTGTCTGTACAGACCGAATGTGGCCAACCTGCATAAATGACGGAGTCTACCGATATATTCGATGGACTATTACCTGTCGGGATTGCAGTGAATGCAGTTGCGATACCGGGAGCTTGTCAAAAGTTTATGTAGGACAAATGAAAATGTAGAAGTCATTCAAATGAAATTAAATGACAACGTCTATGATGGCATTTCCACACCTGAAGAGAAATAGTTGTCTATCAACTATACGATACGCAGAAGCAAAAGATGCTTTATCAATAGATGTCTGAAGATTTATATATTAATTATAATCATTTAAGAACACCAAATCACCCTACTTTGTACTTACAAAACTCTACAATCAACAAAGTTTAAAATATTTAGTCTTTTTACTGGCTCTGTTTACAACAATAATTATTTCCGAAAAAAAAACTTTCGCCATTTAAGTTGAACAAATTATCTGTTCTAAAGTTTTTAAATAAAATGCCAGAAGCCAGATGACCTTTCTGGGCTTCCGGGAGCCATAATTAAAACTCGGTTACCTGTCGTTGGCATAATAACTTTATGCGTCGGAGATTGAGGTCACTGTTAGCTCGATATGTTAGAGAAGTTATCCGAGTCGATCGGCATATAATCGTGAAACAAAACTGCTACTGCTGAATACTAATTCTGGACCTAAAGATAGTAGAGGCGAATATAGGTCCCCACTTCTTACTTAAATCAATTTGTTACATGTGTCAAATTTTCAAGCATAAATCGTTGGTACGTTTATCAGCAAAACATGTAAGTATGTAAGCAGTATATTCTGATTCATTCATACTAAAACACTGTATTATTTTATTGCAAAATTTTAGCAGAGTTTTTTGACGTTAAAAGTATTTGCATTTTTTTTATAAATAGCAAGGTGCTACGCGGGGTGTTTAGATTACCGTAAAAGTGTGTATATATAGTAAAAAGTACGTGTGCGTAATAAACCAGACTGAACGCGGCGCAATCAGAGCTTCTTCACGAGTAAGAGTGTTAAAAAAAGTGAAAAACCTGGGAAATGTATTATTATTTATTTTACACTCGCCATTACAAATTTATGTTGCGTCATCCACCGACCTCAATCAAATTATACTCGAAATCCTGAAATTAATAATACGTTAATCGTGGCGATCCAGTGAATAAGTAAAACTGGATTTGGAAACACACTGGTAAGGTCTTCATAAAGTTAAATTTACAAATAAACTCCACCTCAGTAGACGCACACGAAGCTGGTTTGGAATTTGTCCCCGATTGATAGCACCAAGAACACCGCCTTTAAGATGGGACATATAGCGTCATCGGTGAAATATCGGTGTAACTAACAGTGCGCTTCCGCATAACCTCTCGAGAAATATAGGTATACGTTTGTGCGTACAAATAAAATCAACACTATTTCTAAAATAATTGAAGGGACATTAACCATGTGAAACAAACACTAAAGCCATTTTTTACTTATTTCGTTATACTCATGCTGGAAATATAGTCAGGTTGTCGGGTTAACAGACCCACAGGAGTATTGACTACCTCGGTTGTCATCGAAATAATGGTCACACTGCTTCTTATGTTTTTAATATCAATGATCTGAATAGCCGACCTATAATTGGAGTGTTGTGCCCCGGTCTTATTCAGGACCGCCTTTAGCTATCCGAAACTTCTTGTCCCCATCTGATATTATTAGGTACGGCTGCTGAAGGAAGAGGGAGTGGACCTGTGTTTGTGCATACACTTGTGCATTATAATATCTCCTGCGTATTTGGCTAATATCCGCGGAGATAGGCGGTCATGACCGACATACGGTTGGAAGGAATATATGTATTATTTAACTTGATTATTATTGATATGTAACAAGTACCAAGAATAAATGTTTATATGGTCAAACCAAAAAAAAATTTGCTGTAAATTTACCTTTGTTAACGTCTCATAAATCATAACTTGGGGTTTTGTTCTGCAGTTGTACCCTGAATAAATAAAATATACAGCAATAACAATTCAATATATTATCCGCATATTTTACAGTGGCACCCAAAACTTTCGCAGTTATTTGTATTTTGACATTGAAAATGGTTTTTATGTTTTCAACGTTGTTTTCATTAAAACCGAATATAAAAAAATCCCTTCATATCTACTACCGACAAGCAACGAAAAATATTCAAAATATTACAAAAAGCTTCCGGTGACCGGATATTTATCAGCAGAAAAATGTTTGTTTTTCTGATTTTCTGTGGTTGGTATTTTTGGATACTACAAGGACTAAAATCTTCAGTCTGATGGGAAGAACAGTATAGAGATATACGCTTTCGTAGAAAGAAAAGTACGGTAGTGGGTAGGATTTAAACCTGAGCCCCCGGATAAACAATCCAAGCGCTTTGCTAACTAAGTCATCCTGACCTCTTCTCCCTACACCGAATTCTTCTTCCACATACTTGTTTCGATGAGGTCATCGCTATCTGTTCAGTGCATATGCAGGTGATTGAACCGACACAACTTTGCAGTTAATTCAGTGTCGTACAGATGGGAGTACCTTGACAAATACACATTTATCTTTCAACACAAAATGTATAACTTTAATGAAATAACAATTTATTATTTATTCAGTATTTGCACAGGAAAGACCTTTTCTCTACTTTAAATTAATGTATACCTATGACAGTTATTACAAACAGCCCGAAAGTCTGACAGTTTAACTTTTGGATAGGTGTCATTGTTCCCCTTTAAATGAGTTGCCGAGGCCAGCCTGTCACTCCTTGTAAAGTTCCACGAAACAGTCACAACTGCTGGTTCCAACCGTTGGTCGATAAAGTTATAATGATTAAGCTACGTTTGACTGCCTCGTTGGTCTAGTGGTCGCAAGCGCGGTTGCTGAGCGTGAGGTCCTTGTTCGATTCCCAGGTCGGGCAAAGTGTTATTGAGTTTTTCTGTTAGGAAATTCTCAGTAGCAGCCAGGAGTTAGGTATGGTGGTGTGACACCCCCGTGCTTCGGAGAGCACGTAAAGCCGTCGGTCCTGCGCCTGATCTCTCTCTGGTCGTATCGGATTGCCGTCCCATCAGAATATGAGAGTGAAGGAAGTTCACCTGTGTTTGCGCATACACTTGTGCAGTATAATATCTCCTGCGTAGTTGGCTAATCTCCCTGGTTATAGGCCGCTGTGACCGAAATACGGTCGGAAGGAGTATAATGAATAGATAACAGTTTTTTAATATTTCGTAACAACGTGATCAGTATAATTTTTTACTTTGATTTGATTTGACTGCTTCTTTGGTTTAATCGTCTCGAGCTCGATTGCTGAGCAGGTCCTGGGTTCGGTTCCCAGGTCGGGCAAAATGTTATTGCGTTTTTAGGAAATATCTCAGTAGCAGCCCGGAGATTGGAATTAAGCCGAATTGGGCCTGATTGATGCCAAGCGACTCACCACCTATTTTCATGCGACTTAATAACAGAATTGATGAAATGTGGGAGTACAATTGAGTGGATTGAACTTTGCCTATTCCTTCGGGGATTACAGGCGTGATATTATGTTATGTTATACTGCTATGTATAATTTTTACGTTTCTCTACACCAGGTTTTTTTTTGGATAGTGTATATGTTTCCAGAGACATCATCTTCACGCATACACGCCCAGACCCGGACAGTCAGATAAAAAAAAAATTGTTCCTTGTGAGAATATAACTCGCGACACGAGGTTCAAATAATAATTATTGTCTCTTAATCGTTACACACAGGAACACAGTTATTTATTCAATACGAAGAGCAACACGGCACAAAGGAATACCATTACAAACGTAAAATAATAAATAACAAAAGATTATTAAAGCGATAACTATGCGGAAGCGTGTGGAAGAGAACAGGAAATGAAGATCAGCCGGATGTTCCTTCATAGTAACCTTATTGAAAATTATACGATACGAAGATGCCTAAGGCTGTGTTCATAAGGCGGCGGGGAAACGGGGTATATACGGACCGTGGGATTTCTCCCACTTTTATAGAACACCAAACCGTATCGGGTAAATGATAGTTATATATTTATCCCAAATATAATTATATGAAGTAGACCTCTCATAAATTGATATATATTGTCTTTGGTGTTGACTGTTTCTATGATTTACATAAATTTATAAGTAAGTTCAGTAATAAATCTTTTTTTTTTCTTTTTCACATAATGTACCAGTTAATCGGTAAATTTTTCAACTTTTATGGAACCTCTAACATAGTGTGTAATCATATTAATAATAATGATTTATTTAAATTATACAAAGTACCTATTATATGTAATTAGATTTGTACGCCATTGATGGTCGAGCAAAACTGCATCGTTGGTATAGCGGTCCCAAGCGCGACTGCTGAGCAGGAGGTCTCGGGTTCGATTCCCGGGTCGGGCAAAGTGTTATTGAGTTTTTCTGTTAGGAATTTCTCAGTAGCAGCCCGGAGTTTGGAATTGTGCCCGGTAGATGGCAATAGGCTCACCACCTATTACATGGGACTTAATAACAGCATTGGTGAAATGTGGGTGTACAATTGTGTACACCTCTGCCTGCCCCTTCGGGGAATACGGGCGTGATGCTATGTTATGAAGGTCGAGTATAGAGGTCGTAAAAGTACTGTAAGATCAAGTAATTTTCCTATAATCACAAATAAATGATTTGATTTGTTTTAGTCACAATTATATGTATATCTTTATCTAGTAATATCTTAGGTTTGCGCGATCACTACACATTATAATAAAACAACTTTTATACGGATTAATCGCGTGTATTATTGGTTTTTTGTTTTTCCTGACGTTTCGAACACTTTGCAGCGGACTCAGTCCTCCAGCGACCACGAACGCTGCAAAGTGTTCGAAACGACAGGAAAAACAAAAAACCAATAATACACGCGATTAATCCGGTTAAAAGTTGTTTTATTATAATTTATCTTTATCGTCATTTAATATTATACAAAATTTCGTTACAATCCGAAGAGAAATGTTCTGTAACCTTTTAGTCAGTTGATGGCTTAAATACTCGTAAGATTCTAGTAAAGATTACTTATAATCAATTTTATGTTATTTTTACATTGCTTGATCCACTTACATGCTGCCTATTAGTAAAAAAAAACCTTTACTTAATTAGCAGTAATTTATATTTAATAATAAAACATTATCGAAAATTACTGCAGTTCTCAAAGGGAATACACAATCTTATTCACAAAGGAAAAGAGTTGCAGTGAAAGGATTTAAAAGGATTTATGTATATTAAAAAATTCAAACAATGGCTTCTGGTAATATCAGTGTTCTTTGAAAGGTTTATTTAGAAAAGTGTATTAACTAAAGTGAAATTGTTACCACAGTACAATGTTACTCGTTGCGCCATTTCTTTTAGATTTTCCAGATTTCTGGTAGGGATTTATAAATTTTTGTGAAAAGAAAAATACGGTCGTGAGTAGGATTCGAACCTGCGCCTCCCGGATAAATACTCCAGGCCCTCTTACCACTAAGCCATCTCGGCCTTTGCTCACTACGCCAAATTTTTTTGGTGACGTCATTATTATTTATTTACAATATAGATCGAATTTTTTTTTTTTTTTTTTACTTACGCGGGTAGTTGTAAAAAGTAGTAGCACTAAACTTCTCTGCTGATTTAAAATTAAATTAAATTATAAAAAGGCATTTAATTTATACTTTTAATGCACAAAATTAATAGTTAGCACTAAATACCTGCCAGTTAAGTTATGGAATCACTTCAAAAGTCACTCTCTGACACAATGGCTTTGTTCGAGCAACGGATGTCCAGCTTTGAGGCACAGCTTCAGAAGGCCCCCACTGCCGCAGTCAACACTGCCAGCTTAGCAGCCGACTTCACCACCTTCAGGCAGTTTATTGTAGAAGCACTGAGTTGTCTAAGACAGCAAATGGAAGTTTTGGCTCACAGCGTTGACAACATGGAGATGCAGGGAAGGCGGAAAATATTGCTGCTTCATGGAGTATCTGAACAGAAGAAGGAGGATATCTCACAAGTAGTGGCCGCTGTTATCAAGGACCGTCTGAAGTTGGAGACCTTTGGGGTTTCTGACATTCGACGGTGCCATAGGATGGGACGTGCTGCAGATGATTCCAAACCCAGACCCATTTTGTTCAAGCTCCAGAATGCCGACATTCGCGATAAGATCTGGTTTGCGAAAACTGCGTTGAAGGGTTCGGGTGTAACGTTGTCGGAGTTCCTCACCAGATCGCGACATCAGGCTTTCTTGGCGGCTCGTGATCGCGTTGGAGTAACCAACTGCTGGACCAAGTCAGGCTGTGTGTATGTACTTGGCCCTGATGGTTCCCGGCATCGAATCTTCACAATTAGCGATCTAAATAAACTTTTAGCGCAACTGGATGCAGCAGTTAAACCGACTGCTAATTCTACTGCAGTTGCTGTAGTAGATGGAGTCTCCGAAGTTGCTGTCATGAAGACTACAAAGCCCAAGCGAGCAGCCGCTTTGAAGAAATAATGTATGTATGTGCAGCGTCCGGGATCTGAGTGACCTTATGCATTATCGAAACCTTTTGTAGTTTTTTACATATTCTCTAACTTTTCACTTAATATACACGTCTAAGTAGTATACTGCAAAGATAGTGTTCATTATGGTGACTGTGGTTTATTAAGTTTTCAATTTCTATAATACTTTGGTTGGGTTGGTCGATATTTATTTGCATTAAAGTGACAAATGACACTAGTGACATTGACATTAGAAATTGTGAGCGTTCCAATTTGTTCTGAAATAGCCACTAGTCTTTTTAGCCTCGTTTTATACTGCATTATTTATTTGTTGTTTTTTATTATTGTGTAACTTTTAAAATAATGTAAGTTATTTAACGCCACTAGTCACTTATACAAGTATAGGTTATATTTATTGTTAAAATTTTGCCCGGACGTTAATACTGTTGAGTGTAATTATTTTAAGTTCTGATATTTCTCTTTTAACTCGCAACTGGCGGGTGGTCAAGGCGCCCCCCCCCCCCCCCACTTATTATATTGTTATTTATTTTATCTTATTTATTATTATTTAAGTTTTTTTTTTTTTTTGTGTAATGTCTGATTGCAGTGATAGTTTTTTATCTGCATATAGTGATGATGACAGCTTCGTTAGTATACCAACTCTTGCTGATGAACTCGAGTCTCAGTTTTCTGATGTTCCAAGTAATCTTAATGTTGTCCATATAAATTCTCAAAGTGTTCCGGCTCATTTTTCTGATATGCTGGCAAATCTCACCTGTAAGAACATTCACGCTATCCTTATTTCTGAATCATGGCTGAAACCATGTTTATCTTCTACTTCCTATTCCCTTCCTGGTTTCCAACTGATAAGATATGATCGAACGGTGGGCGGTGGTGGTGGTGTTGCCATTTATCTTCGTTCGCATATTCCTTACAGTATCATTGACACCTCTTCGCAGCCACCACCGTCTAATGCCGGCGAGCATCTCTTCTTGGAAATAAACCTAAACCATAAAAATGTTCTACTGGGTGTTTACTACTGTCCTTCACTACGTATAGACTATTTTGCGTCCCTCGAAAATATTCTTATAAACCTTATTCCTTCCTACAGTCACTCAATCATCATGGGTGACTTCAATACCTGTCTTCTAAAACAAGATTGTCGTTCTTCTTCACTTCACTCTATTTTACAATCTTGTAATTTATCAATACTACCTTTAAGTGCCACTCACCATTTTCCTAATTCTACACCCTCACTTCTCGATCTAATTTTTGTTTCATCTACAGAACACGTCGCTAAGCATGGCCAGTTTCCAGCTGACGCCTTCTCCTATCACGACCTTATTTTCCTTTCATATAAAATTCGCCCTCCTAAGGCTAAGCCTCAAATTCTCCTGCAGCGTAACTTTAGTGGCATGAATATTGATTGCTTGTGTGAAGATGCGAGTAATGTTGATTGGGCGCCGATCATGATTGTTGATTCGATGGATGGCAAGCTTGAAATTTTTAATTCCAAGCTTATTCAACTATTTGACAAGCATGCTTCGATCCGCCCAATCAAGATTAAACACTATCCAACACCTTGGCTTACCGATGCGATTCGTTCAACTATATATAAGAAATCGATGGCTAAAACAAGATACAGATACCGGTCCACGACTTTAAATTGGGAAAAATATGTAGCTATCCGTAATCACTGCAATAAGGTGTGCAGGGATGCTCAACGCCATTATATCCACAACTCTGTTGAAAACGGAGATCCAGCTAAAATCTGGAAATTCCTTAGAACTATTGGGGTTGGAAAATCTCGCCAAAATTCTTTTCCCAAAGATATCGATATCAATTTGATAAATCAACATTTCTCATCGTCGACCAACTTCAATGTGTCAACTAAGGCTAATACTTTAAAACATCTTTCATCTCTTCCAACTCCCTATTATCCTCAATTTGTTTTAGTCACTTCACCGCTTGTGATGTTAAGAAAAGCATATTATCAGTCTCATCAAACGCAGTAGGCAGTGATAATGTTAGTCGTAAAATGATACTTCTGGTCCTTGACGAAATCCTTCCAGTCATTTGCCATCTCCTTAACTATTCTGTATCCAGTGGCGTGTTTCCATCTGCGTGGAAAGACGCCCACATAACCCCTATACCTAAAAAACCCAATCCTACGTCTCACTCCGAATACCGTCCTATTTCCATATTACCTTTCCTCTCCAAAGTCCTCGAGCGCCTGGTCTATAACCAACTTAACAGTTTTTTTTGCAAGAATAATCTCCTGAATCCTTTCCAATCCGGGTTTCGTCCTGGTCATAGTACTGTCACTGCGCTAGTCAAGATTACAGATGACATAAGATCCAGCATGGAAAATGGAAATATTACGGTGCTTTCCTTACTTGATTTCAGCAACGCATTTAACATCGTAGATTTTGATATTCTCCTTGCACTACTTCGCTCTCTTAACATATCTCCAACGGTGACTGACTGGTTTCGTAATTACCTGTGTGGCCGCCGACAACGTATTTGCATCGAAGAAAGATTTTCTTCATGGCGTAATACCTCAGTTGGTGTACCGCAGGGTGGCGTTTTATCTCCTTTACTTTTCGCAGTGTTCATTAACTCTATCTCCAATCGACTTCGTTCTTCCTACCACCTTTACGCAGATGATTTACAAATCTATTCACAGGCTCCGCCAGGGCACCTATCGGATGCCATTAATGCTATCAATGAAGACTTGACTAAAACTCATGAGTGGAGTTTAGCGCATGGGTTGGCAGTTAACCCCTCTAAGACCCAGCTTCTTGTAGTTGGTAGTCCTAGACTCCTTTCCAAAGTGGATTGGTCACTAACGCCATCAGTGATTTTTGACGGAACTATTATACCAGTTAGTGGCAAGGTCAAGAATCTGGGAATTTACATGGATGCAAACCTCTCCTGGGGACCACAGCTACAGGAAGTAAGCCGAAAGGTATTTGCATCTGGAAAGTCCTTGAATAGGCTTCGTAATTTTCTGCCCACTGCCACTAAAACTGCGCTTGCACAATCCTTACTACTTCCAATACTTGATTACGCCGATGCCAGCTATCTTGATCTCACTGAGGCACAACTCGATAAACTTGAGCGACTTCAAAATTATTGTATACGGTTCATATTCGGATTACGTAAATATGATCATATCTCTAACTTCCGTACCAAACTCAAGTGGCTTCCAATACGCCTTCGCCGAAACACTCATATACTTTCCTTGCTTTACAGTATTCTGTTCAATCCTAAAACCCCATTGTATCTTAAAGAACGTTTTAAGTTCCTTCATGACTCGCATACAAGATGCTTGAGGTCATCGGAAGACTTGGGGCTCGAGATACCAGTGCATTCCACGAAGTTTTATGACCAGGCTTTTACAATCCAGGCCATACGATTATGGAATGCATTGCCTGCGTCAGCAAGAAGAGCTAAATCGCTGGATAGTTTCAAATATTTAGTTAGAGAACATTATCTGTCCCTCTGCAAATGATTTTCTTTTTCTATTTTTTTTTTCTTTTCATTTTTATGATATTGCCATTATTATATATTCTCCTATCTATAATTATTATATATATTGATTTTTTTAATCCTATTTATATGAATAAAATATTTATTTATCGTATTTATATATGTATATATTATCTATGATGTATTATATTTATTTATAGCTACACCACAAACTGCCCATTACCTAAAGTCTCGTCCAAACCTTGTCCATCCAAAGGTTGTCTGGAAGAGATCGCTTTTAGCGATAAGACCGCCCATTGTACTTTATCCTAACGATTTTGTATTTTTTTTTAATTGATTATGTGTGTACAATAAAGAATATTGTATTGTATTGTATCCTAGATCCGTGTAGTTTCTAGATACTAAAATCATAGAGCGCTGCCGAGATGCGCTTATGCCGAGATCTCTTCATATTGGTTTAGTGGTTGCTAAGTGCCGACGGATACCGTCATCGATAACCTACCAATAGTACTCTAACTAGACCTTTATTACAAGTACTAGCAAGCCTATTATCCAGATTATCGATAAATTTGTATTTAAGCAGTAAAATTCACTCTTCGGAAACAGAGATTGTAGAGCGAAAAAGCGCCTTTCTTATTATTTTATTAACTAAAAGCATTGCCTCATACTAGGGATTTCTCTCGTTTAATAGGTGCGTTTCCAGACACAAACATGCACATGCACGCACACTGAAGCCCCCAATAATTATCTGTACATTAAACAAATATTTGACACGTGCAGTAATCGAATCCAGCACACGAATTCTCGACTACTGCGCCAACAGTGTAGTGGTGTTGTGTAACAAGTAGTAAAATAATTATGATGCAAAGAAGATAAATTCTCACAATATTATTCCCTACAATTTGCTAAGTAAGACAGAAAGTGTTGGTCGCGTTTCAAACTAAAATTCTCACACGAAGTATGCTCGTTCATAAAGTCAAGTGGATAGTAGAGCATCTTTCATCACCAGTCATTATTTATTAATAGCACTTGCACAGCGCGAACTCTGCAAATACTATTCGGACCGGACGAGGATTAATAATACGTTATACGGTTTCTGCACAAGTTAGGGTGGTGCAAAATATCAATTTCGTATTCCACTTTCATTCAATAATTACTTTGATCAATCAGTTGTTGAAGTTCGAGTTTCCGGGTCGGCGAAACTTTAAGTCCCACTTTAGTTTGGAATTCCGAAGTTTAATTCCAAAGGGTACAAGATAATTAACATGACTTTAAGAAACTGTTACTATGAATATTAACGTTATAATACACTACACGTTTCTGAAACTGTATACATTTATTGAAGTCATAGCGTTTTCTGTCAATAATTTGGAGTTGGCAACACAGTTCGACGTTTTTGGTGCGGTGACACTGATCTCAAACCTATAAGTGAGTCGAAATAGGATGGGTGCCCTTCTATTACAAAATGCTACTGTAGTATGTAGAGCTTTAGCTCGTTGATCTAGTTTGTCCTCTTATTTTGTGATCCTGATTTACCTACCTACTACTTGTAATGTAAAATAGCTCCCTAATAAACTAACTAACGGTTCTTAGTTGTGAGTTCACAGTGATAGTAGTCTAGGTTGGTTTTATTTACTACAACCGCTAGGAATCTGATAGATAGACAGTTAAAAGTTTTTCCTATTACAATATAACTTAAGATATAAATATGTAATGAAAATGTTTAAAATTTTGATTGCTACGTTTGAACTCACGCTCTCTAGCTCACTGGGACTGGAAGTGGTCTGCCAAGCTATATCTATCTAGAACAGAATATGTTTATTTGCTTGAAGTATGGTACAATACAGAGGTTGGTATAAAAAAATATTTGAAGATCTGTAAACTTCGCCGGATAAACACCCGAATCTTCTTTCCGGGTGCTGTCATTGTCACCTATACAGTCTGTATGACGTCCTACATTATTAATCCGAAATCATTTAATACGTACTTCTATAAAAGATAAAGAAGTCTTAAGTCAAATATAATTTTTTAGGCATCTGTATTTATTATTATTTAAATTATGTATTTCATGAACCACGAGCACCAGTGTCTACACTACCACGCGCTGTCATGATCATTGTAATGATTTTTATTATATAGTGACTCCTAAAGTGTTTACTGTATTCAAGATAAATCTTTGAAAAGCTTTAACGCATGCTTAGCGAACTCTAAAGTTATTAGTGTTGTGTTAATATATAGAGTATCTAATTAGTGAGTTATTATAAACACATCAACACGGTCTAGGGATATTTTTAAAAAAACGAATTACTATCAATATGTTAATTATTTATATGACATGTATATATTTAAAAGATACGTTATTTAATATTCTACCATTTTCTAGTAATGGTTAAGGTACTTCGATTAAAATTTCAGGATTTTATGGAAAAAAAATGAAGCATAGACGGAAACTGTATATGAATTAACTTTTAATTTATGAGTAAAAACTGAAAAAAATAGAAAAATCATTTAATTTGTGTTTATAAACTTGAAGTTAGTAGTCTGAGAAAGCGCCCATGATGTTCATAACACATCGGCAACGATTCGGCATGCTCAGAACAAGGTTGTCAATGTCTTGCTGCGGAATATTGTCCCATGTCCTTCTGAGGTGCGCAAAAAGTTGATCTTCTGTAGCCAGATTTTCAGGAACTTCCTTCAGAGCTCTTCTTTGCGGCATATCCCACGCATGCTCAATGGGATTTAGATCTGGCGATTGAGCAGGCCAGTCTAAGACCCTAACATTGTGTGTATGTAACCAAGCTGCTACCGTTCTCGCCGTGTGTGCCCGGGCATTGTCGTGCATGAGCAGGAAATCTTGCCCCATTTGTGTTCTGTGGGGCAAGATTACGGGCCCCAGCACCTGTTGGACGTATCGTTCTGCCGTCATATTGCCCCGCACCCAAACGAGATCCGTCCGTCCTCCAAGACGAATTCCTGCCCAAACCATAATTGTTCCTCCTTGGTATGGGTGAACTTCCTGAGGGTTCTGAAGACGGCTCCATCGTCCAGGAACTCGCTAAACACGCGTCCTTCGTGAATCTGGATGGAAGCCGAACCTGGATTCATCCGTGAACAGCACATTGGACCATTGTTCACGGCCCCAGTCCACGTGGTTCCGAACCCATTCTAATCGTCGTCCACGATTGCCTCTCCGTAAAGGTGGGACCCGGAGTGGTCTACGAGAGCGTAGATTGCTTTCATGCAGTCGCCTTCTTACAGTTTGGTCACTCACAAGCACTTGGTGTTCCACTCGCAGCCTTTGGACCAATTGAGTCGCCGTTGCATTTGGTTGAGCTCGCGCAGTAATTTGCAAAAATCGGTCTTGTCTGGGGGTAGTGATGCGACTTGGCCCCCGGTGCCTCTCCGCTACTTCACCTGTGGCACGATAGCGTGTCCACAGTCTTGAAATTACATTTTGGTGGGTCCCTATGGCCTCAGCAACATTACGCTGAACAGACCCAGCATTCCCACAGCTCGTAACATCTCCGCCCTCGTCAAATGTTGGCGTTGCATGGCTACAATACCTCAATTTTAACTTTATCTTTCGTTTAAAAATTTAAAAAAATTGTAACTAAATGTAATTCGTATTGTTTTCTAAATTTCGCACAAATGAAAATTCCCTCTCCTACACATCAAGACATTTTTATGCCACCGAAACAAAAGAATTTTCAAAAATTTGAATTTGGAATTAGTCTGAGATAAATTACAAACAAATCGGTGTATAAAAGATTCCAATGCGGCCAGTACTTTTCGAGTTATTTAATTGAGTATGATATATCCCTAGACCGTGTTGATGTGTGTATTAAACGGAAAAAGAATACGGTCGCGAACAGGATTCGAACCTGCGCCTCCCGGATAAATACTCCAGGCGCTCTGACCACTAAACGGTAAGAGGTCGAGATGGCTTAGTGGTCAGAGCGCCTAGAGTATTTAACCGGGAGGCGCAGGTGTTTATTGTATATTTGTACGAATACAGGCTGGAATGTAAAATATTCGAATTTTTTTATGGTATATTCTAACAATAGGGAATTCATTGTTAGAATATACCATAAAAAAAATAATTATGTTAATTTATTAATGAGGTTATTACTCACTTGCATCCCGAAGAATGCAAGTGAGTAGGTAATAACCGTTGAACAATAATTAATATGAATGCGTCTCACGAAAGTTATTATACAAAAAAAAACCCTTCCCACGAAGCTGACTTTTACTCTTACTCCCTGTCTGTTCATGCGGTTAGGTTGTGGAACTCGCTTCCACCTGACATCAGAGATTGTAAAACTCGCTCAACGTTTAAGATACGAGTGAAGGGACCTTCCTCTCATCGACGTAGTCATTACAGTGCGTACTGTAATGACTACGTCGATACATACATGCATATGTATGTATTGTATATTATGTATTTGTATGTAAGTTTATGTAGTTGTTGTTATGTTTATTTGTGTATGTTTATTTATGTACTTGTTTATTCTTATGTTTACATCTAAGTAGTTTATCTTCGTCTCCTCTCGCAGGTCTGCTGGAAGAGATTTCTGTTAGAAATAAGCTGGCCTAAGAAACACAGGTCTTCAGACAAAAACAAATGATGACGTTTCATACATTAACCATACCGGAAGTAAGAATATTATATAGGAAGTATTTTTTTTATTAATTATTGTTCCTCGATTATTACTCACGTGCGGGATTGCACGACTTGTTTCTAACTCGAACGGAGCCCTTAGTCATGAGCTGAGCCCGCAGCGATGTCGCAATCCAAACAGTTTTTTTTGTTTTGTCTGTTGGTACAGGTTAATTAAAGGTTAGTTAAAGTTGTTGAGTTTCATTGGTAATCCATCTTTATATTTCTCCGACTCCCTTACCTCCCAACCTGTCTATTATTTATTTTATTTTGTAGTTAACTTAAATGTATTCTAGTAAATAATCATAACGGCACAATTCTCTTGCGACAACATGCCAATTCGACATTACACTTCAAACAATTTCTAATCATTTCACGAATAATATAGATATTTGAGTTACATTATTGTCCGAATTGTGAATAGGTTTAATTAGGTTTTTTTGTTTTATATCTCGTTCCATTTATATGTACCCAGCACGGGAGGATTTCAGCATAACTAGACATATACCAGCTGTGCAGGAGTTCAGAGTAATTAACAAAACATTGCATTGAACATGCCTGATTGGGAGATTTCAACAGCTTAACTCGTTCCATTAACGTTAAATACTGGATTAATGTAAACAGTTTTGCATATCGATGTAAAACAACTCGTTATTTTATGAAAAAAAACGGTGTACTACTTGGGAATACTGTCTTCAACCAGTTATAATTAACACCTATTAGGTATAGTATTGCAAGAAACCCTTGACAGCCACTAGCGGTCGCAAGCGCAACTGCTCAGCGCGAGGTCCTGGGTTCAATTCCCTAAGTGTATTGGATTTTTCTGTTAGGAAATTCTCAGTAGCAGCCCGGTGTCATAAATTTGGTGGTGTGACACCCCCGTGCTTTGGAGAGCATGTCAAGCCGTCAGTCCTGTGCCTGATCTCTTTCCGGTCGTGTCGGATTGCCGTCCCATCGGAATATGAGAGTGAAGGAAGAGGGAGTGCACCTGTGTTTGCACATACACTTGTGCACTATAATATCTCTTGCGTACTTGGCTAATCTCTGTGGAGATAGGCCGCCGTGACCGAAATACGGTCTGGAAGTGTATTAATACTATTCATCATAAATGACCGTTTTGAGAACTTTCGTCTGTCTGTCTGAAAGTTTGTCTCGAATAGACTCCCAAACGGCTCAACCGATTGAAATGAAAATTTTAGAGATTAAGACAGGTATTTATTTATCTAGTTGTTCCGTTTGGATATCTTAAGAAGATATGGATATAAATATATGTCCCGCGCGAACGAAATCGTGGACACAGCTAGTTCTAAATAAATTACTTAGTAGAGAGAAAAAAGTCTTTTGTGAATTGTACAATGAGTTGAATTCCATCCATGTCTTTTTACTATGTCTTTCAACCAAAATGTTTGCTGGAAGAAAATTCATTCTGACTTAAGGTTGCCTTTATCTGTTCAGTATTATTATATATGCTTTGAGTAATAAGTATCTCAACATACTACGCTTCAAAGTAGTCCTGTAAGTGGTTCCACACAACTCAGTTGTCTATTTCCGTACCCACCCATAGTGAAGCCGAGTTGGTACTTACATAATATTGTTAGAAAGCTAAGTTTGAAACAATGGCACATCCCTAGAAACCTCTTGTAAATAGAAACATCACTGTCAGCAATATCGAGCGTCCACGCTGTCCATACATTTTATATCATACTGTAAATAATGGCAAATATTCACGTCAATTTTACGGGACGATGTTGTAATAATATATTCATTACTAAGTATAGGTCAAATATTTCACTCTTTCCCTTTGAATTCGTAAGTTGTCCCTTTTTTCGTAGCCTCGTAAGTCAAGTACGTGAATTTATTTTGATATGGGTTTCTGATACTTAAAAGTGTACCTTTGAAAGATTTTTCCTGTATGACCCTTCAATGCCATCGGTCTCGGCTAATGTGACGATGGAGATTTTGTGTTTCGAAGTGTTACAGTGAAAGGTCGTGGATAATATTTCACTCGAGTTCTACTTTGGTCACGTCCGCGAATTTGCACAGCAAGCATGATCGAAGAATATGGAAATAGACTATCATCGGTTACGAGTTGTTTGCCGTCATTCTAAAATTAGTAACTGGTTGGTCTAGTGGTCCCAAGCGTGACTGCTCAGCATGAGGTCTCTGGTTCGATTCCCGGATCGAACAAAGTGTTATTGAGGTTTTCCGTTTAGAAAATTCTCAGTAGCAGCCCGGAGATTGGAATTGGGCCCGGTAGATGGCAATAGGCTCACCACCTATAACAAGGGACTTCTTAACAGAATTTCTGAAATGCTGCCTACCCCTTCGAGGAATACAGGCGTGATGCTATATTATGCGTTATGATTTTTGATACATACTACGCCCATGTAAAAAATAAAAAATCATGGCACAATATCGTATAGAAACTAAGGATAAAAACGGGGCCCCAACATGCGACACTTGCGGAATAGTAGGACAATAAGCCTCCAGAAAAAATATAATTACTTACAGTACTTGATTCCAGTAAATATTTTGTGTACGTGGAAGATTGTTGTTATTATTTTACAAAGAAAGACATTATCGCTGAACTTTGAACTCAGAAGTTAATGAACTTTTGAACAAAGGTTTTGTAAGTGTATTTAGTCGGTAATAAGGCCTGAAAATATTTTAAAACCATACATATTCCTTAATGAATATTCGTTAATTTCGTTTCTAACCCGTGTGAACAACAATAATTCATATTATATCGTCCATTATTATTTGTTACACAACAAATTCTGGAATGAAAATGCGGGATAAAGCGTCGCCAAAAGTTTTTGGCTAAAATCATTGTGTATGTTGCCAAGGGGAGCACATTGATATGCCTGTACTTATATTTTATTCGAGAGAGAGAGAGAGGCGTTTGGATATTTTCATTTATATTGTGTAATCACTCAGCAAGCCAAGTTGCTTGATGTATGTTTGTTGGTAAGAAGTTTACTTGGATATTGTGCGCTCATTTTGTCGTCCCTCGTCGGTCTTAGGCGTTCGGAAATTATTATGCAATTAATATAAAATGTCAAATATAGTACTGGCCATAAATTGCCTCACTTATCTATTGAGATTGCCGCAAGCGCACCTGCTGAGCGTAAGGTCCTGCGTGCGATTAGCGATTTGTTCAATGTTATTGGTAATTTGTGTTAGGAAATTCTCAGTAGCAGCCCGAAGTTACTGGGACTGGTCAGCTCAAAACTACCAAGACTTGTAACTATTATAACAATTTTGTATCTTCTATTGTACCTACGTGTACAACTATATCTGCATCGTTATCACATACCTAATGTCTTTTTATCTTCATAAATACCAACATTATTGTAACACAACATTTTAAAAGAGTAACCATGGAGATTCTTGCCCGTTCTTCTACACAGGAATCTACACTTTGGAACGTGGCATTTCTTGACTTTCAAAAGTACCTTTATATGGTCTAATTGGAATAAATTATTTGACTTTTGACTTTTTTGTTAGGAAGTTGGCGGTGAGACATCCCCGTGCTTCGAAGAGCAATTAAAGCCTCGAGTCTTGCGTCTGATCTCTACCCAATCGTGTTGGATTGCCATCCCAACGGACTATAGGAGTAAGGGAAGAGGGAGTGCACCTGTGTTTGCGAATACACATGTGCACTATAATATCTCCACATGTCCGGTACACGGCGAGACAAGGATTCGAATCAGTAAGAACATTTTATATGAAGAGTCCTACATCATGCAGCGTCCGACACCGCAAATGGCACAGCTAGGACTTCGCTGAGACCCAGCTCAGCCCAGCTCCATAATTTCTAAATATTCTTTAAATTGCTAAATGTTTTGTCTTAGATTTTCGCGATCACTACACAACTTTTAACCAGATTAATGGCGTATGATACCGAAACTAATACACCTATTAATCCGGTTATTTTATTTTAATAAACTAGCTGTGCCCCGGTTTCACCCGCGGTAATTTTAGGAAAAAAACGTACTAAAATATATTCCACCAGCGCCCTCTCCCCTCATGACCACGCTAATAATATTAGTATAGATGAGAACAAAATATTATAATTCATAATGAAAGCCATAATTTGCATATTTGTAGCTAAGGTTTTTTTTTATGTCGGCTACCTACACCAAAATGATCTTTTTGATAATGTTATGCTTACTTTTTAAACCAAAGAAGTCATCCAGGCTCAGGTACAGGAACTGAACGCTTACGTAGGTATACACTTTTCTGGCGCACGTTATTTATAGGTTAAGCTAACGACCTTTCACCAAAATACGTATCTCTCCGCAATAACTTCAAAGGATTAACATCAGTAATTTAGAAAACACAATTGATTTTGATATATTTTACCTTAATTAATCTGTGTATAATATATTGCGTTAATTAATTATTGAATGTGTATGCATTAATTGAATACTCAATAATTATGTCAATATCCGTATTAATATATTCGTGGACAGTTCTTTTGACGCAATACATATATTAAAAAATAATGAACTTTTATTACGTGATTAATTGATTCATGAACAAAGCATAAATATCCACCATAAAACCCTACAACGTACAATTGATTTTAGTCTAGAAACGAACAATGTACACTACGAAAGATAAAAAAATCTAATATATTGATTGAGACCGCAATTAACTCGGACCGCGGTCATAGTCTGGGACCACCCATAGATGAATAAAAACATCTAGGGCTCAAGGTTGTGGGGCGTGGACTCTTACTTACTTACTACCCTGCAATCATTGTACCGATGCCAATAGTCGTTTCGGCTAATAGACTAATAGAGAAGAGCCTTGATCAACACCTTAAAAGTCCTCGCTAAGCGGCTGGATCACGAGCCTGATACAGAAAGCGATACTCCTCGACAAGACACGTATTACCTATGAGGAGATTTTCTCAGAAACCTGAACCATTGGTAGTTTGTACCCTGCTCCCGATGTCGGTGGCCTGCTATTTTTTATATTTTTAAATGTACTTTTATTGTTTTCTTGTTATGCTATTTATTTAATAATATAGTTTGTTCAAGACGACACTACTAGCGACATCTGTCTTTCGTAATGATAGTTTGCGCACTGGTGTGAACTAAGCAAGCTGTCAACTGTCATCGGATGGTTTCAGATGGGTGCGACAAGGGCAGCACATTCAACAAACTTCACTCCTCTCGACAAGCTCGTTACCTATGTCGGTTGTACGTTTTTATCTTGTTAACATTTTATTTAAAATAAACGTTGTTATTTCGTTAAACTTAATATAAACTTCATTGAAGACGACCCTGGCTGTATTTCCCGAAAAATCCGATCACAAGCTCAAACATTGGTCCTTCTGAGCCAAATATCGAGAACTACGTGGCCACGTGGAACGTCTGCGGAAAACTCGTTGAAAGAGGAACTAGAAGGGCAGGATCAGCGGCGAGTCACAAGCGGTCTGGTGATAAAACCCATTCTATCCTCTCCGGTTCCAATAATTTGCGTTAATCTGTATTATTTTTCGTGTTTTAGTCGTGTCGTGTTGCGCCGGGACTGGTGCTGAACAGAAAACTGTAAGTACTCTTGCCTTGTATAATCTGCCAAAATGAGTGACGATGAAGGGTTTCAGGTAGCCACGACTCAGGAACGTGTTAAAATTAAAGGTGATAGACCAAAATCTCCACGGTTAGATATAGGTACAAATTCAATTAAACGCCTCGTTGATTTAAAAAAGCAGCGAGGTATACTTAAAGGAAGACTAACGTTATTTGAGAAATACATGGCTAGATTTGAAAGCTTAGAATTAAATCCTGTTCTCAAAGCGGAATTAGATTTACGAATTCAGTCAAATACCGTTATATTTCAAAATTTTAATAATATACAAAGTGAAATTGAAAGCTTAGTTACAGACTCTGACCTCATGGCTCAATTAGATTACAGAGAAGTATTCGAGGAACAGTATTTTTCTCTTATGGCTTCTGCGAAGTGTATGTATGACCATAGTGAACAAAAGCAAGCTTTTTCTTGTGAAAGAGTAGGTGATCTTAGTCCTGTATCGATTAGGCTACCACAAATAAAACTACCTGCCTTTGACGGTTCATATGATCAATGGCTAGAATATAGAAACTCGTATGTAACCATGATTCATAACCGTAACGATCTTAATTGTATACAAAAATTTCATTATTTAAAATCTTCACTTAGTGGTTCCGCCTCTCATGTTATCAGTGCATTAGAGTTTACTGCTCCTAACTACTCTCACGCGTGGGATTTACTTGAAAATAGATTTCATAATAATCGTTTATTAGTACAAAATCATGTAAAATCGTTGTTTGCCGCTCAGTCACTTCAAAACGAATCCTGTGCTCAAATTAGGAAGCTCATAGATTCGACATTACGTAATTTACGTGCACTCAAATCGTTGAATGAACCAACCGATTCATGGGATACGCTCATTGTTTATTTAGTCGTTTCAAAACTTGACCCATCCACGGAGCGCGAATGGGAGACGCATAAAGGCTCACTCGTGTCTAAACTAAGTGATTCGCATAACAATATTAAGTTAGATGATTTACTTGAATTTCTTCGAAACCGGGCCGATATGCTAGAAATGATAAATTCAAAAAACAGTAAAACCGTTAATTCGTCTAAACCAAGCACTAACGATTCCAACAGGTTTAATTGCAATCAAAATAAAAGGCAGTCTCTCTCGAAATCGAACCCGCAACCCCACATGCATTCATACGTTTCTACACAGAGTAAACAGAACTCGTTTATAAATAAAGAAAATATTGTTTGTGAGTTATGTGGTGCCAACCATTTCTTATATGCGTGTGCACGGTTTTTAAATATGTCAGTGCAAGATAGGCATACGATAATAAAAAATAAAAACCTTTGTCAAAATTGTATTCGTTGTAGTCATTCGCTAAATGAATGTTCATTTGGCCCATGTAAGTTGTGTCGTGAAAAGCATAACACGCTTCTTCATAATAACAATGTTTTAAATGAAAGTGTAGGTATGGTCGAGTCCACACCTAGTGCGCGATCAAACATCGTAAACAGATCAGCTGATGCGCAAGTACATTCCGAGCGAAACGTACTCATGTGCAATGCCGCGATACAACCGGTTTTGTTATCAACGGCACTGATTGATGTCCCTGATTCAAATCATGAATATCATACAGTTAAAGCACTTCTTGACAACGGGAGTCAAAATTGCTTAATAACTGAATCGTTATGTAATCGTTTACAATTACCAATTATACAGTCCACAGTTCATATCTCGGGGGTAGGACAACTCGTTTCAAAATGTTCTCACACCTGTAAAATAAACTTTCGTTCAAAAGTTAATGACTTTATCACGGAAATACAATGTTTGGTTCTCCCAAGAATTACGTCAAAGTTACCTTCGATAAACTTTGATTGCGAGTGTATACGTATACCTAAACATATTTCACTCGCAGATCCCACATTTAGTGTCCCGTCTGACATAGACGTTCTATTAGGCGCAGATATCTTCTGGGATCTATTAAATAAAAATAAAATAAGGCTCAGTTCTGGTCCGACCCTATACGATACGAAGATAGGGTGGATCATATCTGGCCCTATTCGTATGAAACGTTCGTATAAAATTGACAAAGTTCAGTGTAACTTAGTTCAAATTGATTCACAGTTACGAAAATTTTGGGAGTTGGAAGAATTATCTGACTTACCTACTTTGATGTCAAAAGATGATCGTTATTGTGAAGCGTTATTTATAGAGACTACTCAGCGTGATGAACACGGTAGGTTCTGTGTGCGCGTTCCTTTGAAGGAATCTGCGAATTCTTTAGGTGATTCGTACACTATAGCGAAAAATCGTTTTATTTCGCTCGAAAGAAAGTTAGATCGTTCGCCTCAGTATAAAAAACTATATTGCGATTTTATGCGGGAATATGAGGCACTTGGTCACATGTCCCCGGTGTCAAATGTTAAGGATTTAATGAGTCAACCACATTACATTTTACCGCATCACGGTGTTTATAGAGAGAATAGTGTCACAACAAAATTACGTGTTGTATTTGACGCAAGCGCAAAAACATCATCTAACATATCGTTAAATGATATACAATATATAGGGCCACCGTTACAAAATGATATTTGTTATCAATAATCTCACAGGTGTATGACCCGTTAGGTTTGTTAGCACCTGTTGTAATCACAGCGAAAATGTTATTGCAAAACTTGTGGCTTCTTAAATTAGATTGGGATGAAGCAGTTCCAGTGAATATTGCAAATGAATGGTATAGGTTCGTTTCCAGTTTGCAATATTTACGTGATATAAAAATACCTCGTTACATTACAAATATAAAATCGAAATATAAAGATCTTCACATATTCACAGATTCGTCTCAACATGCCTACGGTGCATGTGCATATATTCGATCGTGTTATCAAAACTGCGAGAATTCTATACCTATATCTGTACATTTATTATGTGCAAAAAGTAAATTAGCACCGATAAAAACGGTGAGCATTCCTAGGCTCGAATTATGCGGAGCACTTGTAGGTGCAAAATTATACAATAAAATAAAAGGTTCCCTACGTTTAACTTTCGATAAAGTTTATTTTTGGACAGATTCGACAATAGTTCAAGGGTGGCTACGTATGTCTCCGCACTCACTCAAAACATTTGTCCAAAATCGTGTTGTACAAATAAATGAGTTAACTGACGATATAGTTTGGCGTCATGTACAGGGCATAGAGAACCCTGCTGACCTCATAACGAGAGGCGTGAGTATAGACTCCTTAAAATACGATAACAATCATCACTGGTGGTGCGGGCCTAAATTTTTACGAGAACCTAGCATTAATTGGTCTTATAATAATGTGGAACTAATATCTGTCGAATTGCCTGAAACTAAATCTCAGACAATCAATTTACTATCTAATCAATCAATTCAATTAATTGATGTTGACCGTTTTTCATCATTTATTCGTTTACAAAGGGTTTTTGCATATGTGTTGCGGTTTATAGATAACATGCAAGCGTTAACTCCCGGTGGCAGTCGAAGCCGTAAAACCGGTTTGTTATCTATAGATGAACTACAACATTCACTAATTGCTTTGACGCGTTTCGTACAGCTGCAATCGTTTAGTGATGAATATTACAATCTTATAAATAATTTGCCGTTCAAATCTATTACCAACAAATTAGTTTACAAAATAGCTGGTCTAAATATTTTTTTAGATAAATTGAATATAATTCGTGTGGGTGGTAGAATATGTAACGCTACCGACTTTAGCTATGATAAAAAGCACCCGATATTGTTAAGTGGTAAACATCGTTTTACGAGGTTATTGTGTGAATATGAACATAAACGATTACTTCACGCAGGACCTCAACTTCTGGTATATTCCATGCGTGATAAGTGGTGGATACTGGGAGCTCGAAATTTAGCCAGGCAGGTGGTACACAATTGCGTTATATGTACACGCATGAAAGGGAAGACATTGACCCCGATTATGGGTAATTTACCATCCGAGAGGTTAGAACCAAGCTTTCCCTTCATGCACTGTGGTGTAGACTATGCAGGGCCATTGCTTATATTGGACCGTAAAGGCAGAGGTGCTAAGTTAATAAAAGCATATATTTGTTTGTTTATTTGTTTTGCAACTCGGGCTATACATTTAGAGTTGGTTGGTAGCTTGACCACACAGGATTATATCTTAGCTTTAAAACGTTTTATATCACGTCGTGGAAAGCCATCTCAGATATTTTCAGACAACGGGAAAAACTTCGTTGGTGCTGAAAAAGAACTATCCGTAATTTTCGAAAATTCTAATGATATTTCTGATTTTGTTAGTCATAATCAAATTCGTTTAACCTTTATACCTCCTTATAGTCCTCATTTTGGCGGGTTGTGGGAGGCGGGAGTCAAGTCCTGTAAGTACCACTTGCGGCGGGTACTGGGAGATGCGAGGCTGACGCGCGAGGAGTTTGAAACAGTATTAACGCAAATTGAATCTGTCCTCAACTCCCGTCCATTGTCCCCTCTGTCCTCAGACCCACAGGATTACCTTCCTCTGACTCCAGCTCACTTCCTGATCGGCCGACCGCTGACTGCGCCAGCTTACGAAGACTTGACGACCCTGACGCCTACAAGACTGGGACGCTACGAACGAGTGGAGCAACTCAGACAACATTTTTGGCAGCGTTGGTCCAAAGAGTACGTGTCAGAGCTTCAACGGCGTACTAAATGGAAGGTAGACAGTGAAGATATCACCCAGGACAGCCTAGTTCTTATCAAAGAAGATCATCTTCCGCCTTTGAAATGGAAACTGGGCCGAATTACGCGTGTGTTCCCTGGGAATGATGGAGTTTCACGCGTCGCTGAAATTCGTACAGCGGCCGGCATAATACGGCGGGCCTTTCCGAAGATTTGCCCGCTACCCGTGCAATAGTCGACTTATTGCACACCGACTTCTTCATGTTGGAAGCCTGGACCGTGATGCTTCCAAGGCGGCCGGCATGTTCAAGACGACACTACTAGCGACATCTGTCTTTCGTAATGATAGTTTGCGCACTGGTGTGAACTAAGCAAGCTGTCAACTGTCATCGGATGGTTTCAGATGGGTGCGACAAGGGCAGCACATTCAACAAACTTCACTCCTCTCGACAAGCTCGTTACCTATGTCGGTTGTACGTTTTTATCTTGTTAACATTTTATTTAAAATAAACGTTGTTATTTCGTTAAACTTAATATAAACTTCATTGAAGACGACCCTGGCTGTATTTCCCGAAAAATCCGATCACAAGCTCAAACATAGTTAAAAAACCTAATTTACTAACTACACATTAAACATACACATAAAAAAACTAGTTTGTATTCTTAAACAATCAATAATCGCAATATGTCGAATATATTTATATTAAATGTATGTACTAGCGTAGAAGGGGTTGTAATTGACTAACTGACCCACTCGGATCCGTATAAGTAGCCTTATAATTTTAGTAATTCTACATACAAACCTTTTCCGAGACACTTCATGCATTGGGGAAATTTTAATAAAATTGGTACAGCACTAATGAGGTTAGCGCTTTCAAATAGACACAAGTGGTTGGGTAATTCTATAATTTTATTGGGTTTATCTGTCAATAAAATTCTCAGCAGCATCCCAATGTTTGGAATTGAATCCGGCAGTAGGCTCAACACCTACTACATGGAACTTTATAACAGCCTACCCCTTCGGGGAATACAAGCGTGATGCTATGTTATGTTACAATTTAATATCATCTCATCCTTAATCAAAGAACAACTCTAATTTAAACTATCTTCAGATTTCAGACTGGGAGTTTCCTTTCAAGAAGTCCCACCACCCAGTCTGCGCGTACGCTGGTCGCCGCCCATTCATGGTGCACCTGCGTCACTGCGAGGAAGGCGTGACTAGCGGTACGGATGTCTTCCATTTTGTAGCTGCAGAGGATTGTCGATGCAAGGTAAATCATACTTTGTCTATTACTACTATGAGGTCAAACTTCAGATGCTTGCGACATTGCGACCAACATATGGTTGCTAACCTTATGTTGGTCGTAGATTGTTTACCAACATTCCCCTGTCCAACGAGTCGCTTGTGATTCACGGCGATTGTAAACTATTTCGTCTACTTTGTGGACGGGAAAGTTGTTAAAGTTTAACAACGTTTGTACTTCTTCTCGTATGGTTGACGAACAACCTAGTTTCAGAGTTCAAGTCAACGGTAAGTCTCTGACATACCTTTACACACCATTAAGAACATCTCTCAGGCGTGCTGGTTTCCCCACGATGTTTTCCTTCACTGTAATGAAGATACAAACGGATGACCACTTCAAAACAAAATTATAGGGTCCCGTAATTTTGTAAGCACAGAATTTTTTGCATAAATGGTATCAGCAGATTGTACTTAAATTTGAAGATTATCTGTGTTTCCCTATGGCTTTCCCTGTTTCTCTTAAAAAAGTTTCAATATCCGACATGTGTGGTGGTCGTTGCCTACTCACGATACAACTGTGTGACTGCGAGGCAAGGAAATTGTGGCTTCTGATATCTTCCACTTTGTGGTTGTCGCTTATGTGTAACATTGTATTGTATTCCGTGGTCATACTTTGAGGGGTGAATGTACCCATGTTTACGAAGAAACCTAGAAACAAATATTAGCTGCTACATACACTTTGGTCTAGTAGGTATAAACATTTCGATGGAGCTGCTGATGTTTTTCGAACATTCGAAATTGTCTCCATAGTTAAAAGTTGTTCTTATAGATACGTACATTGATCCCCTTAAGTATGGCTATGGACTTCTATTACAGGTTGTAGGAACTAGAAATTTACGACAATACCTGACAGTGCAATCAGTACGGTCGATCCTTATACACACCTTGCTAACTGACTGACGTTTTTTTTATTATTTTTACCCACAGCGACTCTTATGATTAACACAGCTGGCACTTTTACTAAAAAAGTAACCTAAAACCACAGATATGTGGCTGAATACTGTATTCAACTCTGTAAGAACTTTTCTACTACGTAAGCAATGATAGATTTTTGGACTAAGTCAAAGGTCGCAAGTTCGAATACAAGCCACAAACCACTGTCTTTTCGAAGTCATGTACGTATTATAAATTAATTATGTACGTGTTACGGTGAAGGAAAAGATCATGAAGAAACCAGCATACCTGAGAGATGTTCTCGATGGTGTGTAACGCCACATTAGAGACCTACAGGTAGTTAAACTCTGACACTAGGTTGTTCATCAACCACATGATAAGAAAACGACTACGTACGAGAAGTTTTTAACCAAGATGTAGAGATTGTAGAATCAGGGGTTATAGGTAGAGTTTATCAATTAATTGTTATAAATGAGCCTAATTTCAGCTTTCTAGCATTATCCAGACCGACGCTATGACAGTTCGAAAATACAACGAAGCGCTTCCAGAAAAGGTAGTGCCCCACTTCCTTCGGCTTGTCTTGGCGGAGGCACTGCCGTGTCCCCAGAAAACAATAGGCTCACCCATATTTACATGGAACTTAATAACGATATCGGTCACTCTATCACGCAAAATGACTGAATAGATTAGATTAAATTTGGTATAGAGATATATTGAAGCTTGAAGAAAGACATAGGCTACCTTATATCGCGCAGACAAAGTTACGAACACCAGCTAGTCTTTTTATAAAAATCTTAATTAAACTTCCACTCGACCTAGACTTAGTTAAAATCAAGGAACTAGTTAGTGGTATCAAAAGGTTGTTATCCAACGTTTAGTTGTAGGCCAATGAGGAGACAGTTTTTTCTTCAGAATTTACATACAAATGGTTCAAGCGACCCTCTTCGTAGGTGGCGTAAGAAGCGGCTAAATGCCGTTTATAGTTCCGATGTAAGGTTCGTACCCACTGTTTCATGACGATAGTTGTGTTTATTGAAATGTAGCAAGCGATATAAATATTTCATATTTATAGAGAGACAGTTCCACGAAAAAAAAATCGTCTTAGCCGAAACACGCCCTTAGTAACGCGTAGTCGCGGAAATGTTGAAAATGCGTAAAACCAGTGAACCTGTCTTCGTAAGATAGTATTTTTTCTTAGACATTGATTGTTTAGTTAACTTGAGGGGCTCGTGGCTAAGTAACAACTGCACAGGTCGATTGATCGAGGTTAAGCTGAGCTTGGCGCGGTTGGTCTGTGGATGGGTGACCATCACTTTACAACGACCCCCCTCCCTCGAAGACCACATTAAGCCGTCGGTCCCGGTTGTCAAATTAAGATCTATGAAAGAAAGAAAGAAAAATATTTGGGTGATTCTACGTTAAGAGGTTTCAAATACATAAAGGATACGGCCAAAAAGAAAAAAAAAGTTGGAGATTTTCATGAAACCTTTATATTATGATTTAAGTCCTGTTTATTTACCTTTTCACAAAAGAGCAAGTCACTTTATACATATTTTATTACTTTTTCGAAGACCACGGTAAATACACCAATCAGGGGAGAGACATCAGGACCAGGGTAGATACTTATTTCACCAGGGGAGAGAATTTGACACAATAATATACTTAATAAAATGAATAAAATCAACTTTTATTAAACATTGTTCTTAACAACTAATCAGACTATCATATTAATCATTAACCAGACTATCATATTACTGCCTTTTATCTAAAAATAGAGTGTTTCACTTACAACAATACACATATGTAAATTATCTTGCCATTGTACCTTCAACAAATAATAAAATATTCTTATGTTAATAATGAACAAAAAAAAATATTATTAAAGGCACTCTATTGCCTACATGAACCAAAAAATTAAATTAAATGCTTAAGCTTTCTCAAACAAATTTACCGGCTTTTTAAAGGAGTAAAACAATCTCTGCCCTTTCAAGATAAGATTTGGCATAGGGAGTGTCTGGACAACCTGATCTTTTGAGATTTATGAAATATCTTATTCATCAACTTTAAATTATTATTTTTGTTCATTGTCCGGTAGTCCGGTACGTAAACATCTTCGACCCGGAGACGAGATTTTTTATTAGACGAGTAAATGACACCAACTATGAAATGATCAAAATTTATAATTTCATTGCAAAAGCAGCTTAAAGACTTCCCACTCTTTTTAGACCATCTAACTTGATGGACACGCAAAGTACCGGGAAAAGTCTTTATGTGTTCTTTACCACTAGCAAGCAAAGCTTCTTTTTCTAGGATAATTTTGTCGTCAATAACGAGAGCCAGGGTAGAGACTTTTTGAGACTTTGTTAGGAATTTCAGAAAAAATAGTTTTAATTAGGCATTCAATCGTGATGTTATTAAATAAAATATATTAAGATGCTGTGGTTCATTTAAAAACATAGCAACATATAGAATAAAAAAACAGTTTTAAATGATTTGCCGCACAAGTTACCACTTATCGTAGAATCACCCATTTATTAGAAACATAGATACATATGACAGCCGTTAAAGGGTAATTAGAGACTGAAAGTCTGATAATCAGTCATACCACGAGATATTGTGTTACCCAGTAACTGGGTTGTGGAGGTTACATAGGCAGTCGCTCCATGTAAAATACTTGTATTAAGCTGCATCCGGTTAGACTGGAAGCCGACCCCAATGTAATTGAGAAAATAATACGCAGATTGAGACTGTTTATATAATTTAAAGGCACCATTGAACATCTAAATAGCTATAGAAAGAAGACTTTCCCAAAAAACATTGCAGGTACATGTTATCATCGCTAACCCTTTCGTTTTTAATTAGTAGAAATTCTCATGCATCACTCTTACGTCTTCGGTAACTAAGGTTCCGGGATAACCCAGCAGGACACACACAGGCAGGTCACCATAGTCAGCCTGCGCAATAGTTGTAGATAACCCTTAATCCTTTAACAAATAAGGCATGTTTACCTCCGTTTTCCCGAATGCTTTGCACACAAAACAATGTGTGGATGTTATTGAATTATTGCAACACACATTTCCATACGTAGTTCTGTTCCAATATTCGTTAGCACAAAAATGTACAAACAAATACCTAGTCCAAAGCGAAAATAAATAAACAATACCAGCTTTTATTGAGCTTTGATACAGGGCGCGCAAAAAAAAAGTACTAAAATTAGCACATAAATCGTGAATTTGTCGAATAAAACAAAGACCATATAATTCAAACGGGAAAACATCGGTAAATTACCTATAAAAACCGCCTTTTGTCTCTGAATGAGCCGTGTTTGTACGTAGACGTACTTTTTACTACATACAAATAGGAGGCCGAGAGATTTTTTTTGAAATAAACCTGTTTTATATGACAATTTTATATAGAACTCATTAGTCTAGTGGTCGCAAACGCGGTTGCTCAGCGTGAGGTCCTGGGTTCGGTCCAAGGTCGGGCAAAAACGTTATTGAATTTTTCTGTTAAAAAAATCTTAATATCAGCCCGGAGTCGGGAAGTTGGTAGTGTGACACCCCCGTGCCTCGGAGAGCACGTAAGGCCGTCGGTCCTGTGCCTTATCTCTCTCCGGTCGTGTCGGATTGCCGTCCCATCGGAATATGAGAGTGAAGGAAGAGGGAGTGCACCTGTGTTTGCGCATACACTTGTGCACTATAATATCTTCTGCGTACTTGGCTAATCTCCCTGGTTACAGGCGGCCGTGACCGAAATACGGTCGGAAGGAGTATAATGAAAAGATAACAGTTTTTTAAATTTTCGTAACAACGTGATGAGTATAATTTTTTACTTTGATTTGATTTGACTGCTCCTTTGGTTTAGTGGTCTCGAGCTCGATTGCTGAGCAGGTCCTGGGTTCGGTTCTCAAGTCGGGCAAAATTTTATTGGGTTTTTAGGAAATATCTCAGTAGCAGCCCGGAGAATGGAATTGTGCCGAATTGGGCCTGGTTGATGGCAAGTGACTCACCACATATTTTCATGCGACTTAGTAACAGAATTGATGAAACGTGGGTGTACAATTGTGGGAGGAAAAAGTCCTAGCGAAATATTTAGGTATAATATAAAAAAGTTAATATGAAAAACCGCACCGAAATTTAAAACTTTCTTTTATCAGGTGCTCTATTCAAGAAATGTAATATGAATGCTGTGTGTTTGAAATTTTAATCAAGCGAATGATGAATAATATAAAAGAAAATATGGATAGCTTTTATTGGAAGCACTAATCTGTATTCCAGACAGTATATATTAATCACAAATTCCTAATATTTATACTCGAATCTTTATTAAACAGAGAAACACATTTATTGGTAATTAAATTTACATGTCAATATAAAAACTACAAATAATACTATTTAAATAGAAAAATTAGATTTTCTAAATAGAAAAACCCAATAACACTTCGCCTGACCTGGAAATCGAATCCAGGACTTCACGCTCAGCAGCCGCGCTTGCGACCACTAGACCAACGAGGCAGTTGTTGTTCATCAAAAGTTACGACTATTTTGAAATTTTTGATTGCTCCTATAATGTTGACGCTGGCTCGACTGTGCGTACTGTACAATAGTTAAATCAGATGTAAAATCAACGGTATGTAATGAAACCTTATACGTTTAAGGACCGTAAACCGACATTAAGGTGGTCATGAATATTGTAAGAGCAGTTTAGAAGCAATGCTATAGTTAGTCGACATATAACGTCATGTCTGTGTTACCCGAAAGGTTCGAGTTATAATAGATATTATCTTTACATCTCTAATATACACTCATGGTGCGTACACCTTCGGTGAAATCTTCTTCAGTCGTATGGTTGGTGAACAAAAAAAAAACATATATAAGTCTCTGACACGGCTTTACACAATCGAGAAGATCTCTCAGGTATGCGGGTTTCCGCAAGTTATTTTCCTTCATCGGTGAAATGTGTCACCGATGTTGTTATAAGTCCCACTTTTTAAAAGGTGATTTTAATGCCTTTTAAGTATCTGTTAAATTAACCATAAATTGTCTAGTAAAAACTCAAATAATTGCGCGTTACTATCAATTCGCAGCGTACCCAGAACGGCAGCATGCCTATTATTTTCTACTATAGAGTAGATTGCTCCGCCTGTATAAATAATAATCTTCTCTGAATACTAGTAAACAGACAGACCCCATACATTAAGCGGGAAGGTAAACATAAGATAAGACCTAAACCTTCCTGGGTCAAAACACATTTATCCTAAAACGCGACACGAATCAGGGTTCTATGCCTCCCTTTCCCTGTCATCAATATCCGTTAGGACCCACCAACAAAGCCTTAAACACCGCACTTTATTCAACAACTAAATATAAAGCGAGCTATTATTTGCGAGCACTGAGACAAATTAATTCAACGTAGGACATTACCCCGGATTTTCGAACTTGGCGAAGGAACAAAAGCATCCTAACTTCGAACTTACGTACGTTGTGTCGTACTGTGTCATGCAATATCTGAGTTTGAGAAAGCTCTTCTTTGAACAGGGTTAAATAAGAAAAAATGCATATACCTAATGAAGGAAAATTATGAATTATTATAAGTTTTAGAACTAAATTTGTTAAGTAGGTATGATGGAAAGTTCTGTTGTCCGTGGGATAGGTATGCTCGAGGCATGGCATAGAATTTTTTCTTCTTTATAATATAATTGTTTGTATTGCAACACCCTTACAGGGTCTTTGTATGTTTAGGATAATTAAGTTCTCTGTAAACTACATTGTGCAATAAATAAATAAATAGAAGTGGCACTCGTTGGGTCTACTCTAGTCAACAAGTGCTATGATAGACGTTTGGTTATTTTTTTCTCCCATCATTTAAATTTAAGCTTAATTAAGCGGGATGCTTTCCTCCTAAAATATCAGATGTAGAATCCACTCATGTACTTATTCATTGTTCCATAACCAAAATTAGCCGCTCTAGCGTGCATACTATATCTTATTTCGATAAGTTGTTCGTATGATTTCGAGCAACCAAAAAGGCCATGTTTATACAGTAGTAGCGTTAAATTTAATGATCAGTTTGTCTTACAAAGTTCTCAAGGGATCAAGCATTAATACAAGAAAATGTAAGTAATAAAACTAAGTACATAAATGTGTTGTAACATGTAATAACAGCGCAGCAATTAAAAAGTTTTGTCATCATCTTGTGACACCAACTTTATGACGCGACTCGACACTAAGTTTAATATAATATAAAGCAACGTGAAGCCTTCCTGAGCGATTAAATTGTATGATTAAATAATCCGTATATTTAGAACACAATTCAACGTAGGTCTTTGATATGTTATTGTACTTGAAAAGTATAACGCTGTAACTCCTTTTTTTATGATTCTATGTTTTTGACACTATCAAGTTGTATGTGTATGTGTTATCTACAAAGTTAAAGAACAGTAAATAAAAAAAACAACTGTACGACCGAGTTTCGAAATTCTATCATATTGTAGGTATTTCTGCGAACGTTCTAAGGTTTGGGTTTTGGTGCTTACAATTTTATGCTTCTAGGGCACAATAAGGTTTTTATAATGTTATTTTCCATACATAACATAAATATCAATTCCAATCCCATTCCAATATTAATTAGATCCTTAAAACAACGCGTAATTTTAAAATAAATTTAACTACATTACAGTTGCCTCAGTTTTAAAGCATGTTGTCTTCATATTATCCCGAATCAATAATTATTTTGTAGACATTTTAGCATTTAAAAGTACGAGCTGACATATTTCCAATGTCAATCGAGCAGAATTATTTTCAAGAGTAAGCCCACTGATATGGATTTTAACTAAACCTTTTTTAAATATTGTAAATAAATGTTTGGTTTAAAACAGTAAGTAACTTGCTTACGACCAAGTTACCAAGCGTACTTTTAGCGTCAAGCTTTATCGAGGCTCCTTAAATCTGTTCACTCGCTAAGTAGCAGACACAATAGAATTTCCAGTACAATTTATTTACATATAAATTACATTTTTTAAATATATATCAAAATACATAATTTGAAAATATAAAAAATAGTTGACCACCGGCATCGGGAACAGGGTCCAAGCTACCGGTGGTTAGAGCTCCAGAGAAAGGAACCTCCTGACAATGCGTGCCGTATTGAGGAGTACTGCTTTCTGTATCAGGCCCTTGATCCAGCCGCCTAGCGAGAGCCTTTTAAGGTGTTGATCAAGGCTCTTCGCTATTAGTCCATTAGCGGAAACGACTATCGGTACAATGATTGCAGAGTCCACATACCACATTTCGACAACCTTGTGCGCCAGATCAAGATATTTGATTTGTTTATCTTTCTCCGCTTTCACGAGGTTCTCGTCATGAGGGATAGTAATATCAACAATCATTGTGTGGTAGTCGAACCGATCTATGACTACTATATCAGGCTTATTGGCGACAATAGTCCTACCAGTGATGATAGATCGTTCCCAGTACAATGTTATATGACCATCTTCAAGAACTGGGTCGGGTGTATACCTATATTATGGCACCGTACACTCCACAAGGTTATAGTGCAAAGAATTTTATTGTTATAAAGTACAATGTTGTACGATAACGAGCCAAGTGATCAAAAAATATATATTATCAGTAGTAGTAGGTATATTGAGGGTACAGTATTAGTTTCGTATTGGTAGTAGATACATATATGATTAAGAAAACTTAGCAAAACAAAAATGTATGAGTCATGGTTTGTTTGAATAAAAAATCGCTTTTCTTATATATTAAGAAAAAAAAAATTTGTCACTATAAAGAAATTTCGTTTGTCTAGATACAATTAATATCGAAGTTTTTCTATACCACTTCTAGCAAAACAGTTTTACACCTTACGGTTTCCCGGCATAAAATGTCCTTGGATTTGGCGTGGATCTCCCTTATTCAAATTCGCTGACCCTGTCTTAGCCTGGTATTCAGAGTTGGCTTTTGAGTCAAGCACACGACATACATATTGAATGCCACACGTCATCACGTGAATGCGTCTCAAGATGCCCCCTTTATGGAACGAAGAATTTGTAATAAGATGGTTTTCGTAATAGCCAACATAAAAAAGGACATGGAGAATCTAATGTACGTATATTTTCATTGATCATATCTTCCCACGTATTCTTAAATCTCATTGTAGTCTAGAAAAATCTTCTTCTACCCTCAACTAAACGAAAAATAACATTCTGCTAATTAAAAACGCCTACTTCATCATTACTCCCAACCTCATTTGACTTAATAATGAATAAAGAAAATGGCTGCCATTTAAAAAATATTTCACAATGCTAAGGAACTGGTTTATCGTCCTATAAAAGCGAGGTATGTGATTAGTGAATGCAGGCGCCTGTTCGTAATTCTTGCTGTTTCCGACAAAATCTACATACCGTACGTCCGTACCTCGTTTGGCAACGCTGGACAGAATAAATGTCGCTCGTACTCTGAATAGAAAGGTTTTTTTAATGGTCGAAACACTAGCTTAATACTTAAGTGTAGCTTACCCGTGAAATGGTATTATATCAGGAGAATTTGTAAATTTTAATTTTTGATTTTTGCATGTTAAAGGAATTTTAAATGCCTATCCGGTTGCGTAAATAATACACGTTAATAAACATTGCAAAGTGAAATATTACTGTGAAATGTATACTTCAGTAATTTTATGGCGTAAATATCATAGGCTAGTAAAGTGACAACGATGAATCAAGTTAGCGTAAAAGATCCACTCAAGTAGATATTTCTAGACATATATTGGGAAACAGACTCCGTAATAAATTACAGTGCTTATTATTATTAACAGCAGATGCGTTTAATTTATTGTGGAAATTTATCGCCGAATGTGTACTACTGGGATATTTCTTTATCTTGTATTATATGACTTTTTTGTGATAATTATTTTACCTCCTAATTGGTGATGTCGTCCAAAATGGTCAGGTGCGTAATACTAGCAATCGTCGCGCGTGTATGACCAGATTTATGAACGTGGACAAATCAAAAGGATTATGTAAAGGTCGTAGCAGGTGGTGTTCTGTAGTTTCTGCCTACCCCCATGGAAAAAAGGCGTATATGTATGTACCTGTCTGTATGTATGTATATGTTTGAAAATTATGTATCTGTTTAGTATTTACACCTAATTATATGACATTTTAGACTATGAAATTTTACTCTGGGATATTTTCCATGAAACGATAGTGCAAAACTATTTAACTAATCGTTGATGGAATGGAGGTGAGTGAATTATGGTGTTTCCAAGACACTTATCTGTTAGCCAATCAATATATTATTATTGCGAATTTACCTACAAAAACGATCAAGGTATATAAGAAGGAATAGCAAATTTAGCTAATGAATTTACGCCAAAATTATTAAAAACCGTTTATTTTTTCTATTCTTGTTTGGCCATAAACTCGCCTCATTGAAAATTTGAAACAAACTTATTACTTATACATACATACCTACATAGACTCACGCCTTTTTGGCATTTTCATGGAGGCAGGCAAAAACTACAAAACGACACCTGCTATAATCCTCACTCTTTTTGCTTTACCCATGTTCATAAATATATCATCTGATCATACACGTGCGCCAGCTGTGAGTACGACGCATCCTGACCTTTTTGGAGGACACCACCGATACGGTCAGTGTATATCATTTAACAAAGTCCCGTTCCGGCATCTCCACTTACACTGCCTTGTCACCTTTTGTTAATCACCTTCCTTACATATAGCATATGTCGTTAAAAAAAATTTTTTTTTCATTGTTATAAAATAGCACTTCATCTTTTCATTCTGCTTTTTATGAATAGGTACATCTTACAATCAATTTTGTAAATGGTCGTTTTTACGTTAAAGAGAAGCCTTGACATGAAAGGTATTCAAAATCCTTTAACATTTCGAGCTTTTTGGTTGAAATGGACCTCGGCAGGGGTAGGTAAGCATCTTATTGTTGGCCTTGTATTGTTCGGGTTAGGGGTCCGCTAGGTAAGCTTGGACTAAAAGTTGGCTTTTGACCACCAATACGATGTATCCATTCTATGTAAAAAAAAAGAATATTAAATTTAAGAGTTCGTTAAAACGACAGCGCGGTGGGCGCTGTGATCTAGGTACTGGATGCTACGCTGTGTCGCAGGCTCGATTCCTGCACGGAGTAAGGCTATACCTTACAATATACCTTTTAATTTTGAGAAATGTCTAATAGTTGTACTAACTCTTAGTCCCGAAATAATAACTTTCGGCATTCAAAATATTTTTAGAAACTCGGACTATTATTTTACGTTATTTTTCAACACATGCTCGTTAAGTAGCTCTTATTGCACCGCTTTTAGGTTCACAACGAGGCTTATTAATCACGCGTGCTTTTTTTTTTCATGTATACCGCTTTTGTGCGGTAATAAAAAGAAAACAGCGTGACAGCTTTAGATTTACTTTTAAATCTCAGCAAAGAGTTTTGATGATTGAAAACTCCTTGATGAGACATAACATTTTTGTAACTGTGCTAATTTATATATGAAAAAAAAACATTTCTATTCTTCAAATTATTTCCTATTTATCAACAAATTAATATTAAGTTGTGTTATAAATGAGAAAATATTCACTTTATTTTAAATTAATATAAAATATATTTAGACTTCAAACCATACATGGTCACACTAAAGTTCAAGCAACTTCATCAAGTCAAGCCTCTGCTTCTACTCGCGCGTGCATAGACCATAGACACGGCGCACGAAAAAGATATCCGGGCGTCATTTTAACAAAATCATCGATTTTATTATTAAGTTTCCTCGCAAGTGTCTTAAAATATATCATAAACAACTCGTGAATATAGACATCAAAAGTATTTGCTGAAAATTTACCATTTTTGTCATTAAATACAGTGTTAGATAAAATATGACGTTTCAATTAATAAAAAAAAGTTTCTGTAGTCGAATTAGCATTAATTATTGATATCAAAAATAAATTATTAATTTATTTAATTTATAATATAATATCAGGCTGTTTGGCATCTTCACGCAAATTGATCATAGACAAGGCGTTCGAAAAAAAAATGTTCTCGCCATCATAATTACAATATGTTGTATACCTATAGTTGAATGTCTTTGCAAAATGTAATTTTATATTCTTTTATTCATTTTTTCCTCACAAGTGTGTTGAAAAATGTCGTATGAGCCGCGTACCCTGATGGTCAACAAGTCTCGGTCGGTCGTTGCTAATCAAGGCTCGGTTAGCAATTCAACCTCGACTGTCATGACCAACTTAGGGCACTTGTATCATAATGTACTATTATAATTCCTAACTTTCCATTGGCCTAATTTCTGAACGCGACAACAGTGACAGTTGTTTGTATAGCATGATCGGATAATAACAAATTTCCAATGATTTTATTAAGAACTAGCTGTACCCGTGGCTTTGCTCACGTCAAAGTAATCTTAACTCCAAACTAAGATTTCAATTAATCATACAAACCAACTCACTCCTGATTCCCATTCCAGTAGGCAGAAACTATAGATTTTATCTTACATACATGAAGAATGCATGCTCGACGGTTCATTTTATTAACCTGCCTTTTTTGAGAAGGTCAGGTACGTTCGTTGAAGTCAGGGGTGGAGGCACCCCTTCCTTTTTTGGTAATAATTGTTGCATTATTTATTCTATTTTTGTCTATCCTTATTGACGCCACCCTCATACAGACAGCCGTGACTTTTCAGATACTTGACAGTTGTCCTAGCAACCCAAACTCATACAGATAAATCATAGCAAACTCATATGTTATACGAGTACATTTTAGTGGAAAAAAGAATACGGTCGTGAGCAGGATTCGAACCTGCGCCTCCCAGATAAATGCTCCAGGCGCTCTGACCACTATGCCATCTCGACCTCTGCTCACTACCGCGGATTCTTCTTCCACATTTTAATATGTCTTCTATCTATTTAGTCCCTATACTGGTGACCGAACCGACACGACTAACTTTGCAGTTAATACAATATCGTACAGATTTTATGCGAATTCGCGGTAGTAGGCAGAGGTCGAAATGGCTTAGCGGTCAGAGCGCCTGGAGTATTTATCCGGATTAGGATTACTTTACAATATAATTAATAAACGATTCTTCATCTTCATGTCGATGGCCCAATTTTAATTATTTGGTTGCCTAGATCCACACTTGCTGTGTCCAAAATTGATTTCAGGTAGGTTCACTTTATGCTTAATTTGTTAGCGGGTGGTGGAAAAGTTCCTAGCCTCAGTTTTGCGATGAGTCTCGACTGGGCATCCTGACACTGCCTCGGTCAGTTTTAAATAACTGTGCCTGGCTTGTTAGGTGGTTAGGTGTTGTGCTGGTAACTGGCCGTCATACAGTGGGTGTCTAGGGTCTGACTCCTGCTTGGATTTTTCCACAGCACACGTGACATGTCTGTAGATATGTGGGGGCGCTTTATCAGCTGTCGGATACAGCTTTTGAAGTGGTGTAGATTATACGATGCAATATTAGGATTCCACTCATTAATTAGAATTTTACATAATCTCAATGGGCCTGCGTTTGTCCGCCAACTCGCCTGATTTGAAGCAATGATGAAATCGATGATGGAACACGCTTGACCACTAAATACCTATTCACTTGAGCCTTGAAAACCAACAGATATATATTTATTGAGAAACACGGATGATGAACGAATTCGGCAGCAGTACAACCAGCTGAAAAATAGATGCGACATAGATAATCTTACGTTATTTTCCGTTTCCCAATAGTATTACCGAAAATTTTTATAAGCCGCCGTTACCGATACATTGGAGATACCGAGATGTTTTACCACCTCTTCGATACCGGGAGTACTCCCGACTGAACGTTCCCGAATGACTGTACCGGCGCATCTCTATGGAGTGCACTCCCTCTTTCTTCACTCACGTATTCCGGTGGGATGGCAATCCGACACGTCCGGAGTGAGATCAGGCGCAGAACTGACGGCATGACAATATGTGTTGGCCAAAATGATAATGTCGCAAACATAGGTACATACATAAATTCACGACTTTGGCCTAGGCTTCAGGTAGGCAGACACTATAGAACGCCACCTGTTAAGATCCTTACATACTCTTTTTGCTTCTATCACGTTCTTACGTCTGTTAATACACGCGTGCTGGTTGTGAGCACTACTTTTTTGACCTTTTAGTGAGTTTGGGTGGGTCAATTTATATCCATTTAGGGATCCCAGAATTTCCACTTACACCTGCCTCGTCTTTTCAACATGACTCTAAGCATAATTTTTTCAGTTTCTGTCACTGCATCTTCATTTAAAAATGTAAATATTAATGATCATCAATCTTGTGCAGTGTAAAAAGAATCTTAGAAAAACGGACTTATTAGTCTAGTGGTTGCAAGTGAGTATAAGCGTAGGGAAGTCTTGGGTTTGATCACCAGGTCGAAAAAAGTGTTGTTGAGTTCCATAATGGAGTTTTCAGTAGAGCTTGGGTCTGGCTTGTTGTTTATTTTTCCAACATTTAATACCCGATCTATAAAACGAATGCCCAAGATGCAGGTACTGATAGTCTGTTCCAATCTCCGCTTAGTAAACATTCGCTGAGGTTCAGCAATGTTTTACACGGTATTTCATTGGATATCATCGATAATGTACTCTCCAACCACCTCAATAGCTGGACAGCCTCTAACAAAATCGTCAGTAATGCTTATTTGATGTTTCGCTATTACCTACTTATGGATTGAGCAATTAAATTAATCCTAAGGCCAGGCTGAGGGAATTTGTAGTTTTTTTACTAAATAGGTATTGGGGGCTGAGTTGCCCGCGTTCGTAGGAGTGCACCCTTAAAATGGAAGCCCTACACGTAGCCCCTGAGTTGTGCAAAACAGGCAACACAACACTGGTCGGAGGCTTCGACCACAGCTGTTTACCATCCACCGGACGAAGCCGTTGTGGGAGTGGGCAGTTGCATCAACTCCCCAACTATCGTTCTACCAAAATCTATCCACTCTACTTAAGAGTGAATAGATATATTCTGGGTATACGTGCTCCATCCTCGGCCACACCGTCGCTTGCCATCAGGCGAGTTGGTGGCCAAACGTAGATCCATTTAATATATATATATTTTTTTCATTATTTATTACAGAGTTTAAAAATGACTTTTCTATGGAAAGAAGTACCATGATAATGATGAGATATGATTGATAAAAAAATTACATAACGCTAACGTTTAACATCTTCACTGTGCTTCACCATATTGATATGAGACAGCAAGAGAAACACATAAACTAAAACAACGTTGTTTTTCTGCGAAATAACAGATAAACCTTGTATTATCAAAATTAAAAATATGCAAAAATAATATCCTGTACCGGGATTCGATCGTCATACTTATACGGTGCCAGTCACCTATGTACGGTATGTAACTGATACTCAGTTGACAATATCGCTAAAATAGGCATTCACAATCTACTAATCAAAATACAAAACCGGTAAGTGCTTGGTCCCTATGTGATAAAGCGCAATGATACCTTTTGCAGTGCTTATCATTTTTGATAAGCTATACAACAGTGTTAACATTTTTATTGAAATCCGTCCAATTTAGATTCTGAGTGTGAGATGTTTAACATCACTGCTCAGCTCCCTTGAGGAAATGCGCAATTTTGAATAGCCTATAAGTTGACCCGGCTTCTGACGATATTTTTTACAAATTTTCAGATGTTTCTTTTTCTTGGTTTGGACGCCAACCTCGGACATACAAACAGACAAAAATACTCAAATTTTAAAAACAACAGATTTGGCAATAGTATCGATTAATTAACACATTAGGAAAGAAAAAAAAACCAAAAAGCGAATTTGAAATTTTCGGGCTTTCGAGTTACGATTTTATTATAAGTATAGATAGATATTATATTACATAGCGAGTTTAAGAAGATATATTTAATGCTAATAGTAATTCTAGGGTGCTGTAAATAGCAAGCTGCTCTTAGCGTCGGAATGACCGTAAGTACTCGATCCACACCTTGTTATAAAATAAATATTTAAAATTTTAAATATGTTCTACTCACATCCCGTTGGATGTGAAACTTTAATAGTTATTTTATCCCTTGTCGTGTCTTCTTTGTAAACAAGAAGTGCAGTAAACTGGAGATACTCAACATATTTTACTCGGCGATATTGCCAACTTTATTATAACATATGGGTTAGTATAGTACTCTGGGAGTTCTGATATTCAGCAGTTATAGTACAATCTCTGGTCCCCAAAATAGATATTTCTGAAGTGCAAAGTTAATTCTATAATTGAATATAAACATGTGTTATGGTCATAGTACTGTGTCTATTTATTTTTTATTTCTAAAATGATTTTTGACGTACCTGTTGCCATACGTAAAAGAATAAAGGCTTGCTGATTTTGTTGAAGATTTCTTCCATTCTTTTTTTGTATGATAGAAACTCGTACAGTAGGCCACAAGTCAGTGGTAACAAATTCAGTATCAACTAGCCTCACATAGTGTTGAAACTCCCTATTACGACAGGCTAGTACAAGATCATAGTGTAAGGACCTGAAGCTCAGCAGCCACGCTTCCATCCATTATACCATTGAGGAGGAACACCAGTAATAAAATATTAGGTAGGTATATAATTTATTTGTGAGTTACGTACCTACCTTTTATTACGTTACGAAGTAACTACAATGCCAGCTTATTGTATTTCTAATGTAAACACCGAAACTACATGTTTTATTCACTATGTTGACCGATAAAAGTTACTCGGGCTTTTGTCGGAGTATAACGACTTGTTTTGTTGGTTTGGTCCCATTTTATTAACATGTTTTTTGAATAAATCGGCATTAAATTCAAAATCCCGTGAAAATTGTTATAGTTCGTAGTTTAGTCTTGAAAACTTAATACCTAAATAAAATACTCAGCATGACATTATTTCACAACAATAAAAAAGTTAAAATTATGTAATTAATTAATTAGCAAACATATTGAATGTGTTCGTCATTTAATCAAGAGGTGCACTTTATAGTCAATAAAAGATTGTACATTACAACCTGCACAGACACTCCTGTGAAGCACACGCGCCATCTTTTTAGTACTGTTCGTGGTCGAGTGACGAATTATACAAGTCCGTCCCCCGCAGACTAAAGCCACAGTGACCAGAAATCATTGCGCGTTGTCTGCGGCAAGGATGAGAGGGGTAAATCCGCCTGTTCTCGGCAATCCTTATTATGTTATCCATCCATATTACAGGCCTATGATGCGTTTTTCTGTGCGCTATCCATATTATAGAAAAATAAATAAAGCAAGAAACGTAGACCTGCAGACCCCATCCGGCAAGTGCCATATAAACGACCTGCATCCGGGAGTACTTCATGTCGAACATCGCTTGCGGCACAAATGTGGTAACAATATTGATCAGCTGTGGAAACAAAACACAACAGCTCGTAAACATCTCGTGTTGAACATGGTTGCACTCGTAAATCAAGCTGCTTTGAACAGCTATTAGAGTTACGTAGTGAAACAATACACGTCAATTAAGAATAAAATAGATCTGGATTCCGTTCCTATTAGATAGCTCTACTACCTAATAGCGCGCTTACTAGTGTGTTTTGTTTTTTCATCTGAAATTTCTCCATTAAGGATCAAGGGCCAAGTTGTAAATTGCGCACCTATGCTGCATCTCTATCATAATTATGGAGAAAGAGGCAGACACGGTAACGTGGTTGTATGAGCACTTGGAGTAATGATCCAGGAGGTGTGAGTTCAAACCCTGCTCGCGGTTCGTATTTTTATATCCAAGAAAAGTAATTTTATAGTCGTCAACAGACTTTTAACCTGCGCCACACGCATAAATACTCCCGGTGCTCTATACCGACTGGTATAAATATTTATCTGAAAGGTACAGGTTCAAATCCTGCTCACGACCATATTTTTCTTGCCACAATAATGTATAACTAAGTTCGCTCCAGATCCATGCATTTGATAGTTTTGGTGAGTTTTTTTTTTTTTGCTCTTTCACAATTTTCCGTGCTGATTCAAAATACAAAACTGTTCTTTAACTATCATTTTGTTTTGGATAAATTACTAAATATCTTCCCACACACACCACTCACTTTATAACAATTTCTCCAGCTTTAAAGTGATAAATCATTACGCCACGTCAGTGAACGACTGCGCACAATTTCCGAGCGACCGATCGCGGTGCCGGTTCACACCAAATGATTTAAGCTAATATTTAACCCTAATACCACAAGCTGTGATAACTAACTGATATTGACTTTCAGCAGTTCTATGGATTATAAATTATCTAACGCTCTATCGAGTTTCGTTGTGGTGTGTTTAGTTTAAACACATTTTGTGATACAACTAAGTTAATCCAAAATTGTAATCACTCGTTGTATTCGTTGAACTCGTATTTATATAGAGATTCGCTAATACACCTATGCAGCAGTTGTAAGATGTCGTCATGGGCGTCAAAGATGGGCAGTTCCCCCTGGATTTTGTAAAGGTAGATAGCTACTGTTGTCGATAAAAGTTATGTACCTCGCTGCGTGGCCGGTCATGTTGTATTCTTGCAATACACTAGCGCAGCAAGGCTTAGATCAACAATGATCGAAGACAGGTTAACATTAAATGGGCTCAGTATACATAAAAAAGGTTGTAAACAGTATGTGCAATTCTTTCACGGAAGACGTTATTAACCGTTTTGCTGAATATCCTTAAATATTAATGTAGAAATATATGTTTAATTCAATTAATTCAATGCATAGGTACTTATTTGTGTTTATTTGACTACCTGTAAAGCAGATTTTCGGCAAGTGTTTCCCCGACGCACTACATACTTACACCTAATGTCTTGGTGTAGTGTGTAAAGCAATGCAAGTGCGGGGAACCGAGCTTAAGAAATCTGATTCTCGCCCCTCCACTTCCCGGGCCAAAAGCTGGGTACGCCCATGGTTGTTCACCACACCTACTACCCTGGTGGCAAGTCTATTGCAATCACCTCTCCATAACTTTATTTCATTTCGCTATCTCTTTAGTCCTACAGGTGACTGAACCGACACGACCAACTCTGCAGTTAATACAATGTCGTACAGATGCGATTACCTTAACAAATACAGATAAAGGCTTTAAACGCATTAACGCACGCGTAGCAAACTATACATTTTTTTTTTCAAAAAGATACTGTCTTGTGCGGGATTTGAACCTGCGCCTCTCGGATAAATACTCCAGGCGCTCTGACCACTAAGCCATCTCGACCTCTGTTCACCACTCCGAATGCTTCCACACTTTAATCCGTCTTTTGGTGACGTTTCCGGACTCCTGCTAGAAACTTCCTAACAATTAAATCCAATTATACTAAGTGCGACCCATAAATGAAACCCAGTGCCTCACACTCAGTGCGTCTCAATGTGCCACGCTTGCGTTAACTAGACAATTGACCATTCTTTGTTACAGATATGCTCATCTCAGTACACAAGTTGCGAATGGCTTCCAACAAACTCTTCGCTCTTGGACAAAATCGAAGCCGACTACGAAGATCTAGACGAACAATAAATACAAGACGTATTAAAACTACAACACAGGTTATAAGAACAAATACAGTCATAGAAACATTATAGAACTTTTATATATGTTTTTATACAGTGTGTACCAAAAGCCTGTTATAGTCATACTTAAGGGGGTCAAAGTACTCATCTAGGTATATGTACAACTTTTACTATGGAGCAAACTCCGAAAGCGCCAAAAAAAAAACATGTGCTCCATAAAAATTCTCATTGAATACCTATTTAACCAAAATGTATGGAGCTACGGCTTTTTTTTTCGCTATCGAAGTTGGTTCCATAGTATAATAATATATAATAAGTTTGTATTCTTCCAAAAAGTACAAAATACATAATTAAAAGATAACATTCACATTAATTGTAAGGTTTTTTGTGTGATTGTACAGAATTTTCAAGAAATGAGTCAACGACTCCCAAACTGAGCAATGCTCGTAATTTGGGTAGTCGGCAGTCCACCACAGGTCTATTTGTATTATATAATTATTACCGTCCTATTTTATTGGTATATATTACACATAACAATTTTAGCTTTTTATTACTAAAGTGACACCATAACCTACAGGTTAGTTTATATTCATTCATAATCATATTTAAAAGATAACTAAAATAAGTAAGTTAAAATTTGTTCGTAAGCATCGGTATTCACCCTTCAAATTATGACCGGGACTTCTGTTACATACTGTATAGGTATGTGATCTAAATCAATCAGTAGAACCTACTTTCATAGAAAGTAATATTCCTAAAATATCTAACATTCATTAAATTATTTTAATTGAAAAGAAAGTATACAAAATATTTTGTAGAAGAACCGACACAATTTTTAAGAGTCATTTGGGTGATCGTTGCCTACTCATCTGAATGCAAATAAATACAATATCTAGCTACTTCCACAATATTGAGGGTAGTCATGTTGGACCGTGCAGTGTCCCCGAGTGCTTGGTGGCGGACACTGCACGGTCTAAGAACTCCTGATGATCCCCCATGGAGGGGCGAAACACGTGTTGAGTAGTTTGTGGTAGTCGGAATTTTCACCGCTTGCGTATGTGCATATATTTACGGGCGGGCGGGCGGTGCACAGGTAATGCATGACTACCCTCATATACCCTATTGTGGAAGTAGCTAGATATAGTATTTATTTGCATCCATTGTAATCGACTTCGGCAAAGTAACGCCTGAATCTATTCAATACCTACTCATTTATCCCAATTTTTACGGTAACGGAAACATGTTTTTAATTAATTACCCAAAATCGCAACATTAAGTCGTCATAACTTTTTTGTTCATAGTTGTAATAGCACAATAGCACATAAAGTTTTCTAGTTTATACCATATCCAACGGTATGTTACTATGTCATAGGAATTATTCGTTATGTAACAGTTGGGATATAAAGTGTATGGGTAATATCGGTAAAACCTACCAGACCATGACTATTTCAATACTCCAATAAAAATTGTAAATTTAAAGGGAATTATTGCGCGTTAATTCCTGTTCGTTTATAGTAATATTTCATCATATTTCAGCTGTAGGTACGTTGATGTGCAAAGCTGGTTTTATACCATAAATCTTATTCAAATTAAAGCTATTTATACTTGTAACGTTTATTTAGTTAATCCACCCTCAATTCAGACCACAATGTGAAAGACACACAAGACTATAATAGTGAAAGGAGAATAAAATATCCGTAATCTGTGCGTTTATTTGTGAGTCAATCTGCAAAAGAACTACGTGAATACAGCCTCAGGGTCATAAATGACCACAGCTACGACCGGTACCAGGTACCTAGTTTGTCTTTTACGGAGGTCGGTCGAAAAAGATCGCATAGGAAAACCAATCAATAACAGGAAGATACCCGGCGCATGTGTTTTAAACTTGACGGATAGGCTTGGTAATCGAAATTAATACAAGATAAAGTAAAGGGTACCTTAAGTAGATTTATTGGAGTTTAAAATACAATTAGGATTTTCTTTTTGAATTTTCGATTGTCTTTTTTTCTCATAGGTTATCAAAAAAGTATTTTGTATTTACTTAGTGTTTATGTTAATTTGTAGCATCACGCCTGCTTTCCCTGAAGGGGTGGTAGAAATGTACACAGCTGTACAACCACAAGTCAAAACTCCGAGCAATAAAAAATAGAAAAAGCCACTTACCCGACCCGGGAATTGAACCCAGGACTTTACGCTCCTCAATCGCACTTTCAAGCTCTAGACTAGACCAATGAGGCACTATAAATATATAAAATAACGATTTTCTTTAAATTTTTATTGTTTTTTTTTTTATTTTGCACAAAGAATGTCAATAATGGCATTAGTTTTTACACGACTGCCCAAAAAAGCTGTATGTTTGTGAGGTTCTTTATTGGAATAAAGATTGAGTTATGGTGAACCGTAACTTCTAAACGCCTGAACTGATATAGATGTATGGGGCATCGATTGAGTCCTGACATTATCCCGGATAAAATAGGCCAGCAAGATTTAAAAAATAGTGGCAAAAAGATGTGAAATAAAAAATATTATTCACACATGACAGGCATGCATGGTAGTAGATGGCGCTAGTGCCCACATCAACAAGCTCCGTATTTAAAAATCATTATAAATAGAAATACTACAGTTTAAGTGCTAAATATCTGTGAATTAAAGACTATTAGTGATGATAAACATGTGACATTATTTGCAAGTGAATATCTTTAGAAGTTATTAAGATAATTAGTAATTTGGTGAAACACAAACATAAACTTGATAACTCAAAAATAAAAACAATAATTACTTACTTTTCAATATAAAACAGTGTTCCAACTAAAATATAGCAATTGTGGACGTTACAATACGTGAACAAACGATTTGAAGACAAAATCTGTGAGTTTTAAACAAACATTATTTTTCCTATCGACAACAAACAAATTCAAATATTTTTATATCACCGTCAATAACCAAAGATAAAATTAACGGATTGTTACGTCTGTTAATAGAAAACTAATTTCACCTAAATAAAATAAGTTCGGATAGCGTAGTGATTACGGCACCCGCCTGATTCACCTACGCACGGAAGACTTGCGTTCGAATCTTACCAACGGGAATACTTTTTGAAGTTTATTGTCTATTTTAATAATAATTTGTCTTTACAAAAATGAACTTTGAGAACATAACATTTAGAAAAACTAGAACAAATTCCTTGACTGAGATTTCGGATGAAAATAGTTTGAAGATAGATGGCAGCACAAGTAGTTTACCTGACATATCAAGGGATGAAAATAATGAATATGTGCAAGGACTTCAAAGTCAAATAGAACAGCTCACGTCGCAACTTAGCTCCGCACATGAAGAGATAAAAATCTTGAACATTGAAAACGCTGAACTCAAAAAGTCATTATCTGAACTAACAAATAAAAATGATGTTATAAAGAAAGCCACTAAAAAACTAACCAGTGAAGTACATACACCCAGAAAAGGCTCACAAATATCAACACCTCGTAAAAATTCCCCAAGAAAACCAAAAAAATCGCAAAATAAGAAATATATACCTGCAGAAATAACACATACCAATACGTGATGTAATTTTGGCTCGAACTGGGGCGACACAAGTGCACAAAAGAGGGAAGGTGATGGCAATAATAATATTGTAAATAACACTCCAAAGAATAAGTTATGTATCGTTAGTACAAATATATCTAATAGGGTTTTGTCAATAGCTGAAGAGACATTTTCGAACTATCAAATATGTCACTATGTTTCACCAAATTGTGATACTGTGCATCTTATCAGCGATATTCATAAGAAACTGGTAGATTATAATTTTGATGATTACTGTGTTATTTTAATTGGAGAAGAGGACTTCCAACGTACCAAAAACTATGTAAATATAATTGTCAAATTAAGACAAACACTACTTGCTATACAGCACACAAACATAATCATAAGTGTTCCTACATTTAAGCTAAGTAATTATTCATGTATGTTTAACTGGCGTATAGAAACTTTTAATAATTTATTACATTTGGATCTCCAAACGTTTAAGTATGCAACTGGTTTTGATACTAATTTAAGTTTAAATTATAATTTTACGATGTTTTCAAAATATAATAGAAAAATAAATAACAATGGAATGTGTAACATATTTCAAAATTTATTGCTAACAATAACTGAGATGTCAGCAGCTCACTGTGAATCTGACATAGAATGTTTTGAAGATAATATTAATTGTAGCCAAGAACATCTTTTTCGTGTATAAAAATATAAATATATTGCATCAAAATATAAACGGTCTCTTAAATAAATCAGCAATGTTTACTGTTGTATTGGATGAACTGTATAGTTTAGGTAAAACTATTGATGTGCTATGTTTCTCCGAGCATAACATGATTTTATCCGATGTTAACTTGCTGTTTATTCCAAATTTTACTGTTGCTACCTATTTTACTAGAGACACCAGACATGGTGGTACATGTATAATGATTCGAAATGGAATTAAATATAAAGTTTTGGAGTCAATTGAGAAATACAGTGTCTCAAATGTAATTGAATGTTGCGCAGTAGAACTCACAGATCACAACATCATAGTAGTATGTGTCTACAGGAGCCCGCATAGCAACGAATTAAAGAGAAAACTTGAAATATTTTTCCATACTCTAAATAATCTTCTAAATTCTGTCTCATTTTGTACAAATAAAAAAATAGTACTGTGCGGTGATTTCAACATCGACCTCCTCAAAAATACCAAATACTCTACACAATTTAAGTACCTCATTACCGGCTTCAATCTTAAATTCGAGATAAACGTACCAACTAGATTGTACAGTGGGACCTGCATAGACAATATAGTTCATAATGTGCGGGGATCCATAGGTGAAGTCTTAGAACTAGCGGTATCTGATCATACTGCTCAGCTTCTACGGTGTCCAGTTAAGCAAACCTGCATGTTAGATCACTGGTTCACCACAAAACGGGACTATTCCATAGAAAATATACAAAAATTTAAAACCTATCTCAACAGCATCACCTTTTCCAATGTTTATCAAGAATCAGATCCCAACAAAGCATTCAAATTATTCTATGAATGGTTTAAATTACTGTATGATTTATGCTTTCCATATATAAGAATAAAGATATCGACCAAAGTAAAACCAAAGTGGATAAGTCGCGGTATCAGGATATGTAGCAAAAGAAAAAGACAATTGTTGTGGAAATACCGGAAACTGCCTAATGAGCAAAATAAAACTAATTTAAAAAATCTCTCGAACCGTCTCAAAAACGTTATCAACCTCACCCAAAGAGCACATAATAATCGATTTATCAGCTCAGCACAGAATATATGTAAAGCAACATGGAAAGTCATCAATTATAGTAAAAACAAAAACTGCATACCAAATCAATCTATATTGAAAATCAAATCAAATGAAAAAATAATAACAAACCCACGCGAAATAGCACAAGCTTTTAATAACTATTTTGTAGATCAAGTAGAGTCAACTGATAGTATAAATATTAATAATAATAAAATCACGTATATTAATAATAAAAATACGTCAATGTTTATGTCCCCCACAATACCACTCGACATCCATCGAATTATCATGTCACTCAAGAACACGGCTAGCACTGGATATGATGGTATAGCTACCAAAATCATAAAACACGTATGCATTATTATCGCACCAATATTGAGTCATCTTATTAATTTAAGCATAGAACATGGTACTTTTCCAGACGAATTAAAAATAACCATCATAAAACCGCTTTTTAAGAAAGACAACAAAGAAAACATGTCTTGCTACAGACCTATAGCTTTGGTACCAATTATTTCTAAGATATTTGAAAAAGCAATTAATAGTCAACTCACTAAATATTTTGAGAAGAATAAATTATTCGTTGATAATCAAAAAGGGTTCCGTAAAAACAAATCAATTGATATGGCCATTTACGATTTCCTACATATAGTTAGCAGCAGAGTAGATAAGAGATTACCAGCTATTGCACTGTACATGGATATGTCAAAGGCCTTCGATCGCGTCGATCATAAAATACTAATAAATAAACTAAATGCTTACGGAATAAGAGGAAATGTATTAAGCTTAATTAAATCCTACCTTCAGAACAGACAACAAATAACAGTAATCAGTAGAATTTGTAAAAATAGCGAAATAACGTATAAGTCCAACCAGAGAACTGTTACCTATGGAGTACCGCAAGGTAGCGTACTTGGCCCGACTTTGTTTACTATTTATATTAATGACTTCCCCACATCATCAACCTATCCTATGACCATGTTCGCAGACGATAGTACCCTACTTTTTAATAGTGATGACTTGCATACACTGGAGGCAGATATAAATTCTAATATTGAATCAGTTGTAAATTGGTTAAAAAATAATAATCTGGTTATAAATTTAGATAAAACAGTAGTAATGAAATTTGAACAGCGAATAAATCAGAATCTGAATTTGAATATAGAATACAACGGCAAAATTATTAATGAAACTAATGTTACAAAATTTCTAGGATTAAGTATAGAAAAAACGCTAAAATGGAATGTTCATATAGACAAAGTGTGCAATAAACTAAATCAATACTCCTATGCTCTGCATATGTTAAATAAAACGGCAAACCAAAAAACAGTGTTGACAGCGTATCACGGTCTAGTAGCGTCAACATTGAGGTACGGAATTATGTTTTGGGGAAACGCAACCGGTAAAGAAATGGTATTCAAATGTCAAAAAAGGTGCATTAGAGCCATCTGTAAACTACAAATTACCGACAGTTGCTACACGTACTTCAAAAATATGAAAATATTGACGATGCCCTCACTATACATATACGAAACTGCTATATTCGTCAAAAATAATTTAAATAAATTTGACCAAGTAACCAGCCATCGTCGTTGTGATCAGTTACATGTTATAAGATCTAAAACCACATTATACAAAAACAGTATTTTTGCAATGGCTCCAAAAATTTATAATAAATTACCCAAATGTATAAGAAACGAACACGATATCCGTCTTTTTAAACGAAAATTGATCTCATTTTTAATAGACAAGACATATTATTCTATTGAACTATTTTTAAATGATAAATTGTGACATATAATATCTCTATTGCATTTAATTTAATTTAATGATTTCATAACGTTTTATAATATAAACCACCTACTACAATATTATAAAATCTATTTGTACACCAATTTCATTGGTAGAACATAGAATTGCTACAATGTATATTTTTAAGACCTTTCTGTATTACCTGTGTTCACAAATAAATATATTGATTGATTGATTTATTGATTGATTGATTGATGTTTTTTTAATTAATTTCGTCTGTTTTCGTTAAGTGTATAAATACATATTTTTACACATGGCTAATTAAGTGAAAACCCCATTAAAATAACATCGGAGGGAAAACAATTGTAACTTATTTATAGGGCAGATACCTGTTGCCATTGTTTAGGACGAGACAAACAATATTCAGGATCTAGAAATACCAACTCTTTGATCCTGAAACACATCAAAGATAACTACCGAAATATTTATTATTCTCTAAGTTCACCTAGTTCCACCACAATACCTTCATCAATCAATCGTCTGAGTCCATACCTGTCTACGCGGAGACACTTACCCTATTCATTTGTTAATTCCCAGATCCTTTGTGTCCCTTTGTTATTGACAGTTAACGATTGAGGACAACATCCTCTATTCGATATAATGTTGCTACTGACTCGTTGGTCTACATTGGACGTAAACATGGTTGCTGAACGCGAGTAAGGTGTCATGGGGCAAATTTTTATTGGGTTTTTCAGTTCCCGGAGTATCAAATTGTGCCCGGTAGATCGGCATCGGTGAATTGTGTGTGTATAACTGTGAACACGTCTGCCTATCCCTTCGGGAAATATATCCGTGGTGCTATGCAAATTATTTAGACCAGGCACATAATTGTATGAAAATGTGTAGTTCCTTTCACGGGTCACTGGGTTTAGCAACGATACAATGCGATGCATATTTTGTGTCTCCCACGCAACTCCAAATATAAGCAGCGATACCATTAACAATAACCACTTCCCTGAGTGACGATATTTCACCGCTACAGCGTGGTATAGTTGCCTGAACAGGAATATACACCCGACTAAATCCTCGGTCAGGGCGGCCTATCCCCACGGAGATTAGCCAAGCTCACAAGAGACATTATAGAACACAGGTGTATACGCAATCACAGGTACACTCCCTCTTCCTTCACTCTTTTACTCCGATGGGATGGCAATCCAACACCACCAGAGAGAGATCAGGCGCAAGACCGACAACTTTACGTGCTCACTGAAGCAAGGGGGTGTCACATCATCAAGTCCGGGCTGCTACTGAAAATTTTCTAATAGAAAAATTCAATAACAGTTGTCCTAACCGAGACCTCAAGACCTCACGCTCAGAGGCCGTGTAGTGGCCATTAGATTAATGAGGCAGTCAAACAGTGCTTAGAGAAAGTTTTTATTGTTATAAATGTTGTACAGTCAAGAGCACGTAGAGCTATTATATATACTTTGGTCCCTGGACAGGTCCCGTAGACTATGACGCTTAGTATAGATCGGAGCTCAGCTAGAGGGCTGGCTCATAACTTTTTAAGAGAACGTATTATGAACTTGTGAGACTTAGCAACCAACTTCACATAAAATGTTTTAGGTGGGATTTAATATCTTATGTACTGTATCTCCACTGATTTAACCAAGAGTGTTGCTTGCGGCAATGTCCCTATTAATACTCTCATGTGCATTCATTGAAGCGGTCTATGAGCTCCATGTTGGCTCGTCGATGTTTATTGATACGATATACTGACAACCGGAATTTGCTTACGAATATACACCATAACGCGGAATGCCTACGTCCAGAGTTTCAGCTGTATAACTGCAGCTAATGGACATGTTGCCAACCATAATCTCAGGCTTTCAATAACGGTCAATAAATAAACATGGCCAGCGTTTGCACCGAATAAAATGTTTAAGAAGACATAAAAGATCGAGAAGAGATTTGTTACGTTTGGTTTGTTACATTATGCGCTTCTATGAAAAAGAAATCAGTAATACAAGAGTTATATATGTTTGTGGAAAAATTGGTCGTTTCGGCCTCGTTTATCGTTTAAGCCGGATTCGAACCTGCCTGGAGTATTTACCCGAGAGGCGCAGGTGCGAATCCTGTTCAAGACCTTTTTTTCCACAAAAATTATACCTTTCAGTTCGCTACGAATGCGTTAATGCGTTTGTAATATTTATCTGTAATCAGTTATATGGTTCATATTATCTGAATTTAAAAATACGATTTTGTACTAAGTATAATATCTATATTCCATTTTATTTCGTTTTTTGTTTTGTCAATATCAATATGATCAGGAGGATTTCTGAGAAATGTTTAATCTATTTGGAATTCTGTTAAACCCTCCGGGCATAATAAAAGTAATATTCTTTATACTTAAATGGAAAATTCACTAATGTTTAGGAACTATTAGTTCTACTGTTTAGTAAATCCTAAAGTTAATTATTAATGTTTTAAAGTTAATTAAACAGTCGCAAAGATTCAAGATTCAAAGATTTATTTGCTTAAAATATATGCGGTTATACAGCGGTGTTTATGTACATATATTAGGTTCAGCATATTTAGTCATTGACAAATGACATGCAAACATTTAATTTTAACTTATCATAAGTCCATAGTTTAATTAAATAACAGGCTACAATCACGCTGTGAAAAACCAATTTTTTTTTTGTAAAATTTTACTATATTACTTCTTTTTTTTGTGCCTATATGAACGACTGCTGGAAATCCTATTCACACATACATATCTACGTCCATCTACTTTTTCAATCCCTTGTTCTATCATCTTCTTTTTCTTTTTCGTGACGTCGACATGGCCAGGCATAGTGCTGGAGCGGCCAGTGCTTCTCCATCAAGTTGACAGATGAACGTGGTGACAGTAGAATCCTCTCTATTGTACTGAATGTTTGATACTCCTGAGAGTTCTTTAATGTTGAGAAAGTTAAATATTTACATAACATACATAACATAGCATCACGCCTGTATTCCTCGAAGGGGTAGGCAGAGGTGTACACAGTTGTACACCCACATTTCACCAATGCTGTTATTAAGTCCCATGTAATAGGTGGTGAGCCTATTGCCATCTACCGGGCACAATTCCAAACTCCAGGCTGCTACTGAGTATTTTCTAACAGAAAAACTCAATAACACTTTGCCCGACCCGGGAATCGAACCCGAGACCTCATGCTCAGCAGTCGCGCTTGGGACCACTAGACCAACGAGGCAGATATATAAAATATATATATTATTACATATAAAATATTTAGAATAAAACTGTAATCAAATCTGTATACTTAAACATGCATACATGAAGACGAATGATAAGCGAATTAAGTGGAATCTCTGCCTTCTTCAAAAGGAAACAAGCGTGATTGTATGTAAGAGATACCTCGTGAAAGTCGTGGATACCAATAATTCCAAACACAAATACTTGGTAAATTTTTGAATATATGTATCTACTCGGGTCTAGATCGCGTTTATAGTATAAAAAGGTTTCTATGGTACCTTTTTTCCCAACGTTTCGACCAATTAAGTATATTCTAAAACATTTGGTAAGTTGTAATAATCAAAGCTGCTTAAAATTGTTAAATTTTGCAGATCTTGTCCTCAGAAAAATACCAAAACAGTGTCTACATGTACATTTCAAAGTCGCTCAGTATTTCACTTTTTCGTTAAGGAAATAAAACACTTACAATTCCCCCTCCAATCAAATAAGTACAATTCAATCAAATAATTCCTAATCTGGGATTGTAAAAGAAAAATTGTTCCCCCGCAGGAATCCCCCGCGTAAATTGTTGAGGTGACCAAAAAAAAGTCACTTTGATCTTGAAGGTGATTTATCAATTTGTCTTTCTTATGCTTGCAATGATTGTCATGTCGATATGAAGTCAGTCGAGATTCAAATTAGTCGTCATATTTATCACTAGAGTCGGAATATCGGTAACCTCAATAATATATATCTATTTTTTGTACAATATTCGCATACATTTAGAAAAATAATCGTGAAAAATTAACAGACATAATATATCTAGTTCATAAACGTTAATGCTGTAAGTTTCATCAAAATCCGTTCAGCAGATTTTGAATGATTCGCGTCCTGACAAACTTTCACGTTTATATTATTTTATAACTATTCTCGCAGTTCACAAGGCTTTGATTCCCAGATCGCTATACATAAAGTAAAATCATTCTCAACTCCGTGGTATTTCCTTACACTTTATATTTATAGTGATATGGGAATTGGCCTTGCATCAAACGGACAGACTTTCGTAGATTTTTAACACAGACATATTAATGCGAATTCGAAAAAAAAACGCTTTTCGATTTCATTAGGTTTATATATATTTTCCTATGTTTAACTGTTCTGTAATATGCCTTTAAATAAGTTCGTCAGCAAATAATTAATTTGATTCAAGTTGAGTTCAAACTACCCGTAGGTCTCTGACATGGCTTTAATCACAATCGAGAACATCTCTCAGGTGTGTTGGTTTCCTCACGATGTTTTCCTTTACCGTTTCATGCAAGTGATAATTAATTAATAATACGCACATGAATTCGAAAAGACAGTGGTGCGTGCCTTGGATTCAAACTTGCGACCTTTGACTTGTCAGTTCAACGATCATACGACTAGGCTATCAGTGCTCATTCAATTTGAATTAAATTTGACAGAAAGTTACAATAACGGCCAACAATCATTATATCAGCTCTGAAGCTACCTATGCCAATGCCCAGCAATTTACCTTCTAAAAATATATTTTTGTGATCAAGATTAGTGTGGAAAATGGTAGGTACTCGTATCTATTCTAAGTCGTATCCGAGATAACAAGAATGTTAGTAAATAACGAGCAAAAAAATGAAAACAAAATCAAACAGATTCAGGGTTCAAAATTCAACATTAAATTTTACGAATATATCATTTGACAAAGTAAAATATATTTTATCATTTTGTGATGCTGTAGGTATTTTATTTGGTATGTTTTTTTATCATATTTTTATTGTAATGTTCCTAAGTGTTCCTAATTGACTTTAATCAAATAATACTCATGTGATTATCGCACAGAATATTATATCTGATTAAAATAATGATATTTTGTCGAAATTAATTTATTACGAAGTTTAATTCACCTAATTGAATTGACATTTAGAACAGGAATTGAAATAAAGATACCTGACAGGTAGAGACAAAACTTTAAAAAGTACTATAATATGTATGATATGTAGATCTCACAATTTACCTCAAATGTTGATTCTGCTTCTCCATCCTAAGGTTACCTAGAAAAGATCGCGGAATGCGATAAAAAACCCCTCGTACATTATTACAATATACTTAATTTATTCGGTGTACTATAAAGAATATACAAATTAATAAAATAAACATTATAATAAAACAACTTTTAACCGGATTAATCGCGTGTATTATTGGTTTTTTGTTTTTCCTGACGTTTCGAACACTTGGCAGCGTTCGTGGTCGCAGGACGACATCGCGATTAAACCGGCTAAAAGTTGTTTTATTATTATAAAATAAAGTTATAAATTTTTGTGGAAAGAAAAATATGGTTGCGAGCAGTATTCGAATCTGCGCCTCCCGGATACTCCAAGCGGTCCGACTGCTAAGCTATCTCGACCTCTGCTCACTACCGCGAATTCTTCTTCCACATTTAATAAATTACTATTCAGTCACTTTATAGGAAACTTATAACTTTAGAGTACGCTATGCATGCGTTAATGCTTTTCAAAGATTTATCTGTATAAGGAATAAAATACTTTACCAATTTATTGATAATCAGATATTGTATTCACAAGCATTTCAGACATCATGGACAGATAGATAGACGACTATTACCTTATTAAGGTGATGGTAACATATAGAATTTCGTTACTCTGTCACTTATCTTCACGCAGTTACTATTTCGTCCTAACATACAATTTTTTGTTCTTGTTCTCCAATATCAGGTACGAGAGATAAACCTTGTAGTCATACATCACGATAAACCAGCCGCAAAAAAAGGAAGAAAAAATTACGAAACTGAAAACCTATCATAACATTCGTACTCAAAAGCAAAGGTGGAAAACGTAAATAAAACATAGATATACCTATGTCGTATAAAATCCATCCATATATCAAATACAGTCAAGGAAATTGAATCATGCTTAGCTTATATCTAATTTTACATTGGTGTTCTAATCCTTCTAGGTCGAAATTACTTGACATATTGTAATTAACTTCACCGTATTATTCTTTTCGATAGATTGATGAACAACCTTTTGCTAGGGGTTTTAAACCACCCGTAGGTCTATGACATAGTTTTACACATCATTAGAACATCATTAGGGGTGCTGATTGCCCTCACCGTTTTAAGCGAGTGTTAATATATTACAAAGAAGATTACGAGAAGATCTTTTTTTATTTGGTTGTGAAATTCATTCGTGGACGTCGTACTGGCCCTATTGACATTGACTTGACTCTCAAACCTTTAACTTGCCAGTTCAATGGCCATACCTCTAAGCTGTCAGTGCTTATGACGTACTAATCTTACTTTTCATATTTTAGAAAAGCTCAAAATAAATCTTTGAAAAGCATTAACGCATGCTTAGCGAACTCTAAAGTTATTATATTAAATGGAAAAAGAATACGGTCGCGAACAGGATTCGAACCTGCGCCTCCCGGATGAATACTCCAGGCGCTCTGACCACCAAGCCATCTCGACCTCTGCTCACCACCGCGAATTCCTCTTCCATATTTTAACACGTCTTATGGCGACGTCATTGCAATCAATTCAGTCCCTGTACTGGTGACCGAAACCGACACGACTAACTTTGCAGTTAATACAATACCGTAAAGAATGCAATTACCTTAATAGTTCAAGATAAATCTTTGAAAATCATTAACGCATGCTTAGCGAACTCTAAAGTTATTATATTAAATGGAAAAAGAATACGGTCGCGAACAGGATTCGAATCTGCGCCTCCCGGATGATACTTTTATTAAGGTAATTGCATTCTTTACGGCATTGTATTAACTGCAAAGTTAGTCGTGTCGGTTCGGTCACCAGTATAGGGACTGAATTGATTGCAATGACGTCGCCATAAGACGTGTTAAAATATGGAAGAGGAATTCGCGGTGGTGAGCAGAGGTCGAGATGGCTTGGTGGTCAGAGCGCCTGGAGTATTCATCCGGGAGGCGCAGGTTCGAATCCTGTTCGCGACCGTATTCTTTTTCCATTTAATATAATAACTTTAGAAAAGCTGTAAGTGCAGAAAATCTGGGAAGGAGATACCTAGACAGTGTAAAACCATTAAGTAAGCGAGTTATAATTTCATTTCCTCGCCTGTACTACATCCCGATATTATGCCTATGTCATATTATATAGCGTACGTCCATATATCAGTGTAGGTACATATGTATATCCATCCATATATCCACAGTCGTAATGAACATGTCGCTAGGGAAAAAGAAATATTGTGGCATTCATTTTGTGCGGCCTAAATCTGGTTATTGCAATCATTAACTAAACGAATTAGGCGGACTTTTTCCTTGAACACGCGTAATATTAAGAAATAAAGTGTTTCAAATATATTATCGTAATGAAACGAGAATGGTTTCATTATTATATTATTATCTAGGGACAAGGAAAACATATAGCTGCCTATATTTTGTCTTTGGCGAAATAAGCCACCCGCCTCTCCAGCCATGGGTGTAATCGTAAAAATATCAGAGAGAATTTGACATGAAAATGGGCAGAATCTTTGTTCTATAAACCTATAAAAATATTACTACTATAAATAAGATCGTCTGCAAATTGTGCTGTTTGTGAAATTTTCCGCTTTGACCATTGACAATTCTCTGATAGGTCTCTATTCAAAATTGACGTTATTTCTAGACGCCAGAATTTTTATGTTAAATAATCAGCTTAGTTAGTAATACCCCTAAAAACTCGAATATAAAAGTACAACACATTTTAACAGAAACAACCTTCATGTACTTTATTTTTACTATGAGAATGGTATTGAAAAAGTTAAAAGATTTACGACTCAAAAACGAAAATAGTTACAAATGTTTGTTAGTTCTGGCAAGCGATACTTTGTCATTGTCTTCTAAAAGAAAAAAAGAATTATTCATTATTCAGTATTGGACCGCGTTCGATCCTTGTAATACAGAATTTTTCTTATGACCAGCAAAGTTTGGCGCCAAATTCAATTTGTTCAAACTAGAAAGTCACACGAAACTATTTGAATTTTTACGTCGAGTGACAGATAACGTTTGAATACAAGAAATCTTGCGATGTGGTCGAGTGAACGAACCTTCAAAATAAATACAAAAATGTTCGCGCTGAGTGTAAAGCAAACTCCATCTCATTACTGGCAGAGCTAACACACGGTCGGTGCCCGTCGCACGAATGATCACACGCCTCCAATTTAATTTCGTAGAGGTATAATGAGATCCGCTCTGAATTAATATAGGTTTTTGAATAAGGTATCTCGCGTACAAACCTCTTTTACACGCCTCTTCGGAGCACGTATTTTCCCCCACACAATCACGCATTTTATATTAACTGCTATCGAAATGTTGCTTGGCAGCCGAAATTTCTCGAGGTGTTATTTTCGCTCGCATCAAACTTTACCAGTATGTACGTAAATTCAAATAAGAAAATAACTTCAGCAATATAAGTATGTAAATCGTGTATCAAACAATGGCTGAGACTGTTCAGTAAGTGCGATTATACCTACTTTTTGACACTAGAGAAATTATCTGTTTCTGCTTGGCAATATAAAATATAAAGTTCATAATTTGAATCCATAATAAAATTTAATAGATTTACAAAGTTCTAAGAATTACTTTTTTAGTATGTCACGTCTGATATCGCATAGAGATATCGCATCTGCAGTGCGTACGTGAGCTTGAGTTAACACCGCTTTTCCTTTTATATCCCTGTCGCTGACTCGTCCCTCATTAGGCTGTTAAATTAGCACTTAGCAATGAGCGAGCTGCAGCTGAAAAGCACTAGAGCGTGGATCAGCGCGCGTTTTGTTGACACACCGCCGCCAATGAACTGCTCACTAGTTGATGTCAATTTCCGCCATTTCCCCAATGACGTAGATTGCCTCGTGTGAACGGTAACTACTTCCAAAGCGGAGCAAATACAGATAATTAGGTGTCGCTGCAGGTCGTTGTTAAATATTTTGAGACACTCCGTGCCTGCTAGTTTTATTTATCGGATTTATAAAATGGCATGCAAGATATTCTATTATAATATTAACATAAAATAATTGGTATATAGTGCCTTGCCTTTTCATATACCTCATATTGCCGCTTGCACATGCAAACGGCAACGCTGCAGTGTTTTTTACCCGACTGATCTTTTGGGTAAATTTTTTAATATCTAATAATGAATGGGGGACATAATGTTTGCATAGTTTCAGTTACAAAATATTATTAGAACACCTGAAATTTCTAGTTGGTATTCGATAGTAATAGGTTACTTTGTTAGTAATTTAAAAATATGTAAATACTTTACAATTTTCAATTCTTATTAACATCAGATAATGATTTAAGGAATCGCACAAATCATGCCTGTTCCATGCTATCAAACAAATATAACACATAAAATTATGTCAATATGAGAAAACGATTATAATAACATATTTTTTGTATAAAAACTTTCATGAGACATATTAGTTTCGAACTCAAACGGAGCCCTTAGTCATGAGCTGAGCCCGCGGCGATGTCGCGAGTCAAACTGTTTGACTGGCGACATCGCCGCGGGCTCAGCTCATGACTAAGGGCTCCGTTTGAGTTCGAAACTAGTCGGGCAATCCCGAAAAATGCACGTGAGTAGTAACCGGTGAACATTTATTGATAATAACATATTTGCAGCAAATATTGATAAGTTGATTAATCACAATTTGTTTATAATGTTATATCCCATTCACCATAGAAATACCAACTTTGTTTACAGTTTCTTGAAATGAGCATATTTCAAGGGATATTTATGGTATAAGGTTTTTATCGCTTTCTAAATACCGTAGAGCCTGTTTAGATAAATGCTGCGTAAATAACGCTTGAGGCAAACAAAAGGTTTATCTCTTGAGCCGTAATGAGTCATGGGCCGCATCTTTACAGCCTTACATACGTAATATAAAGACTCGGGATATTAATATTTATCAGGGTGATAGTGAAATAAACTTGTGTGATGTATGCTAGTAATCATTTCATGAGTTCAGAAGAGAAAGTATTCTAGGAGATAAATATGGTTGAGAATGTGAGCATCATGTAGGTTAAGTATATTTTGTATCCAGATTTTAAACATCGGGCGGTTCTAAGTATTAAGTGATCTGATATCACCTTGTAACGGGTCTTTGATTTCCGTAATATAGTTGGAACTACAACGATAGATATAGTGTAGATGTTAGTCAGTTAGGTGAACTTGAAACTGCTATTGGTCTTTCTTCAAAAAACAATTCCAGATGTCCTTCATGATTGCGCTCGTATAGATTTTATGACAAGATTATAAAATTACATGTATAGAAGAGTTTTAAACAAAACAATTTATAGAAAACCAATATAGAGAAAAATTTCATTTCACGATATCAAAGATGTTTCTTCATTTATTCGATTTATCCTCCAGATTAAAAAATTTTGTATAGGAAAAATATTGCTTTTAAAAATACTATACATTCGTCAAAATATAGACTTAAATAGGCATTAATAAATATCTAGTTTACTAGCAGTAAATTATCAGAGTATTAAGTGCTATATCAGCCTATCCGTCACATAATGATGGCTGATTAATATTTATTCGTTACTATACGTAGACTGCAGCATGTTTAACTCCCATTGAAGGCAGGAACCCACAGGTCATTCATCCGATAATTTCCAGCATAAGTTACTGACAGGATAGCCGACCACTTCGTCTGACCGAAACACTGGTTTGTGGTCACGCTAGGTATACAGTGCCTCCTAGTGTTAGAATTATAAACTAAGATTAGAGTGGTCACGTGAAATATGAATATTGTGTTCTTAAAAGGTTATAATTATGGTAACTGAATACTTAGAAACTAAAATCGCGTTTCGTGTGTAGTTATTTTAAATGGGGATACGAAGAACTATGTTTTATTAAAATCATCAAAATACCCTTAATTAAAAATCTTTGTTTTTTTTTACTTTTGAATGTCGTGGAGGTCAAGTGCCTACAGAACACAGGTTGTGTGTTCAAACCTGGCATGTGCCAATTGACTTTTGCTTAGTTAATCTAAGTCATCACAAACTGCGGTATAGGAAACATCGTAAAGCAAACTATACTTAATATCTGAAATAGCCATCCCGCAGTGAGCGTGGTGAACAATGCTCGTGCCTTCTCTGTATGAGAAAAGGCCCTTGTCCTGCAGTGGGACAGTTATGGGCTGGTTATGTTCCATTTTGTGTTATCATTTTATAAAAATAACTTGCAGACATAATTCTTAGGAAACCAAATAACACTTAATTATTTTTTATAATATCACTTAATTAATGAAAAGGAAAGGCTCCTGTAAATTTTTGTCGTATAATTAAAAGCTCTCTTACTTTGAACCGCAAAATGAATACAGTGGAAAGCATATTACAAATGTGGGTTGCATACTAATAAACGTGTTAACTCTTTATGAATGAGCTAACTTGCTTTATTAAAAAAAAACAGTGTTGTAATGCATGGCTGACCAAATCGTGCTTTCTATATCTTATTATCTTATTCGACCGTTGGACTGCTTAACTTAATAACTTCGTCGAAAACATATTAACCATTTCACCAAAAATCCATGATTCTATATAATTTTACTATTATATTATTCATAGAGAAATTCCCATGAGTGGGATTCATTACTTTTTGAACGAAACCTTTCAAAATAGCTCTATGTTGAGTCTCCGCATCCCTAAGGACCGAATAGTAATGTCAGTGCTTTAATAAATTAGTATTTATTTGCGTTCATCGAAATATTCATTATGCCTACTTTCTCTGTTAGTGGCTTACCTAATGTCGGAGTTTTCAAGTCGCTTGGGGATCTCTGATTTGTATTATATACTGTTATCTGTTACCAACAACCTGGACCGATGGATTATCGTGTCTTCTGAAGCTCGGAGAGGCTCAGGTGAAAATACTACTATTAATCCACACCAAGTTTAGATCAGAGATTTGAACCAGTTAAGAGCGACTTCATTTAGTATCATAGCCTATATACCTACAACGTGTGGCACCCTAAATAATAAGTAAATTATAACATAGCACGCCTGTATTTCCCGAAGGGGTTGGCAGAGGGGTACAGAGTTGTACTCCCACATTTCTCCAATGCTAATATTAAGTCCCATGTAATAAGGTGGTGAGCCAATTGTCATCTACCGGGCACAATTCCAAACTACTGGGCTACTACTGGGAATTTCCTAACAAAATAAATCAATAACACTTTGCCCGACTCGGGAATCGAACCCGGGACTTCATGCTCATCAGTCGCGCTTGGGGCCACTAGACCAACGAAGCACTTAGGCAATACATTATAAGTTTGACAAATTACAAACAACGGTTTTCTAAAAAAGTCGGATAACAAAAAAAAGTACTTCTCTTTTTGAGGTATGTATGAGTCTACACAGTTCAGTGGGTAAAAGACAAAATATTATGTACCTATGTCCTTTTTTTATCGATATGTTACGGTAATAAAACTGTTCATATAATGATCATTAGGCAGCCTGTGATATGATAGAGAACCACATCTTGCCGTTATGGTTCACCCTTCAATTATAAGTATTACGATGATGAGATGAAGATTCTCAAGTTTTGTAAAAGATCTGATTCATTTTGATTGATTTTGAGAGATTGATCAAAATGAGACTGATTTATTAACCGTTTTTGAAAGACCAAGTACGCTTTTTTAGGCCTGGTTTAACCAGTTATTTCCTCTATGTCACGAAGAACTTTTTGGGTTAGATGTAATGTCACAATTGTATCAGCTTAACAGCCTAATTCTCAGTTTACTATTTCGTAACATATTTATGTAATACGGTATTGATAAATGAGAAACATTGAAATTTAAAGGAAATAATAATATTCTGGATAATATCGAACATTTCATAATATTCCAATCATATTATTTATTAAATTTCATGAAAGAGTATCCATGGAGTTCTTGCCCTTTCTTCTCCATAGAAACGACGTTTTAGAGCACGGCAATTATTGACTTGCAAAAGTACCTACCTGTCGATTCAAACAAATGATTTGCCTTCGACTTTAAACACCAATTTCGTGCTATTGAAATAGCTGTCGGCTACATTTAAAACTAATATGAATGTTTCTAATTGTTTATAGACGGTTAAGTTAGAGATACTTTATACTGAGTTAAAGATAAAAGCGTCAAAATATTTCATATATAAATGGAATTAAATAACTACATAATTATGCTAAAAAAATATGGCATCAGACAAAAAATGTTGACCTTCCATACAAACAACATAAAGCAAGTAAGATTTTTGTATGTGATGTAAAAAAAAACACGACAAGAATACAATTTTCTTGTCGTGTTTATAGTGCTAGAAAAAAAAAACAGATAAAATTTTCAAACACATTTAGCGAACTCTCAAGTTATAATCTTTTGTGGAAAGAAAAATACGGGAGGTGCAGGTTCGAATCCTGCTCTCAAGAGTATATTTCGTCACAAAAAACTAAAACTTTAAAAATTTTATATCATAGCATCACGACTGAATTCCTCAGGGGTAGACAGAGGTGTACACAGTTGTACACCCACACTTCACCAATGTTATTATTAGGTTCCATGTAATAGGTGGTGAGCCTATTACCATCTACCAGGCACAATTCCAAACTTTTGGCTGTCACTGAGAATTACATAACAGAAAAACTCATTAACAAATAAATCTTTGAAAATCTGTTATTTATTTGCTAAGGTAATTGTATCTGTACGACATTATATTTACCACAAAGTTAGTCGTGTTGGTTCAGTTTCCTGTAAAGGGACTGAATAGATGGCAATGACGTCACCAAAAGACGTATTAAAATGTGGAAGAAGAATTCGCGGTAGCGAGCAGAGGCGTAGATGACTTAGCGGTTAGAGCGCCTGGAGTATTTATCTGGGCGGCGCAGGTTCGAATCCTGCTCACGACCGTCTTTTTCGACAAAAAATTATAACTCATTACCACTTTGCCTGACCCGGACCTGGTACTTCATGCAGCAGTCTCGCTTGGGACCACTAGAGAACTAGGCAGTTAGCTGGAGAAAAATATCATGTTGAAATAAATAATTTCACCTAATGCTCCTACACTTAAAGTATCCTTCAAAATATCCTAGTAAATAAGGAACTGCACGTCTCTTTCTGAGCTAACCCAAAGCAAACGGAACCGTTTTACCTGAATACAGTAATGAGAGTCACCCACCCTCGGACGTGGTGTCGCAACCAAATACGTGACACACAGATAAATTATCCGACCCAATGCATAAACTAGAAGTGGGACACGTTAAAAGGACATTCCTTCGTCTAGTAACCGTATCTATTTGAATATCTAGACGTTATAATTTCAATGGTTTCTGTGTATTTGAGGGAATACCTTTCTTTAACTTCGTAATAATTAAGCTAGAATAATATATGTTTTATAGGTGTATAGTGAGTAGTTTTTACATAAGTTTATTCAATAGATTAAATATTTATTTATTTATTTTAATTAGAAAGCAGTCTAGTCGTATACAAACTTTTACATCTATAAACAAATAGGTACTTAAAGACTTAGAGTTCCATAAAAGTATATACAATAAATACGATACATCCAACTAACTACAAAACTAGAGTAAGTACAATACAATCAGTTATTCAACGAAGATAAATAGTTGTTAAATGTTACTACAATTTTAGTCTTTCGGTAGTATTAAGAAATTTATTCCGTACTTTTCTTTTACAAATAACCAAACTGTTACTAAAGAAAGAAAGAAAGAAAGCCATGACAAATAGCCAAGATAAATGGTATACTGACCAATTAAGACAGTGTTTCTCAAAGTGGGATGACAACGCCCCCAAGAGAGCTGGATTCCAAGCAGAAGAAGGCCTAAAGATAATTAAGACAATGCACGTTTAAAATAATATTTGCAATAATAGAATTGTCTTGATTCTCAAAGCGGGTGACAGGCGAAATAATTTTGAGAACCTGTTAATGATGAAGTTTGAATAAATTCTCCATAAAAAGTGACATGGTTTACAATATTTGTCAATAGGATAAAAGAAAACAAAAAAACAAGGATAAAATAGAAATATTTTTTATTTCAATATTTTTAAAGCTTAGTTATTTAATTAAAAGCGTGAGAAAAGAATAAGACAATCGAAATAAAAGAGTATCGTTTCATGTGTTTCTTAAAACGAACGTGCTTGAAAATAGCAATACTAACACCTCCATCTTTCAGGTCTTGAATAGCGCCAATATAGGTATTGGCGAAATTGTCATGTTTTGTCACGTAGGAAAAGGGCATGAAATACTGCGGTAGGCTGAAATTGCTATCATTGTATAGGACCCGAATTTTACGATAAATCGAGTAGAAATAACTATCTTATCACGTCATCAGAAAAATAACGTGGTCAATAAAAACATAAGAAGGCACGAGCGTTGATCACCATGCTAGCTCACTGCGAGGTGGCGATTTTCAGACTACAGACTATTGTGTCCAGGTTTCCTTACGGTGGGCGGGCAATCTCTCGCTTCCGTGATTAGATACATGTTTAGGAGGAGGTGATGCTCGTGAAGGAGGTGGTGGAAAGGGACGGAGGGTGCTTAACGATCTTCGGCTACCGTGAGCCGTGGATTGCGGGCGACAGCCTTGGGTGGCTCGCCGCCCGAACAGCGCCAGGCCTGAGACGGCCGTACGTCGCGCTTTATCACGTGCACTACACTGTGCAGGCTAACTATGGCCGGCCTGCACAAACCCTGAAGTATCCGTTGACACCCTTCAACGTACCATAATCTGAAAGGGTCGCGGAGATTGCTGCAAAGAACCCTAGACCTCGGTAAACACGAGAGCAGGAAAGTGTGGTTTTTTTGTCGATGGGAGTCCGGCCCAGCGTCCATGATGGAATTTTCACACTGAAAAAGATTTCCTTACGGTCATTTTCTTTGTCGTATCTGTGATCTCTTTAGTACATATGACATTAAGTCACACTGGTAAATATAAAGTAGTTCCTGTGGGTCAAGAGGCAGCCCATAACCACTCGGCCACTATAACACGATAATAACATGAACCAAAAAACAAAAATATGTGGCCAGTAGATACGAGTAGGTGCAACCTACTTTCAACACAAAACTTATCTAAAAGAACCAAACCGGAAAGTAGTGTCATAACATAACTACTGCCTTATAAAGTCAGTAAAATGAATGTTCTTGAGTATTTCATGGAAAAATATATATCCGCAGCGTACCAGGGGATCATACATCATGCGAAAGTTGCCACAGTCCCAGGTAAAGTTGGATATCACTACGACTCTCCGGTGACATACCATAATGTGACTTTCCTGAGGAACTTTTTCGCGTTTTTGTCAGACATAATATGATGAACGGAGTCTTTGTCACTGTAATGTTGTTTCGAGATTTCGTGATTATATCATAGACTAGTGACATATTTTCTTGTTCTAATATTTCTGGTTGTAGTGAAACAACGAAAAGTATGATGTTATCTTTTGTTTACGTTAGTTTTTCTTGTTGTTGGGAAGTTTGTTAATAAGACATATTTTTTAGAATCTTTGCCCCACACTAGGAAGTTCTTTTTGTATCGCAACAATCATCTGAAAATTCTTGCATACATTTGTTTCTCGCGGTAACCGAACCTGCGAACCATGACGTTAGGTTGATAACTCGATCACACCCCAACCGTGTCATTCTCTTTTGCATCCGTATCTATATAGTATACCTTTTTTATACGCAGTTGGATACACATTACATTAAAGTGTAACGGCAGACCGGGTTCACATTTTATCAAAGCATACATTTTATATTCTTATCAAACTAACGATTCCTCTTCCTAGAATAAATGGACCTGCAAACCTCTCCAGGAAAGCGTGAGTAAATGTTTATAGTTGACAATAATGTAGGGGTAGTGACAGGTTGCTTCCCGGAGCACCATTAAGTAACCCGACCCGTGGGTACCTGATTCTTATATATTGCACGGGACACGAAACGACTGACGTAGGTACATTATGAAGGTAGTTTGCATTCTAAGCTGATGGAACAATATTTCATAGATTACTTTTGTTAGTTTATTAAAAACTTTTGATAGCTTGACTGAAGTTGTGATTGGGTGATCTTTGTCACGCTTCGATCTCACACTGATCAATTATAATTATAATTATTTGTACGGACTACTTTTTTGAGATTATTGGTCCGGGATTACAACTTTACGCCCACATTGTTCCCATGATGCAAAACCATATGTTTTTGCATCATGGGAACAATGTGGGCGTAAAGTTGTAATCCCGGACCAATAATCTTTTAAAAAAATATACAATCAAGTGCGAGTCGATCTTGCGCCCTGAGCGTTCCGTATACAATAAACATTTAAATTTTATTTATAGTTGTTTATGACATAACTAACTATACATTTACTAAATATAATATTAAATAGAAAAAGAATACGGTCGCGAACAGGATTCGAACCTGCGCCTCCCGGATAAATACTCCAGGCGCTCTGGCCACTAAGCCATCTCGACCTCTGCTTACCACCGCGAATTCTTGATCCATACTTTTAACACGTCTTTTTGGCGACGTCATTGCTATCTATTCAGTACCTATACTGGTGACCGAACCGACACGACTAACTTTGCAGTTAATAAAATGTCGTAAAGAATGCAATTACCTTAATAATTCAAGATAAATCTTTGAAAAGCATTAACGCATGCTTAGCGAACTCGAAAGTTACAATATTAAATGGAAAAAGAATACGGTCGCGAACAGGATTCGAACCTGCACCTCCCGGAGGCGCTCTGACCACTAAGCCATCTCGCCCTCTGCTCACCACCGCGAATTTTTCATCCATACTTTTAACACGTCTTTTTGGTGACGTCATTGCTATCTGTTCAGTACCTATAAACGAGTTCGCTAAGCATGCGTTAATGCTTTTCAAAGATTAATCTTAAATATAATAACTATAAATTAACTGCTTTAGGATTTTTTCCTTCAACTATTAAATTTTACGTCAACGGGAAGTGCCCATTAGGCTTTTATTTACTGGCGACTGTCAAATTAGAAATGCATGACTTGATTTCATTGAAGATCCAAGAAAAAAAAACAGACATACAGATGGATCCTTCATTCCATAAGGGTGCGTTCCTTTTTATCTTTTAAACCATAGTAATCACACGAGCCATGTGAGTATACGAGTCGTTTGCATTTGTGTGCGTGTTTACTGCGTTTGTTTGCACCTATTTCAGTTGTGTGCGCAAATATTTTCATGTAGAACTTTTATGCGTGCCACGTAATATTTTTTGGTCCACTCTTTAAAAATGCAAAAATGTTGAAACTGAAGCTTTGTGAAATATATTTTATGATGATAAACTAGCTATAAAATATAAGACAGAATTTTCTTCTGTGAAACAGAAAAAAGAAATCGCAGCGAAAATAGATCGGAATATTGTGGAGGATTGTTGAATTAGTCATAATTTTTAGGTCTCTTTTTTTTCAAGAACACATCGATTTTTATCCACAGTTCAAATGAACTCGGTCCAAATCTTATAAATAATAAATGTATCCCAACCGACCCTCTGACCGACACCTTCAAGCACTACGCGCGAAATTATCAATTTCATTGGACTATGGTTCGCAAACATGGCTGTTGAGCTTGAAATCCTGGGTTCGATTCCCAGATGTTAAAATTTAAATAACATTTGTGGTAGATATACACTATAGGATTACCAAACATGTGACTTACCTAATAACATCATCGGTAAAATGAGGATGTAAACTATACATCTCTGCCCAGCCTTTTGGTAAATACAAGCATGATGATGCTATGTTATGTTACACCATCACAATTCTAACACTGAAATAGATACGTGTTAGCACATATGCAAAATTAAATAAATTCATAATCCATAAACTAATACAAAAGTTTAAACTACTAACAACTATTTTACCACAAATCGATTGTTTCGAATCATATACGATGAATGGCAAATTAATCATAGCGTATTGACGAAACTAACTAAACATCCATTTGCATAACAAATGCGGTGAACATCACTAGTATATTTTGTATCGATAAATTTTGAATCGATGTTTATTCACTCCGTTTGTGTGTTTGTTATCAATTCGGTAAAGTGAAGTGGAATCAACTGAATCGGTTTTACGAAATGCAATTGTATTAACAACATGTTCTAGTGCTACTGTGAATTAAAGTGGAGCTTTATTTTTTTTACCCGACTGCCCCAGATGGAGGGTTATGTTACTTATTTATTCTTTAAAAGCAGATAGTAAATAAAAAAATAAATATTAAATAAGTTTGAAAGCAAGCCTGCCATATGCGATCTATTAAATAAAAAACCAGGTACCTACTGAAGAATTTTCATCCCAGTCAGGGGATATATTATAAGAAAATATTCCACAGTAGTGTCCAACGCCTTTTTAATTTTTAACCGACTTCAAAAAGGAGCATGTTCTCAATTCAACTGTACCTATGTTTTTTGGTATGTTTGTTAGGCGATTATTCCACCAATTATGAATTGATTTTGATGATTCGTTTTTGTTTGGTAGATCATAACACAGGCACGGCTTTTTGAATAAATTTACAAGAACAAAGACCCAGGAATCCAAACCAAGCCCTAAACCTCAGCAGCAGCATTTACGAACAACGAGTTCTAATAGTGTGTCTTATAATTTTAGTCTACTTAACACTTAGAGGACCAGATGGGAGACGGCTTCTGACTAAATATCGAACAAATTTGCTCAGCAATTTTGGTGGGGGGTGAGGCACTATTAACACACATAAAATAACTAAACACAAACATAAAATTGTGTCACACACGATTAAATTCGTGTACTATCTTGTAACCATACAGGTAAAAGGTATAAAGGTATATGATTGGCAATCATATGCCAATAGCGAGAGGGGTACGCCCGCTAAAACTACTCCAGTACTAATTCCTTCAAGACTTAACTAAAAATTTTGATCTAAAACACTTTTCTATTTAATAGTTACGTCGGTCAGTACGTAGATATCTCTTCATAATATTAGGCATACCCAAAGCCACATTTCTCGAGTTTGAGTGACCCTACAGGATTTCGGCCTAACGACTTAAGCCACTGACTTACCTGCGGTCCCACTAAGTTGACTTGACCCATACCAAAGATAAGGATTAGATTTTCATGAAAGCATTTTATATTTATTATTTAATAATATAAGCTCGCATCGTTTAACGGGTAGTCTTTATCTTCAAAGTTTTATATTACTTCGTCAATACGCTATGATTAAGTATATTATATAATCCTTACTGTTCCAAAGTTTGAAGCATCATAATTATGACGTAGTTGTATATTTTAGATATTTCTGAAATCCTTATAAAAGAAAATTATTCAGTAATTAAAATATATTAATTAATTAAAAAAAAAAAAACACGTCTGCCATTTTTAATATCTTACTAATCTATGTTTCCCGGGACACTGTAAGGATTCTAACAATACCCCATACATCGTAATCGGTTCAGGCATTTAGAAGTTATGGTGGAATAAAGAAACTCGCAAACATACATACGTACATACATACTTACATACAAATACATGAACCCCAAAAACTTAACACTCCTTTATTTGGGCAATCGTGTAAAAACAACTTTTAACCCGATTAATCGCGTTATTGTTCGTTTTTGTTTTTCCGGAAGTTTCGAACACTGCAGCGTTTGCGGTCGCAGGATGACTGGAATGACGACTTTTCCGGTTAAAAGTTATTTTATTGTAATGTGTAGTGATCGCGAAAACCTAAGATTAGTTAACCTAAGTGGTCAATTGTCTACCTACCTTTTATGTATATTTAAAAATAATAATTAACCTTTCGGCTCAGTAACGTACAGATCTGTACGTTGTAACAATAAAAATCTATTGTGTCTGCTAATGACTGACGCAACAGCTTATTTTAATAAAAAAAAATATCACTATTAAATGCAAATTGATTAAATAATTGCGTTTGAGAAATTCTGCTCTTGACGTATAAAAGTCCTTAACTGGTCGGATTATATTAAATAATGATTATTTTGACGATACCTCATCAGGGAAATAAACCACAATGTTGTGCAAAAAGTTTACAACAAGAGATAAGCCTATATATTAATACCGGGCACTACAGCAAACTCGGTAATATGATCGATAACGATAATGCAGAACGCAACAATGAGCTATTCGATATTCAATGTAACATGATCTCGGTTCTGAATATAATATCTTCCGTGGAGCCGAAAACGCCGTGACTGTAAGTGACTGACTGACGACGTCTATCTCATCGTAAGATCAAGATTGACAATCGATTTTATCTACAAAGCAGGCTGACATGGCGATAAATTAAAATATAGAAGTATTCATTAATATAAGTTTATTTATACTCAACGCAAAAAGACCACAATACTTATAACTACTTATGCTAACTTTTACATGGACAAATTTAATGATATAATTTATAAAATTAAACTTGCACTAGTAATTCGAAAGAAAGAAAGAAAAATGGTTTATTCTGGCACATAGAAGACATGACAACAACAACATACATACAAAGAATAACTCTTAATAATATAAAATATGTATAACGACGAAATAAGATATAATTTCACCATGTGCCCTTCAGATTTTTTATAAATTTTTGTGGCCCACATATTACACACTATACTGGTACACAACTCCACATTTTAGACCACTCAATTCAGTGCCACCCAATTGACGGAGCCGCTATTTTGAATACACGTTTGTTTTGGTAATAAGTATTTTATTTGTGCTTGCGGAAATTAAATCGGCCACTCCAAGCGCAGAAAAAAAGCTACATAATATTCAAAACTCCAAGCGCATTTTACAAAAAATAAAGTAAAATAATATTCAAAAATCCAATCCAACAAACATAACCTAAATTAAAACCTGGCACAAAACTTTGTAGTACCAACCTGAGGAACAAAAACTCACCAGTGGGTCTGTAAACGTTAATATGAGAACCCAAAAAACTTGTGGCCCGACCAACATTCGGAGTAAATCCTTACAGCAGGTGCGGCTTACTGCCAACTTGAATACAAGTGGACTTTTGGGGCTCATAACGACATCTTTGAACTTTACATTTCTCTTCGTAACTTGTATAAAGTGTCACAATTTTTTCCGTGCGATAAAGTACTAACTGCTTTTCTTGTGACTGTCTCACTGTTGCTGACGGGTTGTTTTTTAAATTAGGGTTTTTTATTAAGAATAGCGTCCTCTTGTGTATTTATCACAACAAAATAATAGTAGAAAAAGAAAATGTTTGTTGAATGAAATTATTACAAAAATAGTCGCATAAGAACGTCTATAATGTGCTGCGAGAATGAACAACTGTGAACTTCAATAAAAAAAACCGCTTTACTAATAAGTACTATAACTTTAAAAAAAATGTATATTCATGAATGACTAGTTGACCTTACAGACCTTTTAATGATTCAATAACCTAAGATTTTTTCCCTGAAACCCCAATTAGCTCTATTAAATACGAAACAAAAATAGCCAAATCAGTTCAGCCGTTCTCAAATTACCTTACCAACAAACAGCGTTTAATTTATATTTTTACAGATTACTGATTTCTGAGGCTTGTAAGCACATGAAGGCCACAAAAATAACACAAACCCTTGTTAATATAAAGAATTGCTCGTCTGCAAGTAAGTCTTCGCGCCAAAATTAAACACATAAATACAAGGAGAAAATCAATTTGTCCGCTTTTACGATTCTTCTTCAATGTTTTTTTACTACTTTACAGCAGCGTTCCCGCTTTCCCTATATACGTCGTAAATCTATTTACATAACGACTGTCGTTGGGTTTATGAACTCGGGTCCGAATTATCCAATTGAGTTACTTTTATCTTGACATTTTTAAAGCGAAATCGCAATAAAGTTACAGATAAGTGTGATGTTGAATTATGTTAACAAGATGAACAGGAGAATTCTTATTTATACAGTATGTAATCGTGTAACAGAAGTCCGAAATAATACTTTAATTATTTTATACTTTAATTACTATTTATACTATTATTATATTAAGTGTTCGTATGCAATCCTCGGAATTAGGTATTGATGAAATCGATTGCTGACAGTAGTACAGTGAAAGTTTTCACCATAAACTTTCAAACACAGCCCTAAAAATACGTTTGTATGGAAAAAAACGCCTCGCATGCATTTTTTTTTTCTAGATATCCTTTTATAAAATTTCGGAATTTCGATATACGTTGTATAACGCTTTATGTATATACAAGATCAGTGTTGTTTAGTAAGTCACTAGTGGCCCCGGCAGACGTTGTCCTGCCCTGAACCCGATTTCAGCACCAACTACCGGATCCAATTTCGAAACACCAAAAATTTCATCATAATCGATCGAGCCATTTTTGAGTTTTTGCGAGTCTAACGCACGGTAATTGATTGTTAGATAAGGTTTAAACACTTAAACTGCAAAGTTAGTCGTGTCAGTTCACTGACCTGTATAGGGCCTGAATAGATAGCAAAAGACGTATTGGAAAATTTGGATGAAGAATTCGCGATAGTGTGCAGAGGTCGAGATGACTTAGTGGTCTTAGTAAAGCGCCTAGAGTATTTATCCGGGAGGCGTAGGTTCGAACTCTGCTCAAGACCGTATTTTTCTTTCCACAAACATTTATTATTCGTTTACATAACCTCACATGGACACACACACATACCGAGATCCGGGTCAATTACCTGTAGAGAATACAAATATTTATCTTCATAAAATTGTCTTGATGATTAAGTACCATTCGTTTGTAAAGATATGGCAATACCTAATAAAAATGTTCATAAATAAATATCAAATTTTCATAACATTTTTGCAAAATAATACCATATTGTGGCTTATGTATAAAAGATAGCCAAGCCAATGTACCATTACGGACTTTTTTTAGATGTACAAAAGACCATTATTTTTGTAGAACATTTATTAACTGCCACGTTGGTCTAGTGGTCACAAGCGCGACTGCTGAGCATGGGGTCTTGGGTTCGATTCCCGGGTCGGGCAAAGTTTATTGAGTTTTTTTATTAAGAATAAAATTTCTCAGTAGCAGCCCGAGGTTTGGAATTGTGCCCGGTGGATGGCAATACGCTCACCACATATTACATGGGACTTAATAACAGCATTCGTGAAATGTGGGTGTACACCTCTGCCTACCCCTTCGGGGAATACAGGCGTGATGCTATGTTATGTTATGGATTTACGTAACACATTTTTTTTTTTTAAACTTTGCCTCACACTAGGATTTTCTTCCTGTGTCGTGGGTGCCTTTACAGACATATAATCTCACAAGCACACTAACACCCAGACCCGGAGCAATTATCCGTAGATCGTACAAATATTTGCTCCGTGCAGGAATCGAACCTGCGACACGCAGCGCAGCAGTCGGACTCTCGACCATTGCGCCAACCGCGCTGTTAAATCATTACGCCAGTGCACGCAGATAAAGCAGTTTTGAAGAACTTTTTTTGCCGACTTACTTAACAAAAATATTTAAGGCTAGTTGAGAGGTGGAGCCTATTATAAAATAGCCTATATTATACCTCATGAACCTGGCTATATAAAAAAGTATTTTTCCGACTGGTAATTCCAGAGATTTGCGCGTTTAAACAAATAATCAAACAAAATACTCTTCCGCTGTATAATATTAGTATAGATAGTTTTAGCTATTAAGTATTAAAACAACTTTTAACCGGATTAATCGCGTGTATTAGTTTTTAGTTTTTCTTTGCAGCATTCGTGGCAGCAGGACGGAGTCCTCGTCAGGAATAACAAAAACCAATAATACACGCGATTAATCCGGTTAAAAGTTCAAGATAAATTTTTGAAAAGCATTAACGCATGCTTAGCGAACTCTATGGTTATTATATTACATGGAAAAAGAATACGGTCGCGAACAGGATTCGAACCTGCGCCTCCCGGATGAATACTCCAGGCGCTCTGACCACTAAGAGGTCGAGATGTCTCAGTGTCAATCCTGTTCGCGACCGTATTCTTTTTCCATTTAATATAATAACGGTTAAAAGTCGTTTTATTATAATGTGTAGTGATCGCGAAATCCTAAGATATTACTTTATTATGTATTTATTTTAAATGTGAGATTATTTTATATCATCGCAGTATTTGTATCTGTGATATCATCGATATGAGACCACAATAAAGAAATAAAAACAAATACGACTAAGAGCACTTGGAGTCCTGCACGCCCTCATAGTTTTCTGTCGACAAAATTACAACTCTATCATTTCGTATCAAACAAAAATGTGTGCGATGGTAGCAGTGCGCCTGTTCAAAGAAAAATATCAATCAAAGGCTTACCTTCCCGCAAAAATTCCTGTAATTTAATATGAAACTATATATAAGTAATATTTCATTGGCTCATAACATTTTCATGGTAAAAGCGATATTAAGCTGACATCGAATTTCTGTGAAACGCCTTTGTTTAGTATTTACTCACAATATCTTATACATTTCGGTTAAGAGGTTATTGTTTTTAGCTTTACTACTTGTCATAACATACCATAATTGTCCCAATGCAGGGCAGGACTTCTTCTCATACAGAGAAGACACGAGCATTGATCAGCAGGCTAGCTCACTGCGGGTGGCAATTTCAGACCATTCAGTCCAGGTCTCCTCACAATGTTTTCTTCCCCGTATGTCTGTAATGTCCTAGATTTACTAAGAAAGTATATGACATTGAAAAAGTCACATTGTTACATGACAGGTTTGAACCCACAACCTGCGGCTCAAGAGATGGGCCCGTAACCACTCGGCCACCACGACTACTTATACTTATTGTTCTTACTGTCTAATAATATTATTGCCTATTTAAGGCCCTACATTATTAATCCGAAATATTTTCACTCGTGCATCTGTGAATAGAAAACATATTAAATATCAAAATTATTATTTATGTATCTATTTTTGTAACTAATAAAATTAATTTGGAAATTGACTTTCAAATGTTAAGAGAGTAAAAGAGAGAGGATGACGCAGGAGTAGACTTCGTCGACGCGACTGAAGGTAGCCTACGTCCTTCCCCAAGATACAATCTATCTCCTCGCCAAATTTCATTACGATCCGTTCAGTCGTGAAAAGGTATAAGACAAACAGAGTTACTTTCGCATTTATTTATTAATTATTACAGTATCTATAGTATGCTTATTATGGATGAGGCGTAAAAAATAATGATCCTAATAAAAAAACTACAAAGCATCTTTACAATCAACAGATACACTTCAAATAAAATAACTTAACATAATATAGCATCATGCCTGTATTCCCCGAAGGGGTAGGCAGAGGTGTACACAGTTGTACTCCCACATTTCCCCAATGTTGTTATTAAGTCTCATGTAATAGGTGGAGAGCCTATTGCCATCTGCCGTGCTCAATTCAAAACTCCGGGCTGCTACTGAGAATTTTCCAACAGAAAATACAATAACACTTTGGCCGACCCGGGAATTCAACCCGAGACCTCATAGTCAGCAGTCGCGCTTGGGACCACTGGACCAACGAGGTAGTAAAATAGGAATTTGATATTGATGTGAAGTTGACAAACATTGTTGTATAAGTGCAATTCTGCAAACACATAAAGAAATACAGTGGTGTTTGTAATGTTAATATTATAACTTGATTGTTCGACATTGTATTCACTGGTAGAATTAGTTATCCTGTAAGCTCTGTGCTGTCCTGTAAATTGTGAATGGAACCATCAATTATATTATAATTTGTGATATTCGCCTTGTAAATTATTACCACCTATGAAGCCGAAAGTATTGTAATTATTTAATCTGTTGATACGCTAATTATCAGACAATATCAATCTGCCTAGCCTTTTCCCAATTAAAATGGGAACCGTTTCCAGTCAAGCCGGATGCAGCTTAATACCAGTAGTAATATCTTAGGTTTGCGCGATCACTACACATTATAATAAAACAACTTTTAACCAGATTAATCGCGTGTATTACTCGCGTGGACTGGACTCAGTCCTCCAGCGACCACCAACGCTGCAAAGTGTTCGAAACGTCAGGAAAAACAAAAAACCAATAATACACGCGATTAATCCGGTTAAAAGTTGTTTTATTTTAATACCAGTATTTTACATGGAGCGACTGCCTATCTGACCTCCACAACCCAGTGACTGACACAGTGACAGACAACCGGGGCCAATGGCTTAACGTGCTGTCCGAGTCGTGAAGGGGTCTTGATATGAAATAACGGTCACCCATCAACAGACCGTCCCGGCAAGCACAGCTTAACCTCGACCGATCGATCTGTGCGGCTGTTACTTAGGCACGAACCCCTCCCTCGCGAATTACCAGACACAATAGAAATATTATATACTATATACAATTTTGTACTTTCCGAGTACACAGATTAAACAAATCGTAACACTCAAACTACAAAGCAAGAATTTTCAAAAAAAATATTTAAGGAAATTCTAACTACACATTACCTCTCCAAAACCAAAAGTACAAAAACTCTTCAACAATTTATTGTCAGTCATTAAAACCATTAAAAGTGGATACCAAAAACAACCAAAACAAATTATCTCTGCTTAAAGATGCTCACAGTATATCAATGCACAATTTAGCATCTATTCAAACCCCATCAGTCCCAACTCATCACTTCACTTCACCCAATAACTCGATCCTGCTGTAATGTTGAAGTTTGTTCGCCATCTATTTGGATGCTTAGAACTGTTTTGCTAATGGTATGCATATGGTACTACTCCACATAACTTGTGGTGGACGTTGAGTTAATGTGATTGTTCTATTCAGTTCATATGTGAAGTACGTTGATTAATATATATATATATTACATAACATAAGGGTGTAGATAGACAGAGCTGTACACAATTGTACACCCGCATTTCGCCAACGCTGTTATTAAGTCCCATGCAGTAAGTGGTGAGGGTATTGCCATCTACCGGGCACAATTCCAAACTCCGGACTGCTACTGAGAATTTCCTAACAGAAAAGCTGTTTGAAATCCCCCTCACGATCCTATTATTACTGTAACAAAAAATAAAATTTAAGTTTGCTATGCGTCAAAAATATATCTGTAAGTAACTGAATGTTTCCTTTTATAAGTTATCCTACCATATTAAGATGCAGTAGTACTTTTTATTTTTTTATTTTGTATTATATTAAGATGCAGATTACCAGTAGAATCTTACGTATAAAAAATCTTTGGCTTTAAGAAGAACAAATTCTTCTTAATATCGTGTCAATAATTCAAATGCTTTTTGAATACTAAGCGGTGACCTCAACAGCGTTAGGAGACCGCATAAAGTTCGTCTCTAGTGTAGGGACCATTCCGTCATTGATTTAATATTCAACCTTATACTAGTTCTTATAGTCTTCTTCTTATCGTGTGCTAAACCACCCGTAGGTCTCTGACATGGCTTTACACACCATCGAGAACATACCTTCGCAGTTATAAGCAAGTGGTAATTAATTTATAATACGCACGATTCTGAAAAGTCAGTGGTGCGTGCCTTGGATTCGAACTGGCGACATTTGACTTGCCAGTTCAACGGGTCAACCAGTCAGTCATACCAGTGAGCTATCACTGCTTAGTTCATATAGTGTGGTTTATGAACTGTCTATTAGAATATGTCTATCAGAATTTAATACAAAACCCAAAGAAAAGCACAAAATGGTCTACAATAAAAAAATAAAACTGCCTAATTAAAAACTCATATCATACAACAGCATTTACCTTCACATTAAAAAGACTTACCTAGATTAATAGATAACACTCTGTCACCATAAAGGTTGTATAGCCATCGGTGAAGGAATATAGGCTATATACATACAGTAGGACGATCCCAAGCTTAGAGGTTACGTGATGGGATTAACACGGCAGGCTGTGTGCTAAACCTACCTAATACTGCGAAGTACTCACCATCCGTCTGAGTGTATTCCACGGATTAAGCTGTGATCGGCTAGCCTCATAATATATGGCTCAAGGATTTATCTGCCAGTAATAATTATTAATAAATTATGTTTAGAGAGCTTCAATCAAATATATTGTAGTACGTAACATAAATTGGATCTTATATGATAACTAGCTGTGCCCGCAAAAGTTGTTCTGTTATATAAATTTTCTGGATAGGGCCACCCTTATCACCTAGGGATGTAGAAAATAGCCTACGACCTATGCTCAGACCTACCACATACACACATAATAATCGGTCAAGCCGTTTCGGAGTAGTTCGATAACAAACACTGTGACACATTTTTATATATTAGATTAAATCTTGACAGGACTGCCCCGTTGGGCTAGTGGTCCCAAGTGCGACATTGCATGAATGTTGGATTCGATTCCTAGGTCGGGCAAAGTGGTATAGATTGGGTTTTTCTGTTACGAAATTCTGAGTAGCAACCCAGAGTTTGGAGTTGTGCCCGACCGATGGCAATAGGTTAACCACCTATTACATCGGCACCACCACAGCTTTTAAGATTAATTTATTCAAGCATTCACCGTTTATTCCAGGTAATAAGTGCTTAAATTGACATTGAAAAACCTAAAAAGTGTAAAATAAAATAATTTATTAATACACTAAAAACCCGAGTGCGAGATACATACTCTCAAAAAATATTTTTTAACAAAAAAAGAACAGACTCCAAAAATCATTCTGTTAAGTAAAAATGCACTAAAAAGTAAAAAAATAATTGCATTATTTACTTACTTCAATTTACTTACAAATATTTTTTTAAATATAGAGAATTCTGAATAAAATCATTTTTTAGGACAATAATATACAATTATTATTATTTTTGGAGTCATTGAAAAAACAAACAACCGAATTGATAACCTTCTCCTTTTGAAAGTCGGTTGAAAACATAACCCTCCTTCTGGGTCAGTCAATAAAAAGTTGTAATAGTGCTTAAAAACTCGTCGCAACTTAATTTATACGCTGTTGAAAAGAGTTCGTATAGCATCGACCTCTATTTTATTGCATAATTAAGGGTTTACTGGACCTCATTTATTTAAGTTATTACGCCTAAAGAATACTATTTTAATTATTTTTATAATAAGCTTTTGACTTGGTTTCATTTCCTTTCAAATTCATCAAATGGTTTGTCTATTGAACAGAAATGTGGAAATGCGGGATTTCAAAGGTTTTCAAAGACCTTTTCCGACAGTATTATGTGCTAACACTATTTCGAACCCATTTCGCCATTCAATTACAAAAATAAGGTTTAGATGGCTTCACTAAAATAGGAAGTAAATTATTGTGATAAGGACTTGTTTGGCATGTGTAAATATCTCCTTAGTAATTTTAAATAAAAAAGTATTGCATTACGCCATATTTTTATAGTGTGGAAAATCCATCAGAAAAATGTGCCTCTTACTGCCTCGTTGATCAAGTGGTCCCGCGCGACTTATGAGCATGAGGTCTCGGGTTCGATTCCCGGGTCGGGCAAAATGTTATTGAGTTTTTCTGTTAGAAAATTCTCAGTATCAGCCTGGAGTTTGGAATTGTGCTCGGTAGGCTCACCACCTATTACTTGGAACTTAATAACAACATTGGTGAAATGCGGGTGTACAACTGTGTACACCTCTGCCTACCCCTTCGGGACGTGTGACGCTATTTAATGACATTGTGCCGGACTTCTACCGATTAAAACCACACGGTCCTCCTCTAACCTTTAACGGTAGCTTGCATTGTCATGATTCACTATTGCAGTTATTAAGTCCACTAAGTGATGAAAGGTCCATGTGCTGGCTAAGAATTTCCTTACAGAAAAACCCAATAACACTTTGACTAACCTCTTTAGTCTAAGCTCTTAAAAATCTTATCTGCTATTTTGCGCACACCTCTTTAAACCCTATAAAACCCGACAAAAGTATTAGCTGACTACATGTTTGTAATCTGCAGGGAATGTAACGCGTCAACAAACAAAAAATAAGAATATAAATACATTTATGAGAAGAAACATGGTACAAAGGTGGTAAATAGCATATGTATACAGGGACGGATCTACATAAGGGCTTTTTGGGCTGTAGCCTGGCTTTTATATGCTGCCTCGTGGCAGCATATAAAAGGCCCCCGACTCCATTGAAGACAATGGACAATAATGTGAATTAAAAACAAAAACAAAAATTTTATGACTTATCATAAGGTTGGCAACCCTGAGATCAATTAAATCATGTGCGCACCTATCAAATGATTCCCCATCGGTTGTTTGTACCTGGTACATTATTATCTAAAACAGTTTTTTCACCAAATGGCAATTCGTTGATTAGGCAATTAAGCAGGCCCCCAAATAGCATTAGGCCAGGGCCCCACAAAATCACAATCCGCCCCTGCATGTATAGTTCATCATATCTCGCCAACAGTTTGCTGCATGCAAATCGACTTACATTATAGTTACATTTAATTATTACATAATTATTACATAAATTTACATATTCAACACACTTTCGGATTTATAATATAATGCAGAAGATAGTTTTGACTCTTCCTCAATCCTGTTCATCCTCACAGGCACTATTGCACTAATTTTCCCCTCCAATCGGTTGGCTTTGTTCCTTAGTTACCCAATTCGTTCTCAGAAAAATGACACACTACAAACAGAGTAACATTTTACGAGCGGTCAAGTTGCTCAAAGAGGGTGAAAAAGAAACATTTTCAAGTTTCACCTCGTTACCCGTGTTTCCTTGCTTCCTGGAGTTTCCTGGACTATTTTCAAAAATACTTTCCTTATCTTACAACTGAAATACTAAAGTTAAAGTTGTTGTACTATTAAATTGTAAGTAACAAACATACGGGACAACAAACATATATAAGTTCGCCCTAGACCCCAACCTGTGTGTACCCACTCTAAATAAAGCCCAAGGAAAAGATACGAAATAAATCGAACGTCCCAAAACCCTCTTAAGCCGTATATTTTATTTATGTGGTAGTTAAATTATTATTTTGACCTCTAACAAGGTCTGATGCTAAGAGGCACTTGGCAAAACATTAGCGCTTTCTTGAGGGCAATTGCTTCTAAGAAACTATTTAAAGTACGAGATATATTTTGGGCCTTAATGCTCAAAATTTTGTGTTGGCTGTAGAGTGAAATCCTACACAAATCTACTCAAAGCACCTCTAAGTTTGTAGGATGTTATGAAAACTTGTACTAACGCAGCCATTTCGTGAGTGGGTACACTGGAAGATAGTATCATTTCGTCTCAACAACAATATTATGGAAATAAATATTAATTTTCTATCGTGTCGTCTGTTTGACATTTGTCGGCTTTTCGTATAGTGGTCGTTATTCTAGCTGACCCGCCTCGCCTTCGCCTGAGTTTTGTACCTGTATATAGCCATCGGAAATATGACGACTGCATCAGTGCTGTTTAACGTTTTGGCACAAATAGGTAGGGAAATGTCTATTCATACAGTGAACTTCTATCATATTTTAAGGTTCAAAGGTTGGAAAAATAATAAAAGATGACGAATAATAATGAATATAAATAATAATGAAAGGTGGCGAAGTAATCCTTTAAAGGATTTTAAAGGATAACTTCGCCACCGTCAGTCTGTAAAGAAAATTTTCTCAGGAACGCGTGGAATGTTCAAATGGAAATCAGATACTTAAGGTCTACAGCATACTGTGAAACTCTCCAATTAAATCAAAACCTATTGGGGACTTCCCGTTTATTTAATCATGAAATTTGGCAAGAACCAAGGTCTCACTGAACAGAAAAAAACATATATTTGCAGTTGGAGGATTGACCGGGACGTATCGGTGAGTCCTTCGAGCAAAAATCTGCGAGACTCAATTCACGTGATGAATGAACTATCTACATACAAGTTCGTACAGAACCCTCGGTGCAGGAGTCAGACCTGCCATTCGGTCTTTAAATAATTTAACTGTATTTGATGCCCGCGCAACAGTCGCCTCTACCCCTCGATTGATTCGATAAAAAATCTATAAGAAGTTCTCATACCGTCACATAAACCTTATGATCTTCCACCTACCATATTATTTGCCAAAACATACCAACAGGGATTATAATTTATAATGAGTGACTTTGATGTCCCATATAAACTCGCTAGGTACCTGGGACGTTCAAACTTTACCTCGACTAATTATTAGCCCGGAGCTGTATCAAATATAATTAATGTGAAGTTAGAGTTACCTCCGTAGCATACCTTTAAGTCGTAGTTTAGACCCAAGGCTTCTAAGTAAGCAGGCTAATTGCTATTGTATATGCGCCATAACTTATGTAATTGTATTTTTGGTTCTTATCAATATGACTATAATAATATTACACAGTACACATCATCATTTCTTTGGCGCGTTAACACTTTATCAGCAAGTTTGTAATACAAAAAACAGTGATAACCTAGTGGTCTGGCCATTGGACTGGCAAATCAAAGGATTTAAGGCAATAAATATTACACATATATTACAAAGCACAAAAGAGGACAACAACAAGTGATCAAGTTAATAGATTAGTGGTACTTCGTAACATATGAATAAGCATACATCTGCATCTGGACTAGGTTTAACCTGTGTCTCAGAATGCAGCTCCAAAAAGTTTGTCAATTTATTAGCCAAATATTTTATACATCAAGTGCGCGTGTAGTAAATATGTGAAGTGAATACTGTAAATGTAAGTTTGTATGTGTATTTGTGTGTGTATACGAATAGTTGACGGATGAGTTTATGAGCGTTAATGTGTGTATCAGTATAGACATAAACTAAATCGGCTTATAGATTAACTTCGAGTGTCTTCATATGAAAGTCCTACTAGATAATTAAATAATTTATTTTTGCAACTGGACTTATTAAGAGAATATATTAGTATGTATGAATGTATTAGTAATTTTGATAATTTTATAATATAAATAAGAACAAAAATATAGTTTGTACACGAAAGTGTACAAACTATTAATAATTAATTATTCACTTGCCTAAAAGGAAAACATCGTGGGAAACCAGTACACCTGAGTGATACTCTCGATTACCCACTGTAAAGTCATATCATAATCGTACGGGTGTTTTAAACTAGACACTAGGTTGTTCATCAATCCCACGATAAGAAAAAATTACAAAAGACAAATAGAATGGGAAGGAATAAATAATAACACAAGAAATAATTGTATCGGTATGAACTTATCAAGTGAGAGATATTGCTTTCACCTACGGCGCAAATTGACAACTATTATTCGAAATAATTGGAGGGGCATATCTGTGACTAGTCTGGAATTGTGATCGCCGTCCAATTTAGAGTGGAAACGCTATAGAGTATAAATTTATTCACTGGACAGAATATGTGACAATTGGCACAATTTCCATGCATGTACGCTAGCGATAACAGATTGAAAATATAATACCTACCTATCAATAACAAAGTAGGTGTGTAAATGTCATAAAAATTATCACGAAGAACGCTGAATTTTAAATAGGTTAGCTTGGCAGGAAACAGAAGAGACATATCAACAATGTATGGAATAATTTTTAACAAAAAAAAGAACCGACTCCAAAAATCTTTCTGTTAAGTAAAATTGCACTAAAAAGTTATAAAATAATTGCATTATTTACTTACTACAATTTATATAAAAATACTTTTTTAATTTTAGAGGATTCTGAATATATTCAATTTATTAGGACAATAATATACAATTATTATTATTTTTGGAGTCTGTGCCAGTAAAGGATAATAAACGTGTAAGTACATTCATGAAGTAGTATTACGTTCGCTTTAGGCAGTTGATGTGTTCATTTCAGAGCCATATGCGACAATTTCGAACTAAAATCAACAATCTGACAGTTCATTTCACACTGTTTTACATAATCTCTGATCGTTGACCCGCTGCATTGATAAACGCAAAACGTTCATTCAATTCTGCGTGTTATAGTCCAGTAATTATGTAAAACCGCTAAACGTCGTTCAGCTGTTTTTCATAACAGTACTGTTTTGTAAATCAGCTAGCAGTTTTGTAAAACAACTTATTCTACAATCCATCTGCGACATATCCATATCAAAGTAGGAAATTTAGATCTGAGGCTATTTCAAAAGAGAGTAATAAACTGCGTCAAACAAGATGAAATTAATTTAAAAAAAAAACTGACAAGCGTATGTTACTCACGGGACAGTGTAAGGATTCTAACGATACCCCATATATCGAAATCAGTTCAGAAGTTATGGTGGAATAGGTAAAGAAACTCACAAACATACTTACATACATACATACTTATATAAACTCCGTTTTTTGAGCACTCGTGTAAAAAGAGATGTTTGAGAATGCGGGTTTACACTAAAAAGTATTAAATAGCAAAAAAATATGACGGATTTCCGGTGCTTATCTTCCGGTTTCATCATCATCATCATCAGATGATGATGAAGCTGGAAAATAAGCAGTTCATTAGAACTATTCTAGAGACCGTAAACACCACCGGAAAGTCACAAGAAAGCAAAATACACCATTTCGTTTTCTTCGACGACGTATTATTTTTCAGTTATTTTGATTTAAATACCAAACTACTAAACCAATTTTCATAAAATTTAAATGGGACCAATCTGAAACTAAATCCTTTCAAATACAAAAATAATTTTTCAAATCGGTTCATAAATGACGGAGTTCTGAGGTAACAAACATAAAAAAAAAAAAAAAAAAAAAAAAAATACAACCGAATTGATAACCTCCTCCTTTTTGGAAGTCGGTTAAAAATAGAGTCAATGAGGATGTCAAAACTCCCTCCTCCCCTTTGACACGTGTCCAGGAAGAGCCTTTCAGACGGAACAAATGAAGTTATCAGATGAGGCCTGTAATTCGGATCACATATAGAGTGTGGTTTCCACCCGAAACAGTGACGGATTCATGTCCTACCCAGCGTGTCTCACCACCAGTACCATGTACATTAGTCGCAGGAATCTGGACAACTCCACTGATAAGAGAGAAGATGTAGCTAAGTACTGGTCCGGAAAATATAAGTGCCATTGATTTAGCTATATGAAGAATGAATGATGATGATAGTTTAAAAAAAACAGAAGCCCCTTATACTAATACTGCAAAGACCTGTCAGGTGGATTAATGCCGCTTATTGTCAGCAGAAAAGAATGGACGTTATTACCTATTCTCTGGACATAACTATTTAGAAGATACCAAAACATAGTATCGTAGCATTACGCCTGTGTTCCCCGAAGAGATAGGTAGAGCTGTACACCCACATTTCACCAGTTCCATTATTAAGTCCGATGTAATAGATGATGAGCTTATGCCATATACCGGGCACCATTCCAAACTCCGGGCTGCTGAGAATTCCTAACAGAAAAACCCCAATAACACTTTTCCGGACCTGGAAATCGAACCCAGAACCTTATGCTCCGCAGTCGAGCTTAGGACCACTAGACCAACGAAGCGATGAAACCAAACCCTGCCCCAAAAATATAATTAAATATTTATTTTATTTAAATTCAATATAATTATGTTTGTCTATTTCCTTCACAACATATTAGTAAGCGTCCCACAAACAAAATACACGGAATTTATCACGTGACGACATACGTAACATGCGCGTCCAAAATACGCATTTTTATTAAAACAATCACACAAAATAAGTTTCAGCACACACGATGACAGAATACTAATGTACTACAGATACAGGAAAGGAATCAAATTCCACAACATGGCAGGTTCTTATAAAAGGAAACTCATGTTTTTTTCTAAAGGCTCGTTCACACGCCTTGTTGTACACCTACAGCTGAATTCTCTCTTTGTAGAATTCTATACGTCCCAATCCCTCATTACGTGCTACACGGCTTCAAGGTCTAAGTTTACTAACATTGCATTATAAGAACACCGAACATCTTTTACATAAAATCTTTATAAATAAAAAATCAGCTGCCGTATGTTTGTGTCCACAAAGCTCGAAAAGTATTCGATAGATTAACTTAAACTTCCCCTATCATAATTTAATTGGGGTCGGCGCAGCATGGCTTCCTCTTCCATACATCTCTTTTAGCCGTCATCTCAGCTGTCACTTCACACAATCCATCCATCATTTCTTTGGTGTTCCTCTGCTCGTGTAGCTATCCACATTCATACTTAAAACTTTTTTCGTCACATGTTCCTTATTCCTGCGCATCACATGTTCGTACCATGTCAAACGTTTTCCACACAGCTTCTCGACAACCGGTGTAACTTTCAGACAGCCTCTTACATACTCATTTCTAATTCTATCCACCCGCGTCACACCACCTCTTAACATTCTCATTTCAGCTGCATGCAGTTGCCTTTCATTTATACCTTTTGTGAGCCAACATTCCGAACCATACAAGACATAAGAATAATATTTCTACATAAGAATGTTTTTATAATATTTTTTTATCCCAAAGTTCGCACAGAAAAAGGATTATTGAAAGCGTTTTGCGAAGTTTAAATAAAAACTATTATTTAAGTAGTTAATAATAATAAATTTATATCAGAATGGGATACAGAAAAGCGTCACTGCCTTTAGCTAGTATCTATTTATTATATGTATTTTTATCAATCTTTTATTTTTTTATTTTCGTCGACGCAACCTTAGATTCAACATAAAACTTCAAGCATAAAACCGAAGCTGGAAAGAGTACAATCGTGTCGTAACATTGCTTCAAACGATTGCTATTTTTATAATAAAAGATATATGATGACACAATTTGAAGACTTATAAATATATTTGTTTCAATTTGTGATAGGCCGTGGTTTATATGTTTCTTTTTCTCTTTATTTATTTATTTTGTTTTTTATTTTCATTAACGATGGTGTTCTACGAAACTATTGCATTTAGGTTTGCCCAAACCTAAACTGTTGTCAACAAGAGAAAAATAATAAAATATAAAATGAGAGAGTTAGTGATGAAATTTTCAAGTACTGTGTAGGCGTCCCTTTGAAAAGATTTCCACAATGAAGAAATTGACTTTTATTATACTTTATTTACAGTTCTTAGAAAAATAATTCACAGAGCCAACCTTTTAGGTACCTACCGTTAAAGAAAACATAAAGGTGTATTAGTCGTTATAATAACAATTAACATTTTCACTCAATTTATCCTGTATAAAAAAGGTTCAACGTAGAATACAGGCGAAAAGAAATTAGGTGAATTTATTTCGACATGATTCGACTCCCAAATCGGCACAATGGGGTTGGTCTAGCAATTAAGCCAATTACCTCCATTGTACTTAACAACCAAAAAGAGGTTCCTTTATTGCGAGCTTTGGGAATAATAGTGGACTAATAACAAGCACACTAGTACACTTTTCGACTTTTAATTAAAACAAATGACTGGCACTTTATAAAATGTTATAAAATGCTAATTTGATTGCTGGCCGGTTGAAATTTTCAAATTGTTATGGCAGTAATTCATGAACTGTTATCCATATTTAATTTCGTGGAAACGCTTAAATCTAAGTTGGACGATGTTCGGATTATTTTAGCAACTTTTCGGGGTCCTACTGACCTTTAAGTTCAGTGCCTAAGTAGCTTAATGCTCATTTAAATTACGTAAACCTTACTTTGACATCCAGTAAGTATAAAAGTCTTCCTTGGAATACGGATTTTAATGAAATTGCACGATGATAATATATAGAGCAGGCTTGCAACTATTCAAAGCCACGGAGCAATGATCGCGCTACTTGCGAATTGACGTGATGTAGTCAGCTTTGTAAATTATTTGTAGCCACAATACATATAAGACATTTATTATACAACATTTGATCTTAAATTTAAAATTCCTATTAAGAATATGTGCATATATAGTGATTTGAATTAACTTTTATATTCTCTTAGATAATTATTGTTTATATAATAATATTTTTCATTATTATGTGTACATATATGTGTTGTAACGTAGACTATTACGTAAAGTCAACAAAAATGTAAAGCTTCCTGCTGACAGACTTAAACTAGTGTAGGAAGTTTTATCAATGTCGCAGATGGATTGTAGAATCCGCTGTTTTACAAACCTGATAGCTGATTTACAAAACAGTACTGTTTTATAAAACAGCTGGATTGCCATTGCGATTCGTTTAAAAAAAACAGCTACCCACCATTAGACGTAATGCAGAATGACATATCTACTGTGGGACAGGTTTGTTTATTATATATATATAGGTATATTAAATGGATATTCACCACTCAAGTAAAAAAAAGATACTGTATTCTGATTTGACTTTCCGTGGCTGGGTCGACGGATATTTTTATGTCTGTAAGGTTAGAAAAAACCTGAACACGAAGAGGATGACGGGGGTAGTTCGCTCGCTACGCTCGCTCACTGGCACCCGTCATCCTCTTCGAACCTAACCTGCCCATGTCGGGATACAAGAAACTTCCGAGCTCGCTTCGCTCGCTCATGGATCATTTTCTTTCATAATCCCGATATATTGTCGACTATTATAATGGTTTAGTATTTACGTCATTCAAAATTTTCATGTTTTTTTTTTGGTATTGACAAGTATAATAAAGTTAGGTTATTATTGTTAAGACATACAGAACCATATGCGACAAAATTTCGAACTCAAATCTGACAGTTCATTTCACACTGTTTTAATCTCTGATCGTTGACCTACTGCAGTGATAAACGCAAAACGTTCATTCAATTCTGCGTGTTATAGTTCAGTAATTATGTAAAACCGCTAAACGTCGTTCAGCTGTTTTTCATAACAGTACTGTTTTGTAAAACAGTTGATTCTACAATCCATCTGCGACATAAATACGAGATACTGAAAACTTCTATTTATAATTTGATTGAAATAATTTGAATATGTGTAACGTTATCTCATTATAATTTCATAGCTTTATTTTGTTCCAAGCTAGAATTAAGTAAGTAACTGATTAACCTTAAACACATTTTTTATAAACAAATCATCCTTAACAACGAACCAACGACAAGTATTTCGTTTAAAAAAATTTAACGATACTTGTGGCTTTTTAAAATATGATAAATACGACATCACGTTGAGTTTGGACTGCAGATAAGCATTTAAAAATATTCAATCTTACAAAAATATCTAGAACACTAAATAGCATAGCAATTACCTACTGCCCCTGTCTGTTCCCAGCAGTAATTGCTATGCTATAATGATGTTAATATGAACACTAAAAGTTTTTCCACTTCGCAGATTTGGCTGAGAGCCAGCCAGTTTTTTGTCCAGCAAATTTGGCAAGACTGGGTTATAGTGAGTTTTGCTCGACTTTCATACAAGAATCCTCTTTTTTGAGCCACTGGTTAGCAATCGATCAACTGTGTCTTAACTTGGGATGGACAGCTTAACGAGCTCTTTGATGCATAAGAGATAAATGTACTTAGTGTTGACTTAGCCTTTCCTTTGCGGAGTGAAAATTTAATAGAATCTGTCAGCCTTTTGACGTTTAAAACCACTTACCGGTAAATGCACAAACAGCTTGACAGTGTAACCATGTTACCCTATAAATCTAAAATGTGTGTACATGTGAAGTTTGTGTCTATACGCAACCACGGTACAGGAGAAATACGTATTGTATAACACAGGCCATATTTTTTTTGTGGATGGATAAGTACAGTCGTGAACGGGGATTATAACTTTAGAGTTCGCTCCGCATGCGTGAAGGCATTTGAAAAATATACTTGAAAAAAAAAAACAATTTGTTTATGTAACATGACAGGATTACGTCTGTATTCCCTGAACGGGTAGGCAGCAGTGTACAAAGTTTTACACCCACATATCATTTGTTTAAGTGCTTTATAATAATTTTGTATGTTTAAACAAACTACATACTTCATATTTTTGCAGCAATGAGGATTTACTTTTTTTTTCTATATATTACTACTGGTGCGGTTGGATCCAGACGAAACCGATTCAACATATTATTGGTTTATAAAGTAAAATCGTTCCCAAATGAAATACTAACAGCACACGTCTGTTAAACAGAGCATGTACTATTTATAAACATATCGAGTACATTGCGTATTCACGCTCTTCAGCATTTCATCTGAAGGGAGCTTAATTAAGGTGTACGCTATTAATGTGATTTCATTTTGAATATTAAGTTAATACATAAATTTTTTTTTTTTTGAAATGGCCTCTTGCAGAAACCCAGAGGGGTTTTGTCTGCGTAACCGGACAATATCTAAGGCGAGGCAGTTTGATGCCTCCAGCCAGAGCATATTTTAAGATACTACAAACTAAGCAACAGCGCTAAGGGCGTCCCCTGCGGGACACGAACCTCGGCTTAGGGCGTTGCTGGGGGGACAACTAGGGACTAGCTGGGTCATATCAGTTTCCTTATTATTAAGGGACAAATTTAAAGCTACTAGCTCGGCGCGGGCCGGCTCTAGCAAGGGTCGGGGCGGACATGATGAGACATTTCGCGACGGACGCGGACCTCGCCGGTGAGTTCTATAACGAGGCGGTCGAGCGCGTCGGAGTGTGCTTGTGTGTCTGTTAGACTCTTGAGCTACAGTGATCCTATCATCGGAACGGAGGAGAGCGTGACGTGGTCGGCGGATTTTGTTGATCTGGGACGGCCTGTAATCAGCGGAAGAGACAACTAAGGGATTCGGATGATTAGGGGCAGATTCGAAGTATTTCTTCGATGCCCTTTTCATGAATTGCCTAACGGTAGGCACTCTGAGGTCGAGGTGGAGTTGAAGGTTCCTAATGAACCATGGGGCGCCTGTCGCTTTTCGAAGGAATCGATTTTGCAGGGTTTGCATCCTATGGATTTTGTAACGTGTGCGAACACGACGCTAGCATACGTCATAATGGGTCTAATGCATGTAGTATAGAGCCTAATCTTAAGGTTAAGTGACAATTTACTGCGCGCATTTGTCATGGGAAATAGACGGCCGACAGCGAAGGCCGCGCGGTTGCGTACCGTCTTAATGTGCGGACGGAAGGACAGTTTGTGATCTAGAATCACACCCAGGTATTTGGCTTGAAGTTCCCAAGGGATTGGCTTGCCTAACATTGTAATAGGTTGAAGCTGGGGAAGAAATTCCTCGGCGCCCGTTCTCGAAAAGAGAACGGCGGCGCTCTTATCTGGATTGACCTCAATCCTCCATTTCCTGAACCAAGCGCCTAAGGCGTTGGCCCAGGTCTGGAGATATCGGGTAATGCAGTCAAGACTCCTACCAGTGTAATAGATGGCCGTGTCGTCGGCGAAAAGAGCTAACTTGGTTTTGCCACTTTTGGGAATATCGCTGGTGTACAGCGCGAAGAGAAGAGGTGATAGCACAGAGCCCTGAGGGACTCCGGCTTGGATCCGATGAGGGGACGATAGAACGCCCTCTACGCGATAGCGGAAGCTACGGTTCGATAGAAAATCTCGAATGATGAGTACGAGAGGGTCAGGCACTTGGAATTGGTACAGCTTATAGATTAAGCCGTTGTGCCAGACCTTGTCGAAGGCTTTAGCTACATCGAAGAATAATACGCCCGTTTTCATCTTGCCCATGAAGCCTGCGCTTATGTGCTCAACGATACGGTGCAACTGATGGATGCATGAGTGTTTAGCTCGAAAGCCAAACTGCTCGTTAGGAAGAAGCTTATTGGATTCGGCATAATCCCTTAATCGAATATAAATTAGCCTTTCATAGATCTTTCCGAAGACGTTGAGAAGACTGATCGGGCGATAACTGGTCGGCTGGCACTTGAGCTTACCAGGCTTTGGAAAACCTATAACTGTTGCCTGTTTCCACGATTGTGGGAAGATATTGTTGGTCAGTGCCGCATTGAAGATGGCGGTCATGAGAACTATCAGAGGTGCGGGAAAGTATTTAATCACTTTGTTGGTGATCCCGTCTGAGCCTGGGGCCTTCCTGGGTTTGAGGTTCCTCACGATCGTTCTGACTTCGTCTACGGTGACGGGGGGCAAGGGATCGTCGGAGTCATCTGGGGGCGGGAGTGCAGTTCTACGTTTGACTTCAGCATCGACCTTGGACAGGTGAGCGTTGTCTACTGGTAGAGTGCTAGGCGTACATTGGGCTTCTAAACTGTCGGCTAATACTTCTGACTTTTCGTCGTCATCAAAAGCAGGTCGTTGATTAGGTCGACTGAGCGGGGGTATAGCGGCGCATTGATCGGATTTTAATTTCCGCTGCAATTGCCAGAAAGCTTGATGGGTGGGTTCTATATCATCGAGCATTTTGTCCCATTTAGCTTCCCGCATTTCCGATATGCGCTTCCTCACAGTACGCTGCAAGGTGCGCATATGGATACGGTTAGCTTCATTGGGGAAACTGTCGTAGGCACGGATAGCTGCGTTTTTCTCCGTCAACAGTTCACGTACATCATCCGGCAGTTTCCAGCGGTGTTCATCCATCTCCGGGACTTGCCGTGAACATTCGTTCACTACGGATTGCACGTGACTAGTGAGGGAGTCGATCGCAGACACTGTGTCAGCAACAGACACAATATTATCGGGAATTGAGTCTAAGTGCACAGAAGAGGTCGACTTGAGGCGTTCCTCTAGTCTTCGACAATCCGCTGTGGTTTTAGTGGGGACAGGTTGATCTGGGTCTGAGGGACCTGAGCGGGGGCCTAATTCTAGTATTACTGGTCTATGGTCAGAGTCAAGCTCTTGTAGCGTCCCTATAGAGCGTAAACCGAGGTTTACGTTCTTTAGAATCGCTATGTCGAGTATGTCAGGTCGGTGGTTTACATTGTCAGGGAAGTGGGTAGGGCTCATCGGGGCGATGATATCGAAGTTAAGTTCGATACCTAATCGTTCGAGGTGTCTGCCTCGTGTGGTTGTCGTATTGCAACACCAGGATTCATTTTTGGCGTTAAGGTCGCCAGCAATTATAACTGAGTCGCTCAGAGCAAATAAGGATTTAATGTCGGGAGCTAAGTTAACTTTAGATGTGACTTTAGGTGGAAGGTATGCCGAGACGATGGTAATCGGCTGGTGTCCTGTCATGCCTAGCCTGCATATAGAAGCCTCTATGTGAGAAAGAGGTGGGAGGTCCATAGGGATGCAGTATAACGGTTTTTTGTAATAAATTAGTGTACCGCCCGCCTGGCAACGGGTTCTGTCGTTGCGCACTATTCTATAGTTTGCAATTCCAGGGTTCCTCTGGGCGGGTTTGAGAAAGGTCTCCTGTACTAGGAAAACGTCAATTTGATGGTCACGTAAGAAGGTCGCGATTTCGTCACGTTGGCCGTTTATGCTATTAGCGTTAAAGTAACCTAACTTAAGGCATCGGGGCTTAAATTTACTATTTTCGATAGCCATTAGTTACCGTTAAAGTTGATATTAGCTAGGGCGTCAGTGATGTCTTTATATTCGAGCATCACTTGTAGAATAGCAAAGCCGTTGCCTTGCATAGAGCGCAGAGTCTGAGCTAGTGCGCTGAACCTATCCGAGCTAATGAGCGAGAATACGCTCTGAACTACTTCTAGGTCCGATCCAATCGTTGGCTGACTGCTAGAGCGAGCGGGGCTTAGCCTAGGAACGAAGGCCTGTTTAGGGGGGGACGCGGGCGCGACCTGAACGAGTTGTATCGGGATAGGTGTAGGGGTGGGGATGGGGTTCGCCATAAGCGGTGGAATGACGGTGGGTTGAGAAGCCGCAGAGGGTTTCAGGGTCGGGAACGCTTGCTGGTGGTTCAGCGCGTTCCATGGTGAAGGCCGTTGCGGACTAAGTCGCTCGGGTAACTTTGAAGAAGGCTGCTCCCTGATGGTACGCTCGGCATTGCGTTTCGCGAGTTTCGTGTTGACGTTCGGTTTTTTCGGTGCCTTGGGGCACCCGCGATAATTAGCCGGATGTCCTGATTCACCGCATAGGACGCAGCTGGGAGGGTCGGTGCAGAGGGACCTATCTTTAGGCCTTTCACAGGCGTTAGTGCTATGATCACCGAGGCACTTGACGCATCTGGGTTTGGCAAAGCAATTACGCTGTGCATGGCCGTAAAGTTGGCAATTATGGCATTTCCCGATGTAGCCTGACTTGTGCGGGTTTTCTTCTACTTTAATGCCTGAAAGATGGCACAAGGTTTTTAAATTATACAGTGCTTTAGAGCCCGGGCCCTGTTCGCACACGACTAGCACCATTGCGAATGGTGGTCCGCCACGAGCGCGATGCATGCGATGCACTTCGAGTACGGGGATCTGTTGCGACTGAAGGTCGCTTAAAATCAACGACGTGTCGATCTCTACTGGAATTCCGCGTATGACGACGCGGATGAGGCGCTCTTCTTGAAGAGCATATGTATGAAAGGAGACTGACTTCTCCCGAAGGAGGTTAGTCAGTGTACGAAAGTCACTGGGGGAGGGCACTTGGACTTTAATGCCTTGTTGGGTATCCCTAGCTAGAGTGTAGTTGATTTTCTTGTCAACACACCACTTGGAAATATCGGTCCACTTCGCCTTATCCTGAATGTAGATAGGCGGGGGGGTGGCTGTCTTTTTTGAAACCTGAGGGTTTGATTGAGAGGGGCTCGCGGGCCTGGAGACTGGTACGGTGTCCATAGGTGTAGGGGGCTGGAGGTCATGGGACTGGGTTGCCTCAATGATCTTGAGAGCTTTTGCGGGCGCTTGGCCGGCGGCGGCTTTTTTGGCCTTACGGGCCCTCTTTTTCCCTTTGCCAACTACCGTGATGTAGCCGTCAGAGGATGTGGACGAGCTAGTGTCTGAGTTTTCGGACTCAGAAGAGGATGATTGCATAGCAACATCCATGAGGTCCGGCTGGGACGCGGTTTCCTTTGTTGTAGGTAACAAAGGGTCTGTGGAATTCTCGATTCCATTGTTCTCGGCGAACAATGGATTAGCGTCGCACAAAGGCAACGCAGGAGACAATGACGGAGATAAGTCGGATGATTCCGGAGAATCACGAACAATAGGACTTGGCGCAGGTGTGATCGCTTTGGATATGCCGCCGCGACTACCTGGAACGGGCTTGGGGTTCGCAGTAACATCGTTATCGGGGTTTTGAGCGTGAACTTGCTGCAGTAATACAGCGAAATCTTGCCCGTATTTCTTTTCGAAATCGGCGTCCTTTAAAAGTATTTTTTTAAGGAATGCTACAATATTTGTAGCATCCATTTTGGGGACATCAAAGAGGGAATTTTTGTTTAAAAATCTCCTACTAAACCTAACTCCCCGGGAGGATGAGCCAGGGGATGTGTAACCCTCCTTGCCGGGTGTAGGCAAGGAGGTGAGTACCTATTGGTGAGCCCTAAGCTTGTAACCCGTCGCCAGTCTTATTGGGCGAACGGGGCCCTGACCAGTCTAGTGCGAAGGGTGTAGACACACCCGACCGACACTAGGTGAATAGCTGAAAGGGAAGCAAGAGACTAGACTCGACTAGGAGATCCCCCAAGGCCGATTATTCTAGCTCCCGTCCAATTGACTGCCTCACCCTGAAGGGGTTTCGGCTGGGTGTATCGGGTCAACACCCTCTCGGCTTCGTTGACACCGTAAGGTTTCAACCGAGAACCACGAAACTGTGGCTTTACCCAGAAGGGGTTAGAAAACACACGTTTTTGACACTTTCTTTATAGAAAGATAGATGATCAGCCACCGCCTCGAAAAAGGCAGCTTTTGATTGAAATAGGTTGTAGCTAAGACAGCTACGAAGATTGCTACGGCGGGGCGTAGCAAACAACGATCGGCGAAACACAACGGGCGAAATGACAGAAAGCGACACGTCCGTGCGCGGCGAGCGTCAGAGCGAGAATGAATACATACATACTTTTTTTTTTTTTTTGATAGTGGCATCTCGCAGGTCAACCTAGGAGGTTGTCGGCTGCTTAACCGGGCTTTCCTGTGGATGCCCTAATAATAAACTATTATTAAGGCCTCCAGCCAGGGGCTTACGAACTAAACTAAATCTAAAGCGACCACGCTAAGGGCACCCCCTGCGGGGTACGAGCCTCGGCTTAGGGCGTCGCTTGAGGGAGGACAGCAAGGGACTGGCTGGATCGAACAAGGATTATCATAATTATTATTATGAGGGGAATTTAAAGCTACAGGCTCAGCGGCTACGCGGGCTGGCACGAGCAAGGGTCGGGGAGGTGATGCATTAGGTGCATTACGGGGACGTCGCGACGGGCCTCGGCGGCGAGGCCTAAATGACGGCGGTCTGTGTTTGTGTACTGTGCTGGTGGCCCTACGGCTCTCTTGGAGCAGGGTTATAGCGTCATCGGGGTACAGTAGTGAATGCCTAGGACGGCGAGTTCTACTTATCTGGGAGGGGGTGTATCGGGCGGCAGCCGCGATGAGAGGGTTGGGGTGCTTTTCAGCAGACTAGAAATAACGCTTGCAAATGCGTTTTATGAACTGTTGGATAGTGGGAATCCTAAGGTCGAGATGGAGGTTTTCGTTTCTAACGTATAAGGGGGCTCCCGTGGCCTTACGTAAGGCACGGTTTTGGAGGGTCTGCATCTTATGGAGGCGGTAAGATTTCGCGTGTGGGAACACTACGCAGGCGTAGGTCATGATGGGGCGTATGCACGTGGTGTAAATGCGCAGTTTGCACTTAAGGGACAATCTGCTGCGTGCGTTCATAATAAAGTGGAGCCTACCCAGAGCGAAGGCGGCGCGCGAGCGCACCGACCTTATGTGCTCACCGAAGGTCAAGTGTCTGTCTAGGATGACTCCTAAGTACTTGGCTTGCTTCTCCCAAGGGATCGGCTTGCCGAACATGGTTATCGGTTTGGGGTCGGGGGGTCTGATCCTACGCCGTTTCTCGAAGAGTACGGCTTGACTCTTATCGGGATTGACTTCTATTCTCCATTTCCTGAACCAAGCGCCTAGTACGTTGGCGGAAGTTTGGAGAGTGCTAGCTATACGGTCGCGCACGATACCGGAGTAGAAGATGGCAGTGTCGTCTGCGGAGAGGGCTATCTTTGTCTGTCTATTTTTGGGGATGTCGCTAGTGAAGAGCGTGAACAGGAGGGGCGAGAGCACGGAGCCCTGGGGGACACCGGCGCGGATAGAGTGGGGGGCGGATAGTGTGCCCTCTATGCGATAGCGGAAAGTGCGATTAGAGAGAAAGTCCCGTAGGATGAGCACGAGACGGTCGGGCACGCCGAGTTGGTACAGCTTGTATAATAAGCCGTTGTGCCAGACTTTGTCGAAAGCCTTCGCTATGTCGAAAAAGAGCGCGCCTGTCATCGTGCCGCGCTGAAAACCGGCGCTTATGTGCTCGACGATGCGGTGGACCTGTTGTACGCACGAGTGTTGGGTACGAAAACCGAACTGTTCGTTGGGGATGAGGCTCTTCGCATCGGAAAAGTCCTTGAGTCGCTTATAAATAAGCTTCTCGTAGATTTTACAGAGTACGTTGAGGAGGCTGATCGGTCGGTAGCTGGTGGGTTCGTTCGCGGGTTTGCCCGGCTTAGGGATACCTATGACGGTGGCTTCTTTCCACGATTGAGGGAAGACGTTGTGACTCATGGCGCCATTGAAGATGGCGGTCATGAGTATAATGAAAGGGGCGGGGAGAAGTTTCATGACTTTATTAGTGATGCCGTCTATGCCGGGGGCTTTGCGGGGTTTGAGATTTTTAATGACCTCTTGCACCTCGTCGGGAGTGACGGGGGGCAGGGGGTCGTCGGGGTCTTCGAACGGTGGGAGTGAGGCTCTGCGTTCTACTTCTGCGTCGACCTTGAGGAGGTGCGCTCCGTCAACCGGTTGGGTGCTAGGAGTGCATTGCGCTTCTAGACTGTCGGCCAGGCACTCGGCCTTTTCGATGTCGTCGAAGGCTATGCTCTTATCGGGGCGTAAATACATACATACTGTGATTATTTAATTTATATACCTACTGGTATCGTAATTAGCATTATTATTTCTAGTGAATGCAAATACCACAGTGCTTTTATAAACATTAACAGTATTTTGATGATATATGGCGGTAGAGTAATAAATAATAATCCTTCAAACAGACCAATGTTATTTCAGCTATGAATTCCGATACTTATTAAAAGCTATTGGTTAATCATGTAGCTAGTTGCAATTAAAATAAATATACATTAATGTTACGGACATTACCTAATATTAATTACGTGTACAATCTCACATACGGTGCCCAGATTTAATCTTTGACGCTTGTTCAATTGTCCACCTTCGAAGATTAGTATTCCAATAACCGATGAAGTACAGTAGCCTGGGAGTAAAACTGATCTTATACAAGAAATAAAATACCTTAGAGGCAAATCGCTGATGTCTCCCGCGAAGCGAATGGGAAGTGGGTGTTTAAATGGGAGTGAGCGGAACACCTCTACCGCATGACTCATGCCAGACGAACTGTGGGCAAAAGTTACCACAAACTGAATCCCGCACGGAGTCAAGCTACAGTGTGATAAACTTGACTCTCATGAGAAACAGTAGTCAACTAAAACAATAGATAGAGCAGCTTGGAGAGAGAGAAGGAAAGCCTTTGCATAGCCGTGAAATGAACGGAGCTACTAAAAAAATCTACTAAAATTAAACACGCAGGAAAAATTTGATGGAGAAAGTATATAAAGAAAATGTATCACGTTGTCTTAGGTAGTCGGAAAAAAGTCGGAAATTATTTTGAATGGCGAATTGCTAAGTTAATGATTAAAACGTTATGACACAGTAGATATTCAATATGATAAAAGAAAACAAAAGGATTCCTCTCAAAGAGTTGTTATGAGTTAACATATTTTCAATGGAAAAGTGTTAATCCAGCTTACTGAGCTGGATTAACACTTTTCCCAACATATATAGCCTGTAAAATCTTAGAACTTTGATTAAACCGTTTACCAATGTTTATATTTGCAAAGGCTTTCATTTAATGGGGCAGAAGATAAGCCAAACTTATGTCTTTTTTTAAAGTTTAAAAACTTTCTCAATAATGAATAATTACTTTGTTGCTTCTGAGTTTTTTTTCTATACAAGTAAAGTACTTGTGGAATTGAAACTTAAGTTACCCAAGAATTGGGAAAGAAGAAATTTTTGTCTTAGTACCTTTTACCAAAAAACGGCGTCTGGACAAACTCGTGATGCCAAAGCTGAATGGTAAAATGATTACGTTTTCCACTGAAGCTAAATATTTGGGCGTCACTATCGACCAAAAGCTAACATGGAACACACATTTAGCCAACGTACTGAGTAAAGCTAAAATGTCCCTCAGGGTCAGTGGTCGCTTTATGGGTAGCAACTGGGGTGTAAACCCCAAAATCGCACTTTGGCTGTATACCACCATTGTGCGACCAAGTATATCATACGCGTCCGTCGTGTGGTATAGCAAAGCCATTCAAACGACTACTATTAAAAAACTGGTCAGTTTGCAGAGGACTGCCTGTCTCATGGCCACGGGCGCTATGTCCACATGCCCTGGAATGGCACTGAATGCTTGAACTACCACCTCTTCATTTATTCTTACACAAAGAGGCGAAAGCCAGCATCTTTAGGGCAAACATCCAGGGTAGGAGAAACTGGCTCTCCCAAAAACTGAGGACTCGACAGGACTCAGCTATGGAACTGCCATTACTTGGCATGACAACAGATGCCATGCTTCTGCGGCATGTATTTGGAAAACAATACTCCGTGGAAATGCCTTCACTGGAGGACTGGTTCAATAACCAATTAACCTTCGAGGCCGGGTGCCTAATATGGTACACCGATGGGTCCAACATTGGACAGGATGTAGGCTGTGGAATATATATTCCACAGCCTACATCCTGTCCAATGGAGAGAATGGATCTCCATATGGAGAGCAACCAAAATTCAGTGAAAGCGTCAACCTGGGACACTACGCCTCCATCTTCCAGGCAGAGGTATGCGCCATTGTAGAGTATGCGGAAGCCAACCTGCGAAAGCGCCACATCAACCATACCATTTACCTAAATTCGGATAGACAAGCAGCTCTCCTGGCATTAGACTCAAACGTAGTCTCATCAAAACTAGTGGAAGACTGCATGGCTCGGTTAAACTCTCTAGGCAGCAGGAATAGAGTAGTTTTGAGGTGGGTACCGGGTCATGCGAGCATCATTGGAAATGAACGTGCCGATGAGCTAGCAAGAGCAGGAGCAAATGGTACACAGCAAAGCCCCGAGCCCTTCTGTGGTATACCTAAAAGCCTAGCTCAAAAATCCCTCATGGACTCATGTTTTGAAAGTGCAATCAAGCTCTGGACGGAATCGCTAGGCATGACTCACTCTAAAGTCCTCATTAAATCCTACGACAAAAGAGACACAAAAAATATCCGTGCGCTAAGTAGGAACAATTTGCGCGTTGTGGCAAGAGCCTTAACAGGACACTGCTACTTAAATAAGCACATGTTCAACCCGAGACTAAGCGAGACACAAACCTGCAGACGGTGTAAGGACGCTGACGAAACACCACTTCAGCTTTTGGGGGAATGTGGACCGCTGATACACAAGTCCTACGCTCATCCAGGGAAGCATATTTTGGGCCCGTATGAAATGGGAGAGCTCACCCCTAGAAAAATCCTGCAGTTCATCACAGCGGCAGGGTTCAGGGATGAGCTCTAATTTAAACGCAAAGTGGCGATCTCAATAGACCTCTTATGGTTTAAGTGACACTATAGCCAAATAATAAATTTAAAAAAAAACCCAAGAATTGGGTCCAATTTTGCTTAAATCGTACCCCACTACCTTAACAAAATAAAAGCCCTTAACATCGTTTCAATATTGTCATCTGAAATGCTTAGTATCTAATTCATAAGAAAATGAAACTTAAATCGGTAACACTCGAAACATCTTAGCCCTATCAAAGTTGAGTTTCTCCAAAAAGTTGCAAACTAGCATCCGAGTTTCCCATTATTACAGCAATTTACTCCCAGTTCCAATTATTGGACTAGCGATGGGCAATAGGTAAAACAATCGAATTATTCGATTTTTCTATGTATTCGATTGCAATCGTATAACTACCACTATTATTGGATTGCTACCAATACTCTGCGCTTGGCTAATGGTTTAGAACAGTAACCAAAGAAATTATAATTGTTTTAAGGCTTACACGGGTTAGTAATATGGCTCGATGGGCTATAACATACCTACATAGAAACCATCCCAAAATAGTAATGCTTATGAGAGCGCAGTGCACAAAATAATAAATACTAATTCAAATTAATCTACTCACTATGCTGGCCGTGTAACATGCTTCAAAGCATTATCGATATCTTATTATAAATTTTCATTCTAATGTTTTTTTTTTCTTTTTGTTGCGGCTAATGTATCTACATTCGATAGTTCAACTATTCAATTATCGATTAACTCGATTGTATTATTTGTAACAATCGCCCATCGCTATATTAGAGTTGAGTAAAGCAAAACAAAGAAGCTACCATTTCACAGCTGGGCGCCTTTCCTCCTTCCTCGCAGTAATCAATGATTGGAGTATACGGAATAGGATTAGCAAGTTGGAAAAAACGCGTGTACAGTACTTTTGATGAGGTTTGTTTGCACACTCTGATTACCAGACAATTTTGGGAGGAAATATGTTGTTACAGTAATAAGCAGCGTTTGATTGGCTCAGTTGCGCAGTGTTTGTTAAGTATATTTTTTCTTAATCTCGGTGTTACCCATAAAGCTTTGTACCAAACTGATATTAGTGCCATCTAGTACCTAATTGTCCGGTTACGCAGACAAAACACCTCAGGGTTTCTGCAAGAGGCCAATTAAAAAAAAACGTATTTAAGCTTATTGAAATCATTTGAATAGCTAAAACACCAAGGAACAGATACATTTTTGTACTCATAATATGAGCCCCAAAAATGTTATTTAGATGCATATCTCGTATTTTAAGACGCTTTCTCATAAACCCTACAAATTAGTATCAGTCAAAATGTGTTCATTGTATAATAATGTTAGTAAAAGTTCCTTAAGGGCAGATTACGTAATGCTTAGTTAGGCCCGATAAATTAACACCCACGCCATATTAATTCCCTTTGTTTGTTGTGTTCGTTAGGTTCACTTATTTGTAGAGGCTTTTACATAATCCATACTTTAATAATGCTCCTCCGCATTATGGTATTGGTGATTAGCCAATTACGCAGCGGATATTACAGTGCACAAGTGAATGCGCAAACACAGGTGCACTCCCTCTTCCTTCACTCTCATAGTCCGATGGGACGGCAATTCGACGCAAACGAAGAAAGATCAGACGCAGGACCGACGGCTACGTGCCCTCCGAAGCACGGGTTGTGTTCCACCACCAACTTCCTAACTCCGAGCTGCTACTGAGAATTTCCTTTACAGAAAATCCCAATAACGCCTTGCCCGACCTGGAAATCGAACTCATAATCTTACGCTCAACAGACGCGCTTGCGACAACGAGGCAGTCTTAGTTTGTAGTAGTACTTTAATATTAATATTATAAAAAAAAGTGCGTATTCTGTCTTATTGCTCGCAATTACTACTATAGAAATTGCAATGAAATTTGGGATATACTTAGCCCAAACACTACACTTTGTTTAAGATGTGGAAAATCCAACATGGATGTCATGCCGGACTGCTTTCGACTAAAAACCACAATACTCCCTTAATCTTTACCGAGGTGCCGCAATGGTATGTCGATGATAGCGCCGGCGCCATCACATAAGCAGGCCGACTACAGATGGTGTATACAGACACCGAAATATGTGTATTTTTAATGGAGGCTTGTTAAGGTTATTTTGAATAATATTTGTTAATTTTAACTTTTATATGAATGAAATACGCAAAAAACACGAGCAAAGCCGCAGGAGGGAGCTAGTATATTATACTCTTACTTATGCAATATGATATGCTATAGTCTTTCTTTGACTTACAGTGTTGTGATTATCGAACTTTTATCAATGCGGATCCCAGCAATGCCATCACTAGACAGTCTCATTAATTTAAAGTAATGCCTCGTTAGTCTAATGGTCTCAAATGTGACTGCGGAGCATGAGATCTTGGGTCTAATTGCCAAGTCGGGCAATCTGTTATTGTGTTTTTTTAAATCATATATCCCATAACAATATAAATAAACAAAAATAAAAACATAAACATATCACATAAACTTAAATACTAATTCACACGTAGAGTCGGCGTCGTTTGTAGCGCGGTGTCTGGTATCGGCCTCGGAAACGCCGGAACACTACACCTCTCGGCCAAAATTCTTCCTTCGTGACGGTCGAAAGATGTTCAGTCGGCACTCACCACAAAGGAATTGAAATTCACATGGTGGCGAGAGTCCAACCACTCGACCCTCAGAGTGAACTTCGTCTTGATTCTGATGTACTCTAGAATCTGCTCGAACTTTGTAGACTAATGCAGCCGCGACACATACAGCGGCGACTCTGGTACAGCCGGACGTAACAGATGGTTCAGTCCGGTAGGTGCAGTTTGTACATACATACATACATAAACTCACGCCTTGCTCCCATGGGGGTAGGCAGAAACTACAGAACGCCACCTGCTACGATCCTTACATATGCCTTTTACTTCATCCACGTTCATACATCTGGTCATATATGCGTGGCGGTTGCGAATACTACGCACCTTACCTTTTTGGAGGATAGCACTAATAAGGTCACTGTATATCCTTCTAGGGCGTCCCCTTCCGGCATTTCCAATTATACCTGTCTTGCAGATACCTTTTGTTAACCGTCTTTCATTCATTCTCTCAATGTGACCAAACCATCTTAGCATACTCTTTTCAATTTTCGTCGTACTACGTCTTCTTATATACCGCAACGTTGTCGTATCACATCATTCCTCAATTTATCATTCATAGTTACACCACACATACTTCGCAAGGAACGCATTTCTACAGCATTTATTCTACTTTCATGTCTCTTTTGCCACACCCAGCATTCACTTCCATACATAAGCGTAGGTATCAGCACACCATTGTGGACAGCCAGTCGAGCCTTTTTGGATATCGACTGATTAGCCACCACCGCATGTATAGCACCATTCACTTTATTTCCCGCATTTACTCTCTTTTCCACATCTGCATCAATTTTTCCATCTCTTGTAAACATACTTCCCAAATATACAAACTCGTTCACTTGTTCCACATTTTTATTATCTATTTTTTCATCACATACAGATACCTCCTCTTCTCTTTCAATCACCATAACCTTCGTCTCGTTTCCATTTATATTCATCCCCTTCACCTTATATGCCGCATTCATCACAGTTACCATGTCTTGTAACTGTTCCGCTGACGATGCAAGTAGAACTTGATCATCTGCGTAAAGAAGACATTTGACAGGCAACTCATTCATCATCAATCCATACTCACTTTCTTTTAAATCTGTCAGACAACTATCCATATATAAGTTGAACAGCCATGGTGACGCTACACAGCCCTGTCTAACACCCCTTGAGATGATAAACCAGTCCGTGAAAGCCCCATTTATCCTAACACAAGCACTGGAATCCCTGTATAGAGATTTCAGTGCTCGCACTAAGCGCCAGTCCACACCATACACTGATAGTGTCGACCATAGCTCTTCCCTCCACACACTGTCATAGGCCTTCTCCAAGTCAACGAAAGCACAGTAGACTTTCTTATGCTTTGCCAGATGTTTTTCGGCTATGCACCTTAAAGAGAAGATCTGATCCATACATCCCATCCCCTCTCTAAATCCTGCCTGGCAATCCCATATTTTCTCATCTGTTACTCTTACCACTCTATTAATTAACACTTTCGCATATAGTTTGCCGACAACGCTCAAAAGACTAATGCCACGGTAGTTTTTACACTCCTGCTGTGAACCTTTTCCCTTATACAGTGGTACGATTACAGCCTTGCACCAGTCATCCGGCACACGACCAAATCTCCAACACATATTAAAGATCCGGTACAACAGGCTTGCTACCACCCCGTTACCGCCCTTCAACATTTCGGCAGAAACCCTATCATACCCTGTAGATTTCCCAACTTTCATACATTTCAACGCTTTTACAATTTCATCCATTTTTATCTCACTTTCTTCATTTACATTTAAGTTTGGGGTTTCCCAACTGGCTTCTGCCCAGTTATCCACTCCTTGTACACTGTCTTGCCACTTAAATAAACTTTCAAAATATCCCTTCCAGCGTTCCAAGACCTTACTTTCTTCACTTAGCAGGCATCCATCTTCTGTCCTTATTACTTTCATACTCGTTGATCCTGATATTCCGCGAACCTGTCTTACTTGTTTCCAAAACAGCTTGACATTGGTCTTGAAATTATCAGAGAACTTCCTGTTATACTTTTCATCTTTTTCATCCTTCTTCTTTTTTATCATCTCTTTCACTTTCATTTCAGTGTATCTTTTCTTCACTTTTTCCAAATCATCTGTTGTTCTTGATGCTTGATTCATCCTTATTTGGGCTTTAAAAGCTAATACGTTAAGCCAAGCCTCTTTCTTCTTTCTTACAATCGCTTTCACTTCATCATCCACCCAAGAGTCATTTGTTCTTCTACCTCTTTTCCTCTGTGCTAGTCCACATACTTTTGTAGCAACTTGCACCATACTATTTTTAACAACCTCCCAGGCTTCTTCTAAACTGTATTCATTTATGCCATCAAACATCTTATCCGTCTTCTCTTTTACTTCCATCTTAAATTGCTTTTTTACAATCAACTCTTGCAATCTCTCTACTCTTATTCTTTCTAAAACAGTCACAGGGACTTGAACTCGGTGACGCCAATGCTTGAACAGACCATTTATCCGACATATGACTAGGTAATGATCCGTTCCTACATTAACACCTCGATACGCTCTTGTATCTGTGACTCTACTCTTTAATCTTTCATCTACAATCACAAAGTCGATCATACTTCTACTATCTTGCCTTTCCCATGTATACCTGTGAATTTTTCTATGACTGAACATAGTATTCGTTATAGAAAGATTCTTCTCTACACATATGTCTAATAAATTCATCTCATTGTCATTCACTCTTTCATCTCCAAATGCACCTAAACATTTTTCATAACCGTCCCTCTTCATGCCAACCCACCCATTAAAGTCTCCAAGCATCACAATCTTCTCGTTCCCTCTACATTCATTTACCGTATCTCTTATACTGCCCCAAAATTCCACTCTTTCTGAAGGTGAGCTTCCCATATCCGGTGCATAAACGCATAAGATAAAGATAGAGTTTAGGCCAACCTTAACTCTCACCCATAGAATCCTGGGACTAACACAAACATACTCTTTCACACATTCCATCATTCGCTCTGAGAGGATCACACCCACTCCCTGACAGGCCCTGTGTGTTTCCTGAACACCGGACCAGATCGCGGTCAGAGAACCGTGTTTAGATATGTCCACTCCCTTTCTTTTCGTTTCAGTCACACAAAACGCATCTATTCTTTTTTCTTCAACTAACTGACATACTTCATCTATCTTATCTTTTATACATCCCTGAACATTCAGCGGAGCTAAACGACACTCCGCAGCTCGCTTTTCGCCCCGTGGAAACTTTTGGCGTGGTGTGTGGCGAGCATCACCGCCACCTCCGATTCGATTAATTAAATTGCGACTCATCTTGTTCCCACGAATAGCAAGGGAAAAATATGTCTACACCCTACAGAGCCCCGCTTGTAGAGGTAAGGCTTCTTAGTGTCTGGGGGCGCCCAATCCCAGACAACAGGCACGCTCGCGACTAGACTCTCCCTTTAACCATGCAGCTCTCGGCGCGGCAACCTTAGCTTGGAAGTATGTTGTTTTTACCGCACAGGGGGTTTGGCTAACATCCTCTGGCTGTTCTCTTAGTCGCCTTTTACGACACCCACAAGATGAAAGGGGTTGGTACTATTCTACTACCTGGAACCACACGGGGAAAAGTGCAGTTTGTTTGGTAGGAAATTCTCAGTAACATTTCGGAGTTTGAAATTATGCCCAATAGATGACAATAGGATCACCACCTATAACATGGCATTGGTGAAATGTGGGTGTACGACTGTGTACACCTCTGCCTACCCCTTCGGAGAATACAGGCGTGATGCTGATTTATGTTCAATTAATGAATACTAATATGCATGAAATGGGGTTGTGATAGTGTTGGAGGGAATGTGTATGAGCCAGTATGTGTATGTGTGTGAGGGTGTATGTGTAACTGTGTATGCGTGCGAAACCAGTAAACCAGCAACTTTCACACAAGCGATACAAGTTATACACTTTTAGTGATTCGAGACATGGCTAATTTCAGTATAAGTAAAGGATAAGCAAGTTACTTCAATTAAGTCTGGAACGTACTCCAGCATTTTTACCGTTCGTTCGAGGAGTTACGGACAAGATAGGCCATATACTCAGACGTAAATATAGTATTAAGACGGTCTACCGCCCACCCGGACAGCTACGACAACTGCTACGTTCACCGAAAGACAAAGATCCATTAGGCGTCCCCGGCGTTTACATAATACCGTGCGACTGTGGCTTGAGTTACATCGGAGAAACTCGTCGCAATATCGCAACCAGGCTGAATGAACACATACGTAGTATGAAGAGTATGGACACCAACAAGTCAGCAGTTGCAGAACATGCTTGCAGCACGGGCGCGGCTCATTTTATACGTTTCGATAAAGCATCCGTACTAGCGAGGGAGAAATACTTCGTACCGCGAAAAGTACGAGAAGCTATCGAAATAAGCCGTCGCCCGAACTTCAACAGAGACAGTGGTTGGACGTTGCCCCCTGCTTGGAAACCAGCTCTGAAGTCCACGTCATATGAAAGTGAGTTAAGCCTGGAGTGTGACACAGTCAGCGCAGTATGCACCGGCATGAATAGTAAAGACAATATCTCGGACACGACGAGTGGCGGAAACACACGAGTACTTCCGACACCGAGTACATCATCGGCGCGTGCAAAACGCTACGCGGCGCGATGCAGCTCCAGTTTGACTCGCGACATCGCCGCGGGTTCAGCTCATGACTAAGGGCTCCGTTCGAGTTCGAAACTAGTCGGGCAATCCCGAAAAATGCACGTGAGTAGTAACCGGTGAACATTAATTGATATGAATTAAGTCTGAGGTTCGATTCTCGGGTCGGGCAAAGTGTTATTGGGTTTTTCTTTTAGGAAATCCACAGTAGCAGCCCGGAATTTGGAATTGTGCCCGGTAGATGGCACCACATATTACATAGGACTAAATAATAGCACTTGTAAAATGTGGGTGTTCAACTGTGTAATCTCTGTCTAACCCTTCGGGGAAAACAGGCGTGATGCTATTTTAAAATCAATACTGAACTATTTGGGTCACATCAATAATGGAACAATAAGAACCCACGACATCTCGCTCACTGCCCCCCATACCTTAACCGTTAAGCTATTAATACTTCATAAAAATTTGCTAATAACATATGAATTCTTGTTATTCGCAAATGATTTTATATACTGTAACTGAATTATAATTGTTATTAGACTGTAAGCTTTCCAAAAATAAATAAATAATGAGGACGTATTTACCCTAAAGCCCTTGTAGGATTTTGTTCCCGAGCCTTGTTAAAAGCGATATTATTAGAAGGTGTTTGATACAAAAATAATAACAAAGTATTTTTCAAATAATAACTTTCGTGAGACTCATTCATAATAATTATTGTTCAACAGTTATTACTCAAGCGTATTCTTCGGGATTGCCCTACCAGTTTTAGTTTGACTCGCGACATCGCCGCGGGCTCAGCTCATGACTAAGGGCTCCGTTCGATTTATTTTTCGTACGGAAATACAGATTTTTTGTATTATACACTTATACGGAATGAGTTTACGTCTACTACGGAAATGTTTACGGTAGATTCTTGACATGAAACTAAAAACCTTACATGTTAGATTTTTTTTTTTAATATAAATTACAATGTTAATACTTTATTTTAATTACAATAGGTACTAAGAATACGTCTAATAACTATTCTTAGTTTGTAATATTATAATTACGACACTTCTGTCATGTGTTCTTAGGAAATAAAAAAATATATTTAAATACACAACAAACTGGTTAACGAAGAGCCATCACATCGAACTCACTGTGTTACATTACATATTTTATGTTTATAAATACTCGTTTCGTATTTCTATAAAGGTGCGTACCCACCATGAACTCGGGGAACCTTTTCCACCAAAGCTGTGGAAGTTGAGCAATCAAGGATGTGTTGCGTACTGTTACAGTTGTGCAAGGAAGCGTTTCGCTAAGAGTTTGGGGTAGGCAAGCGAAGGAAAGGGTGCATTTACTTACCTCGCTCGAATTGCTCGCACACATCTTCCACTCATATTGTATGTATTAAAACTCGCTCTACTAAATATTTTTCCACCAAAGCTGCGCTGTTAGGAAAATAAAAGAACGTTGTTCTACGAGTCTGAGGTAGGTAAGCGAAGCGCAGAGTGAATTAGCCTCTCTCGCACGCATCTCTTACTCCCATTATATTAGGTCGGGGAAAAAGTTTCTTCGTATTTTTTAACCAGATTAAAAGACATTTTTGTTTCAAGTTATTATAATATAGTAACTGGATGACCGACCTTGGTCAAACGACGTTTTCTAAAAATTAAACCTAGCTAGATCGATTTATAGTCCCCGAAACCCCCTGCATACTAAATTTCATGAAAATCGTTGGAGCCGTTTCCGAGATTCAGATTATTTATATACAAAAATTGCTCGTTTAAAGGTATTATTAGGTTTGGTTCGATAAGTTGTTGCCTTCTTGTAGTGACATAATCTAATGTCTAATAAATCTGTAATAAAGCTGTAGAAATCTTGGGGTTTTGATAAAAAAAAATGCAAAAACTGTAGCTAAACCTGGATTAACCCGCAATAAGGTGATGCTGTGTGTATGGTGGGATTGGAAGGACAAGGATTGTATTACGAACTTTTACCGCTATCTCTATTGCGAACAACTAATGAGTCTCAAACAATAAATTGAGAAAAATTGGCCACTCAACAAAAATTTTGAGAGCTTGGTTGGGTAGTGTTAATGAATCCACCATAAGTACTGACCCTGACATACACCCTCAGACTTTCACCTGTGGCGGTCTCTTCGGAATTCGGTAGTGCTAGGTTAATATCAAGAGAATGTCAAAACTACGTCAAGCATTTATTTTTATCAAAAATTCTAATATTTCTACTGCAACAGGATAATGTCACTAAGATGGTAGAAAGTTATCGAACAAAAGAGCACATATATATTATACGTAATTAAATGTAATAAAACTATGTTTTTTTATATCTTGAAACTTTTTATAAAATACGAAAAAACTTTTCCCCAACCAACATACAATGGCTCTGCTTTGCAACAAAGCTACGCAGTGTGAAGGTAGGAAATGTAACAATTCTATTTGTGGGTTTTCTCTCGCAAATTGCTCCATGTATTCGCGTATGATGATGATCACCAAACAAGCGAATGCTCGTGAACACAGGTCTGGAGTGGGTTTACACCTTTACAAGAATGTGTTATCGTTTAATTAAAGCGTACATGTAAAATCACAGCGGATTCACCACAGAACACAGTTAATCAATACATTTGTTAAACCATATCGTTTGCTCCGCGTTCTTACCAGTTGGTTCCTTACAGGAGGAGGAAGGAGGCTTCCTCCTCTTGTTTGAAATTCCTTCTCCTATTAATTTAACGTTGGAACGCTATTACATATTCTAACCTCGATTTCCTTTAACGAAATACATTTCACAGATTTTGTAATGAATTTTAGTATACTAATTAAAATTATAGGTACCCACTGTAATTAATGTTGTTTACATGTATATACTTGTACATGTATGGATGGCAAGGTTTGTTAATAATATTTATCATTTACTTTTAAGACTACAAAATTATGTTTTGTCAGTACCTACTAGGTTATATCTTAGGTTTGCGCGATCACTACACATTATAACAAAACAACTTTTAACCGGATTAATCGCGTGTATTATTGGTTTTTTGTTTTTCCTGACGTTTCGAACACTTTGCAGCGTTCGTGGTCGCAGTCCTCCTGCGACCAAGAACGCTGCAAAGTGTAAAATAACCTACTAGGTAAATTGATATATTCCATGTACCTATCATATATTTGATAAGCCGGGTTCTATCAGTATCGTCCTGATCGCCTTTAATTGATATTATATATAGACTGTATATTTGTACATTATATAGATAATAATTTTGTATATATATATTTTTTTGTTTTTAAATATAATAAACTATATATACAATATACTTATAACTAAAAATAATAATAATAATTATATATACCTACTATAGATCGTCGAAAAATTCATCCGCATCACTATCAACTGGTAACGTGCCCAAAAGGCTGGTAGCATTGCCACGTTAAATGGCAATGCTGATTCTCTGTGCAAAGAATAGACCAGCCTTCAGGTCACGTGAACTGTCGACCAATCGCCTTGCAATCGCTTTAAATAGAAGTCGAGCGCTCGGACCCCACGACCCGAGTGTTTCAACTCCAAACGGCTCGAAAATATAATTACTGGTAAGACTGTCATATTTTCGCCGCTTGAGGGTCTCCGCAGCTGAAGCAGCAGCTCCAGCACAGGACGCCGAACTAGAAAGATGAGATGGCGCAAGGGTATCGACGCAATTTGCGTCCCACACCAGAGGCCTACCCAACTTCCATGGCAGTAATGTCATGCCGTCAGGTCTTTTACCATCGTCTCGTGCCAAGCCATTTGGTTCTAATACAGCTGGGGCGCCGGCGGTGGCTAAAGCACGACGAAGAATGTCATTAATAAAGGCGTGCCGTGAAATGCGTCCTGCACTCTTGCTGCAGGATAGGCCATGGTGTCCGAGGCTGTCGACAGCTTGCCCACAGTGACAGCGATGCGGAGTACAGCACGGAGATCCTAATCGTAGGCACGTAGCGAGGCGGAAAGTGGTGTCATCCAACATAGTACCTATGTTAGACGACGGCAGTGCGTGAAGCCAAAGGCCCGACTCCCATTCACACACAGCCAGGAGAACGCGCTCGGCAGTAGTGATTGACGTATTAAATAGTTCATTCCGTATCACTCTGCAGAGCGGCTCATCCCACAGTCTCTGTGAAAATGGGTTGACGGGCGGATCCGTACTTGGGCACGCAGTTCTCCAGGCATTCACAGCCTCAGTCATACAGGATACTTCAAAATCTGCTAGTGTGGGAGCTAGTATATGCCTAGTTTTTCAGTACTGTAGACTGAGGATAGGAATACCGGTAAGCTTAAACTAGAAATTTTGCGGTCGCCAAGACCTTCCTTTTGTATATTATATTTTGGAAAGAAATAATTGAATTGAATTGAACACAATTATACAACATAATTGAATTGAACAAGTTTATTTCTGTTTTAACTATTCTCCACCCGCGTGGTTTGTGACCTATTTTTTTTATTCTGATGGCCTGCAAATGCAAAATTCATTCAGAATAAAGTATTATTTAAGTAGGTATATAACAATTACAATAATAATTCGATTACATCGCTGCACAATTATTATGGATATCACTATCCCTCATGACGAGAAAACATGATTTTAAAAACGATGCACCGAACATGTTATGACATGTCTTTATCAACATTTACCGTGTCTTTGAGGTAAATCCGAAGATTTCCCAAGTGAATGGTGTGAAATCTTGGAAATGAACGATGATCACAGAACTGCTCGGACTTTTACCATTAAGAATTGGCAAATCATAGGTTTTACTGGTAAATCTTAGGTTTTACTGGAAAATTTTAGGATTTACCGCAATTCGCGGTTTTACAGTAACATATATATTATAATCAATAGCAATGAAACTGGTTTCATCAAAATCCGTTCAGCTTTCTTTAGAAACTTACACATTTAAGTAGCATAGCAAGATCTAAACGGCATTTATTTTATTACATAACGATGTTTTGTGATTTTATTTGTCTAATGTTTTCATCGATATTTTGGAGGTTTGAGTTGACTGCTACTAAAGAAAGAAATAAATTATTTATTTTAGACTCAGTGCAGAGTAAACTTAAACAAAATAGTACTTAATGAAGGTACATGTCAGCATCATAAAATTAAATATTATTATATAAATAAAAAAAGTACAGAACTTATATACTATGTAGATGCTACACTACTAAGTAACTCGTTAACTATCGCGTAACATATTAGAGTTTTTTTTGGGTATGGCATCTCGCAGATCAACCTAGGAGGTTGTCGATGGCTAAACCGGGCTTTCCTGTGGTTGCCTTAAAATTTTAAGGCCCCCAGCCAGGGCATTCGACTTATAAACTAAGCGACAACACGCTAAGGGCCACCCTGCGGGGTACGAGCCTCGGCTTAGGGCGTCGCTGGTAGGAGAACAGCAATGGGACTGGCTGAATCGTATTCAAGTCAATATTTAGGAACGAATTTAAAGCTACAGGCTTAGCGGCGCGGGCTGGCACGAGCAAGGGTCGGGGTGGACAATTACGGAGACGTCGCGACGGGCCTCGGCGGCGAGGCCGAAATGACGGCGGTCTGTTTTTGAGTACTGTGGTGGTGGCCCTACTGCTTTCTTGGAGGAGGGTTATAGCGTCGTCGGGATATGAGAGTGAATGCCTAGGTCGGCGAATTCTACTGATCTGCGATGGATGATATTAGAGAATAATGGCCCATTACTACATACTAAGAGGAGTTAACGCACAATAAATACCGTTGAATCGCTTGACGTGTCGACCAGGTTGTACTGATCATGGTCACAAGTAGGCTGATGTAGCGCTTTTACTCCGTCATTGAAGTGGTAGATTTTTATTCATCTACTTCCACGTTTTCATTATTATTATAATGTAAACTGGTCGAAACATTAGGCGATTCAAATGTATTTATTGCGCGTTAATTCCTGTTAGTATACAGTTTGTATTGACTGTCAGTTTGTCTGAGATCGAAACTAATCGAAATTTACTAAGTAGTACGATGATTTCTCGTCATAACGAATAAGAACCTTTCTTTTTCTAAAAAAACTAACGACTCTATCATGGATATTTTCGATCCACGTTGTGACTGATGTTAAATTTGAAAATAGTAAAATCTGATTACTATTTATAGGCATGCAGAATCATTTAAAAAAAGTTGTTCACACACACTTTTTTCCGGTAATAAAACCCGTTTTTTATCTTATGGAAATTTTACTTTATACAATATCCTAGTTTCAGTTTCTCACCGCCTTTTTACAGCGAAAGTTTATTATAACTTTTGAACTCAATTCCAGACGCTGCTTTTGCTAAAATTACCCAGGAATAGTGCAAGGATATAAAAAAACATATAAATTGATGTGATAGACTAGTAATTACTTCTTTATTCAAAGCTCCATCGGATAGCATGTAATACCATAGATTTCTTCTGGATCTTCGTACTCTGCCCTCGGCCACACATACGCTTACCATAGATCCGTTTTCAATAAAAACTACATAAAAACCTCGCTCTGATCTCGAATGGGCGAACATGTTTGAATAGGAAAAGATCTTTTTGTAAGCTTATATTTATCATGTTACTAGGACCAAACTAAGACTTAGTGACTCTACTTTTAACCACTCCGTATATACTCCAGTCCGTCCCTGCAGCCCCCTAACCAAGTCTCCTAGGTAATAATGTTTAAATCATATGATTCTTAACTATTCATGTGGATTTTTCATTTAGAAAGATAATTAATAGCTAATACTTGTCTTTGAACTTTAATTGCTAACAAAAAAAGATGATGCGATGTTAAATTACCACTTTCTGGTGTCGTTTTTCACCAAGAAAGGACATGGTTCATGTTGACGGTCCGGCCTTATCGACGAAGCTGAGTTTTTTGCATTGAAAAGTAAGCAGTGTCGGATTCGGAACTGTACACAACTTCTTTTCTCAACCCGACACGATTTGAATGTTTGAATATTAAAACCGGGTCATCTATATTTATAGTGGACTCACCAGAATACCGGTGCCTCCTTGTTTACACAATGTTAATTATTGTTCAATGTCTCGGTTCCTTTGAAGGAAGTCCATCAAATTAGTCCTAATCCGTCAAAGGAAATAAATTCATTGGATGCTTCAAACATAATAAATAGCTGACATTTGTGAGTAAAATAGGTATATGGAATGTTTATAGTCATGGCTTTGCTATCGGCACGTATGACGTGTGACGTATGTATAGGTATCCAATTATCAACACAGTTGAATGGTCAAAGGCAACGAGTTTGTTGTTATTGGCAGAAATATGAATGACATGGACGATGCTGGAGATCGTTTTGATGAAATGTCTTAGCCGCTTACTGTGTTTCTGCCAGAAATCCAATAACTACTGGTATAATATTCTCACACTACGTTTTCAAGGCTAAATTAGGCTAATCTTAATCTCCAACTCCAACTGAGAATTTGCGCATAGAAAAATTCAATAACAGAAAAAGAAAGACTACTTAATATTTGATATTGATCCAAATCAGAGTGCAACCCCGGACAGCACTAGATTACGACTACAGTAGTAGTTTAATCATTTCCCTGTACTATAAGTCACATACGATACACAGCGATTGTTTAAATATTGCGTCTAATTCGTGGTCAGGGAGTTGGTAAAACTAATCTAACATTTACGCCCGAGATTGACGCATTCACCACACCCCTATGTTAATATGTTACCAAAATTTATATAACATGTCACATACTTAGAAGTTACACACATATCTGCGACAAATTCCTTGACCCACTTGTGTAAGCGTGACGGTTTGTGATCACAGAATTATGTGAAGTCACCGTCGTAAATAACTTTGCAAGCCTTCATAAACATAGGACAGCGCAGCCTAATCCGTCACTCCGTTGTTCCACAGTGAACAAACAACAATTTTGATAATTATCGCGTTTCCTCGACTAAGAAATTAAATTTTTATTACATTATCATGTGGTGGTTTGGTAAACTGAAATGACAGGAGAGATTGGCCATGTTTTTCTATGCTATATGTCTGTTTCCATGGCTTCCTAATTCCTGACAGGGTCCATTTTTATATAAATGGCAGTAAATTTCGACGAAGCTGTTTAAACTGGCGCGACCGTATCTGTTGATTCGCTAATTACCAGACACACAATGAAAATATGATTATTATAACATAACATAACATAGCATCACGCCTGTTTTTCCCGATGGGGTAGGCAGAGGTGTACACAATTATACACCCACATTTTACCACTGCTGTGCGCTTGGGACCACTAGACTGTTATGAAGTACAATTTTGTTCTTTCGCTAGTATATAGAAGAGATTCATCGTTTCTAGTTTAGAATACCCACAAGTTTTATCAAATAATGAATTTCCTTACAAAAAGCACGCATCATCTTAAAATTACATCTTGGGGCATGAGGCTCGAGGTGCCTTAGTTAAGCTTGGGAGGTATTGATATCTCCTTAGCCCAAAACGCCTATAAATATATAAGCTATGCGCAGTAGTCCTCCTGCGACCACGAACGCTGCAGTGTTCGAAACGTCAGGAAGAACAAACCAATAATACATGCGATTGATCCGGTTAAAAGTTGTTTTATTATAATGTATAGTGATCGCGAAAACCTAAGATATTACTATACGCAGTAACATAAATATAATTTGGTTAATATTTCATTTTATCGGTACCTAATACTATGATTACATATTAACTTGTAAAGTGTTTATGATAATTAAAAGGTGACTAATCTGCTAATCTGTTATTTGTATTTTACATCATATGGATAGCCAGTAACAAGGTAACAGTACCGTCGTCCTGTATACAGAAATCAAATGTCAGCGTGGTGTTGCCACATGCAATGCTTACAAAACCCTATAACTTTTATTTATACCGTTTAAAATTAAAACAATCCTCTCTAATAACACTGTCGATGAAAGTTAAATTGAGTTCGACTTCCACTTGTCTAGCAAAAGGGCCGTTACCTAATTTGTAATCATTCGGCGCACAGAAAAACAATATGGTTCGTTAAGATCCTTACTAACTGTGAATCACAGCGGCAATGCCGATTGGACGGAATATTATTAATCTAATTTCTGTTTACAATTCAATGAAGCCGTAATTTAGGCATATTAGTTAATAATTTTATAATGGCCGTTAGCTGAATTAGGACAGGCTGTATAAAAACGACGTAATAATTCGGGTTTAATTTATTGTATTGCGTTTTGGTAGTAGAGTTTATTAATTCATCGCCTATATTATAATTCAATACCCTAACCATTTTATGTGTAGCTGGACAATATCATTTATTTTTCCATTTATAAAAAGTGTACCGTAAACAGGCCGCAAGAGTGTTAAAAATATGGCAACATGACCCATCACACGTTATAATTCACATTGTTCTATTTTCAAAAATCATTTTTCAAACGCAACCAGCCCTTAGTCATTTTGACAGGTTGAGTGACGTTTGCAGAATACTCGCTAGTAGGTACGTTAAAAAAAAATAAAAAAAATGGAATTTGTAGATGTTTAAATGAAATATTGAGATTCAAGATATGTCTTTGAAAAAGCATTAACGCATGCTTAGCGAACTCTAAAGTTACAATATTAAATGGAAAAAGAATACGGTCGCGAACAGGATTCGAACCTGCGCCTCCCGGATAGATACTCCAGGCGCTCTGACCACTAAGCCATCTCATCATTGCAATCATCATTTATTGATTGCAATGACGTGGCCATCAGACGTGTTAAAATATGGAAGAAGAATTCGCAGTGGTGAGCAGAGGTCGAGATGGCTTAGTGGTCAGAGCGCCTGGAGTATCTATCCGGGAGGCGCAGGTTCGAATCCTGTTCGCGACCGTATTCTTTTTCCATTTAATATTGTAACTTTAATTATTGAGATATTGATAACTATAACATGAACGGATGTCACTAGAATTAGGTCCGAAGGTGAAAAATGTAATCTTAAAATATTTATTTTTAAATCCACTCTTTACTTTAAATATATTTTTTCAACTCCACACAGTTTATATTGTGTGGAGTAAAAAAATATATACTAATGAAATTCAAATATTTTGGACGAACTGAAACAAGATTAAACTCCCTAAACTAATTAGTTAACCTTCCTTGTTTAGCCCCAAGTAACTATAGCTAAACATTGAACCCAAAGCCCTTTATTTAAACAAGTAAACAATGTTCTTCAACGTTATTTTAAAGTTTCTTTGACACGCGAACTGTTTATCTTTAATTTTATATAACTACCTACCCTTAAGTACCTATTTGTGCCCTCTGGGCTTTGAGGCTTTATAACCGGCATACAAATACCTGTTTCTACAAATTATTGTTTATGGTTTTTAGTCACGTGCATTTTGCGGAATTACTTGACTAAGTTCGACTCGTGATGTCACCGTGAGCTTAGCTAATGATGAAGCCCTCCGTTCGAGTTCGAAACTGGTCGAGTAATTCGGAAAAATACAATAATCCTTAATAATAATGAATATGAAATGAAATATATGAATGTATCTCGTACAACTTATTATTCACATTCGCAAATGTATTTTCCCAGCCCATTTCATGAACTAGTAGGTCCAGTCTCTTCGGCTAGCTTTAATATACAAATGATTTCCGACTTCACTATTAATTTTACTTTCAAGGACATTTTCTGTCTACCTCTATTTAGGGAATCATCAAAGTAAAATCAACCTTATCTTTATTCAAATTTTTCTACAAATTTATTTATGGGAATTATGAAAAGGATTTTTTGGAGATTACTTTTAACCCTTTTTTTACAAATCGATTAATCGTTTGATAGTGTTTAGACATGTTTTATTTTAAAATGGGACCAGATCTCCAGGTTTTTTTTTACAAAAGGCATTTGATTTTGGTTATGTAACTTTGATTAATACTATTAGATTATTAACAAACAGATTGATTAAAATCACTGAAAAAGTAAGTTTGTAAATATCAATTTAAGAATTAGAACAATAAGCTAAGTTTGCAGTTGGAGGCGGATTCTATGAAGCTATTAACTCCGGCTAGGACACGTGGCCAATGTATTATGTAATAGGTTAATGGGCACTCTGCCATATAAACAAATACGTTGCATTTCTGTTTCATTAGATGAGCGAATTTTTAAGCGTGGATGCTTAGCATGAAGACCTGAGTTCGTTTACCGGTTCAAAAAAATTATAGCAGCCCAAAATTTGCCGGTAGATGGCAATAGTTATGGCCGGTACATGAAACCTGATAGCGGCATTTTTGAAATTTACGTGAACATTTGTGTACACATCTGCTTACCCAATACAGACTATGTGTTTCACACCTGTGACAACATCATATCGTGATAGAAATTCTTACCAAATTTGTTTACTTAGATCTAAGATAATCTGCATTTAATTTCTTGAGAAACAAACGGAATGCAGATGATCTTACGTGCAACTAAAGCATAATAATTATGATCAATATTTGAAACAAAAAATAACAGACATTTAGCCTAGATACCATAGCTTATACCTTGAGAAATACAGTTTGAAGATAAGCCCAAGTTCGTATGCACAGTAAACTATTGCACCTAGATGCCACTATGCATGTTAATATCACTTAGCTGTTAGAATATTAAAGGCCGTTAAGACCCGGATATCGAGGATATACTGCCAGTACCACAGACTACGTGTATAAAGCCTGGATATATAGGCTTATGTGCTGATACATAGGTTGTTAGGATTACTTACTGTGTGATTGATGTGCTCCGTGAATGGTAAACTGATTGATGGCACAACCATCAGTATGTGCTAGTGCTGTCTAAAAATCGATTGTTAATCGATTTGACATTAATGTGACAGTGAAGTTACTAAACAAGCTTATATAGATAGAAATTGTTCCCTTAACTATATATTATTCACAATAAGTAAGTTTGTAAGTTTTTTATGTTACGGATTTGAATTATGTCATGTTATTATCTAATTTGCACAATTTAGTAGAATCCTGATTATAACATTATTTTTAAACCTTTTTTGTATTCACAAGTTTGAACTGACACATTTCTAATGTCGGTCGAGCGGATTTATTTTCATGAGTGAGTTAAAAATAAATCCGTTCGATTGATAGAAAGTCTAATCGTAGAAAGAAATACAGCTACCTCAAAAAGTAATAAAATAACAACTATTTAATCTAGAAAGAAAAACTATGCGAACAAAATGGCGTAGTTTATATTTAGTGGCGTTTTGATTAACCAATGTTCTTTGTGTACGGCTCGGACAAATGTCGGCTCGACATGAAAAAGCATTGTTTCCGTACAAAAAGAATTGGTGCTAATTGTATATTATTTTACGTTTATATTATATTTTTGCTGCGTAATTCACTTTTGCGGCTTCGTGTTCCTTTTTTATGGCAATTAAATGGTCGCCTTTAAAAGCTTAATCCTTCTTGATGTGAAACGTTTAATTGCTTAAACAATAATACGTATTTTTCTTTATATTCCTTTCAGAGTTCACAAACGTTTCCATTCACAACAATGAAAACAATTGTATAAATTAAGCAGAATTTAATCATGGTGTGCATTTTTTTTTAATGTCATATTTTTCAGTCTAGCAGGCGAATCGCCTGATGGTAAGCGATTACCGCCGCCCATGGACACCCGCAACCCCAGAGGAGTCGCAAGTGCGTTGCCGGCCTTTAAAGGGTTTGGGCCTCCGGTACCCTCACTCCCTCGGCGCAAGCGTTGTTTCACGCCGGTTTTCTATGCGGCCGTGGTACCACTCCGGTCGAGCCGGCCCATTCGTGCCCAAGCATGACCCTCCCACAGTAAACATGCATGGTCTATTCAACATTTTTTGTAACATTTTTTTTTCTTAGATTTCTGCATTACTTCAAGTTGATATGCAATAACTTTACGTACGTTAATGTTTGTGACCCAAGTTCTAAGACTAAACATTTCTAAAACAGGTGATGAAATTAAATCCTCATCTTTCACTTCATCATATGATATGGCAAGTAATGGTATTTTATTAATGGACCTATATCTGATATTCTTAAGATTAATAAGCTTTATCAACAAGTCATTTGCGCTATCAGACCACGAATGAGATTTTAAACAATACTTTAACAATAGCCATTTTCTCCTCAGATACAATGGAATAACACAGAGTTCGCATGCCATCACATTAATCGGAGTGGTTCTTATGAAAGCGCCTATTACTCCAAGAGCCTGATTTTGGACCTTGTCTAATTTGCCTAAACTTTCACTTTTATACAGTGCCCCAGAATTCGACGTGAAGCTGGAATTGGGTAACAGGCTAAGTTATTTAGTTATCAGAATCCAAGTTACGTATTTTAAATAATATAGGCATTTCAAAAAACATAGAGAAAGTTTAGACCGTGAGACGGTCTTTTCACTTTCACCGGCTTAACGTCGACTTCTGGGACATCCTGTATATGACATTAGTAGGAAATAGCATACCAAGTAAAAATACCATGGTACCATAAACTTGTAGCTACTATACTACAAGTACAAACTCGTACCAATTTTGCATAATATCGGCTTTAAGCCTGTTTCTACAAATTAAATTATAAACCCATAGCTACTATTGTTCAAATACGAGTACTAATTCAACACCATTAACGAAATATCAACTTTAAAATCACAACTTCAGGGTACATTTTTGAGTGTCAGTTAAGATTTCTTCAAAGAGTTAGTTCCTGCTTTTGAATTTGAATTAAAATGGAAATTTTAATGACATTAAAGACTTAAAATCTTAGTTGTTAACAGAGTAATGTAAGCTCAGATTAGCTGGGTCGCTAATAAGTTTGTTACCTTTCGTTAAGGTAACAAATTGTATTCCATCAAATACGAGGTTTTTTTTTATGGAATTGGGGCAACCGAGCAGACGGCTCGCCTGATGGTAAGCGATTACCGCCGCCCATGGACACCCGCAACCCCAGAGGAGTCGCAAGTGCGTTGCCGGCCTTTTAAAGGGTTTGGGCCTCCGGTACCCTCACTCACTCAGCGAAACACAACGCAAGCGTTGTTTCACGCCGGTTTTCTGTGAGGCCGTGGTATCAATCCGGTCGAGCCGGCCCATTCGTGCCAAGCCTGTACAAGTAAAGTTTGAAAATTGGTACTCATTTAGAGTGTTAGTATACTCAAGATATGTCTTTGAAAAAGCATTAACGCATGCTTAGCGAACTTTAGTTCTTAGTTTGTTAGTATACTTTTCGGATTAATAAAGCATGTACAAGAATGAATCACGAGTTACAGTATTATAATTATACATCTAATACATATGCTAACCTGTAAAGAAGTTTTTTAAAGCCATCATTGAGACGATTTTTCTTATAAACGAGAAGGATTTATGAACACGGCATATCCAGTTAACAGAACGATATACTACGGGAGGCGATATTTCGAGTCAATATCTACTAAAATTAAAATACCACAACTTTATGTTAAATTAGTAATTTAAATAGTTAATATAAAAAGAGACCAATAAGATGTACATATATATATATAAATAATTCTTCATTACAAAGTAATGAAATCTGTTTTTCAACACAGAACGATAATCGCATGAGACAACAAATTACACGGGTTTCTTCTAACAAAGTCCTAGAAACGACCCAGATATTTATAAATACAATCAACAACAAAAGATTTCTTATTGTACCTATATTTATTATGCATGCTACCTACTTAATACTGCTTGTCCGATATGCAAGAGTTTATTCATTTTCATCGAATTTTAGCAATACAATATCAAAAATTATTGTAAGCACTTAAAGACCGTTCATAATAATAATGACAGGCTGTTATTGAATAATAGTTTACAAAACAACGTCTTGGTACAATGAATACGAAAATAAAGTTAACTTTAGAGTGCGCTACGCAAGTTGTAAAATTGACTACGAAAATACTACGCAGTAACTGACGTCACGGCTTGGGTAGCTACGCGATTGTAGCCGATACTAAAATAGCTACGCGGCGTCGTAGCCAATAGCTACAAATGTGTCGTCGTAACTCTCACGCAGTGGATGTGGTCACGTGATATTGTAGTACCTATCAAACAATAAGACACACCTGACTCAACCACGGATGAGTGAAGGATGAAAAGGGGTCTCGCTGCGTTGCAATGATGGTTACAACCTTAAACAGTAACCATTTTAGTTAGGCTTCTAACCAGCAATGAACGTGCACAGGCAGACCCGACAATGAACTCACAACAGCAAAGAATATTACTAGTTTTTATAAACGATTTTTATAATGGAAATTGAATCTTGTCCTACAAATTTACAGTCTCCAAGTACCGCCGTAACCTATTTCCCTCTGTTGACTTTAAGAATTTGCGCGGGATGCGAAGCAGCTCTTTTTATGTTATAATATTATGTTTTTCTTTCATGTCCTGTACTGAGAAAAATGTACAACATGAATTATAGTTGCCTACCTACGACCTACTATAAGTATTGTTTTAGAATATTGGCATTAATTTTGATTTAGCAAACTAAAGTAAAATTCGAACATTGCTGTCTTTAACTAAAAGAATAAGAGCGGCACGGCATACATTAACTTAGCATAAGATAGCATCACACCTGCAATCCCCAAAAGGGGTAGAAAGAGGTATACACAGTTGTACGCCCACATTTCACCAATGCTTATATTAAGTTCCATAGGTGGTGAACCTATTGCCATACACCGGGCACAATTTGAAACTCCGGGCTGCTACTGAGAATTTCTTAACAGAAAAACCCAATAACACTTTGCCCCACCTGAGAATTGAACCCATGACTTCATGCTCAGCAGTCACACTTGGGACCACAAGACAAACGCCGCAGTCAGTGCATAAATTAAGAGACTTCAAATTCAATTTTAATCATGTATTCCTAAAATTTCTCTACAATTTTTGTTTGACGCGACTAACTTTAGTGGCTACCCTAAAATTGTGTCTACTAAAAATATTAAGAGAATTCAATTTGACGTTCCTAAATTTGAATTTAACGTCTCCTGAATTCGTTCCGTCTTGCTCATACAATAGCTAGTAACTATTAGTAAAAGACAGAAATGCTCTAAATTTAGTTTAGGCGGTCTACGACAGAATTGAATCCAGTAATTTTCTTATACATATTCTTTACTAAATATTGCTGGCAAATCTGCCCACGTAGAGTGAAATTCTCAGATACATAAACAGCTTATATCTATATATGTTAATTCAAGACACAAAGTACCTAACGATCAAGTATAACCCAAAGTCATGAAGGCGTGATCGAGCAACAAACATCAAAATTTTTGCATTTATAATACATATATGTGGGATAAACATTTACTGATACCGGAAAGCAGAAATATGTAGTAGTATTAATACACTTTATATACAGTGGAAATATTTTTTTTTATTTTTTTTTATTTATTTATTAAAGAATAGCCACATCACATACGTGGTAATCGTCACTAGTAATTATGTAATAGTCAAAAAAGAGTCTGATTTATATGACAATAACAGCGTACATAATACTTGTAATTAGTTGACGAATTGAGTAAAAACAGTGAGGAAAGTTATTGTAATGTGTAGTGTTGGTGACAACATAATCAGTTAATTTTTATTAGCTGTGTCCAAGACTTAACAGACCACAACAGAACATAACAGGACACAACAGAACAGAATAAAATAGAATAGAATGGAATAGAATAAATTTATTTGCTCAAAAATGTTTGTACATACAGAATTATAAAGTGCATGCAAGATAACAAAATTATTAAAGTTCAAACATGTTTTCCATGTGGATGTGGCATGCAAATATTATTGGTTTAAAAATAGTTTTTATGTTAATATCTATAATATGGAGAGTATACGCAATAAAATCGGTGCCAAATTATGACATTAAAATTAAATTTTCAAATAACAATATCAAAAATAAGATGAATTTATTTGACAAGTAGCAATTTTTACCCCCTAAATAGTTGGCAGCAGTAATAGCTTCTCAAATGTTCTTAATCATTCTTCTGAACCCTACAAGATATCGAAATCAGCGTTTCCAGAAGGTTACTTTTGTAACCTTTTAGGGTACTTTTAACAACGTCGGGTTCTTTTAGGTTACACGATGTGAAAAGTAACTTTTAGGTGTCTTTTCGGATATTGAAGAATTCATTTCTGTTTCTTTAATTGATTCCAATATTTAATGGAATGTAGTGGGCACAACTGTTGAAAATACATTTATCTCTCTCGCACCAATATATAACAGCTTATCACAACTATGACCAAAGTGTTCTGGCAAGTTTCGCCTACTCAATTGATAAATCGGGTTCTTTCTTTTTCGAGGCCTTAGCACTTGTTTTTTTTAAAATTTTATGAAAAGAAAGATTGTTTGATGTTATATTTTCTTGGAAAGAAGAGCTAGAAAACTAGGCAAGTGTACAAATTAGCAAGCAGAGGTATACCTCTGCTTACTAATTTGTACGTTGAGTTCCTATAGGAACCAACTTACTGTATAGGGTTTGATGATGAGTTTATAAACTAAACTCTGTATCTAACTCGTCATTACTAGGTAGGTAAACTATATTTTTTAGAAAGTTATATTAGTTCAATGGAATAAGCACCTACACCAAAAGTGAGAAGATCAGTGTACCTACCTACTTTGCAAACTAGTAACAGAAAACAAAAGTTGCCACCTACTTAGGTATGTACCTACATAATAATATAAATATATACCACATCAACTTTAAGTACCAAAATAACGAGATAAAAGTATTAAAGGTTACGTTTCGCACTGTTCTTCTTATTCGCCTTTTTAGCCATTTCAGGTAACTTTTGATAAGACCCGGCTGGCAACACTGATCGAAATGAGATATAAACGAAAATGTATGTTATACATAACGCTTAAAATTCTCATTTAATTTCTTTGAGCCCATTCGAGACAAACCTTCAGATAGACAGACAGACAAATATTCTAAAAACTGTGGGCTATGAGTACAGATCGTAAAATTGCAGTTATGACTTATATGTTTGAGAGCTGAGTTGTCCGCGTCCGTAGGAGTGCACCCTTAAAATATAATCCCTACACATGGCCCCTGGGTGGTGCAAAACATGCAACACAACTCTGGTCGGAGGTTCGGCCGCGGCTGGTTACCGCCGTTTTTGTGGGAGACGGGTCTGGGCAGTTGCATCAACTCCCCAACTATAGTTCATCTCAAATCTATCGACACTACTTTGAATGAATACATTTGTTCTGGATCTACGTGCTCCATCCTCGGCCACACCATCGCTTACCATCAGGCGAGTTGGTGAGCAAAGGTAAATCCATTTTTGAATGAAAAGAAAAATATTTTGGCATTTATTTTTTATTCTTTTTTTTTAATTCGTTTGCTTTTGACTCTAGTCTAGGTCAGAGGTGACAGGTATAGAGTTGACGATGAAGTGAGCTTACCCAGAAAAAGCCTGTTCACTCTAACTTTGAAGAGATTAGGGTTGAATGCGTTCGGAAACACAGACGCAGGTAGAGTTCTACTCCTTTGCTGTGCGCATTATAAAATATGATTGAAAACGCTTAGTGCGAATTGGTGGAATAGCAACAAGGTAGGGATGGTAACTTGCAGTGCGTCTAGATGTCCGATGGAAGAAAGGGGCTGATGGGATGAGGTCGTGCAGTTCTTGGGCACACTCACTGAAGTACAATCTGTAGAGAACCGACAAGCAGGCAACCTTACGGCGATGAGCCAAGCTGTGAAGCTTGGCATCCACCAGGTTTACGTCGCCAATGAGCCTCTTAGCTCTGAGTTCCACCGAGTCAAGCGCGGCAAGTTGGTATTTAGCTGAGCCATCCAAAGTCTACGACATTTAATCGTTAGGATAGAGATATCTATTTTTGAAGTGGAGATTACAATTTTCTATGGTGTTCATGTGTGTAAATGGGAACAAAAGAAGATATTTCCATTTATGGACACATTTTACGTAACCAAAATCCTCAGCACCTGCCGGAAGTTGTGCCTATACAGCGTTTGATTTATAATTATGCAACGCCCACTACTTGAACGCTTGAACGCCTACTACGTTCTCGTAATGAACAAACAGGAAATCATTTTTCCGTATTCTCAAAGCTTTGATAAAATCGAAAAGCCACCTTGAAAACACCCACGGACCCCTATCCATAAGTACTACACGTGTTTCCATTTTCAGAATAATAGCACTAAATTTAAATTAATAAATCAATCTGCCTAGCCTTATCCCAACTACGTTGAGTTCGGCTTGCAGTCTAACCGATTGCAGCTTAATACCGGTATGTTATATGGAGCGACCGCCTATTTGACCTCAACAACTGGGTATCTCGTCGTAAGACTAGTTAGAGACAGTTTAACGTGCTCTCTGAGGCACAGAGGGTTCTCTCAATCAAGGTCACTGACTGACACAGCAAGCAAAGCTTAACCTCGATCGATCGATCTGTGCGACTATTACTTTGCCACGAGCCCCTCACTGAATTAAAACAAATGATTACACAATATTGTTTCGACTCACCCACGAGTACCTTCAAACTTTGCATCCCCAAACTTGAGTACTTACAAACAATACGTTACATCAAACTTGCCTTATTAATAGTAAATCGATTTTGTTTAACTACACTGAGTGTGGTGGTTCAGAAGGCTTGTTCGTAGCAAAATCGGACATGATCGTAAATATCATGGAAATACCAGGTACAATACCAACCAAATTTAATAAAAATATATCTAAAGTTACAACTTTTTTTTTTTTTTTTAACTTGGTTATATTACAATATAACAGAGCCCACCCACAGAAAAACAAGAGCCTCTTCTGATACATAGGAGACAAAACAGCAGGCTAGTTCACTGCGGGTAGACGATTTCATTACCATTAAGTCCAGATTTTCTGACGATGTTTTTCTTCTTCATATTTCTTTGATGTTGTTAATGAATCCATTGCGCAAGAAGCGGGCCCATGACAATTTGGCCATTATGACATTTAAAAATTGTCAGCTAATGAACACATTAATATTATGTCTAAATTATGGAAGTACTTTAGGTGCATGCATTCAAAACTAAATTGTTAAACATATTAAAGTTATAGCTATCTCGGTTTTAACTTATATTTGAAGTACGCCGTTTGTGTGTGTAAACACTCTCACGATACATAAGCAATTTCCAGAGTGAGGTAACGTTATATATTATTATTTTATATTATTTTTAGTTCATACGAAACTCAAGACACGTGTCAAATATTTTCATATAAAGAACCTCTAAAATAAAATCCAAAAATACCTAATAGTAACTCACAAAGTTACACGCACGGGCAGCTGGAAATCCGCGTGCTGTTTTCAACTTATAGGATATTTTCAATATTATCATAATCGGGCCCGAGACTCCTTTGGGTATTTTTCGCTACTCCTTATATTGGATTTGGCCATTCACGCCCACTTGAACAATTCATTCTGTTTACTAAAAATAATGTTTTATAAAAACAAGCTTTCGTTTGACAAAATACTAAGGACAGGTTTAACGAAAATCTGATAACTTTCCCACACATCTTTTCTTTAGAAAACCTGTCATAAATTAAAATGTAAAATATATCTGGAACAATGTTATCTAATGTTCATAATATTCAGCCAAAACGATGAAAGGAGGCTTTATATGAATGTTATTAGGCAAAACCAACGAGCTTTTAGATTTTGCAGAAGAGGAAGATACTGGAAGCCTCCTTCCATTACAATGAGAACTGCTTCATTGCTAGTAAAATCAAAAGCGGGTGATTATTGTGAGTTAAAGTATTCCGTTCCTGGGTTGAGTAAAGTATTATTTCCTGTTAGAAAATTCTCCGCTACTTACCGGAGAAATTTAGACTCAGTGATTGGTAGATTGTACAAGCTCACCTATTAAATGGGACTTCATAAAACCATCAACGCATCTGCCTAACCATTTTGGGAATACAGGCGTGATGCTATGTGTATATGTATTTGAAAGCCAGCTGTAACACGGTTATACGGAGTCTCAAATGTAACAGCTATTTCGAACAACTGCTAATTGCGATAGATGGGTTTCCAAGACCGTACCGTGACAACATTTCGAACTTACTGCAAGTGCCACGAATATTGTTGTCACGGATATCGGAATGCAACACATATTATCGATAATGGTTTCATTTCATATAGAGGGTATATATATATATTGTATTTACCAAAAAACCCGTATTGAATCCCCAAAAAGATATAATCAATGATTTGTCAGACACAAAATTTGTGGGACGCATATTTTTTTTCACACACATGTCTGTGTTCCCTGAAGGATTAGGTAGAGGTGTACTGATATAGTACACCCTCATTCTACCGATGCAGTTACTAGTTCTTGTAATAAATGGTGAACCTATTGCCATCAACCACTTTACCGGACCCGGAAATTGAACCCAAGACAAGGATCGTACGCTCAACGACCACTCTTGTAACCACTAAATCAATAAGACAAAAGTTATAATTCTTTGTGAAATCGACAATATATATTATTTATTGCCGACCCAATATATATTATTTATGCCTCTTCCGCGCCTTCTGTCTCATTGGTCAAAAGCTAACCTGATTTTAGAGTTGCTCAAACCGCTTGGAGGTCAAACTACCGAGACAAACGGATTAGGTAAATTACCCTCCATTGGAACATTCAGATAAAATAATAATTTAAGCATTCACCCTATCTCTAACCAAGGCAACATGCCTTATTTCAATGACTTTTCAGTACGGAACGTTTAGTAATGCAAGGCCCGGAAGGTCAATCAGTAAACAATTTTCCAAGCTAATCACCAACATGCTGGATAATCATTATTAAAGCTTCCATGATAAAGTGATGTGGAATGCTCTATTGACAATAATTGAAGCCAATGAAGACTCATTGCGTGGGCTTTAATCCCCAAGGAGAACTTCAGCGACAACGCATCACCACAATTTGAGGACCATGACCATTCTGAAAAGAGTGCACGATCGAAGAGAGACAGAGAAGTGCCGCTATCTTTAGGTAGAATATAAATAGTAGTAACTTCTCCACTCACAGAACTGGGCTGTCTTCTTATGGTATGGTTGATGATAAATTATAAATGATTTCATTTCTGTAAATAGATCATTTGAAGACACTTTTACAAGTCATTTTTATAAACTAGAGTGCGCCTAGATGGATGAACAACCTAGTGTCAGAGTTTAAGCCGCCCGTAGGCCTCAGACATGGCTTTATATACATCAAAAACATCTCTCAGGTGTGCTGGTTTACTCATAATGTTTTCCTTCACCGTTTTAAGCAAGTGATAATTAATTTATAATACGCACATGACTCGGAAAAGTCAGTGGTCCAAGGCGTGCCTTGGCTTCGACCTGGCAACCTTTGACTTGCCAGTCCAACGGTCATACCAACTATCACTGCTCACACAAATACGATAATGATGATTCAAGAAAAAAATTTGAAAAGCATTAATGCATGCTTAGCTCAAAGATTTATCTTGAATTATTAAGGTAATTGCATTCTTTACGACATTGTATTAACTGCAAAGTTAGTCGTGTCGGTTCGGTCACCTGTATGGGTTACTGAATAGATAGCAATGACGTTGCCAAAAAGACGTGTTAAAATATGGATGAAGAATTCGCGGTGGTGAGCACAGGTCGAGATGGCTTAGTGGTCAGAGCGCCTGGAGTATTTATCCGGGAGGCGCAGGTTCGAATCCTGTTCGCGACCGTATTCTTTTTCCATTTAATATTGTAACTTTAGATAATGATGAACTGAGCTGTTAAACTAAAGAAGACGGCAAGTACCTCCCTGCATTGTAGATTTGTAGCTTGACCTTCTGTGTCAATTTATTTGTTATGACAAGGAATAGTGAACGCGCGGTAATCGATTCTCTGTTGACCATTTCTCAAACATGGCTTCGAAAAATGAGCGTCGCTCCAGCACAGGATATTACATTGATGGTTCAATCAACCGAAGGCCCTTTGAATAACGGAAATCTTCTGACTATGGTTTCCAGCTCCCTATAAATTCTGTACATTTTCTCTGCCAAATAAACATACGTAGTACGTAGATAAGTACATTGCGCATAAATCTGAATATATTTTCTCTGGTATTTTTCTTAGCTCTGACTTTGTCTATGTTAATACAAATAACGGAGAGATATGTAAGAAAGAAATATATGTAGTAATATATACAGATACATTTCAGACTATCTAGGCTTCTTGTAACAAAGGCACGTGTAATCCAAATTGGTTTTTCGTTTAATTTATCTAAGAATTCAAAAGGCGAATTAGTTTGGGATAGCAAAATGAGTAAACATAATTGAATTAAAAAATAATTAATAGTTAACAATAGTGTAATAACAATGGAGCTGCTTTTAGTCTGCTAAGTTATAATTAACCTGAAAGTGACACCTCATAATTACCACCCAATATTGATCCAACATCGTTAGATAACAAAGCTTCTAATATATTTGTCCCCGGCCTAATGCCACCATAAAAGCAGATAAACAACAAACTCCGAAAAAGCTCACAAAAACACTTCAGCTAGTAGCACTTATTTCATTCAATCAAACTTGGCTAATTGCCGGCGACCGAGCGGTCATTTTAGTTCGCCGACCATCAGACAGGCACGCGATCGCATGATTAGGACCTTTGAACAATATATTACTTTAGTAAAAAAAAACCCTAGCTAATGGACCTAATAGATTTAGAACAAAATGTTGAAGATATAGATCTACGAGCATATAAAACCAATTACGCAGTACTTCGGGAATTGCTTTGTCGTGTTATGATTTTATAGGTTTCGAGAAAATATTTTTTATTACCATTGTTCGGTGTGAAGAAAATTAAGATCAGTCTCATGTATTTTAAGATTTAAGACTTACATCGTAAAATCTCACAATGTAGATGATTGCTTATTTATAAATATTACAAATTTTGAAAAAAGATTGCCCTTCTGTAGCACTTCTTCAGTCAATACTGAAGAAGTGCTACAAAATGTGTATGCCCGTCACACGGGCATACACACACGAACAACTATCTGTAAAACATACAAATATTTGTTCCGTTAGGGAATCGAAACCACGACACGCGAACGCGATGCAACAGCCAACTGTTTACCACTACTGCTACACCATTTGCGCTGTCAAACTCAATATTAACTGGATAGTTATTGTAGATTACTCAGATTAGGTAAGTTAAGTAAGACTTGTATAATAACTTTCGTGAGGCATATTCATATTAGTTATTGTTCACCGGTTACTACTCACGTACATTCTTCGGGTTTGCTCGACTAGTTTCGAACTCGAACGGAGCCCTTAGTCATGAGCTGAGTCCGCGGCTATGTCGCGAGTCAGACTGTAAGTAAGACTTGTTTAATGTGTGGTATTAAAGAACATTAAATGTGAACACCAATAAATTTTCCAAGTGAGATAATTATGAGGATATTTCCCCACTACGAGTATTTATTAGAACCTATGTGAGCAGAGATTGCCCGATTGTATAACAGTTGTCGCGAGTTCAAAACAATCCAAATTAAAACTGCCTCGTTGGTGTGAGTGAAGCGAGAGGTCCTGATGGGTTCGATTCCGTGGTTAGACAAAGTGTTATAGGGTTTTTCGGTCAGTAATGTCTCAGTAACACCCCGTAGTTTGAAATGATGTGTATCTGACTTGATAACAGGATTGGTGGAATATGGGCGTACACACTAATGTAAAGTGAACGAGGATTGAGAATGATATGCTAAGATATTTTGGGCATGGAGAAAGGTTGGATGAACGGCAATTGACAAAACTAGTATATGACACGAGAGTGGGTGGAAGAGTTGAGGCATACCAATCTCGACGAACGTGTCGCAATCAAATTGCGTACGGATTTCAATACAATTTAGCGAATCCTGAGACACATTGAGCGTCAAACATTCATTGGAGATCGTTTACGACGAGTCAGGGGTATGTTTGAACTTAGACCAGTATAGTTAGGTACAGTTGTTATAGATATGTATCATCTATTGATGGAATGTTTGTATTATACCAAACATAATGTGCTGATTAGAGCCATGAACTTGAACAGATTTGACTTAGGTTAATTCTCCATATTTTATCCGAACCCAACACAGCGGAAGCGAGAGGTCTGTTCGAGTTCATGGCTCAGGTTTAATTCATGTTAGCCATGTGTTAGGTAGTTTAAGAGTAGGATGGGACTAGCAAGCGCTGCGCGTTATAAAACTACATTAAAAAAAAAATAGTAATGTACCTACAGAATTTATAAATACTATATATTATGACTAGGTATTTTTGTTATATATTTTTATATAGATATATTTCTACGTGTATATCTATCACAAGAAATGGGAGATGAATTGAAAATTCGTAGCGTTTAAGTTAGTTTAACTAGAATACATTAACCTTGACTTGTTACTCGATACGCATTTTTTATAACCCTAAATGTTATTATTTCAATGATAACGACAAACGTTTTTTTTTTTCATAAATTTAATTATATATTACATATTATCACGCCCATATCCCCGAAGGAGTAGGCAGAGGACACAGTTCCCCCCCAGGAGTTCCACCTTGTCGTGGTGGGGGGGCTCTAGTAGCCGTGGCTTGGTCACCCACGGTGAAGCTAACGGAACCCGAGGAGGGCCGCTCCTCAGGGCTTTGCCTTCAAGCCCATGTAGGAGCGGCGCCGGCGTAAGTTGCGGGCCTTATGGGGGGTGTCGCAACTGAGGTGGGCTGCGGCGTCGTATGGGCGGCACCGCAGCTGAGGGATGGGGGCCGTGGTGGGAGAGGAGTGCCGGTATGTCGATGCGCCGCTCTCCCTACCTACTGTGGCCTTGACGGGGCCGCCACCGTTGGATGGCGGACGCGGTGGGGCCGCAGGGGAAGAGGAGTGCTGGTATTGCGAGGCGCCGCTCTCCCTATCCTCTGCGGCCGTAGTGGCAGGCGGCGGGGCCACAGACCTGACCCGTCGCAGGGGACCTAGGGCGTCCAGACACGGGGTCGTCTGGCGCCCATTGCACATGGTCTCCGAGGTGGTTGCGGCACGCCATTAGTCTGGTGTGCCATAGCGGGGGGGTGCAATACCCAACCCCGTGAGGGAGTCCGGCAACGGACGGCTGCGGGCGGGTTCGCGGTTGTGTGCGAGAGCGTTCCCGCGTCCCGCCCTCAAGCAGCTGAGGAGGTATACTGTGGAGTTTTAGTGGGTTCGAGTCCCACATAACCGCTCTGTCTCCCCGTGTCAGAGCGGTATGCGAGGGCATTTCAGAGGACACAGTTGTAATGTACACCCACATTTCATCAATGTTATTATGTCCCATGAAGGTCCCATGTAATAAATAAATGTCCCAGGTGGTGAGCCTATTACCATCTACCGGACACAATTTCAAACTCCGGGCTGCTTTTGAGAATTTCTATGAAACTTTACACTCATATTACACAGATGCTGTTGTTAAGTACCGTGTATATAGGTGGTGAGTCTATTGCCATCTAGCGGGCATAATTTCCAACTCACTTACAGAAAAACCCATAAACACAACCCGACTTGATTATCGAAACCAAACCTCGTGCCAACCAAAGTCATATTAACTAGAATGGAAATTATTTAAGCATTTGCTATGGTGAATTACGGGCTGACCGTCGTAAAAATCTATCTGAATACACTCATTGGCTGAATTAAAATGAAAGCTATAAATCTTCAAGCACCGTAAAATGACATACAATAGACCTTCATCCTTATCCTCCTGCCCATATCCCAATGTATTTAGGGCCGGCGCAGTATGTATTCTTTTTCCATTTTTTTATGGTTTTTGAAATTGCACGCTGCTAAAGATTTGGCAATGTTTTAGAACCTGCCGCCTGTCTGACATCAATCCTCATCGGGAATGCTGTTGTTAGTGGTAACCGCCACTGACACGGTCTCCTTCTATCTAGCTATATCACACCAAATCATCTACGCACGAAATCAAATACCTAGGTATAGACATAGATAAGACATTTAAATTTAAAACTCATATTGCTGTCCTTACTGGCAGAGTTCGCAAACTTATATATTTTTAAAACATTGAGAAATATTGGTAATCCAATGATTATACGTAATGTCTATTTTGCCTTATGCCTGTCTATTATTCCCTGTTGTGGTGGTACTGCAAAACTATCCCTAAACTATTGGAAGTTGCACATCGCGCCATACTGAAAGTGGCTACCTTTCGTCCACTATTTTATCCAACTAATTAGTTACACAAAAACTGCAACGTCCTTAACGTGCGCCAACACTTTTTCACCAATCAATTCTGTTGCGGCACCGCATAACCCCCTATATTGAAATAACCAAACGCCAAAAAGATAAAATATGTAATCCTCCAAAAACCTGCTTGTCGTTTAGTAAAAGATTCTTCTATTATCTAGGTTCGTCTCTTTACAATACAATAAACAACAAATGTCCAATATATAAATTGTCTTGATGAAACCGTAAAATATATAACTTAATTATGTATGACAAGTTTTTATTTTGTACTACTCACTCAACTTAGACCCATACTAATCCAATTCTCTTCTTACGCACGCTTACACAGCCGCACGCTCATTCACATACATACACACACATATACACACACACATACAAACCCACACCACACACTCACGCACACGCTCGCACAAACTCACGCAGCTCACCCACACTCACAAATGCGCTCGTGCACTAATTGCATACATAGTATGCATCGGGATCGGCCTGATATATTTCTGTGGGATCGGCACTGTTACTCCTTAATACAAGCTAGCAATGTGAACAGCACGTCACCCATTTGATTGCCAGAGATCGAATACTACCTACTTTGTAAAAACTGTTACACTACTACTGTTATCTGTGTCTTTCTTTATTATAAATAAAGATTATTATTATGAAATGTTATTAACGACATTCAATAGATAATTAATAAAAATGTGAAATATTTCTTTCTAATATATAATATTAATTAATTTAAATTTAATATTACTACATAATATTTCTTTCATAGATATACAACGTGTAACATTCCGTAGTCATACTTCAAGAACACGGACTTCTGTTACACCTTGTATAATCAATTATCATCCAAGAGACATAAGTACATAATGTTTTGTCCAAACCTTGTACATCCAAAGGTTGTCTGGAAGAGATCGCTTTTAGCGATAAGACCGCCCATTGTACGTTTTTTTTTTTTTCTTGTATCTTCGTTGTTATTAATTTGTGTGTGCAATAAAGAATATTGTATTATATTGTACCTCGTTGGTCTAGAGATTGTAAGCGCGGCTTTTCAGTGTGAGGTCCCTGGGTTTGATTCCCGGATCAGGTAAGTGTATCTGAATTTTTCGGTTAGAAAAACCCCAATAACAGTCCGGAATTCGGAATTGTGCCTGGTTGACGGCAATAGGCCCATCACGTACCTATTTCATTAAAATATAAGTGTACAGTATATATTACCAAAACACTTATAATTATACGTTGTATTATTATGTTCACTTCCAGTCTAATAGTAAAAACAAATACAATTCTAATAACAATCACCAATCACGTTGCGAACTATGGTAATTACGTCATAATTCCCGAAAGATGAGTCGTAACACCAAACTATTAGAAGGCCTAAATTTTGCCCTAGACTTCACAAGCTGACCCATTAAAGTTGGAATATTAATGAGCTAATGTCACAGCTAGAGGGAAGTTTGTGAACATTGTGCTGCCGGATAAAATTAACTATCGTCGTTTATAGGCCGACACACACGTTCGGAATTAGTGCTATCAATTTTGGTAATAGTATTGAATTATTTAGAACAGAAGCGCGTCATTGTTTCGTTCACACAGACGTAAATTGTTGGACGGAAATAGTGAATACAATAGGATCTTTGGGACTTTGTACTCACTTTACACCTTCACAATTTTAACCAAAGAAATGCAGCCGTCTGCAACTGACTTGATGAAACATAGCCTTGAAGTAAACGCATTGGTTTTGGTACTTAACGTACAGAAACCTTTGTCTTAAGCTATCCGTAAAATGATATACACAAATCTTGAATATAACTGAAGTGAAGAAAATTAGCATTGCCATTCAACTTGGCAATGCTGCCAGTCTTCTGGACACGTTACCGGATGACAGCGATGCGGAGGAGTACTTCGACGCCTAAATCACGTTTTTCCCTTTTTTTTCTCTTTCTCTTTTAGTATTAGTGTAGTCAATATAATTTAGGTTTTGTTTTTGTAAATATTTTTAATTATTATATACATATCTAATATCTGTTATATATCAATAAATGATTTCTGAATTAAACTTTTAATATTATACAATTAATATAGCTATCATAATATTTTTATATCGGATAAAGGCGCGTGCAACAAGTACTGAATTTTGCAAATTCAATTATACCCAACTTTTTTTCGCATCATGTGTTCAAAGTTCTATGTAAATTAAAAGTAATTGACGAGTTCATAACGTTAAAAATAGCAAACATGATTTTGCCTACTGCACATGCCGATGACCGCGCGGAATTTGCATTATGAGAGTCGAAATGAATAGGGCAGTGGCTGGGAAACATTTAAATTGTCCCTGTTTCGATAAAGATACACTACGCTTACAATATACCTTACTCGCTACTACGCTTGACTACACCAGAAAATCTGTGGTGATAGTCACTATGTATGAATAAGAAAAAATATAAACATCGACTCGAAATTTTCTTCTTTATTCTTTATAGAAATCCCTGCGAACCCTTGGCTCCGCCATAGCCCTGGGCCATCCCAAAACCTTCTGACTTCACTTGGGACTTTGAACAACTTTGTCACTTGCCACGTCTACTTGTTGATATCGCGTTTATTTTTAAACAGCCAAGAATAATCGACGGTTCATGGAGCAAAAGGTTTAGCACACCATTTGTAAAAACTGCCTCGTTCATCTAGGCCCTCTAGGGGCAACACGACTACTGAACATGAGTTTCTCGGTTCGATTACCGGGTCGGGCGAAGTGTCATTGAGTTTTTCTATAGCAGCCCGGAGTTTAGAATTGTGCCCGATAGATGGCAATAGGCTCAACATCTATTACATGGGATTTAATATCACCATTGGTTATATGCTGGTGTAATCCTGTGAAGACATCTACCTATCCTTTCGGTGAATACAAGCGTGATCCTATGTTTATGTTTTTATGGAACAGTAAAATGGCGGCTTAAATAACACGACGGAACACCGCTCATAAAGAGTATTTCAATAGTTTTTTGAATTATTTGACCTTGAACAACACGTGCCAATGTACCGATAAATATTTTATTTCTGCGACCAAATAGGTTCTTGTTTATTTTATCAAACAAAGTACTATATTATTTACAATTGCTGAGACATTTCCTTTTAGCAGTGTACTATTGTAAGTTTCGTGGTATTACGAAGGTTAACTTGCCTCTTGAGCAAAGCAGTAGGCTCTAACCTGGTAGGTATTATCAGGTTAGTACACAGTGAACTAAGTACACAACTGAGACTAAGAAAGTTGGTATACCTACACCTCTGTCCAACACCGTGTGGGGAATAACGGCATGATGCTGTTTTAAGTTATAGTTTTCTTGCTTAAACATTTCGTCTACTGAATAGTTAAAAATTACTAATATTTACTCCATTTTTTATTTGTGTATAAAATCTTTATATAGGTACCCATAATGTATTATTTGTACCTAAAGCTATTACTGCTGCCATCTAGCGAGCATCATGCACAACATAGAAAGTGCAATTTGTCCAAATCCGAACGAAGTCGCGGGCACAGCTAGTCATAAATATCTAATCATGAAACAGACAGATTTGTTGCTGGTGAGTTTGCTGCCGGCGCCGCTTCGTCTTCCCAGCTAAAACTATGGGATGTTGCGAAGGATAGGCTTATTTGGAAGCTGTCTCAATGTTTCACGTTCAAAAAGTTTTGTTTTTGCATTTTTTTTTATTACAGATAAATCTTCAAACGCATTTTCGTATGCGTAGCGGACTCTAAGGATATAAATTTTATAAATTTGGTCGTGAGCAGTATTTAACCTTTCGGCTCAGTAACGTACAGATCTGTACGTTGTAACGATAAAAATCTATTGTGTCTGCTAATGACTGACGCAACAGCTTAAAACTCCTCCCGGAAGAATACTCGAGGCACTCTGCCTACTACGCAATGCTGATCTTCGCTCACAACTCCGAATTCTTCTACCACATTTTAAACGTCATCACCAGTTAATCCTTCCCGATACAGGAGTATTTAATGCGCAGGTTTAAATCCTGCTTAGGACAGCATTTTTCTTCCCACAAAAAAGAATTTTGATTTAGATTTTTGACTACTAAAAGTATCACCAAGTCCCGTGGTGTAAATGGTCAACATTTTACGTTGCATATCGGTCGTGAGGGCGGTCGTCGCATCGGGTGGCAGGGTGCATAGCGTGCTGGTGACGTCGCCTACATAAATCACGCTCCATATATCTTTTATATGGACATTTAATATTTTCGAAGGAAAAAGGTTGCGTTTTTTAAAAGCGTTATTTTGTATGCTATTATATTATTTGGATAGGTGGGACTTTATTTAATTTAGTTTTGATTATGATTTTTATTAATATTTGTTGGTTTTAGCTATAAAATAAATAAATAATTTTATTTCCAAAAACTAAGATTTTTACAAGTTTATCATAATTACTAGCTAGTAACATGTTCAAAATAAATATGAAACAGCATCCGTTGCCGAACTAGGAAAACACCTGTATTTCAGCTTTCGGCGCCACTCCCCGTAGTATCAGAATTTTTATTAGCTTATACAAATTTACACTAAATTGACAATTAAATATGAAATAAAAGGTGAGTAGAGAGCCTCTCTTTGTATATAATGTTTGTGTACGTGTGTGTGTGTGTGAGAGGGTGTGTATTGTTTGTATATCTTACTTATGAATAACAAATTTTATGGAATTCTAATGATTAAATCTAATCTAATCTAATTTTAATTATTAAATATTTAGCTAGTTAGCATGCCGCAGTACTGTAGGTACTATTATCTATTCTATTCTGTGTCTGTACTAAGATGTTTACTGCTTAATAACTGTACATATATTCTAAATGGGATGATTAATACACCTGTACTTCACAATGAAGTCTGTCAGTTGTTTTGTACCTGACAATCATTGCCGAGGCAGGAAGAAAAAGTTGCTAGAAGTGCCTGCGTGCTTTACTTTTGCGCGCTCAAATTAACACGTCCCGCATTATCTGACTAAGATTAATGCTCTCCTTAACTTGAACCCAGAGTTTGATATGTTTGCGGGCGAATGGAAATTAACACTGTTAGAATGTTTGAATTATTGTGAGAATAATACATGAATGTAAATAATAAGGTGCAAGGCTTTAGTTATATATATTACTTTTACCTTACTTTATTTATGTCTAAATAATGCCTTTTCTTTTTAATTCTGATTAACGAGGCAGTCTGCATACACCTCCCTGAAAATACCGTACCGACGCCCATAACTAAACATAATTACATGTAGATACAGAGTCGTGCTCGAACTAACATCAAAGCTCAAACTGCAGTTCACAGTTAGTGCACATCACTGCATAATACATACATACGAGGATATCCCAATTCCCGACGTACCCTGGCTCAAATCATTCCAATATGTATGGAACACACTAATCCACACCACTCCTTATCTTGGAACTAAATTAGTGAGAAGTGTGTATTTCGTATAGAATAAAATTATATTACAGAAGTAGAACTTAGATTCATATTAATACGAACTTTCTTATAATTTTATGTACGAATACTTATATCATTGAGTTTTATTTTCGTCGGATAGTGAGGAGTCTTGGCAAGCTAATTGGAATTCTCACTAAAATCTAATTGCAATTGTATAAGTCAAAGTAAAAGGTTTTTATTTTATAAAAACCATACAAAGGCAGATATGAAAGGTCAGCATCTAGGGTGAATGGTCCCAAAATATATTGCTTACTATCCTCTAGAATCTAGATAAAGCCCCTAAATGATAATTTTCATCATCACGCCTGTATTCCTGCAGGGAAAGGTAGCTGTGTACCTATAATTACACCAATAGTTGTACACCTACCTACATTTCTTCAATGCGTTTAAAGTCCCATGTAACAGGTGGTGAGCCTATTGCCATCAACCGGGCTCTGGGCTGCTACTCAAAAAATACCTTACGGAAATATTCAATAACAATTTGTGCGAAATCGCACCCAAGACCTCAAGCTTATCAGTTACGCTTGCGACTACGAGACTAAAGATGCAGTCAGTATTATTAAATCAATTAGTAAAATGACAGTAAGTATAGGATAACTGTTATCAGCGGAGGTCACTTTTCATGCAACCCACGGGTAACACAAACAACGTCTTTTCTTATCCGACCTCAAAATAGGAACAAAATGTCAGTCAGTTCGTCACCCCTCCGCCTTTTCTACGACGTGTGACGTACAACGCTCTCTGAATTCCAAATGTAGTCCCAGTTTCCATCGTTACCATTAGTGCTTTCAAACTAATTACGAATACTGTACCTTGGTTTACCGGTTATACAATCCCTTGCCGATTTCGGCAATTGGAAATTTAGGGCCTTGGGCTTCGATCGTGTGCCCTAAAGTGTCTTATTTGCCCTATTTTGGCACTAAATTCAAAGGCAGAGTAGGGATAAGTTAAAGCACCATTAACATATAGTGTATATTGGAGATCGCTTGTTTTTAAGTGATCCTTTTTGACATCGAGATCTGTCCTTATTTGGTTTTCAAAAGTTAAAAAAAAAAAAAAGATTTTTGGCGTAACGAGACCCTTATCTACCTGCTGCGAATCATTTACATTAATGATTAATACCCGTGCCATGCCTAAACCGCTGATACTGAAATTAATAATACCAAAAGAAAACAATTTTTATTAAGTAATGCTATATATATCGGAGCGTGCGTGTATTTGATGACCCCCTGGCAATTAAGTTGGTATATATGGCTTTAGTCAGAAGTAAACTAGAGTCTGCTTCTATAATTTGGAACCCCTATGAGAGTACTTACGCCTTGCTTCTTGAGAAGGTCCAAAAAACATTCCTTAGATTTTTGTTCAAGAAACTGTTCGGATTTTATCCTTTTTTATACCCTACCAAATTTTTGCTTGGCATGCTGAAATTTAACTCCCTTGAAGTAAGGCGTAATTACTTTTTGCTCATGTTCGCATGTCGATGTCTTCGGGGTGAGTCTGATTGCCCTGAATTGGTTGCTCAGCTGGTCAGGCTGTTTGTTCCTCTCGTGCCTAAACAACAGCTAAGACCACGAACATACAAGCTGCTAGCTGTTCCTCCATCACGCACAGTGTCACGAGCCAACTCGCCACTAGTTCGTGCACTATCTTTCCTCAATGCTCTTCTGGCTTCAACACCGGAGTGCGATTTGTTTGCTGGGAGATGGATAGATGTGTGTCGTACATGTTTAGGATTTTGTGAGAAGATGGATGAGAGATGAGATGTTATTTTTATTCTCCTGTTTGAATTTTTATTTTTATTTAGATTCTTTTTTTATACCTGAAAATTTAAAATATTCTTATTATTTTAATGTGTTTTTACGTTTCTTTTTATTTTAATGTCTGTTTACATCTCTTTGAATTTTAATGTGTTTATATTTCTTTATTTTTTTTACTCTTTTTTGTTTCTTAATAGTTTTTTTTTTTATTTAACGATCTTATTCGTTTTAATTTTTTTATTATTTTTTTATTTGCACTGTACAACGCTTTAGATAACCATCTGTAATGTTGTTCATGTACGTATGAATAAATAAATAAATAAATATACGTAAGAAAATTTATACTAGATAATAATGAGCAGTGATAGCCTAGTGTTATCATCGTTGTACTGGCAAGTCAAAGGTCGCTAGTTCGAATCTAAGGCACGAACCCTTCTTATGTACAGATCATAAATTAATTACCACAAGCTAAAAACGGTGACGGAAAACATTGTGAGGAAACCAGCACACCTGAGAGATGTTTTCGATGGTGTGTAAAACCATGTCAGAGGCCTATGGGCGGTTTAAAATCTGTATCCAGGTTGTTCATCAACCATACGATAAGAAGAAGAACAACAACAAAATAATTTGCCCCGTGTGCCGCTTAAAACCACCAAAAAACTAGGTACATAAACTCTCAACTTATTCGTAGAGCCGTTTGAAGCATTATGGGGCTTATTCTGAAAAACCCGCTAATGTTTCGAAGTGAATATTTGCCTTATTAAGTAATCGTGGAATTTTTTAAATCATTTTAGATGGCTACGCAAATTTTTATAGCTATAACTTAATAACTATAACGGTTTTCTTTTTCTGCCATGCCTCATGAATCAAGCGCAACTGCTGAGCGTGAAGTTGTTCGATTCCTGGTGTACCTGGTTCTTTTTGGTTAAAAAAAATCTCATAAGTACGCCGAGGTTTGGAACTACAGATATTTGATAATATGCACATATTACTTGAGACATAATAACAGCAAGAACAGTGTTGCTTTTGGGGAATACAGACATGATGCTATGATAGAAAGAAATGTTTATTTAACAGGTTAATAATAAAAAATATACAACACATCTTACACGCAATTTTTTTTTTTTTTTTGTTCTACCTATCCGAAATCCCGTGCCATACCATCACCGGTCTGCACTGGCCCTGAATGTCGCGAGAGAAAATAGTGTGACCTCCATATTTTATTTGTATCTATGAAAAATAATCAATGCACGCGTCTCAGTTATACCTATGTATTGAAATGTCTATGCGTTCTGCATCTTCGAAATATCACATACATACATGCATGCGGTGAATTGATGTATTGGGAAACTGCACCTTGAATAGATGCATACATATACTAGTGTATATGAAAGAAATGGTATATTTTTCTAACTTTTACATAGCATCATAGCATCACGCCTATATTCCCGACGGGGTAGGCAGAGGTATACACAATTATGCGACCACACCAATGCTGTTATATAGTCCCATGTAATAGGTGGTGAGCCTCTTGCCATCTACCGGGCACAATTCCAAACACCGGGCTGCTGCTGAGAATTTCCTAACAGAAAAATAACATTTCGCCCTACCTGGGAATTGAACCCAAGATCTCGTGCTCAACAGTCGCGCTCGGGACCATTAGACCAACGAGACAGTCTAACTTATCTATAAACGTATTTACGACATCTTTCTTATTTATACCAAAATACAAAAAACTAGGGGCTCGTGGCTAAGTAACAGCCGCATAGATCGATCGATCGAGGTTAAGCTGCACTTGCCGCGGTCTGTCTGTGAATGGGTGACCATAATTTCATCCGAGACCCCTCCGTACCTCGGGCACGTTAGGCCGTCGTTCCCGGATGTCAAATTAAGATCTATGACAGCCGAGTCAGAGGCCTGAAAGTCTGACAACCAGTCATACCACAAGATATCGTGTTACCCAGTTAGTGGGTTGTGGAGGTCAATTAGGCAGTTGCTCCATGTAAAATACTGGTATTAAGCTGCATCCGGTTTGACTGGAAGCCGACCCCAATGTTATTGGGAAACGGCTAGGCAGACTAATACACAAAGTAATATTTTAATAATAACCCATATCTTAATTTTCTATCTGATTACATCTAAGAATATAATCCTCCCGGTATAAATTCCCTGAAAACCTTTTCTATTTACCAATAAAATGTAAAGAAGCTATACACAACTCCATTCATCTATGAAAATGAGCAACCAGACTAGAACTAATGAAACCCAGATCAAAGCAACAACCGGGTAGGTATGTCATCCCGTAATTCATGAGACTGTTATTTCAAAGGCCCTATCTTCCAGCGCAAACAGATATTAAACAACCCAATATTCCGAATAGCACAAAATTGATATTTGGTCTCATTTATCACCCCTTTTATGATTCAAATAATAATGTTCCAGTCTTAGAAGAAATAATTAGGTATTATTTGGTGTAAACGATCACTCAGTTTTACTCTCGTGAAAAACGAGATGTTCGAATTTCGGAGTCAATAATAAACATCTTTACAATGCGAAAGTATATCAACGTTATTATCATTAAGAAGTCACAAAGGTCGAGGAAAGGAATGAAAGCTTTGACACGGTCCACAAGGCACTTGGCTTTGATTTCAAATGTCGGCCCGCAGTGAGATCACTCTCGTCGACGGATATACCTACGTATTATATATCTTCCTTTTTACACTCCAAAAAATCGGTCGAGAGTTATATGAGGCGTGATAAAGGCATAGAACAGTAGTTCAAATGATTGAATGAATGAATGATTGAATTAAGTTTCAATTATATAAAAATAGTTATCTCTCGTAATGGAACAATTAGTCGGGAATACAAGATTTTTTTGTAAGACACCCGCGTTTTATCGTATTACAGTCCTGGTTCAAAAATAACAAACCAAAAACGGGCACACTGCACAATGAAACATCATCCTTCAGGTGTGTTACAACCAACAGATGGACACTTCCATACACCAGAAAATGGGTATTTTCGTATAATATTCGTAAATAATTGAAATAAATATTCATTTTAATAATAAAACTCGGATTTAATCGGTAACGAATGAATACTTACATACCTAATAGGCCATTGAAAATAGGCATAAAATATTTTACCGTTATTGTGACAATTTGAGTTTAAATAACAATTGCATTGTCTGAATAACAATGTGCTTACAACGAAGAAACATTAAATTAAATGGATTCATGCCGCATATTACTTTCGAAAGAGTGGACAGAGATTATAAACCTTTTCCACTAAGCCAGTGTTTATAAGAAAAACACTTCACGAAGCCTTTCTCAAGTTAGTAACTGAGATAAAATACCTGCCTTTAAAGAACCAAGAGGTCATATTCTTTTTCATATGAATAACAGACATATGATGTCATACACACGTTAAACTATTAGAATATGAAGAACAAAGCAAAATTGTAGCAACACCTCTAATATGATCGACCTGCTAAGTAGATCGATTTGGCATTTGATTTAACTTCTTGAATCTTATCTATATTTCGTTCCACTTTCGCCTTCTGTATATCACCTGGTTAATGAAACCATTCCTCTGAGTATATTTTATTGCTTTTTTATCTTTTGTACTTTCACGTGTTAACATAAATGTTAGAACTTCGTAGCTAAGCAAAATATTGGCCAATTAGCGTTTAGCTTTAGGAAAAGGGACGCCTAATTATTGCGTGAATATTTTAGAGCAGGTCTCTGAAGGCACTAGGTGTTTAGTGCCTACGAAATTGCTTCATTTTCACAAAGTGTTGCTTTAAAGCGATGTTTTAATCATATGGTAAAATGTTTAGGGCTTTTGCGTCTTAATAATTATGAGTAACGTTTTATTTTAGAGCCTGTTTTACGTTCGGTGTAAGACTGCATACTAAGTTTCGAACACCAAAAATAAAATTGTCGCTTAGACAATGCCAAATATATTAAATTAATTTTGTTAAACAGCACGTCCCATTCTATAGCGTATTTATAAAAAAATATGTTTTATGTGATTTGGATAGAAGTTAGAAACAAAAGTGATCGCTTTGCCTCTCTATTGACCATAGCTTTTAATTAAAGTATCAAATAAAGCCTGAGTTGTAAATACGAGTAATTCGTGACCAAACTATTTTAATATAGGGACGAACTAGTACATAGAAATATTTTCCGTGTGGATGTAGAATACAATACAGCGTGTGCCATATCTGTATGTTTCCACATGAGTTGCCTGTTAACAGGGGCAAAGGGCACAATGGAGCTAGGCAACCTCAAGTTATCTTTTACGTTTTCCAATGCCTGTAAATTATCTTTATCCAATACGTTAGTTTGTCTTTGTACATACTATTAAGCTTTTTTATTAGTCTTTATTATTTCACAGTGCTGGGCAAGGTCCTCACCTTTCTCCTTCCAGATTTCTCTGTCACTTGCAGTCTCTGGCCACTAGAGATGGGTAACTGGTTTTTAACTCAATAACTCAGGCGCAGCTCACTGCGCCGGCTCTGTGAGTTAACTCAAAATTGTGCCGCGACGAGTGAACTACAGAGCGCATGGCGCGTCTTCAGCACCGCGTTATTGCAGGCATCAAGTAGCATAGAGCAGCGTACGTACTACATTGGTGCAGGGATTGAGTGAGATAAACGAGAGAAGTCGGCTTATTGATGTGTTAACCACAGAGTACGTTGTATATGTTACTGTAAAAGCCCATATATATTGGCAAATTTTACCAGTAAATCTTAGGATTTACCGACATGAGTTGGTTAATGTAAATTTTATTTATAAAAAAGGGACCATGTTTTCGTGGTTTTACCATAAGAATTTTGTTCATGGTAGGGTTTAACAGAGACGGCTGGTAAATGTTGGTTAGAAATAAACAATGAGTACTTAACTTTAATAATGAACGCGTGAGCGAACGAAGCGAGCTCGGGAACCCCGTGCACCCCGACACAGATGGGGTAGGTTCTTCTTTAGGTTCGTGTTTAGGTTTTTCGTGGCCTTATATACACGGAATTAAAGCTCCTCTTTACAGTTGTTCAACCAGTATTGTTCAACCGGGTAGAACCTTCATGCTATTGGATTAGATAGATACATAATAATTCGATTAGAGTGCCGCACAATGATTGTCGATATCACTATCCCTCATGAGGAGAACCACTATTTAAAGACGATGCGCCGAATACGTTATGACATGTCTTTTTCAGCATTAACCGTTTCTTTGAGGTAAATCTGTAGATTCTGTATAAATCCGAAGATTTAACAAGTGATTGGTGGTAAATCTCCGAAATGCACGAAGAACTGTTCGAACTTTTACCATTAAGAGTTGGTAAATCTTAGGATTTTAGTTTCACAGTAACATATACCTATATGTCGTTTATACGCTATGTGCAATACTTATTGAAGAAGTGAGACAACCCAACCGGCGCAGTGAACTGAGATGGCGCAATTGCGCAACGCAATGTTACACATCACTACTGACGACGACTGCCCTACAAACCTATCCAAATCGTCACGCCACCTTCGCTGCGGTCCATCTCAACGACGATGTCCTCCCTCAGGCGTTTAGTGAGTGATGATCTTTGACCTTCTGTCTGGATGCATGCGAGCAACGTGGCCAGCTCACTCCCATTTTAGCCTGACTGCTTTTTCGCCAACATACGTAGCGTACCTAACGCTTTTATAGGTAAAATATTTTGATATTAAGATTGTGTAGCAGAAATTGTCTACCAATTTTGGATTTAATTATTACCTAATTTCATGTTTATTTTATCAAAAGTTACTAAGATAATTTGGCGCATAATTATTATAAATTTGCATTTTGGATTTTCATAACATAATTAACATAGCATCACGCCTGTATTCCCCGAAGGGGTAGGCAGAGGTGTACACAGTTGTACACCCACATTTTACCAATGTTGTTATTAAGTCCATGTGGTGAGCCTGTTGCCATCTGCCGGGCACGATTGCAAACTACGGGCTGCTACTGAGAATTTTCTAACAGAAAAATCAACAATATTTTGCTCGATCCAGGAATTGAACCTCATGCTCAGCAGTAGCGCTTGGGACCATTTTTCATTCAGATTAATTATCTCAGTCCTTAAAGTACAATATTTTCTATCATAGTTTATCAAACGAACATTATTATTGAAAAGTTCATTATTTTTGTAATTGTATTAAAAACCTAATTAAGATATAATTTAATGATTCTATCGATTGTTGTGATTCATAAGTTTTTAATACGCGAGTCTAGTAAAATTTTAATGGGTCAAATGATAGGAGGGAATGTCATAGGTTTAATTAAGTTATAAGGGAAAAACAAAAATCAATAATACACGAGATTAATCCGGTTAAAAGTTGTTTTATTATTATTTGTAGTGATCGCGAAAACTTAAGAACCTATTTAAAAGCTTCTACTGACGAAACCTTTTAACTTTAATAACAAAGTATTTAGCTAGGTATATGTTTTTTAACAAGAAAGTTCGTGATGACGTCATGCCGTTTAAAACACATTCAATATCAATGCAATAAAAGCATTTGTATTTCATAACCAATTGTTAAATTTGAGCTCAATCGACCCAAAAAGTCGATTCATATCACCTTTTATGAAAATAGGGCGATAATCCTTAGTCCTTACTACTGTCGAAGGTTTATAAAAGCGTCAATACTTTTGTAAACCTTTCCCATGATTGAAGATCAAAGAAATAGACGCAATACTTACTTAGTATGAATAATACCTACATATTACATATTAAAAAAAAACTAAAATCTCCGACGTAGTTTTGTAAACCCACTTTTCGCAGATTTCACCATATTCACATATTTTATGGAGGTACATACCATTTTTCAAAATTTTCCATATTAATAAAAAAAATTGAGGGAGTGCCCTAAAAGATCTCCGGCCACCGTGAGCCGTAGCCTGAGGGTGACGGATCTGGGTAGTTCGTTGCTCAACCAGCAACAGGCCCGAGACGACAGCGCGCCACGCCTTTCTGCGCGCAACTCTCTGGAGGTTCTGTGACACCATCTGCGACTGGCCTACATTAATGACGGGGTCCTTTGTTACCTTCGCCGAACCATAACCTGACGGTGTGATTCCGGGACCCCAGTAATACCGGGCACAATTCTAAGCTCCTGGCTACTACTGAGAATTTTCTACCAGAAAAACCACACTTTGTTCTACCCGGGAATTGAACTTGGACCTCAAGTGTAGCGTTCGCACTTACGAACAATGGAGCAGTTGTTTGTGGACTCTTTACATCGCTGCCGATTAACTTCATATTGTGTTAACTTCTTGTCGTGTGGTTGGTGAACAACCAGTGTGAGAGTTTAAACCACCCGTAGGTCTCTGACATGGTTTTACACACCATCGAGAATATCTCTCAGGTATGCTGGTTTCCTCACGATGTTCACGTTGTAAGCAAGTGATAATAAATTTATAATACGCACATGACTTCGAACGTGCCGTGGACTCGAACTTGCGATCTTTGAATTGTTCATACCACTAGACTATCACTTATATATTATGTTAACGATATATTAACATATCCACAGAGTTTAATAACACGAATACATATTATGTATTAAATCTATATTATAATAAAACTGTGAAGGTGCTAATTCTGTAGATTGAATAGATATATTTCCAAAATTTTAATTTGGTTCAAAGTCAAAGCATTTATTTCAATTAGACCATTCACAGGCACCTTTGAATTGCAAAAAAAAAAACTAGTTGCCACCTTCCAAAGTGTAGATTCCTGTGGAGAAGAACGGGCAAGAAACTCCACCGGTCCGGTTGTGCTATACTATCGATATAGAAGCCGAAACCACAATTAAGTGGTCTGTCCGAACGCATATACGAGTATATTTAGAATCAGTGAACCAATTCCGATGGGTTTTTCACTTAAGCTTTACTTATTAGCCCCGGCAACATGATAGACATATTTAATTACTCTATCACTTAAAAGTGTTGAGCACCTCTCGTCTGTGGAGGAACCGGCAGTCGATCGTTTTGCAATATGGCGCATCTGTGGGGCCATATTTTCACGGGTGGACGGTGTGGTGATGTTTAGAAGAGTTAAAGTATATTAAATTTCCTTGAATACTGTATATAACATAATAGACAAAATAAAAATAAATATACGTCTTTTTGACCGTTAACACAAAATATCGTGTTTTTGACCTATTTTCGATTATAATACATATGAATTAGCATTTCGTAATGATAAAAACTATTAATCCCGATACAGTATACCTATTTTCATTAATCTATTGAATAATATTGATACCCGTACGTACATTTTTATTATAAAAACGTTATCAAAAATAACGGCCGGCGGAGTTCGCGGCGTCCGCTATGGAATGTTAATGTTTATATATACAATATTACCTCGAATGTAAAATAAATCGCTATATTTTTATTGCTTTGTGAACATAAAAATATAATCTAAACATTAGATAACTCATATTAATGCTCAGTTATAAAGATTGGGATATTTATTGAAATTAAATTAGGTACTTACCAATTACGGGTGCCGCCCACTGTTCTTATCAAAATATACGTAATTAATAATGCATCACTCACAACACTCACTAAATCAAATACTACACTATATTACCACTGGGATTTATGAATAAAAAAGGTAGGTCACCGCTTTAAATAAAAAGATAATACGATAACAAACACGTGGCGGAGCCTATGATTGCGTCATCTTTACGTAATTATTATACGGAACTTGCACAAAATAACTTTTTGTTTGTTTAAATAGTCACTGTAGTCTATAATTTACACTAATAATAACACTTACACGTTTAAACGCGAAAACTAAGCATTTATTTGCGCGTCATAACTCGAACGCTGCAATGAGCCGACTGTATGTCGGTTCCCCCACAGATGCGTGTTTACAAGATGGCGGCGGCCCACTGACGAGAGGCGTGAATTATAATGGATAATATTTAGTTGAAGAATCAACCAATTTAAATGTAACTTTTACTGCAGCGATACCCTTTAAAAGTAAATATTTATCATCACGCAATCGCTCATACAAGCCGGGCAGTGCTATATATTTTCAACATCGTCAACGCTTACCCAAATAAATGGTTAATTTAATTCTTTTATATTATTATTGTTGTGTTCAAATACGACATGTTATTATTTTTCAACATCCATGCGGACGGAGTCGCGGACATAGCTAGTGTACAATATTTATTTTAAAACAATGTTAAAATTATATTGTTACCACCACCACCACTAAATAACAATTAATGTGGTTTTATTTAATGAGCAGTTAATATGTTTGGTTTTACATTTGATATTTTCCAATAAAACACGAATTGGTTTTACTTAAACATTTCAACTATGGATTAAACATAATGTTTCAATTCATTTCTTTTGTGTATTTTTTATTTATGAAACCGTTTTGCGTCGCATTAGGAATTTCTACCTGTATCGTGGGCACGGCTACAGACATAATATAATCTCACATGCAAAACACCCAAACACGGGAACAATAATGATCTTACAAACATTTGTTCCGTGCGGAAATCGAACCTGCAACGCACGGCGCAGCAAGCGTTCTCTCGACCACTGCGCCAACCGCACTATCTTCTACATAGCATCATTTATAAACCCAGTATCAAGACAATACCTAAAGGTAACAGAAGAAGTACTTATAAATTATAAATATTTACCAAAAAACCGTATTCAATCCCTAAGAAGATATAATCAATGATTTGTCAGACACAAAATTTATCGAACGCATATTTTTTTTCACACACACATCTGCGTTCCGTTAAGGATTAGGTAGAGGCGTAATGATATAGTACACCCTCATTCAAAGTACGAGTCAAAGTCAAAATCATTTATTCCAATTAGACCATATAAAGGTACTTTTGAAAGTCAAGAAATGCCACGTTCCAAAATGTAGATTCCTATGGAGAAAAACGGGCAAGAAACTCCATGGTTACTCTTTTAAAATGTTGTGTTACAATAATTTAGGTATATTTATTGATAAAAAGACATTATGTGATAACAATGCAGATATAGTTGTAAACGTAGGTACAATAGAAGACACAAAATTCCAACAATAGTTACAAGTCTTCGTAGTCTAGAGCTGACCAGTCCCAACTTGTGGCACCCGTTCACGAGTATCACGCATATCCATCGCATCGCTCAGCTCAACCATATTTAAGGGAACAGAATGACCCAACACATACGCCACCACAGTAAGACATTTATGTGAGTATGACATCTCAAACTACCAGACCTCAAGTCACGTTACTAGAATAATGTTAATGGCTGCATGGTGCTCACATTTACAATAAAGAAGATATGAGTCTAATAAAAAAAAAAAGAAGTTTTTTCTCTCTTTTTATATATAACATTTAACAGTAACATGCATTGCGTATACGCCTGACAAAATTGAGATAGATTAGTAAGCAGATGGGCTGTACTGGTTGAGTTGTCCTATGGAGCAGGACCAGCATGTTTCCAAGCATTTTTATCCTCAATGTAGTCTCCTGATTTGTAATTTGCTTGTTTGCATAATGTGCGCTTTATATAGATTTTAATTTTTTTCTCATTTAGTTCCTGAATATTAGGAGGAATTTTATTGTAACATTTAATACAGTATCCCATGAAAGATGAGTGTACTTTGGATAATCTAAACCGTGGTTGGGCAATTTTGTTTTTATTTCTAGTATTATAATTATGCCTATCAAATATTATTACAAAAAGATTCAGGTTTTTCCTCACATACATAATATTTTCATAAATGTATTGGCAAGGTACCGTCATAATATTAATCTGCTTAAAAAGTTCTCTAAGAGATTCGCGACGACGTAGATTATATATGGCCCTGACAGCTCTCTTCTGTAGTATGAAAATCGATTCGATGTCAGCACCCCGTCCCCACAGCAGAATACCGTAAGACATGATGCTATGGAAGTAGCTAAAGTACACTAGTCTCGCGGTATCTATATCTGTTAGTTGCCTAATTTTTCTAACTGCGTAAGCAGCTGAACTAAGCCTTCCTGCAAGTGATGTTATATGAGGACCCCATTGTAGTTTCTCGTCTAGCGTAATTCCCAAGAAAACCGTTTTATCTACGAATTCTAACTTTTCTTTATCTAATACAATATTACATTCACTTCTTTGCACGTTCGGTAAAGCAAATCTTATGCATTTAGTTTTTTTGCCGTTTAGCACTAAGTTATTTGCTGCGAACCAATTTTGAACCTGAAGGATAGTGTTATTTACATCGTCAGGATTAGGTACGCGTCTATCTATTCTAAAAATTAAAGAGGTATCATCTGCAAATAACACCATTTTCGGCTGGCCTTTAAGAAAATAGGGCAAATTTTAAAATTTATATAAACTAAAAAAAGGAACGGACCTAATATTGAGCCTTGAGGAACCCCCATTTTAATTTCAGACCCTAATGAGTTGACACCATTTACTTGGACTTTTAATATCTTATTTTGTAGATATGATCTAATTAAACTAAGAGCCGTATTTCTAAGACCGTAATGCTCGAGTTTCAATAAAAGTGTTTCGTGATTTACGCAGTCGAAAGCCTTCGACAGATCGCAGAAGATTCCAATAGCATCCTTTGCTTCCTCCCACGCAGCAAAAATTTACTTAATTAAGGAAACACCGGCGTCGGTTGTACAACGGCCTTTAATAAATCCATATTGCTGTTCATGAAATATCGAATTTCTGTTAAAATTACGCAGCATCTGCGTGAGCATTATTCTTTCGAATACCTTACTGAGAACCGGCAACACTGATACAGGCCTATAATTATTGGGATCTTTACTTTCACCAGATTTAAACAACGGTATCACTCATGAAACACAGTAATGTATTTCATGAGATCAGGAAAGACCCCTTTTCTACCGATGCAGTTACTAGTCCTTGTAATAAATGGTGAACCTATTGCCAAGAACAACTTTACCGGACCCGGAAATCGAACCCAAGACAAGAATCGCACGCTCAACGACCGCTCTTGTAACCACTAAATCAATAAGACACATTAAACGAATTCGTAGCCAACTCTAAAGTTCTTTGTGAAATCGACAATATGGTCGTGAGCTTTTTCAAAAGAACAAGGTGTTCATGGCGTAGGTTCAAATCCCGCTCTCGACCGTATTATTCTTCTACGAGAATTTATAACTTTATTTTTAATTCTTCTTATTGTGTGTTTGATGGACAACCCAGTGTCAGAGTTTAAGCCACCCGCAGGTCTCTGACATGGCTTTACACACCATCAAGAATATCTCTCAGGTGTGCTGGTTTCCTCACGATGTTTTCCTTCACCGTTTTAAGCAAGTGATAATTAATTTATAACACACACATGATTTCGAAAAGACCTTTGACTTGTCAGTCCAACGTTCATACCACTAGGCTCCCACTGCTACCTACATAGCTTTATTTTTATTGAAACAACTAATTTTAAAACAAGTAAACAGTAAAAACGACCAATATCGCCACTTCTCAAAATACGACTGAAACTTAAGTTATAGGTATCTAAAAGATACTCAAAATTTATTTCGTAGGCACTCAGGTACAAGTTCCCACTACAGAAGACAGAAGATCCTCGAACAAGTTACGCCACAGTAAGTTGGGTGAGCAATTACCCTTACAGTTTCAGTTAAGTATTTCTCATCAGCTTTTCAATGGAAAATATTCTGGAAACTACAAACTGGCCAACTTTCGGCAAGATTCGTCGTATTTAATCAAATTAACGAGCTGTAGAGACTTTTTCAAACTCCTTACGCGTTGTAAATAAAATATGGAGATAAATTGTAAATAAATTAATAATTTACTTACCTTGAATTATACAGAAGAAATTTGATGAAAGAGACTGGGCCTCACAACACAGGGTATCGTAGTGTGGGATTTAGTGTTATATTAAAACCACACCAGTAACACTATGTAAGAAATTTTATAAAAAAAATGGCGATTGATCGGCACTTCACGTGACCTGAAGGCTGGTCTTGACTTTTCACAAAGAATCAGCATTGCCATTCAACGAAGCAATGCTGCCAGCCTTTTGAGCATGTTACCAGTTGATAACGATGCGGATGAATTTTTTCGAAGCTCTATAGATTTTAATTAATTTTTTTTAGTAATAAGTATAGTGTAAGCACTATACTATACGGTAGTTTGTATATGTTGTAAATTTTTGTGAATCAATACAATACAATATTAAATGGAAAAGGAATACGGTCGCGAACAGGATTCGAACCTGCGCCTCCCGGATGAATACTCCAGGCGCTCTGATCACTAAGCCATCTCGACCTCTGCTCACCACCGCGAATTCTTCTTTCATATTTTAACACATCTTATGGCGACGTTATTGCTATCAATTCAGTCCCTATACGGGTGACCGGCGGTAAGTGTTCTTCATCTTTTCTATTAGTAAATTCTGAATAGCACCCCGGAGTTTGAAATTTGCCCCTTGAAAAATAGCCTCTTGCCATCTAGCGCAAGAGGCCATTTTTGGGGGCTGAGTTGCCCGCATCCGTAGGAGTGCACCCTTAGAATGGAATCCCTAGACGTGGCCCCTGTGTGGTGCAAAACAGGCATCACAACTCTGGTGGATGGCTTCGGCGGCCGCGGCTAGTTTCCACCATCCGGACGAAGCCATGCCGTGAAGCGATCTAGTCGTGTTTCGGGATGTAGTCTGGTGCAACCGTTGAGGGAGACGAGTCTGGGCAGTTGCATCAACTCCCTAACTATCGATTTCCACAAATCTATCCACTCTACTAAAGAGTGAATAGATTTGTTCTGGATATACATGCTCCATCCTCGGCCACACTGTCGCTTACCATCAGGCGAGTTGGTGGCCAAACGTAGAACGATTTTTGACAGAAAAAAAAAAGCTCACCACCTATTTTATGGAACTTAATAATGGCATCAGTGAATATGTGTGTAACTATACAACTTTCACACCTCTGCCTACCTCTTTGGAATATACAATCGTGAATGTATGTTGGGTTATCTTTAATTTCTACTTTCCCACATAAGCAATACAAGATGATAAAGAAAAGTTTAATTTGTTACCAAAAATCCCTTCGTTTAATTTCAAACATATTTCTTTAGCTACACATACACAAGAAACGCAATTTCCCCTACATAATGTAGAACATGTCCTTTGTCATAGAAATAGAAAGTGGCGTACCCTCGGCCATTTTCATTTATTATGTCTGTATTCATGGCAAAATGAGTGTATGTAGGTCCTATTGTGATTTATTTAATGATCAAACGAACTTACCAAGTGAAGTTCGATCACAATTATATGAGCAGCTTCATTCGACGCGATTTATTGGTTAACAATGATGTAGTTGCGTTCCCAAGCATTAACCTTGCACGGATTTTAGAGTAAGAGGGTACTCTCAAAAAAAATTTTAAAAAAATAAACCTTTTGACAGTTACCCCACCTTATCCCCACTAAGTTACCTCGATCGCTCGTCTCACAATTCTTGTTCATTTAGTTTAAAGATATTCGTATCACATTTTATTTAGTTTCTAGGGTTGGGCTCATATAAAACAATATAATATGTACCTATTATCTACAGGGAGGGTGTGTATAAATCGCGTCGAATGAAGCTGCTCATATAATTGTGATCGAACTTCACTTGGTAAGTTCGTTTGATCATTAATTATATTTCGCAGCTTCATTCTTTGCGATTTATTGGTTAACAATGATGTAGGATGTTTAGAGATAAAATAAAATGTGACTTCAGTTTACAAAGTGGGTGCACCACAATGAATACTTAAAAATAAAACGGGAAACGTGTGAGTACAAAATTTGACATTTAATCAACTTATGTTTGTTTTACAATATAATTTTACAGGTTTTGTGAAGACAATATTGCTGTGGCGAAGTTATTTGTATTATTAACAATATCTTTGTTATAAAATTTTGCAAATACTGTTGAAGAATCACTCCAACCTGCAGTTTTTCTAATCAAATCAATGCTGACCCCAAGTTTGTTAGCCTTGGATGTAGCTGCATGACGAGTACTATGTGCTGTGAATATGGAAGTATTTATTCCACTATCGGCAAGCGTGTCTTTTAACCAACGGCTTAATGTTTGTGAACATACTTTGGAATAAGGACTTCTAAAACTGATAAATAAACAATCATTATTTATTTTACGAATGTTACGAGTTTTATTTAAATATTCTACTAAACATCTTGCTGGACATATTTCTGGACGTATATCGAAAAATGGTAATCTTAGAACAGGTTGAAAGGTATTGGGTTTTGATGTTTTTATTAAATCAGGTATATTTATGAGTATTTCGTTATCATCCAATATATTAATATTTGATACTCTTATAAGAGAAAATGTTTGTACACGGTGTGCAGACACCAAAGCCAACAAAGTTAGAGTCTTCTTGGAAAGACTTTTTAAATCAAGGTCAACATTTGGCCATTGTTGTGCCAAATAATTTAATACTAAATTTGGATCCCATGTTACATTATACTTTGGGTTTGTGGGCCTCAATCTAAAAACTCCTTTCATGAATCTTTTAATTCTATTATCATTGATTATATTTTCTCCTAACAATAATGATAAGGCAGATTTATAGGAATTTATAGTACCGTATTTAGCACCTTGATCAAAGGTTTTAGTTAAAAAATGGATAACAATAGGAACCGATACCTTCATATAATCATAATTATATAGATTACAGTATTGTAACCAGGCTTTAATGCAGCCATCATATTGCTTGTAAGTATTGTCCGATAATGATGCCAACATTATTTCGACAGATCTAGGCGATAGGAATCTCTTCAGTAGAGCTTTCCGGATAACTTCGCGGCAACCAAGTTTAGCGTTTGGTGTAGATTGTGCGTGGTTCTAAAAGGAGAAATTAACAAGTTTTTATTAGGCTTAAAATAAATCGGTATACCCATTATTAACCTTTGAAAAATAGGAAACCAAGGTTGTGTGGGCCAATACGGAACTACAACAATTCCTTCTGCCTTCTCATTTATGATTTTTTGCACTACACGTGTAATTAGAGAAAATGGGGGAAAAGCATAAAAGAACAACCCTTGCCACGATATGGTAAATGCATCTATAATCCAAGCATCGGGGTCATTTTTCCATGTTATGTAAGTGGAACATTTAGCATTACACCTGCTTGCAAATAAATCTATATACGGACAACCAAAACAATGTTTTATTTTCTTAAATGCGTAATCACCTAATTCCCATTCTGTGTCTTTGAACGATTTTCGTGAGAGATAATCGGCATGCTGATTGTCTTTTGTGTTAATATAAGAAGCAAAGATAATAATTTTATGCCTCTCACACCATACCCAAATCTTTCTAGCCAATTTGTTTAAATGTCTATATTGAACACTTCCCATTTTGTTTATACATGAAATAGCAGTTACATTATCAATGCGTAATAGAATGTCACAGTTATATAGGTTATTTGCAAAACATTTTAATGCAAGGAAAGCTGCATGTAACTCCAATTCATTAATATGTAAATTCTTTTCGTTATTTTTCCAATAGCCAAACGACTCCTGCTCGTTACAATAGGCTCCCCAGCCAGTATTTGACGCATCAGAATAAATTTCTATGTAATAATTTGGAGATCTGAGAGGCTTATTATTGTTATCGATATGCTTTAACCACCAACCTATATCGTCTTTGACGTCACTAGTTATGCTTATGGTTTGATCGTAAGATGTATTTCTACGTAAACATATATATTTAAGATATTCGAAATGTTTCGTGTATAGCCATGAATATTGTATTGCAGGACATACCGATATTAAAAGCCCAATTAACCTTGCAAAGTCTCGTAACTTACAAATTGATGTGTGATGAAAGGTTTGCAACATATTTTTTATTTTATCTTTCATAGTATCAGGAAGTTTAATTATCATATTCTTAGAGTCGAACACGAATCCTAATAAATTAATTTTAAACAAAAAATAAAAACCGCCTTCCAAAATCTACTACACTAAAAAGTTTAAAATAATATCAAAATTTGCTTATAATAAAATAATTTTAAAATAACAATATATAATAATAATCTGTTAATTTTGGAGTCGGTGCCTGTACTGGGAGAGGGTTATTGTTTTCCTCTTGTTAGTCACTTATGTTCGTTGTGCTGTGGTTATGTTACCGGCGTTTGTATCTGGTTGTAAACCCCACATACATCAGGCACCGACTTCAAAATTAACAGATTATTATTATATATTGTTATTTTAAAATTATTTTATTATAAGCAAATTTTGATATTATTTTAAACTTTTTAGTGTAGTAGATTTTGGAAGGCGGTTTTTATTTTTTGTTTAAAATTAATTTATTTTAGTCTTTTTAGTTTTAAGTCTAATATATATATTGTATAGGTCATATATAAGTTTGTATACTTCATAAATAAGTTAATTTAGTAATTTAATAATATGGGTAGGCCTTCGAAAGCCGCTAGGACTTAATAACTGCATCGGTGAAATGTTTGTGTACAACAGTGGACACTTCTGCCTACCCCATCGGGCAATACAGGCATGATGCTATGTATGTATTGAGTGGCATGAACTATACATGAACATGTGATTACAGAAATTGCGAGTGATTTGCTGTGATTTATTGAAGAATTCCATCGTCTAACTTCGAAGATCTTAATCAGATCTTCACTAAATTGAAATAGGACCACCTCTGGGGACTATTCTTTCAAACAAATATATCGACGGACATACATACAAAACAAGGTAGCTACTGTAAAACGTTGAGGAGTTCCCTTGACTGTCCTTCGTCTTCATCATCAGACCCCCAATGACAGTCACAACCTATCTAGGTGTAAAGTTCTCATCAATACAAATTAATGAAGCCCAAACACCAGGTAATTGTTGTAAATCGTTAAAGAGTTCCCTAGATCATCTTTCGGCTCCATCATCAGATCGACTCCAGACCTTTATTAAATAGTAGTGCTTTAAAATACTTAATGAAAAAATTAACAAATGCACGAGTCGCCCCTACGATTTTCGAAGGTTTCTCTCGATTTCTCGGGGATCCATCATCAGATCCTGGTTTCCTTATCATGGTACCACCGTTGGGATATCTTCTTTCCAACAAAAAAATAATTATCAAAATCGGTTCATAAACGACGAAGTTATCCCCGAACACACATAAAAAAAAAAAAAAAAAAAAAAAAAAAAATATACGGTCGAATTGAGAAACCTCCTCCTTTTTTGGAAGTCGGTTAAAAATTTACATTCATTAGATGGAGTCAAACAACTTTTCTCAAAGTTTATCATAAAACCTAAATTCTGTAAAATACTTATAGTACTCTTAGTATTATATTCGCATTCAGTATATGACCGTCCTATGCAGAAAATATCATCTAAATATGTAACTGATATCAATTCATTAGATCTAAGTAACTCTAACACTGGTTTTAGTATTTTCGTAAAAACGAACGGAGCTGTACATAAACCAAATGGTAAACAATTGAATTCATAAAGTTTGTCAGCGTACATAAAGCGCAGGTACTTTCTGTGAGATTTATAAATAGGTATAAAAAAGTAAGCATCTTTTAAATCGATACAGCTCATATAGCAACTGTCAGTAATAAGTTTTGAGGCAGTGCGATAATCCTCCATTTTAAAATGAGAGGTTTCAATAAATCTATTTAAACATTTTAGGTTTAGAATAAATCTTTTGGCACCGTTTGGTTTAGGTACTAAAAATACACTAGATACGAATTCTCCTTCGACATTATCACACAGAGATATAGCTTTGCTATCAAGCAAGCTTCGAATAGATTTTTCAAAGTCCTTTTGTTCAGACTCTGACCGGGGATGGACGTTAGGCTTGTCAGTGCGATATGGCGTAGAAGAAAAAGGTATCTTGTATCCCATAACCCAAGACAGTATTGTAGGGTCCTTGGTAATTACGGACCAATTGTGAATAAAATACTGTAATCGGCCAGCGTAACTAACCTGGTTTAAGGCCTCCGGGTGATTCGCCTCGGCGCTGGCGGCGGCGAGCGCGCTGAAGCAGTCTTGCTGGGACCGTTCCGTGATTGTCGCTGGTTCGGCCGATTCTGTATGCTGCCAATGCCATCGCGATTGTTGCTCTTGTAAGATTTCCGTGGTTGTGCTTTGAAATTAAACCGATTCTTATTATTAGCATTAGGAACAAAATTGGTTTTAGGTTTTTGAACGTGTTTTAAAACTTCACCAGACCTTTGTATCGCTTTGGCTGCTTTTAACTTTTCCGGTATATTATCACCAAAAAGGTATCTATCTCGGACGGTGTCGATTAGAGTTTCCTTGAGACTCGTATTTGTGGCAGAAATAACAAAATTTCTCCGCATTTTTGTGTCCGTAAAATGACTATCACATAAAAGGCGACAAGCGTCGCTTATGGGCTTCAAAACCTTTTGTTTTGACGACTCGTTACTTAGTATCAACTCGGTAGCATCACTAAGAGCTGATAAAGCCACACCTAGTTGTTTCTGTTTGCTCATTAGAGAGAAATCGCGTTTTATTAATGCGTCAGGTAATGCCGCTTTGACCTCAGGGTTGAGGGTAGGTGCTAACAATAATTCACAATTAGAAGGGATTAAATACTGCTCTACGAGTTTATCCTTAACTTCTTTTTGTAGCCCTTTCATGAGAACCTCTTGCCATCTAGAAGCCACATCTTTGTGGATAGGCTTCCCCAAGGCAGTTTCAGGTTTTGGTGCGTCTCCCAGGAGTAATAAAATATCCTCGTCTAGTTTCACATCCTCCGAGTCTAGGCCTTCTGCAGGATTTTTCACCGGATTTTCCGTGGGCACATTAACCGCCGCTGACGTCGATGGAACAGGAGACGCTGATCTCGGAGGGGTTGGTTGCGGGGACATCTCCGCTGGCAAGTACGAGTGTGACGTGAGTGCTCGCGATACTACAGACCGAAGTCGGTCTTCTTGTGGCGAGGTCGACGAGGATGCGACGTCCATTATAACGTCCCCTGAAAAGACAAGACAATCCAATTGATAAGTGACAGTATCTGCCCAAATTTAGCAGTAACGCATCACATATTTTGTAACAGAGACAACCCAGAGTTTAGTTGCTCGCATTACATAAAATAGATCCACAAATGTGACAGTAACAGCCCAAGGTTAGCAGTACGCATCACTGTGATCATTTTAAGGTTTTACTACTTACTATTATCTTCCTCTTCTGAAGAATATTCGATGATACGCCGTCTCGGTTTCTTTTCTAATTTTCGTTCCAATTTTCGCTCCAATTTCTTAATTTTTCGCCTTATATCCGCATCACTGTCTTCGTCCCGCTGCCTCTTCCGTCCCATATTGAAAGAAAAAAATTCACTGCTGCAACGCGAGGTAATGATGATACGTGCGAAGGCTTGAGCACGGAAACACATAATGAACAAGAATTGTGAGACGAGCGATCGAGGTAACTTAGTGGGGATAAGGTGGGGTAACTGTCAAAAGGTTTATTTTTTTAAAATTTTTTTTGAGAGTACCCTCTTACTCTAAAATCCGTGCAAGGTTAATGCTTGGGAACGCAACTACATCATTGTTAACCAATAAATCGCAAAGAATGAAGCTGCGAAATATAATTATCTATGGACCAGAACAAAGGCTTATGGTGCGGAGGGTAGTAAGAAATTTTTACCCGTCTGTGCCCATATTACACTGTATTGTTTGTGTTCAAGCAAGTTGTTAATTAGTTGAAAATAATGGAAATACAATTATTACGTAGTAATTTACAGTGCTTTTTTATATATCGAAAATGGATGGTAAGCGACGGTGTGGCTGAGGATGGAGCACGAAGATCCAGAAGAAATCTATTCACTCCACGTAGAGTGGATAGATTTGGGGAAAACGATAGTTGGGGAGTTGATGCAACTGCCCAGACCCGTCTCCCACAACGGTTGCACCAGACCACATCCCGAAACACGACTAGGTCGCTTCACGGCATGGCTTCGTCCGGTGGGTGGCAACCAGCCGCGGCCAAAGCCTCCCACCAGAGTAGTAGCTTTGAAGATGTGTGTTGCTTGATATGGGTTTCTGTAAAAATAGTCATTAAAATTTAACACAGTCATAGCCTTGTGATACGACCGTTGGACTGGGAAGTTAAAGGTCGTAGGTTCAAGTGTTCGGCTCCAAGGCACGTAGTACTAGTCGCAGTGAATGTTGCAGGGAACCCGGGACCTCGGAAAAGGTTAGAGTTCAGCGTCTATGATGGTTTTAAAGACTGAAAAAAAAATCACGTGCCACAAAGCAAATATCGTCAGGAACTAGCACACCTGAGAGATGTTCATGGTATGTTAGACATAGTTATCATAGACTTACTAACACCGGCTTAAACTCTGACTATAAATTGTTCATCAACCAAAACATCATAATGTACGAAGACTCAATGACAAGAGTGACCGATTAAAAAAGATAAATAGATAATAGATATTTATTCGTACGACATTGTATTAACTGCAAAATTAGTCGTGTTAGATAACAATGGCGTCACAAAAGACATGTTAAAAGATATAATATTGTGAAAAAAAAATACGGTCATGAGCAGGATTCGAACCTGCACCTTCCGGACCAATATTTTAGGCACCTTGACCGCTAAGTCATCTCGATCTTTGCTCACTACCGCGAATTCTTCTTCAGATTTTAATACGTCTTTTGGTGACGCGGTATTTGATTCGCGGTAGTGAGCAGAGGTCGAGATGGCTTAGCAGTCAGATCACCTGGAATGTTTATCCGGGAGGCGCAGGTTCGAATCCTGCTCACAGCCGTTTTCTTTATCCACATAAATTTATAACTTTAGAGTTCGCTAAGCATGCGTTAATGCTTTTCAAAGATTTATCAAGAAATTACCTGTCTTACATTAAAGGATAATATCGTTTTACCTGACCCACTTGTTTAAAAACCGTTAAAATACAGTAGAAGGATGTTGTGATTACTGGTTATCTATGCTATCTAATTATTACTAAATCGTTTCTTCTGCTGAAGTTTAAAAACGTATATCCAGTATCTATGTTACGTAATAACTACCGAGCATTTTGTTTTTAACATAAACACAAAGTTGTAAACATGCTAAGTGCATCGGAGTCGAAAGTCATAAATAACCCATCGGTACGTGCATCACAATGACCTATTTCCTAGTTTCGAGTTCAGCGAAACAAATAGCTTGGACTAGGAGACTGTGACGTTTGAAATTGTTTTATTTACAAATGGTTAAAAGGCAGTGCGTTCATTTCCTTTGATTTTTTATTTAATTACGACGGCACGACTGCCCAAAAAGGAGTGTTATGCATTTAAGGTTCAGGTATGTATGTTTTTGAATTTTTATTCTACCATTTAGAATCCTTACATTATATCTACCGGGTAATATAGATTAGTAAAATTTAAAAATAAAAAGTAATATTTTGGCTATGGTACACAAAAAGGCGTTCTTTTTAAATAGATTTGAACTTGTTTTTGCAATAATAAATCATACGGATACGAGAAATAAGTGACATAAAAATTTTACGCAATTATTTTTCGAATCTGGAAGACTAAAAAATATTTGCATGTCCTATAGTTTATAATTGCTAACATTACACCAAACTTACAGTTGTGTAGTGAATCAATGGAATTATAATAATATAGCGTGGAATAAAAAAGGACTGTAACCAGGTATATCACTTAGTTTAGAAGTCAGTGTTTTTATTTATTTATTTATTTATTATTATAGTACAACACCATCCTTACAGGTAAACACATATATATTGTACAGCTGTGGTGATGAAGGAGTAGGTATGCATAGGCTGGAAGTACGAGCTCACTCATACTATATAAGACTTTAACACGTCATAGTAAAATAAGAAATTAGCTTTGCGATTTAGAGATTTTTACTATTCAGGTAGCTGCAATGTATGATCTAGTAGCTGATGCCCGCAACTTCGTCTGCGCGACATAATCTAATCAACCCCTATGTATATCAAACTTCATCAAAATTGGTTCAGCGATTTAACAGACAGTTTCGCAAACGGTTGAACGGCTATTTGTTGTAAGCGACATTCATTACTGTGCTTTTAATAAAAAAATAACCTTAAACAAGAAGTATTTAGGAATATATTCGTATTTCACAAAAATTTCGCTTGAACTAAATAGCCGTCCAACCGAAAATATACGTATAGATTTAAATACATCATGTACAAGAAATCAATGTGACAGTTTTAGTCTCAGTCTTCAGTTTAGCCGAAGTTTGTTCAGGTTTAACGACGCGAATGAGGGTACGTGTTGCCGTGCAGCTGAGGTTTTATTACGTGTTGGATTTGCAGCGCGCTGTCTAGTTAGATGATACCTAAATACAACGGAATTAAAGCAAGAGTAACCATCTGAGAAGGGTTTAAGAAAAGACATTTCATTAGGGCAGATTTTTTTAAACATGAAATCTGGCTCCCTTTTTGTAGTTATCTCACGAGTGAGGCGTACGTTTAAGTTTCCCATGTGAAAAATTCCATGAATTATTATAATTCTCCTGTATTGTGCGTGTGTTTAGGCACAAATCTCACACGTGTACTACAGATCTGTATATCATAGAAATATTTATTCCTCTACACCTACTCTGTCGTCATTATATTGCTGAATGCATTTCCTATAGTAGCCATCACTACCGGATCCCTACATAAGACAGCTGGTGAACCACATGCCACAACTTGTCAAAATTTTTGATATTTCGAAGATTCATAAGGCGCTAATTGCTTACTATATAGGTACATACATCCCACTTCCTCTAAAAAAACAAAAAAAATTTCACTATGGTATTATGAAGTTATCTGGCTGTCTCTTGCTTTCATGATCGTATAGTATGTCGGTAGTGCTGTCTGATATAAATTAATGCTGCACAGTAAAACCTCTTTATTGGGACTTGTGGGAGCGAGTACATAAAAGTTCACTTATAATCATTTGTTCATAGCTCTGTGTAGTCTGTGGTTATGACAAAAGCCATATGGGTTTAGTCTAGACTGTAAAAAATTATATAAATGTGATCTCTAAGTGCTTCATTATTCATTTTAATTGTATGATATACTTTAGTTTTCATAATACTCGTATCCAGTATGCGCTTGAGTAACGCTCTGACGTCAATTAATTAAAATTTAAAGTGAATAGAGAGTATTTATGATTTAAAATCTGAGTTGTGAAAGTCAGATAGGTTTAAAAACCGTCGTTAAGCTGCATGTAACTAAATTCGGAACCGAGCCAGACAACTATCTGGTTAACTATCCTAAGAATCTTAAGATGTCTAATATAATTTCAAATAGAGTTTACATCTACGACTATACTTCAGTTGTAACGCATATCGCATGTAGTTTCGATGTAAATCGATTAATTTCTTACAATACATGCGAATGGTATTTTATTAGCGCTAACCGTCAGCGCGTTATTAAGTAGTTTCGTAACACATTCGAAATTCAAGTATCTTCAAGAAAGGCATAACAAACCTCCTTCGAATCCAAATTCTCATAAAAGAGGCCGCATTCCAGCCAGTTTTGTGTACACAGCCCGTATATCTAAACTTAATGCATTATTGATTGCTAAAAGTCTGCCTGGGCCGTGGTATTTGTTCAGAAATGTTCATAAATGGTCGACGGAGACCCGCCAATATCTCAAAGTATTGACGGCACTCCAAGAATGTTCCGCTCGATCATAGCATGTAATGTTTTATTGAATGCCTTATAACCTTCTTTATTTATGTTTATGATAACTCTAGGGAATACAGGCTTGTATCTATGGCTTTATATAACTATGAAACACCAGAACAGGCTAGGCAAATATTTTTATCTTAAAGGTTCGAATTGTGAATCTTATAAATGGATTCATATTACAAACTTAAATATATATTAATTCTTGATTTTAAATCAATAGAATATATTAAGCAATCTAATCGATATTTTTTTATATAAACTCATGCGCTATACATACAAGATGACGTAAACTTTAGTCATGATAAAATCTTATATTAGTCCCTTTTGTGAATTGTAAAGACAAACATTATTTTCAGACCATCCAAATATTAAACATACTGTTCAGTATCACGCTGTAGATGACCAGGGCTACTGGCACGGAGAAGTTTAATGGTCAGCATTTGGTTACCATCGATCAACTGGGTGCGGTTGCGTGCAGGTGAACTTGATGGCCGAAAAAGCTTGATTTTGTACGGAAAATAACATGAGTACCAATCGTGGACACATATTATTAGAGTACTAGCTGACCCACCGCAGTTTTGCATGCCACGTTTAAGCTAAAATATTGTAAGCTGTCTTTCAGACTTCAAGAAATTTATTCATAATAACCACAAATATACTCATCAAAATGTACACAAAGTAGAGACCTATTTGATAAGGCTCTTACATACGAGCGGCACGTTGTCGATGACAGCTCAGCGGCAGCCATCGAAGCTCGACAGCAGTGGAGCGTCGACGGCTGCTCGTATGTAGGAGCCCTTACCTAACTACAATTACTACATATACTTTAATTACTCTTTACTATTAAAGATAAATCTTTGAAAAGCATTAACGCATGCTTAGCGAACTCTAAAGTTATAATATTAAATGGAAAAAGAATACGGTCGCGGGCAGGGTTCGGACCTGCTACTCCCGGACCACTTAGCCATCTCGAGTCTGCTCATTACCTCGAATTCTTCTATCACATTTTAATACGTCTTTTGATGGCGTCATTGCTATCTATTCAGTTCATTTATAGGTGATTGAAACGGCACGACAAACTTTTCAGTTACAGTACAATATCGTTCAAATTAAATTAAATTGAATTAACAAATACATCTTTCAAACGCATTTCCTTTCACGGCGACTTTCACTTGCATGGCGAAATCTAAACTTATAATTTTTTGTGAAATGATATACAGAACCATGAACCATATCGCCAATGAAATCACATAATATCACTTTAAGTGAGCTGGGGATATCCCTATATTAACCACGTATCAAAGACTACCCTGGTCATCATTGTAGCAAGAAAGAACTTCACTATCGAGAAATCTGGTTTCCAAGCATTTCTCTAGAAATGGAGAGGCGTTTACTCACACGCTAATAATAGTACATTATGATACAAGTGGCCTAAGTTGGTCACAGCGTTACAGTCGAGATTGAATTGCTAACCGAGCCTTGGCGAGGGTAGCAATGACCAACCGAGACTTGTATTGACCATTAGGGCATGCGGCGTATACGACGTTTTTCATCACTCTTGTATAAAATAACAAAATTACATTATGTAAAGACATTCAACTATATACATTTTGTAATTAAGATGGCGAGCGAATTTCTTTTTTCGTACTCTGAGTCTATGATCCTTTTGCACGCAGGTGGAAGAAGGTTCACTGACGAAGTTGGCAAACAGCCTAATATACCCTACAGAAAAATAAAATGTATACTTTTTTATTGATAACAAAAATAACATAATGCTAATTCGGCTACAGATGTTTTTTTTTAATTGTTGAAACGTCTTATTTTATATAACATTATATCATATTACAAAAATAGTAAATTTCAACAAAGAGTTTGTAGACATTAAATTTCATTGCTTATAATATTTTAAATTTTCAGAAAATAGTTTTGATGTCTATACATCAAAACTATTTCACGCTATGCCAAATCGGATAGACTTATTTTGTTAAAAGGACGCGCCATAAACGTATGGGGTAGCAAAAATATTCTAATTCTATGGGACGCGCGGATTTCTTTTTTGTGCGCCGGATCTATGGTCTATGCACGCGCAAGTAGAAGCAGAGTCTTGACTTGACGAAGTTGCTTGAACTTTAGTTTTATAATCTATGGTTTGACGTATAAATATATTTAATAGTAATTTTAAATAAAGTTAATATTCTTCCATATAAAACACAAATTAATTTGAATTTGTTGGTAAAAAGAAATAATTTGAAGAATCAGAATGTAAAATTGTTATAAGTATTTATATTAACACAGTCCCAAAAATGTTAAATCTCATCAAGGATTTTTCAAACATCTAAACTCTTTGCTGAGGTTTAAAAGTAAATGTAAAGCTGTCACGCTGATATTTTTATAGAACCGCACTAAAGCGGTAAAAATGTAGAAAAAGCACGCGTGATTAATAAGCCTCATTTTGAACCTAAAAGCAGTGCAATAATAGACAGCGCGGTTGGCGCAGTGGTCAAGAGACCGACTGCTGCGCTGCGTGTCGCAGGTTCGATTCCTGCACGGAGCAAATATTTGTACGATCTATAGATAATTGCTCCGGGTCTGGGTGTGTGTGTGTGCTTGTGATATTATATGTCTGTAAACGCACCCACGATACAGGAAGAAATTCCTAGTGTGAGGCAACGTTTTAAAAAAAAAACAAACCACAATGCGACAGCAAAATTTCTATGAACACTGAACAACCACTAACCAATCGCATAAGATACAAACGTATTCTAAGAAAAGCACACTACAGTGCATCTTACAGTAAACAATTTGAATGCAGGTGACCCATTTTCTTTTGACTGACTTTTATCGTTCACCAAGGCAAAGGCGCCTTATGCCGAACGCATTTCAAATATACGGGTTTACTTGTTTCCTGCATTTTTTTCAGATGGATTGCATTTGACACCTATATTTATGGCGATGATGGCCTGAACAGGCTTCGGTGCTTTTGTTTGTTATAACGTGAGTAAAACTATGAGACCTCAATCTAAATAATTCCTCACACTTGCCAGCAGCAATTACATTTGGTTTGATTATAATATTTAAAATGATTACGTGACAAAGTGTGTCACACAAGACATAGGTAATTAGAAATCCCCTAAGGCAATGAATACTCTGACCAATCTTTGATAATCACGTGCGGAACGACGTATCGAAGAACAATTTATTACAAAGCTATGAATCATTTTATATGGCCGGTGTACAACTGAATAAAAGTCCTAAAATACCGCTGCAAAGATCACAAGTAGCGGAACAATGTCTCAATCATAACCCAGGAACAGAAGGACACTACCGCCCAACCTATTGATTTTATCCTTTAGTTGTCCTTTACGACTCCCATGGGAACAACCCTCTCCTCGGGTCACCTCTTTGTTGCCATACACTATAGCTCATAATCTTTGCCCCAAGATTTAAGGCTCTACACTCCGCCTCAACTATTTTTACTAGACGTCTCGATTAACTGATTTACTAATCACTAATACTTCGATAACACAGATGAAAATTTGACAGCTGTAAATCTGACAGCTGTCTGGCAAACCATGTTGGGCCGTGGTTGAAGTACGAGAAAATGGATTCCTAAGGAAACTACTCATCCGGACGTAACCACTGACGAGGTAAGTCGATAACATGGGTTACCGCAATCCCGAAAGACATAAGCGTAAAGGACGAGTGTGACATCCAGGGTGGCAAATCAGGCTGACCAACTCCCGCTGGGAATAAACCCTTGGACAGACACAAACTTCTGCTCACATGTAAAATATACCTGTCTTACTAATTCTATTTAATTTATGTACATTATACCTAATGTCAATTGTATATTTACAGCTTAGAGTACACATTGCGTACTCAATTTATTTTATGACATAGCATCACGCCGGTATTCCTTGAAGAGTTAGGCAAAGCGTACTCTCAGATCACAGAAAAAATCTACTTCTAATTCTTTCTAATTCTCTCTAAAATAAATTCCGAACAGAAAATCCCATTATACTGCCCGAACCGAGACCTCATGCTCAGACACGCTTATGATCACAAACGAACAGCCTGCAGTTTGTTTTATGATTTGCTAAAATCAACCAGCTAAAAAGAACCCTTTCTATGCAAATACCAGCACAATTTAGATTCGTTCCAACTTCGCGTTAAACAAGATACTCCCATACTTCTACAACCAATACTACGCAATGAAACAAGACAAAAGCCTCGAAAGATGAACAACGTCACAGACTGCATCTATAGTACTCGGTGTATTGAGGCGCGCCGGGTCAAGTGTGGCTCACAGCTGTACCTGTGTAGCTGAATACGACACACCGTGAATACACACACATTCACAACGAGCCGTGTTAAAATGTCGCTGGTTATATGAACAGAGATAGTAAACGACGTGACCAACTGTAGTGTGAATTCTTTAACTGCTGCACAGAATAAATAATAGCAATACTGCTGTAGGAGTAAATTCTGCAGGACCTTTATGAGTTGTCGACGATCTCTATGAGTCGTTTTCTACTCTGTGAAAAGTTATTTGCATCAAACTATGTTTTAAGTTTTAATCAATACCTTAACCTGCCTTTTTTTTGTTAAGAAATTCTCAGTAGCAGAGTTACGAAGTTACCGGTGCGACACCCACATGCTTCGGAGAGTACGTAAAGCCGTCTACGGCTCTCTCCGGTCGTCAGAATGCCATCTCATCGGACTATGAGACTGAAGAGAAGAGAGAGTGCATCAATGATTCGGTCGGGAGTATATAAAGAGGAGTCCGGGGCCAATTGAACAGCACATTGATTGCGCCACACAATTTCTAAATAACAAATTCGTGTACCAGTCAGTCAGATAAGAACGTCGTGGACACCGAAGTAAACAGTGAGGAGACAAACATGTTGGAAGCTCAATAAAATATTTCATAGTTACTACATTATCACCTGCCTCGTTGGTCTAGTGGTCCCAAGCGCGACTGCTGAGCAGGAGGTCTCGGGTTCGATTCCCGGGTTGGGCAAAGCGTTATTGAGGTTTTCTGTTAGGAAATTCTCAGTAGCAGCCCGGAGTTTGGAATTGTACCCGGTTGATGGCAATAGGCATGGGACTTAATAACAGCATTGGTGAAATGTGGGTGTATAATTGTGTACACCTCTGCCTACCGCTTCGGGGAATATAATATAATAAATTAATACAGGCGTGATGCTATGTTATGTTACATTATCACCCTCTTTCCGTACCTTTTTTTTGTATTTCTGTGTTCCTACCCCAATGCATTCGTTATTATAGGTACTAAATGATCGTTTAACTGAGCCCAAGATGATTCTTGTTCTTTACAAATTCATAGACCATTTTGACAACTTTTTCTGCCAAATTGGTAAAATTATTCCTCTGTTACGGAATGATTTATATTTATGATTTATTTAGCCAAAAATAGCATCTGTTATGAGCATAGACTTAGATTATAAGAGAGCCTAAGTGAACACAATAGATTGTGAGACTCCTTCACTCTTAATTTTTATCTCAGACTATAATAGATTGTGCACATATAATATTTTCAAATACGTTTTCAGTTTATTTATAGGAATAATGGTTCGGGTAAGCCTGGATTAGACGGGATGGAAGATTAATTTAAGGTCATGAGCTAAGGGTGTGTATTAATGTGTTACTGTACAACACAAAATCCAGAAAAATTATGAATGTAATCCATACTATAATCCGTATCTGAAAACCAGCGCTGCCACATTTTGATGGAGCAGCATATGCTGAGATAGGGACCTTTTTTGGTCTCGTACAGGTTGTCCATAATATAGTTTCGTATCGTTTTTTTTTTCTTTTCATTCTTTGCTTGTTTTAGTTATATGTAAGATTTCAGACACCTTCAGGCTAAAATAAATGTTTTTCTTTCTTTCGTTCTTTCTTTCTTTATAATATTATAAATGCGAAAGTAACTCTGTTTGTTTATCTGTTAGTTACCTTTTCACGACTAAACGGCTAAACGGATCGTAATCAAATTTGTCAAGGAGATTGGACCTTGGACGAGGACATAGGCTACCTTTAGTCACGCAGACGAAGTCACGGGCACTAGCTAGTATATTATAAGTTCCAAGAATAACATCTTGCTAATACTTGTGTCACATACTTCGTTTGCAATTTTTGCTTCACTCCACGGTCGCATGAATAGGCACTATCGCTAATATAATCGAAGGATAATTAATATAGGCCCGAAAGAAAAGAGAAAAACTAAGAAGGGAGTAGGTACATAGACCAACTGAAAGAGAAGGCAGAAGATGGAAATTATAAATTATAAGGAAGTGACAGAAATAGCACAGGACAGAATAAGATGGCGATTGTTACCCCGATAACAGCCTGATACTTACATATTGGAAGAAGAGAACCATTGAATGCGCCTCCACACACACCTGTTTGCAGTGTATGTGAAGCCCAAATGTAGCGAGCCCGCATGAAGTTACGGCGTTCATTGACACCCTTAATGAAACATAATCTCGGCGGCAAATGCTGCTATGATCCCGAAACCCAGGTAGAGAAGAAGAAATTGGCACAACGTCCATGACGGATTGCAAAAGGCGTACATGCAAAACAGAACAGCCTAATATGAAAAAAGATTTATGTATTAAAAAATTTAAATGCTCTAATACAACTTTTTTTTACTCCTTTTGTGTACCAGCCACTATATTATTATTAAATAAATCTTACTAGTCTATGTTACCTGGGACAATGTTAGGATTTTAAAAATACCCCATATATCTAAATCAGTTCAAGCGTTTAGAAGTTATGGTGGAATAAAGAAACTTACAAACATATACATCTGTACATACCTACATATATACATACATGAACCTTAAAAACATAACTATCCTTTTTTGGGCAGTGTTGTAAAAATATACTGAATTTTCAAATCCTTCATATACTCATTACCCCTAATCTCTAATACAGAGTAGAACACAATGCACGAAAGCGTTACAAACTTTTCAGAGGTCCAAAACCTAGAGTGGACGAACAATTTATCAAAAGTGGACGAAAAAGTTATTTCTTAGACAAAAGTTGGATTACAGAAAGCTTATAAAACTTTCTTGAACAGTCGACAAAGAACTAAAACAAAATATTTTGCGGAAAATAGTTCCTGAAACACTAGACTTATTTTTCAGGCTTCATTTTAGTGTAATAATCTTGCATAACTTATATATCGTGTTTCCTTAGTAAGTGTACCGTCAGGTGTTCTATTCTAGGTGGGTGGGGACAAGGTTGATGACTTCTGTATGGTTTTAGTCGGTTGCGTTCGGGCACGAAGTCCATGAAAAGAAAAAATCCACGCTCTAAAAAAGCTCGACAATTCTAGAACCAAAAGCATTGACATTGAGAAATATCAAAGGCCATGATAGATAATTTGGTATTAAAAACAGCCATCCTTTGAAATGATCAAGACTTGTGCATACTCTTCATTTAATTGCAACTTTCTGCTCGTTAAAAGCAAAAATAACTCATTGGAAGAAAATAGCATTGTGTTTGATACTTTTACCAACCTACGCAATTAGAAAAGGTCAGCTTAGAGAGATGCTTTATAGTTGTTTTGGAGACGGAACAATAGAATATTTACCGAAACTACTTTATTAATAAGTACCTAGGTACTTCATTTTAACAAAATACTCTGACGTTATATTCTTGAATAAAATCGAAGCCTATAAATAAGTACCTACTTATGACCCTTTTGATTGTTAGACAAAAGGTTGGACAAGATTTTTATGTGAAGGAAGTTTTCTTATCTAGTTGATGAGTACGAGAATAAATGAAACGGCCCTAAATAAATTGTCGGACCTTATGTATTTGTGTGCGTGTACCTTGGTATAATGACAAGCGAAATTTTAGTACCTATTATGCTTCACACATATTCTGTGCAAAACAATCTACGTTCGTAATTTATTAGGTGGCTTTCTAATAACCAACTAATTGTTATCAATTAATGTTCACCGGTTACTACTCACGTGCATTTTTCAAACTGTTTGACTCGCTACATCGCCGCGGGCTCAGCTCATGACTAAGGGCTCCGTTCGAGTTCGAAACTAGTCGGGCAATACCGAAAAATACACGTGAATAGTAACCGGTGAACATTAATTTATATGAATATGTCTCACGAAAGTTTTTATACAGAAACAACTAATTGCTGTGCGAAATTTGACTGATTTCGTTCGTCTATAAGAACCAAATGATCTACGAACACTTTCCTTACTACTACGACGACATAAAAGTCGCTGTCAATGGCAAATCGTTATCATGGAAGTGTGGGTGGCTGTACCCGTGGGCATCCCCAAACACAAGACTCCTAAATTTCGAATCAACCAATTCTCGGCGGATTTTATATAGATGTTTAACAAAGAACTTTAGGTGCTCTGTAAAAGATAAACTTGAATTAACCTCAGGGTCATTTCCCCTTTAACATTTTATTAATAAATTAAATTTATGTAAAGTAATTTTAATTCAATCTTGCGAGACCATTTCGTACGAAACGAGAGGAAATGAGAGAATACTTACAACGTTATTGATGTGAATCTCTGTCAGCGAGTGTGAAATCAATTACGGGTACGGCTTTATTACGCGCCCGTGATCATATTTTATGAAAATCTTAATTACGTACATGTTTCATTTTCATACATCTACATATATGAACGAAAAAGGTTAACATAATGTATGTACCTACAGTCGATTATAATTGAATTTTCAAGAAGCCTTACGAAGCAGTGTTTTTCAATTTTAAATATATTTTTAAACCAACCTGCTAGGAGCATGATGGCGGAAGAAATAAAGATTACCTCACAATGTTTAGGAATTTAAAGAATTATAAAAACTTCATACTTATCACGGATCTTCAAAAAAATACTTATCATATATTTTTCGTATTTCATCTTATTGTTACTTGCTTATTTATTATTCACTTTACTTAATAATTGTATTACATCTCCTTCAATAATTTGTCTCTAACAAAGGAATAGTGCAGCTTAACGAGCACCCATATTTGTATATTTTTATACGCCTGTGTAACCATGTTGCCTCTTAGGCATAAATTAACTTCCAACGTATTCAAGTGAAATTATTTTAACAAAATCTATATTTAAGGTATAGTTTTAATGCACGTTGCGAAGCCAATTAGTAGTATCGAATCCATAAAGAAAATACATAGTCATTAATTTAAGTAAATACTTATCTATATTAACATCAATTTACCTAAATTTTACATTAAATAGAGTATTATAGTGAATACTACTTAAAAGATAATATTTAATCACAGAAAAATAAACATATTCGCCTCCTAGTTCTAAAGCAGTTTTGTCGTTTCACTCACTTCGTTCTCAGAACATAAAATTGCGAAAATAGCTTGTCTTATCCTATTTAATCCTGAGTAAGTGTAAATATCAAAATGTCAACGTATAAGTATATAGAGTAACAAAAGTTCCAAATAATACCTACTGGATGACATGTGTATCCAGTAGAGGACTACCTGCACAAATATTAAATAATAAAAAGAAGAATTTTTCATTGTCATACTATCTAATTTAATTGATTTTATGCGCTTGCAACACATTTATAAGGCTGTATTCGAATGGTTTTTTTGAGTGTGGAAAATACATCATGGACTCTGTGCCGTACTTCTACCGACTAAAAACCACACGATCCTGCTCCAACCTTTACCGAGGTCCCGGGTTCGTGCAGCAATCACCGCGACCCCGGCAGGAACATACTCGTATATGCCCAAAGATTGTATACAGATTCCGCATATGCACTTCAGTTATAAGTTGTGTAGATAGTATAAATGTTGAAACAAATTACAAATTAAAGTGTATTGTGACGGAGAACACACTGGCGGAGTACAATCAAAACAATAAGTAAGATAAGTACCTATCTACAAATAAGGATGAATGCATTTATTTTTGAAAATGCTCCTAGCGACTCGAAGACATTACAGAACCTTTGCAAAGAGCACACAATAGGTACTATTTTAGCAAACAAAGAGAATACAAAATGATGTTATCTGAAATGCAGTTCTTATGATGTATGAGATTCATACGTAGGTGCTATACGTGCAATTTAGGAATATGCATAAAAAATTTGGTAACTGTGTAGTACTGTACTGTACCTCTAACTGTAACTGTGACCTCTGAGTTTGTTTCGGTATTTCTTCTCATGGATAGTCTTAGGAAATACCGTCGCGATTTAGTTTTAAATATGTATCAGAGACAAAAATAATTTTATCAATTAAATTTACAGTAGACAAAAGGAGTAAACTGTTGAGACGCCTGACACCTTAGTCTTACTGCGACGAACGCTGCAAAGTGTTCGAAATGTCAGGAAAAGCAAAAACCAAAAATGCACGCGATTAATCCGGTTAAAAGTTGTGTAGTGATCGCGAAACCCTAAGATATTACTACATTTCTTGTGTCTGAGGTAGTAGAAAAAGAAGAAGAAGTCAATTAACGTAACCGGTTTCTTATTAATAATAACAATGTCGTAATAATAATCATGTCATGATATTTGCTGACAGTTGCTGAGTCAGTTAGTAGATAACTGACTCAGCAATCAAATAGAAAAGAAAAGTCAGTGGTCCAGGTAAAAGACAAAAAAAGCGATGTGACCTTCAAATGTCATATGTATTTTCTTAGCTAAACAGACAGAGACAGTACAAATTTATAAGACATTGTGAAGAAACCTGGTGTTAATGGTCTGGAACACTGGAATGAGTGTATTGAATGACCGACACGCAACGAGCAAGCTTTGTTAAATTGATCGTTCCTCTTCTATGTGAGAAGAGGTACCTATTCTTATTCTGTGACGATGGCTTGCTCTTAATATATATTATTTAATATTTTTTTGCTATATATATATGGGTTAATACCCAAGAGCCTCGGCAAACTCCTTAAGAGGCTCTTGTTAGGCAGTTGGGTCACTTGTATGATGCAGAATGCAGTACTCCTAGGCACGACGTGAATTGTCAGAAGGTTTCTCTTTCTGGAGGCCTAACCACCAGTGGCTTGGAACCTGTTCCTTGATAATTTGGGCTCAGTTGCATCACCTTACCTTTAACCGTAATTGACATTTTGACAGAATTTACATAGAAAAGCTTTCAAAATAATAAAGTTACCCTTTAGTTAAATACCGACACTATTTTTGTCCTTATACAATGCATTGTCCATAAATCTTTATTCAACTGATGTTTTTAGTCACTGAAACGTATTATACGTTTCGTTAGTCAACTATAAAAAATGATGTAACATTTATTCGTACACTGACTAAGTACTTGACACTGTATTGATTGCCTCGACTGCACATTTTGACGCGTCCACTAGGCTCATAATACGTAGACTGGTATTTTTCTAGTTTCAACTGGCATAGAGAATTTTGAAAAACAATTGGGATATCTGCCGTAAGACTATGCAAATTGCTAACTGAAGAAATGGATAAAGTTGTTATTATTTACAGTATGCTTACGTACAAGTAACGCTATAGTTCGTAAGTGTAAGTAGATACTGCCTTGAACTGCGCCGTTGGTCTATTGAGCCCAAGCTATTGAGCATGAGGTCTTGGGTTCAATACCCAGGTCGGGCAAAGTGTTATTGGGTTTTCTGTTAAAAATTCTCAGTAGCAGCCTAGGGTTTGGAATTGTGCCCGATAAATGGCAATAGGCTCATCATCTATTACATGGGACTTCATAACAGCATTGGTGAAATGTTGGTGTACAACTATGTACACCTCTGCCAACTCCTTTGGGGAATACAGGCGTGATGATGATACTAGGAAAGTAGATATTAGACGGTTAGCTGTGCTTTTTAAACAAAACTATTAATATACTCGTAGAATAAATTTGATGTTGACTTTGTCTTAATTTGTCCCGTTTCGTTATTTTCAAATGGACGGTTATAATTTCAACCCGTATGTTCATTCAACTAGTTATCATAATGTTTTTATTTTCTGTTAATACGTAAAAGGAGCAATGCTCTAAATTTAGATTAGTATAGACTATACTAAATTTAGAGCATTGCCCCTTTACTATACTGTATAGTATGCCTACATTAGAATTGACACCAATATCTAAGAGCTTAAAGATATGGACTTATTCATCATAAAAATGTTATAGATATATTACTTACAACCTTTTAAAACGGAGACACCTTTTCATCTGAAACTCTGTTTTTTTCTTACCTTTTCAATATTGTGAAAAGCTTTTTATTTTCCCTCAGATACTTCTTTATGATACCTGGCGTAGACCAACATTATTTGAGTGGTATGGAGTGAATAGTGCTTTTTGAGAACCCATATTTTAAGGAGTAAAGATATTTGAATAAAGTTTTATGCGTTTTCATAACAGGTATAACATGAACCAATGAACGTGGAATAAAACCACCAATATTGCTTCATTTTCCCAGCGAGGAATGTGTACGAGGGTTATCTGTAAGGGATGTGTAAGAGCGACGTGAGCTTTGGATGTGTGGGCAGCATGCGTGCGAGAAATGCACCCCGTAGTACCTACTATACCTATAAATACTTCCTTTATTTCTTTACTTACACCGCTTTAATGAAAAGGGGTAAATTTTACAGCTCCACTACACATCCTCGCACTGCTCAGTTTTTGGAGGAAATAGTCACAGTGTTTCTTACCTCCGGTGCGTCTCGTTATACTACTCAGCTTCCTTGGATACGGTGAAAAGCCACCCTTAAAATACGGTGACGAAAAGCCAATAAACAGCATACAAATACCCAACTACGGTTCGTGGAAACAACCAATTTATTTATATGATTTTCAAAACACTTGCTCGTAAAGTGACTCTTATTGCACCGTTTTAAAATTCACAATGAGGCTTATTACGCACAAGTGAATTTCACTTTATATTACCGCACTATTGTGGTATTTGTGTACTCGTTAGTGTAGCTAAATACGTGTGCCAAGCTTGTTTGCTGCTTTTGTATTTGATTCGATTCCAGCGTCGGGGCACAATCAATATGTTTTAATACATTCTCACAAATTTGTAAGAAGCATTACATGCAAACAATTTAAATACTGAAATTAAGGCAATTCAAGCCGTGCTACATACAGTACACTTCCCCGGAGTACTAAAATAACTACACATACGATTCTTCGCAAAACCAATCATGGATTTAGCTACAGGCGTGGTGGCATTATTCACGAATTTCGAATTTCAAAGCCGCTTTTTTCTACGTTGTCTTTTTTTCAATGGTTTATATATGTCGCAGATGGATTGTAGAATAAGCTGTTTTACAAAACAGCTAGCTAATTTACAAAACAGTACTGTTATGAAAAACAGCTGAACGACGTTTAGCGGTTTTACATAATTACTGAACTATAACACGCAGAATTGTATGAACGTTTTGTGTTTATCAATGCAGCGGGTCAACGATCAGAGATTATGTAAAACAGTGTGAAATGAACTGTCAGATTGTTGATTTTAGATCGAAATTTTGTCGCATATGGCTTTGTATGTCTTAACAATAATAACCTAACCTTATTTTACTTGTCAATAGCAAACAAAAGATGAAAATTTTTAATGACGTAAATACTAAACCACTATAATAGTCGACAATATATTGGGATTATGAAAGAAAATAAACGAAATTGATCCATGAGCGAGCGAAGCGAGCACGGGAGTTTCGCGTATCCCGAGTTCCCGACACGGACAGGTTAGGTTCGAAGCTCTTCATGTTTACGTTTTTTCTAACCTTACAGACACAAAAATAGGAGCCCTCGTCGACCCAGCCACGGAAAGTCAAATCAGAATACAGTATCGTTTTTTTACGTGAAGAGTGACTATCCATTTAATATACCTATACAATAAACAAACCTGTCCCACTGTAGATATGTCATTCTGCATTACGTCTAAAGGTGAGTAGCTGTTTTGTTAAACGTATCGCAATGGCAATCGAGGTGAACGTTGTTCAGCTGTTTTATAAAATAGTACTGTTTTGTAAAGCAACTAGAGATTTTGTAAAACATCGGATTCTACAATCCCTCTGCGACATATACATACCCACCACAAGCTGAAAAAGACAAAATTACAACTCCAAAGTCTAAACGGTCTGTAGATACCATAAACGTAGGATCAAATATTCTAATTCTATGTTAGATACAATGTTGAGTTTGATATCAAAACAAAAGCTAGTAGAAAACGTCTTTCAAATAACGTTGTAAATTTTTGTGGAAAGCAAAATACGGTCGAAGGAGAAGGATTTTTTTACCGTAGGAGAGCCATGCTTTGGCACGAATAGGCCGGGTCGACTGGATTGATAGGTACCACTGCCTCACAGAAAACCGGCGTGAAACATCGCTTGCGTTGTGTTTCGCCGAGTGAGTGAGGCTACCGGAGGCCCAAACCCTTAGAAAAGGCCGGCAATGCACTTGCGACTCCTCTGGGGTTGCAGGTGTCCATGGGCGGCGGTAATCGTTTACCATCAGGCGAGCCGTCCGGTCGGTTGCGTCACATCCCATAAAAAAAAACTTAACGAACATGCGCCTCCCACTCATTTTCTCTCTCCACTCCAGGCACTCTGATCACTAACCCATCTCGACCTCTGCTCACCACTCCGAATTCTTCTTCCACACTTCAATACGTGTTTTTGGTGACGTCAATGCTATCTATTCTGTCTCTATACAAGTGACTGAAATAGAAACGACTAACTTTGCAGTTAATACAATGTCGTACAGATGCAATTACCTTAGCGAACTCAAAGGTTATAAATTGTTGTGGAAAGAAATTTCCAAATACATCTAGAATAAACAAAATATACTTACAAACATATCGACGTATCACGGCGTCAAATATTTCTATATTCTGTGAAAATCTGAGTTTTATCCCCATCGGGAGAATACACTGCATCTGGAAAGTTTTCACATAAACAAAACATAGTCGTGAGTCGTAAATAAACGTCATGGCGGGCGGCGTCTTGGGAGCTAGGGGACGCTTGCAGGCCCTTTCAATGAACTCTCCACTGCACGGCCCTTTCTTTCTTTCTTTTTGCTCTTAAAATTGTGTTTTTGTTGATGCAAGATGATGTGGTGAGTTAAGTTTGGGATATATATGTTTTTGTAAATAAAATTTTAGTAAGTGTGGGTAAAACACAGACTTATAAATAGTTGATGTAATATTTTAAAGTAATGAATGTACTTACTTATGATTTGGGAATATGTTGACATATAATTGTTTTTACAGCTGCACACAGTTTAACTTATGTAATCTATATCTTCTATATATATATACTTATAATAAAATGGTAAAAAAATTCGCTTTTTGGATTTTTTTTCTTTCGTAATGTGATAATTTAATCGATACTACTGCCAAATCTGTTGTTTTTAAAATTTGAGTATTTTTGTCTGTTTGTATGTCCGAGTTTGGCGTCCAAACCAAGAAAAAGAAACAATTCAAAATTTGTAAAAAATATCGTCAAAAGCCGGGTCAACTTATAGGCTATTCAAAATTGCGCATTTCCTCAACGGAGCTGAACAGTGATGTTAAACATCTCACACTCAGAATCTAAGTTAGATGGATTTCAATAAAAATGGCACTGTTGTATAGCTTATCAAAAATGATAAGCACTGCAAAAGGTATCATTGCGCTTTATCATATGGGGACCAAGCATTTACCGGTTTTGTATTTCGATTAGTAGATTCCGAATGCCTATTTTAGCAATATTGTCAACTGAGTACTTAGTTTCATACCGTACATAGGTGACTGGTACGGTATATATTGAACGATCGAATCCCGGTAAAGGTTTATTCTTTTTGCATATTTTTAATTTTGACAATACAAGACTTGTCTGTTATTTCGCAGAAAAACAACGTTATTTTAGTTTTTGTGTACTTTTGTAAAATAAACCCATTTTTTTGTGTTTCGCTTGCTGTCTCATATCAATATGGTGAGGCACAGTAAAGATGTTACACGTTAGCGATGTAAAACTTATCAATCAAATCTCATCATTTATCATGGTACTTCATTCCATAGAAAAATGCATCATTTTTAAACTCGTGTCACAAATTATAAAAAAAAGCTTTTTTTTAGTTAATTTTTTATCAAAAATGTAAACTGATGGTAAACGACGAAGGGCCGAGGATGGAGCACGTATATCCAGAATAAATCTATTCACTCATAAGTAGACTGGATAGATTTTGGGAGAACGATAGTTGGGGAGTTGATGCAACTGCCCACTCCCACAGCGGCTTCGTCCGGTGGAGGTAAACAGCCGTGGTCGAAGCCTCCCACCAGAGTTGTGGTGCCTTTTTTTTTATGTGGAGAAATGCCCTCGCATACCGCTCTGACACGGGGAGACAGAGCGGTTATGTGGGGCTCGAACCCACTAAAACTCCACAGTATACCTCCTCAGCTGCTTGAGGGCGGGATGCGGGAACGCTCTCGCACACAACCGCGAACCCGCCCGCAGCCGTCCGTTGCCGGACTCTCTCTCACGACACACCAAACGGATGGCGTGCCGCAACCACCATGGAGACCATGTGCAATGGGTGCCAGACGACCCCGTGTCCGGACGCCCAAGGTCCCCTGCGATGGGTCAGGTCTGTGGCCCCGCCACCTGCCACTACGGCCGCAGAGGATAGGGAGAGCGGCGCCTCGCTATACCGGCACTCCTCTTCCCCTGCGGCCCCACCGCGTCTGCCATCTAACGGTGGCGGCCCCGTCAAGGTCGCGGAAGGTAGGGAGAGCGGCGTATCGGCATACCGGCACTCCTCTCCGCCGCGGCCCCCATCTCTCAGCTGCGGTGCCACCCATACGACACCACAGCCCACCTCAGTTGCGGCACCCACACATAAGGCCCGCAACCTACGCCGCCCCAACATGGGCTTGCAGGCAAAGCCCAGAAGAGTGGCCCTCCCCGGGTTCCTCTAACTTCACCGTGGGTGACCAAGCCACGGTGAAGTGTTCCATACATGGCATCAAAACTTTCTCTTTTATGATGTTCTAGAAGCTTCAACAGTTGAAGTCGATCGATGTCTATTATCAATAAATGGGACTGAAAACTTAATGGGCCATCCAATGCACGAAAGGGTTTAATGAAAATGCTGCAGTTAGCGTCATCTTTACCCTATCCAAAAAAATATCGTATAAAATATTGCTTAACCTCAACGAATGTTCACTAAGCGGAAATTGGAACATACTATTAGTACCTGCATCTTGGTTATTCGTTTTATATAGATCGGGTATTAAATGTTGCGAAAATGAACAACAAGCAAGATCCAAGCTCTACTAAAAACTCCAATATCTCAACAACACTTTTTTCGACCTGGTGAACAAACCCAAGATGCTACGCTTATACTCACTTGCAACCACTAGACTAATGAGTCAGTTTTTCTAAGATTCTCTTTACACTGCACAAGATTGATGATCATTATATTATCATTTTTGACTAAAAAACTGAAAATAGTATGCTTAGACCAAACAGTCATGTTGAAAAGACGATAAGGCAGGTGTAAGTGGAAATTCTGAGATCCCTAAATGGATATAAACTGACCCACCCAAACTCACTAAAAGGTCAAAAAGTAGTGCTCACAACCTGCACGCGCGTATGAACAGACATATGAACGTGATAGAAGCAAAATATATATATAAATATAGTGTCTGCCTACCTGAATCCTAGACCAGAGACGTGAATTTACGAATACACCTATGTATGTGACATTATCATTTTAGCCAACACTTATTGTCAAGAACTGACGGCAGTTCTTCGCCTGATCTCACTTCGGACGTGTCGGATTCCCGTTCTACCGGAATACGTCAGTGAAGAAAGAGGGAGTGCACTCCATAGAGATAGGCCGCCGGTACAGTCATTCAGGAACATTCAGTCGGGAGTACTGAATGTATCGGTAACGGTGGCTTATCAAATTTTTCGGTAATACTATTGGGAAACAGAAAATAACGTAAGATTATCTATGTCGCATCTAGCTTTCAGCTGGTTGTACTGCTGCAGAATACGATCATCATCCGTGTTTCTCAATAAATATATATCTGGTGGTTTTCAAGGCTCAAGTACAGAGGTATTTAGTGGTCAAGCGTGTTCCATCGTCGATTATGTCATTGCTTAAAATCAGGCGAGTTATCGGTCAAACGCAGGTCCATTGAGAATAAGTAAAAATCTAATTGATAAGTGGAATCCTAATATTGCATCGTATAATCTACACCACTTCAAAAGCTGTATAGCGCCCCTACATATCTGCAGACAGGTCGCGTGTGCTGTGGAAAAATCCAAGCAGGAGTCAGACCCTAGACACACACTGTTTGACGGCTAGTTACCAGCAAAACACCATAAAAGCCAGGCACAGTTATTTAAAATCGACCGACGCAGTGTCAGGATGCCCAGCCGAGACTTAACGCAAAACTTTGGCTAGGAACTTTTCCACCACCCGTTAACAAATTAAGCATAAAGTGAACCTACAAGGAGGATCTAGGCAACCAAATAATTAAAATTGTACCATCGACATGAAGATGAAGAATCGTTTATTAATTATATTGTAAAGCAATCCTAATCCGGATAAATACACCAGGCGCTCAGACCGCTAAGCCATCTCGACCTCTGCTTACTACCGCGAATTCGCATAAAATCTGTACATTATCTTTACTATCTGTACATTGTATTAACTGCAAAGTTAGTCGTGTCGGTTCGGTCACCAGTATAGGGACTGAATAAATAGCAATAACGTCATCAAAAGATGTATTTAAATGTGGAAGAAGAATTCACGGTAGTGAGCAGAGGTCGAGATGGCATAGCGGTCACAGCGCCTGGGTTATTTATCTGGGAGGCGCAGCTTCGAATCCTGCTCACGACCGTATTCTTTTTTCCACTAAAATTTATATCTTAAGAGTTCGCTATGCATGCATTAATTCGTAAGATACATATATTACTAATCTGTGCATTAATGCTTTTCGAAGATTTATCTGTATGAGTTTGGGTTGCTAGGGCAACTGTCAAGTATCTAAAAGTCACGGCTGTCTTTAGTGTGGCGTCAATGAGGATAGACAATTAATTTTAAACAAAAAATAAAAACCGCCTTCCAAAATCTACTACACTAAAAAGTATAAAATAATATCAAAATTTGCTTATAATAAAATAATTTTAAAATAACAATATATAATAATAATCTGTTAATTTTGGAGTCGGTGCCTGTACTGGGAGAGGGTTATTGTTTTCCTCTTGTTAGTCACTTATGTTCGTTGTGCTGTGGTTATGTTACCGGCGTTTGTATCTGGTTGTAAACCCCACATACATCAGGCACCGACTCCAAAATTAACAGATTATTATTATATATTGTTATTTTAAAATTATTTTATTATAAGCAAATTTTGATATTATTTTATACTTTTTAGTGTAGTAGATTTTGGAAGGCGGTTTTTATTTTTTGTTTAAAATTAATTTATTTTAGTCTTTTTAGTTTTAAGTCTAATATATATATTGTATAGGTCATATATAAGTTTGTATACTTCATAAATAAGTTAATTTAGTAATTTAATAATATGGGTAGGCCTTCGAAAGCCGCTAGGACTTAATAACTGCATCGGTGAAATGTTTGTGTACAACAGTGGACACTTCTGCCTACCCCATCGGGCAATACAGGCATGATGCTATGTATGTATTGAGTGGCATGAACTATACATGAACATGCGATTACAGAAATTGCGAGTGATTTGCTGTGATTTATTGAAGAATTCCATCGTCTAACTTCGAAGATCTTCATCAGATCTTCACTAAATTGAAATAGGACCACCTCTGGGGACTACTCTTTCAAACAAATATATCGACGGACATACATACAAAACAAGGTAGCTACTGTAAAACGTTGAGGAGTTCCCTTGACTGTCCTTCGTCTTCATCATCAGACCCCTAATGACAGTCACAACCCATCTAGGTGTAAAGTTCTCATCAATACAAATTAATCAAGCCCAAACACCAGGTAATTGTTGTAAATCGTTAAAGAGTTCCCTAGATCATCTTTCGGCTCCATCATCAGATCGACTCCAGACCTTCATTAAATAGTAGTGCTTTAAAATACTTAATGAAAAAATTAACAAATGCACGAGTCGCCCCTACGATTTTCGAAGGTTTCCCTCGATTTCTCGGGGATCCATCATCAGATCCTGGTTTCCTTATCATGGTACCACCGTTGGGATATCTTCTTTCCAACAAAAAAAGAATTATCAAAATCGGTTCATAAACGACGAAGTTATCCCCGAACACACATAAAAAAAAAAAAAAAAAAAAAAAAAAAAATATACGGTCGAATTGAGAAACCTCCTCCTTTTTTGGAAGTCGGTTAAAAATATAATAATGCAACAATTATTACCAAAAAATATCTATAGTTTCTGCCTACTATTTATTTTATTTATTTATTTGACCAAATTATAACATTATTACAGTTTACAGTGTAAACTGTAATAATGTAAACTTTACACCAAATCGATGCTTTAACTAACTTATAAACTAGATACATTAAACAATTTAATTATATAACCTAAATTCCTATATACCAACACAATAAAGAAATAATTAATTGTTTTCTATACAATTGTAAGCAGCTTCTGTTAATTTCGACTGGTTATACGAAAATATATCAATATCCTGAGAAATTATATTAAGTAACCGTACAGCACGCGACAGGGGAGCATACATAAGGAGATTTGGCCTACTGGTGGGACAAATCTCCTTATGGATACTATATATGATTAATTGAAATCTTAGTTTGACGTCCAGATTACTTTGACGTGAGCAAAGCCACGGGTACAGCTAGTAATAAATACAGAAGCGTTTATTTTATCTATAAATATTGCTCAAAATACAACCATTATTATTATAGATACATGTTTCTCAATGTTATCTTGCGCAAATTTTCTGCTTGGCCGGCCGAGAAATCTGAACCAACTTCTCCTTCGTGTATCTTGATTTGAAGCTATCTACCATTTTCATAGTTCCCTATAAATTTTCTATTCTGGGATCCTTTCACTTCACGTAATGCGAACTAAAACATGAAGTATAGTAACTTTACAATTTTCTTATCGCATGTAGTGTCGTGGTGGTCTATATAACTATCCGTATGCCTCTGACATCTAATGACACATCAATGACATGACCACACAACATCATTAACATCTCTCAAGTGTGCTCGTTTTCCTCGCGGGGATTTTCTTAAGTGTTAATTCATTTTCGATTACCATTTGACTTTACGTCAATGGTGCGTTAGGGTACGCACTTGAACCTACGACCTTTGACTTACCAGTCTAAGGGTCATACCACTAGGACTTTAACTAGTTGTTCTCAAAAATACCTACGAAACTTAGTCAGGTATCTATTATATTTTCCATTTATAAATTAGAATAAGGATACTATCGACCATAACCAAGGCAAAAAAACTCCTGTTATAAAATGAATAGTAGGATATGTTAATAAACATTAATAATGTAACATACGGTTATTATATTCTGACAGCGAAAGCTGGCAGGCGCAAAAAACGAATGATCCACATACGCTTTGGCGTTGCCTTGAAAATAAACAAAAAATAAAGAGGCTTAACGATTACTTTTATGCTGATCTTCGAGTAAAAGAAAACCGTAAAAAAACGTGAGATACTTACTTAGGTATCTTTCTGAGCAAAGCGTATTTTGAGACGCAGGAAAATTATTATAGGGCCTGGTAACCTGATGATCTTCTTTAGTCGAATTTCCAGATAATAAACTAAGTTCTTTTTTTACTGTTAATAATTCAGTTTGTATAACGTTTGAAGTAGGTATTATGAACACAACATCAACATTATGACGTCACACGAACCAATAATGTGTCGTAGTACCTAAATGCATTTCTCCAAGTTTAGTGTGTTATGTGAATTGCGGCTGTCCATTCCGGCATTTTCCCCTTCATAGTCTCTGAGCCCACTCCAAAGGAAAACAAATTAGTATTTGTTGGGCCAAAGTATATGGTCGGACATCTTTCAGTTTTTTTTTTATGTTCCTTATTTTCTGCTTTTGTTTAAGCCAGCACATTTGATGCAATATCTATTTAAAATTTCTGTCATTTTCTTGTTTTTTATTTATTCTCTAAGTACCTCATTTTACTCTCGTAAAAGGAGTTTCGTATAATAAGCGATCTTAAATAAATAATGTTTCATTATTTATAAACATTACAAAACATAGCATCACGCCTGTATTCCAGAAGGGGTAGGCAGTAGTTGTACACAGTTTTACACCCACATTTCACCAATGCTGTTATTAATTCGCATGTGGTCGTGATCCTATCTACCGGGCACAATTCCGAACTCCGGGCTGCTGCTGTGAAAATTCTGATTAGCAGCCCGGAGTTTGAATTTACTAACAGATAAACTCAATGTCACTTTGCCTTACCCGGGAATCGAACCCGAGACCTCTATAGATACCAATGAGGCAGTTAATTATTTATATTTATTATATTTTATATTTCACGTAAATCATAATGGAAAGAGATGTTAACAGACAATAGATGTATTTTAGCCATTAGCCGTTTAACTATGGACAAGACACTTAAAATAAAGGGAGAAAACACGCGTAGTAGACCTTCAGGTGGATTCGTGAATTCCTCCAAAAGTCAGCTCCGAAAACAATAATAATATTCGGTTTAAAATAGATGTCGACCCAGTTATCCAAATTATGTATTAAAATGCAAATAAAGACCATTTGAATATATTGACAAAATCAGAATTCGAAACGAAAAGAGAAAACGTTTGAATCGGATTTAATTTTCTCTAAGCGCTATTAAAGGCAGTAGACGAAAAGATTAAATTTAAAAAAGTTGTTCACGAGTAGGTACTTTATATCAACACGTTTCAGTAACAATAGGAGTTACCTACCGTTTAACGAAATAGTTTTTTTTTTGCAACGTGTAATGTTATAAAATGTTGTGTTTTTTATTTAAATTTAAGTTTAAGGTTATGTAAATCAAAAAGCACTTTCACAATTTACAAAAAAATCTCAATATGCGTCTCAGTTCAGACTTTTTGATTAATTAGTATTATCGAAATAGATGATCGAATAATGTTAACATTATTAACATTGACATGACTACTACTAATAAATTCTGTCTGAAACAACTTTCTTCTAATTTACGAAAAAGGCACTAAATAAAATGAGAAAAATATTAGCAGTACTCACGATAGAATATAATAAAAAAAAACTGAAGAATTTAAAATAGAAATCCTTTTTTCTTTATATTTTTGGATGATAATAAATCACGTAGTCTATGTAGCGAGCAATAAATTAGTAAACTGTGTCTTCAAAAGACCTCTAAAAAAGCTATACTATCAACTGAGTAGGTACATTTACTAGAAAATCTTGGTGATGATGCTGTTTGTTTTACCAAATTAAATAAATAAATAATGCGAAGGAGACAATTAACTATGCCTAAAATACATCAATTACCCTACTTAAAATTAATAAAGTTTGACCAGAAGTGCTGTACCGCTCTGTAGGCGGTTCCGCGGCAGAAGGCGGATGCAGAAGCCCGTTAGGATATGTTTACTTCCTGATGAGGCTGCCACAACGACATCTTGTGTCTTTTCTAACAGACCATATAAGTCAATCGTTCAAAAGATAAACATAACAACAGAAAACAGAGGGCAGTGAACGGCACAGCACTTGTGGTGAAGCTATAATGAAAAAAATAAACCCATAGTCCGTATTCTGGACCATATATTATGCTGACCAATTATGACCATAGGTAATTCTTGTTCTTTTTACCGGACTTTTAAAATAGGAGGAGATTCCATAGTTATTTGTCAGTTTTTTAAAAGATTATAACAGAATGAGGGAAACATACTTTATTTAGTTTCAGCAGATACTTGCATAAACTGCTGCATGAGCAATGTCGGGATCAATGTTTACTTGGTATTGATTCGTAAAAAATATATTTTTATATTTCGGTTTATATATAAATATAATATTTTAATAAGAAGTGATACAAATAATAAAGTTAAATTAGGACACTACCTACTTACACAGGGGAATGCGTTTGGTTCCTACATGACTTAGTGCAAGTCGGACAATTGGCTTACTTTTGTACCTATCGCTATTATTTATTATATCATTGGTGTAGTCTCGTTCACTAACTTGAGTTTGAGTGTTGAAACGCGGTTTAGATAGGGAAGTGTAGCTCCAATCTACTGTCTAAAATTTGTAGAACTTGCGAATGAAATAGGAAGATATCCGATTTACTTGGTTTAGTGTTTGCTTCGCATGTATTATAAAAATATAGGTAAGGTACTAATTTATTAGGTGACTTAATATATAACGTTAATATACAATATATCTACCTAATAAATAAAGATAAGTTTAATATATAAGATAAAGACATTCACTTATGCCAAGAATGAAATGGAAATATCAAATAACCTATAGTACCACCAAGACGAAAATTCCTTCGGACGTCAACGATTAGGCAATTTTTTTATAGAATTTTGAATTATAAAACATTATGTTCCCTTAAGGGGTAGGCAGAGGCGTACACATTTGTACAACCACATTTCATCAATATTGTTAGTAGGTCCTATGTGGTAGTCTCAGCCTATTAATATCCACCGAGTACAATTCCAAACTTCCGAGCAGCTATTGAGAATATATCCTAACAGAAAAACCTAATATCACTCTGCTCGAGCTGGGAATCAACCCAGGACAATGAGGTATGTAAGTATTGTACCGGTTAGGACTTGATCCCCTTATAATAAAGTGACTTAATAAATGAGGTCCTAGTATATATGAATAAATACCTGCATACATTTTTCAGACTGCTTACATATGAATGTCCTATTAACTACAGACTCAGCCGAGGCATTCCCATGGCCCCCGAGTCCGTCAAAACAGGTTGACGCCAAAGCTTTTTAAATTCACGATGACCATACACAATCCACGCCTTTCTCTACGAGCCGACGTTAGGGACTGTTAAAAAATTCACAGAACGAGCGCGCTGAGATTAGAACTCTAGTTTCGAAGAGTAATGCCCCTGTCTATTGTAACAATGAAGCTGTCAAGTTTCACATGAAAGGCAATAAATCTGTGCAAGCCTTAACATTTACCTTCCACGACGGCGCAAGAGAATGTTACGAATGAAAATAAATCACCCCTAATTCAGAGCCAAATCGGCGAGATGAAATTGAAATTGAGATTGGGCTGTGTAATGGTGCTATATAGTGATCCGAACGAGCTCCTTGCTCTCGGCAACTCCGTAGTGTAATTAATGCCCCGCCAAGAGAAAATTGCCACAAATCTGCACTTTCAATTTATACTATTGCTTTTACATAAGAATGGGATAACGAGACCTTGAAGGAATTAGTACTGGAGTGGTTTTAGAGGGTGTCTCTCACACATGCACATCTCGCCACTGGCATATGATTCCCAATGAAATTATTACAATGATAGAAACTACAGAACAACACCTGCTACGATCCTTACATATGCCTTTTGCTTCGTCCACTTTATGGTTATAATATATGTATGTATACAAATAATAACCGCAGAGTTTTTAAAGTAACTTTACATATCTTTAATCATTTGCTCTATAAATATGACACTGGTAGAGATCAACAGATTGTTTGTCTGATAAATATAAATCGTAATATCGGTTAGTTTCGGGGCATCTCCACGGAAGCACTAGGGTGGTCGGTTGACGCACTTCGCCATCGTGTAAACATAAATTATCGGGATGGTCTTTCTGCCCAAAAATATTTATCGAGACAATTGTGATGAATAATACGTACCTACATATGATGAAAGAATAATATATATAAACACAGCCACACAAAGCGATTTGTGGACAAAGAGACTAATATCTTTATCGTTTATATTTACGCGACGGCAAAGTTCGACAACCCTAACGCTTTTCGTCGCGGAGTTGCCCCCAAACTGCCCACGCGACAACGATGATGATAAAACAATATGTAATCCATACTTCCATAGACACTGTTATAAAATACTAATATTAGAGATCCAAAAGTGTATCTATTTGTTGCTTCACATTGACGCCTCAATTATAATAACAATTTAAAAATTTGGCATGAATCTTCAGTATTACCCGGAGCAAAGGACACGATACTTTTTATCCCGAAAAATGCCTAAGTTTTTCCAGGAGGCTGAAGTTAAGAAAATATCACTAGATGGCGCTTATCAATCAATTCAATGAATATAATTCAGGTGGCCCAATAACCAGTGTTGCCGTTTCCTAGTCCTTTTTACTAGGCTAGCGACTTTGTCGCTAGAACTAGGGGTTATTATTATTATTATTTATATAAATGATAAGTCAATTTTTTTTTAAGAAAATGATTTTTAGCGACTTCTAACGACTTTGAGAACGAATCAAAGAGACACTAGAAGACCCAGCGTCTTTTTATCGAAACTAGACATATTGACTTAATTCATTTGCGTTATGTATCCAATTTCAAATTTCATCCGCTGATTTTTTCAAAGTGCTCATTGTTTATTTGGTTTTGCTCTCTTTAGTATCGCTATCTAGTTCGTAAAGAACAAATAACTACGAAAAACAAGATTTAAGTTTGAGCTATATGTATTTAAGTACATACATACAATAGTAGTTAGCGACATTTAGCGGATTTATTGCGATAGGTAGTTTTTTTGCGTTTTTATCGACTTTTTTGAAACAGGCTAGAGACTTTTAATTTTTATGTACGGCAACAGTGCTATTAACTACAAACAAACATGCTACAAACCAATGACCAAAGAAGTAGAGGACATGAACTAAACAATAATTTGGTACGCAAAAAAAAGAAACTAAAATGGCGTAGGCCCCGCCCATTACCTAGTGCTGCCCATGGCAGTTAATAATCGTTTTTATTACATCAATCGAATCGATTAATCGTTATCATAAGGGTCACCTTATCTTATGTATGCAATTGAATCTTATTTAACCACTGTTCTTGGAGTTCCAGAATCTTTGGGAATCATAAATGAAAACAGTTACCTTTTATGTACTAACAACACAAATGTAATAAAATAGTAAATATTTATTTGTTTCGCCATAGTTGCCGTCGCAGGTTGAATTGGTTCAGGATTGTCCATGCAAATATCTTCTACATTACCTTCATTGGCAGCAGTTGATGTTGTTTTCTTAATCTTAATCCAACAGCAAATGTAAGTTAGTAATTCTATTTCTTTTAATAATATAACTACGAATACATGATTTTATATACTTTCACGCATTCCTGAAAAAGAGATATTAACAGACAGACAGAGGGACAACAAAGTACTCTTATAAGTTTTAGCCGGTTAGGAGTCATGACAGGCTATGGATATGGGTGTGAGTAATACAAGTTTCGTAATTTACCATAGGAAGCCATGTAGGTATTGCATTATCTTCAATCTTATTATATCCAGAGTTCTATTAATACAGACTCTTCAAAATGTAGAGAACATGCAAATGTTTTATCGCGGCTGGTATCAATATTCTCTTGACCCAATGATTCCATCCACTTGTTTAAGAACTTCTTTTTGGGTAACCTTAAAAATTTTAAGTAATTTGGTTATTAACATAATGTGTATTATAAATATTTAAAATAAATGTTTTCGAAAAATTCGAGAAAAACATAATCGAAATCGTTGTTTAAATTAGAAGCACAACACTTATTTATCCTGTAAACAGTGCGTAATAAACAAACCCAGAATAAAGAAATATACCTTTCGAAACTTATTAAAATGGTATTCACTGATGACATAACAGTAATAAATATTAACTGAAACAAAAATGTTGGTCGAAATATTTGAAGGAAAGGTACGTCCGAGTTCGAAACTAGTCGCGCAATCCCCGAAAAAGGCACGTGAGTTACTACTCCTACCGGTGAACAATAATTGATATGAAGGAAATTAGATAATATATGAATTTTTAACGACTTACTTGTGCATGGATATAGGAGGCACTTTTTTACTATATTTCGAACCACAGCCCATCACACAACATAGTTAAATTCTCAGCACTCAAGATGTTATAAGCAAAGAAAAAAACAGATAAAGATAACGGCAAATGACACTTTATGTACACTGTCAAAAGTACTCGGTACGAGAAACTAAAATGGCGAACCGGCCGGTGGGCTGATCATATGTGACATCATATTTATTACTTGCAATTTTAGAAAACAGTCAAATTATGGTTTTCTCTTTTTACACTAGTAGAATCACATAAGCTATAGTTATAGTTTTATTACTGTATCGAATCTTATGATATTTCTATAAAGTAATGTTTATATAGATTAATAGGGCACGTCCTTTACTTCTTCTTTAGTCATTGTTAGAAACTCAAAAGTGACATATGATAGCTGACAGATGTTTCAGAATCAGATGTTTGTGAATTTGTAGAGGGAGTTTAGGCGGGAAAATGTAAAGTGCACGTTGTCGATTTTATATTGTTTTCCAAAACTTGTGTTTCTCCGAAGTATAATGTGTAATTATGGTGGATAATTAACCATTATGTGTTCATGAAGGTGTGCAAGTGTGGGCAAATTGTATACAATTGAAAATCATGACTTTTTGTGTTCACTCCTAAACTCCATCGAAGACTCAGTAAAATTTCCACCGTTTTACTGGGGCAATAACTGCAATAACTTTTTATACTTGATTAATACAAGAAGGAAGTAACTGAAGACGAGGCTTTGGCCTTACTTTTATTCAAGAACACTGAAGACGAGGCGGTATGGTCTAAGACCTTAGCCTGCCCGATTAGGGCGAAGGAAAAAAAAAAAAAAAAAAGAATTTGTAGAGGTTATCTTTAGTTTCATATAAAATTTTGCATTGTCCGTCTATTTGGAAAGAACAATATCAAAATAAATAAAACCATGACTTCCGCACTAATAAGTGCGATACGAAAACTACATATTTGTGTGACGCCACAAATTAGAGTGTTTTCCTCGAACATCGCTGCTGTTGCTTCTACAGCACCAAACACATTATCTATAACAAGGAAAGAGTGGGCCTTCCAACCACAATATACGAAACCTCGTGAAGTATGGATTGAAAATCTGGATACGATAGAAGAGCAAAAATTGGGATTATTTGAACTACATCCATCAGTTTACGCCGCGCCTCCTCGGTTAGACATCATACACAAAAATGTTGTTTGGCAACGGAAGATAAGATTTGTATCCTGGGCTCACACGAAAACTAGGGCTGAGGTTCGAGGTGGTGGCAGGAAGCCATGGCCACAGAAAGGTGGGGGTCGCGCTCGTCATGGATCCATTCGTTCTCCACTTTGGCGCGGCGGTGGCGTAGCCCATGGTCCTCGCTCCGGCAAATCTCATTTCTTCATGCTACCCTTCCATCAGAGATTACATGGCCTATCATCAACCTTATCATCAAAGCTTGCTCAAGATGACCTCCACATTGTGAAGGATTTGAACCTGCCATCAGATGACCCTGAGTATATAAATGAGCTCATAGAGAAGAGGAACTGGGGACCTTCAGTGTTGATTGTTGATAAGTAAGTGTCATGTTAGTCTATGAATTACATAACCCAACATATACTATAATGTTGAAGACCTACATTTTAATGTTTTCTAGCATATAAAACTACTCTCATTGATTTGAAGATGATCTGTTTTGTATTCTTGTAGTATAGCTTTTTGTAAGGGAGTATGATTGTTAATATACAATCATTTTTATATGTGTATGTTATAATACAATGTGCTCAATCATTTTCAATTTATATTTATTAAATACTAATATTTATGCTTCTTTTTTTTTTCATTTCCAGTACTGACTATGCACCAAGGAACATAATTGCAGCAACAGATAGCCTCGGTCATGTTAATATTATGCCAGTATATGGCCTTAATGTATACTCCATGTTAAAGCATGACACCCTTGTTTTAACTCTATCTGCTGCTGAGAAAATAGAAGAAAGAATATTACATTGGCTTCACTCAACAACAATAAATGAGCAACAGGTATTCAAGTTAAATCAAGTATAATTAAAGCCTTTTAAAAATGCAGTCACGTTTTGAGCATCATGGCATTTGTAATAAATATGAAATACATCAAAAGAAAACCAGCAGCTGATCTTCTTTATTCGCTGAGCTTTTTAAGAGCTACATTAATTTGTAATATTTCATCTATATAAAGAGATAATATAGTAACTTTTAGGTAAATACTTGTGTTCAAACTGGCTTTCAAATGTATAATGAATAGATGCTGATTTTAGAGCAGAAGTTATTAAAGAATTGTCTACTAGTGTAAAAAAATATAGAACAACATGAAAAATACTGTAATTTTATTTATAATCAAACCTATAAAAATTAAGAACAGAAAAATTGATTGGTGTAAAGAAATGATACTAATCCAATATCAGTGTCAGGACTTGGCTGTCCCCTGTTCCTTATCTCTGTGAGATTCAGGTATCTGGAAAAGAAAATTTTAAATAATGATAATTCATTTTCAAACAATGAATTTCAATATTATTGAAAGATGATCTGCTTCTGCTGAATCATCAATAAACCTTACATAGAAGCAGACAAACTGGGGTACTACTAAATTCAGAAGCAATACCATAATCATTAAGCCATCACAAATAAAATATGCTTGTAAACTGTTTCTTTTTTACTGTTACCTTATTAGATGAAGTCTGTTTCACAATATTCCCAGCCATTTTCTGTCTGATGCTCCACCTTAGGTCTGACCAGTCATTTTCACCGGGCACATTAGACTTGTACTTGTTCCATAAAGATGTATAGTAATGATACAAAGACACTGGGTCACACTTCTTCTTTACAGGTTGTTTAACAACTTTGATTACTGAAATAGAAAACACGATGTATAAAAAGCAAAACTTAATATACAGTGAGCTTTAAAGTTAAATAAAAATATCAGTTTATAATTTTGATGATATTTCAAATTTATTCCATTCAATACAGCTTCAAAAAATTGCCTCTATATACTGGGTGCCAATATATTATTTGGTGAAGTAATGAGCATACCTACAATCATGCCACTTTCCCATTGAATTAGTCAATATGACGTCGGCTACGATTGTAACAATAGGGATACTTTTCTTCCAATACAAAAGAGCTAAAAATAATTTTCTTTGGAGATAAATCTAAAGTTAAAAAAAACAGCTCTTAGTTTTACCAGTCTTATCAGAGCATAGAAGAGAATAGCATATATAGCTAGGAATTGTGAAATATGATTAAATTTAATACTTACAATTGTTGCTAATACAAGTTGAACTCTTTTCTTTAACTAATTCAGGCTTTTTCTCAACTCTTATACATGAGCAGGCTCTTCTGAGTGGTTTCTCTTCTGTTTTTGGAGGTCCCAGGTTGGGTGCTGAATGAACATTCCTCACATTTATCCCTTTCCTGGGTTTCTGACAATCCCTTGTACATATTAAGTTTGCTGGATTTTGGCCCTTTGACTTGATGCGGGAAGAGAAAGTACTAGCACTATGAAGTCTCTCTGGACCTGGCACCTCATACTTGTCATGGTTGCTGGAGTTCTTGTGCTCAAGATCATACTTTATCAATTTCTTTAAATCTGAAAGTGTTTAAAGAAATAAAAGGGTGATCTGTATAGATATGAATAAATATATTGTTGTAGTAGCTCATTCATGCTATTGCAATGCAAATGTACTAATGTTTGTTTAATTAAATTATCTGCATCAATAAGTATTATTTCTCTATTCTAAAGCTGTGAAACGGTTGTGAAAAAAAAATGTATAGGATAAAGAACCTTGAATATTTTGAATAAAAATAACACAATCACAAAATAAAACTATTTCTAAATATCTCAGTACAAAAGACAATATCACAAAGTAAAAGTAAATCAACACCACCAATAGCAAAAGCCTGACTGAGAGAAATTAGGTACCTACTAATCAAATCTCCAATAAATTACAAACCTGTAATAAAATACTTGAGAACCTCGCCGCTTATATTGTGAATGCCTAGATTGTTAAGATATCTCAATATCTCCCTAGCATCTAACTCGGCAGTAACTTCGTAGTAATTAACATCCATTATAGTTTTATAAACTGCAGTATATATTATTAGTATGTAGTGTATTGAATTGAAGAAACCAACTAGACTTAAATAATAAATTAAAGTTTTTAAACTCAAAATAACGTCTCCCTACTTCACAACAATATTTTCTTGATTGATAGTAGTGTCATAGTGATGTTACGATGTTGATATTCGATTATGAAACATTGTAATTATTTCAATAGTCGACTATTATCGTTAGTGGAAAATACTAATCAATACCATAATCGATTATAAAAAATAATCATATTATTTTTATTTACCTACACAATTTATTAAACATGTGATTAATATTTCTAATGTTAAACCAATCTCTTTTATTGTAGGTCTCTCATATAAGTTAACACACCACCGAGAACGTCTCTCGGATGTGTTTCCTCACGATATTTTACTTCACCTTTTTATGCGTGCCCCCGCCGCGTCTATCTATCTGTCAGTTCGTGATAAACTCAGAAACTACTGAAGTGATTTTGATGCGGTTTTCACCAATAGACAGAGTGATTAATGAGGAAGGTGTAGAATTAGTCAAGGTTTTGTGTAAATTAATTTAAATGTGACTATAATTGTTAAAGATGTCGGAAAAAATCAAGTCAACTGGGAGCTTTCATCGAAAACGCTGCCTAATCCCTTTGAGATTAATATAACTAAACAGTGTATGGTGGGATTGTTCCTCTTTTATAGGACTACAGAAAAGTCTGCAATGGCATACCTATGTCTATCTTTTAAGGATAGATTACGATACACATATCGTATCATAGCAGCCATACAGTCCTAATTCTTTGAAAATTAAATACGTTAGTTATCTTAAGCATTTTAAGCACATTATGATAGCCCTATACACCATACAATTTAAATTAATATCTTATGAGTTATTGCAAAATAAAAACTACCATACAGAAAATAAATTCAAGCTGTCTCACACCGATGGGACTCCCTTGGTGAATCTACCTCTACGCCACGCTGTCCACAGTTGTCCACTGTTGCTTTATGAGCTGAGCGACAATGCATGCTTTTCCATATAATAAACAGACTTTGGAGAATCGAATGGTAATAATTATTAGTTTTTGGCTGATGCAACACCGATGACCCGTGCGAAGCCGAAGCGGGTCCCTAGTTAATTTATAAAACGCACATGACCTTGAAAAGTCAGTGGTGCGTAACTTGCAAGTTCGACTTGCAACCTCTGACTTGCCAGTCCACCGGTCATACCACTAGGCTATCATTGCAACATAACCAATAAGACTAGATATAAGTTGCTGTGTATTGATATTATTCTTAATACTTAAGTATTTTGTTTTGTTGGTTGGTTGAAAGATATCTTTTTGAAAGACTCTTAATATTATTATGCCAATTATGAATTTAATTTGATAATCGATTAATTAATAATTAATCATTGTATTTTTAAATCACGCAATCGATTATAAAATAATCGATTATCTCCATCACTAATTGCTGCAGTCAGCAGTCAGTGACAGTGACGTCTGTGTCGTCCTGAGAATCCAATGACTAAAGAATAACTTTTAAAATTGAATTGAATTGGGCATGCCTGATTTTTCTTAAGACGTGCTAACGGAAAAACCATTTGGAGATTTTTTGACTGACAGCGGTTTGTTTTAGTTCGTTTAGAAACACTGTGTGTTTAAAAATTTCTGAACACATTTCGCCATTTGGAGAAATCAAAATATAAAAAATTAAATAATGTTCTAAAAAATTAAATAGCCAAATTAGTTTCTCATAATTAGATACACATTCGAAAAAAAATATATAAAAAATATACCTAATTTTTCATGCATGCCCAAATGGACGGAATGGATAGGGCACGTCCATTTGGGGATGCATCTTACAAAAATCTATACAAAACGTTTCGTTATAGGAATATCATACGATTCGATACAGTAATAGAAAAACTATATGCATTTCTTTTTAACTTAAGTGATTTGTGATAAAAACTTGTAAAAAGTACTCCACAAGACAAATCAATCGACCTCAAACTCAATGGGTTTAGGTAAACAAGATTGTTTAGTTCAGAAGTTCCTATGGCCACCTTCCGACTCCATCATCAGACCCTCGATATCATGAAGCACCAAAGTACTCACCAAGACAAAACAAATGAGCCCAAACTCGATGGGTTTATCTTGTTTAGTTAAGAAGTTCCTATAGCCATCTTCCGGCTCCATCAATAATACAGCTCCAAGATACCATATTATTGTATTGTCTCCAAATATACATATGTACACCAAATTTGAGCACAATTGGACATCGGGAAGTGGTTCTAATTTAGCTTCCAAGATTCAACCCGAACAAACATAGTCATGTAACTTGCAAACGTTGCAAGTTTTTTACGCCATTTTAGTTTCTCATTCTGAGTACTTTTGACAGTGTACTGCTGTGTACTTAAAGTATCATTTGGCGTTATCCTGCAACTGATAAATACGGTTTCCTTTCCTTAAAACAACTTGCGTGCTGAGAATTTAACTGTGAAGCTGCGTATGATAAAAGCAATTAAGCCTAAATGTTCTGTGAAGGGGTGTGGTTTTACGATTTTACCGATTTGGTTTAAAATATAGTAAAAAAGTGCCTCCCATAAGATTGAAAATTCATATATTATCAAATGTCCTTTAAATATTTTGTCAAAATTAATGATTCAGTATATATTTACTACTGTTATGTCATCGGTGAATCTCATTTTAATAAGTTTCGAATGGTTTATTACGCACTGTTTACAGGCTAAATTAGTGTTGTGCTTCTGATTTGAACAACGATTTCGATATTGAAAATTAATATTTATAATACACATAATGTGTTATGATAATAACCAAATTACCTAAAAGATTAAAGGTTACCAAAAATTAAGTTCTTAAAAAAGTGGATTTAATATTGGATCAGGAGAATATTGATACCAACCAGGATAAAACTTTTGCATGTTCTCAAAATTATGAAGAGCCCTGTATTAATAGAACTTTGGATATAATAAGACTTCAAGTCGATGCAATACCTACAAGGCTTCCTAAGGTAAATTATGAAACTTGCAATACCCACATCATATTTACGTAAATTTAGAACAGTAACCTCTTATTTACAAATATTTCAATCTTATACCTCAATATTTCAAAAGCTTGTGAAATTATCTGAAACGGGGACGAGTTGCTTTGTATGCAAGAAGCAAAGTATAATGCACAAAAAGATTATATAAAAATGGTACGTTCAGAATAATTTATGGCAAATATCTTTGAATATAGGTACTACTTAATTCATTAACGAAAATAATAATTAAATCTGAAAGAAGAGACTGTGTGACTATATTGAGAAAACATTGTATCTTTTTAGGGTTTCGTTCTTCGAAACGATATATGGAGTAGTTATAAGGTTAATTTGTTGTCCCTCTGTGTGTCTGTTAAGACCTCTTTTTTCAGGAACTTGTGAAGGTATATAAAATCATGAATATGTAGTTATATCATATCAATTACAAACTTACATTTACAATTTACAACAGTATACTAACTGAAGCTGATGGAGAAGATGATTGTATGGACAAACCTGAACCAATTCAACCCGGGACGGCACTAAACTAATAAATGTTTACTATTTTATTACATCTGTGTTGTAATTACATAATATGTAAATGTTTTCATTTATGATTCCCAAACATTCCTGAACTCGAAGAACAGTGGTTGATTATGATTCAATTGGACACTTAAGATCTACGACAGCCGTTACAGGTAGTCAGAACGTAAGGTGGGCAACCGCATACAATAAAAATCTGTTTTAAATCATAAATATAACTGAAAACTTATTAATTTAGATATTTCCTTCTGTTAAGCAAAGTAATCAGTGTAGCTGAATTCTTCCTACTTACCTACGTGTGCTAGCTACAGGTTCCATTTACCTGCTCGGGAAATTAATTTTGATACTATAAATACTAGTCCCTCTCTTGTCGTAAACGAGAACCGAATTCTGAATCAATACATCCCTTGTTTAACCATCCAGTCTCCTTATGATAACAATTAATCGATATTGTAATAAATACGAATAACAATTACAGCACTAGGTAATGGGTGGAGCCTACGCCAATTTAGTGTCTTTTTTGACTTTTTCTTTCTTCTTTTTCGAAATTATTGTTTCGTTCGTCCTCTACGTATTCTTTAGTCATTGTGAGAATCCCTTATGAATCATCCTGAGCATCTGCATCTGTATCCTAATAACTTTGTATATGAAACTGTTTGATTTGTTCGAAATTCAGTTCATTAATTACGTTTATGGCCATAGTCTAGTAACTTTTAGTAAAATCGCCTAAATGAGGAAATAATTTAAAAAAATCGTTCAAGTGTTGATTCATAAAATACATTTCAAGAATGTTTTACTTTATTATTTATGTATATAAGTTAACTTTTTTTTGTTTATTTACTCATTACAGGAGCAGAGATAATAAATATATACTCGAATGGTTTGACACATTGATCAGCTGATTCTGCTTAGATTCATTGGTACCTATAGGTATTGTGCTTAAATATAGGAATACATTTATTGTTAGATTACTAATCTGTGATAGTGTGATTGTGTCCCGAATACCTAGTTGGAAAACAGCACAAATAAAATAAATAATATCACCAAGAGACAAATATAGATAGCACAAAAATAAAACATTTCACACCTAATATGTACTCGTAAATGGAAAAACAACTAATAAAATCTGTGATGAAATAGTGGTAATTCAAATATTTTCTACAGGTTCATTTAACGTGACAGTGCCTAACAACCATGTTTGACCTATCCATCAACTCCAAAAAAGCATCATAAACTTGCTCAGGGTTTGAGGTTTTAATCTCTGCGAGAATATTTTTAATAATTTTATCCATTTATTATTAACCTATGTAGTTACTATTCTTGATTTTATCACATAATAAAATAGCATGATCATAAAAATTCAAAACTTAATATACATTGCGAGATTTATTTCCAAAATGCCAGTAAAATATAATATAACCCATCAATGTATAGCGCATAGCTTTATGTCAAATTGATTATTGACTAACAATAAAGATGCTCTTCCACCGACGAGGCGATATAATACAAGGCGAGGCGAGAATTTATATCCATGCTGACCCATTTCCATGCTGTCTATTAATATAGAATACGATGTTGTGAAGAACGTATAGTACGTAACGTTTCTTGCGATAAACACGTGAAATCTATAGTGCCATACGTTGTAAGTGCCCGACAATCTCGTGATTAATATTAATAGCCATCAATCTTGTTTCAGCAGTTTTATATTGCACTAACAAAAAATATTTTAATTCTCGCACATCCTCGCCAATTCAGACAATTCCTATCGATGATGTGCAAGAATTTCTAGTTCAAACCAGAAACTTAGAGCGGGCCGACTAAAAAAGGTAGTTAATACTAAACGGTGTACAAGCACATTCGTTTTATATTATGACGCTAAATTACTTAACCTTTTTCAAAGCTTCCACTTTGAAATATGCGCATAGAAAATACCCAAGGAGGTAGTAAAAATATTTAATTTAAAAATTTAAGAACACGCGTAGACTAAAAAGTGAAAAACAAAGTGGGTGAAGAATTTTCACCGCAGTCGGGGAACAGTACTGTGAAACATTTTCTTATGGGCCGCCGAATGGAATATTTGGCTATTTATAAAAATCCAGAAATGTATTCTCGCTTCGCATCATTGCTTCTCGTCTCGCCTCGCCTCACCGATGGAAAGCCACCTTTACGTGACGACCCACGCCGACCGACGTATCTCTGAATGACAATGATGATGACTGCGAAATATCAATTGATCATTCAATTGAACGAATGATGAACTTTAATGTTGGCGGGAAAATAATACCTTTTTAGACATGATATCCGCATTTGTGTACACATTTTTTTCGTACTAATTTACGTACCAATATAGATAAATCTTTGAAAAGCATTAACACAATACATGCTTGGCGAACTTATATAAAGTTATAATATTAAATGGATAATTAGAGGTCGAGATGGCTTAGTGATCAGAGCGCCTGGAGTATTTATCCGGGAGGCGCAGGTTCGAATCCTGCTCACGACCGTATTCTTTTTCCACTTAATGTTACGTACCATTGCCCATATTAACATGTGTTTTCTTTTTTTTACTTGTATTATCATGTTAAATAATTATTAATATTATATGCCCAGGCGATATTAAATACTTAATACCTTTTGGCTGTTGATCCAGCACGTAATATTATGAAAACTGGACATGGCGTTCTACATTAACTACATCCACATAAACTTAATGTATACAAAAGATAATTACGCGTAGGTATAAAATAATATACCTTTTTATCAATTAATATTCAATCAGCTTTATAGCTTTATAATACAATAGTTTTACTGTGTGTGTTATATATAAATATTTATAAATGATTTACTTGTAGGTTCGTTGTTTACTGGAAGTCTGTTATCGTACGGGTACGGCAACGCTCACCATCCGATGTGAGCGATCATTACCACTGCAGTGTTTGGTGCGAAACGTACCATGGCAGCTAACTACAAAAACAATCCAGCCGTTACTAATTTCGTCGAATATTTGAAAATCCCAAGTGTGCAGCCCAATATTAACTATGGTGAGTACTGTTTTATGAAGTTAATTATTATTTCAAATTAGTGAAGCTATATTTGACTCAATAAAAGTGAAATAAAATTAGTTATGACTTATTTCCTCCAAACAATGGTACTGTGTTTTACGGTGCGCCCAGTCTCGTTGTGCTTTGCTTTTGGAATAGTTATTTATATTGTAAATAAATATTGCTGTCCACAATAATTATGAGGTGGGCAAGGGTATGAAGGTAAATGGTTTTCGACTCAATTGTGTTTTTGAACTGGCGTACCACTCGTAAAGTTTTTTGAAATAGCGTGCGTTGCAATAACGTCATTCGAATATTCATATCACTCCCATGAGGTGGGTATATCCATTGTAACAATGTAGTGTAGTTAATGAGATTTTATTTATATACATATATTATTACTAGCTGTGCCCCGCAAACGTTGTTCTGACATATACATTTTCTGGATAGAGCCACCCTTATCACCTAGGGGTATAAAAATATCCTACGATCTATTCTCAGACCTACTAAACATACACAAAAAATTACATATAAATCGGTCAAGCCCTTTCGGAGGAGTTCGATAACCTATATATGTAGTTCATTTAAATAATACTTTCTTATATTTTGACCACTGAAAAAAATATGAAGTGCGTTCTTGTTGCATTTTTAGTATTTAAGTTTATGGTTTTTGCCAAACAACGTTCTTGCCAATTACATTAAAATAACACTTTTACGTTGTACCTATATAACTGAACGAATTCATCTACTGTACAAACATAATCAGAATACAATCGCCGCATCATGTATGTATCTAAAACTCTCAATTGAAACTACCCAGAATACCCAGCCAGCAATTGGATAATATGAAATCGTCCTATCTACTCTAGTGCGAAATAGCTCACTACCGGTAGGGATTGGAGTTGATATCACGTCAATGGTTAGTTTAAATGACTTCCTCCGTAACTACACCTTACTTTATGTACCAATTTGATATTATTTAATCTTACGAATAAGGTACTAAGCAAAATAAAGCATGCAGCATCATGAAGCAGCCAAATTCTACGTAGATTGAACTAGTGACACGCTTAAAGACGAAGATCTTAAGAACATCTTCACATTATCTTACTTTTGATAAGCAATATTTTAAGATGCTTTATATCTTTATTCTCGTGATAAAAATAATGAAACAGGTTAACAAATACGAACGTATTTACTACTAGTATGATGTTCAGGATAATGTCAAAGTACTAACTGCCATACTAGACCAGTGGAGTAAGACTACTGAGTTTAAGGTCCTAAATCCAATTCCTCGGTCGACTAAAGTGTAAGTGGGGTTCTCTGTTAAGAAATTATGAGTAGCAGTCTGGAGTTTTTATAGTGCTTGATGGCAATTGGCTCACCACCTCATTACCCAACCTTTAACGGCATCAGTGAAAAGTATATATACAACACTACACCTCTGTCCAACCCTTCGGGTATTACAGGCACGATTATTATGTTATGTCAAGGTAATAAACATTGAACCACATTTTTCTACATATTGTGTCATACAATAAAGCTTTAATCTTGCAGATGATTGTGTTACATTCTTAAAAAAACAAGCAGATCGAATTGAGCTTGCTATTAAAGTGTATGAGATAGTACCTGGTAAACCCGTGGTAGTACTGACATGGCCCGGAACAGATCCATCGCTTGGCACAATTTTGCTGAATTCTCATATGGACGTTGTGCCTGTTTTCGAAGTAAGTGGATTCGTGAATGATAAAAAAGCTTAAGTTATTTATATTAAGTAAATACCGTACCGACACTAGATTACTTATCATGTCAAGATAAATTGTGATAATAGACTAGGCATCAAATCACGTAAATTATGTATTTTAACAAACAGAACATTGTAAATGATATCGTTATGTAGGTGTAGGTTTAAAGCACATTCTGCGCAACTAGATTTGTAAAATATTTTATAATGATATACGATACCCGTCTCTGGGTAAACATATGTACCCAACTGCTTGCCTTTCGCATAAAAATATGTGGTTATATTGTCATTGCGCACATAAGGAATTTCAATTAAACTGCATAGAGCACGATGCACAGTAGTCTCTAAAAAAATTCAAAGAAGGATTGAAAGAGAGTGATTGTGATTTAGGAATGATTGGATTTTTTGCAATATGCCCAACTTCTCTATGCCGATGATCATCTTTGCATCGTTGGAAGGTGAGTTACAGAAGATAGTCAAATTGGTAGATGGTGCTTTTAAGATTAAAGGAAGTATGCCGAAAGTTATGGTTTTTGAAAGAGAAGAAATTATGACACCGTGTATTATTTTGATAGATCACTAGAGTGGCACCAGTCAACGATTCTGTGGGGACATTGAAAGATGTGAGGAGCACCTGCAGTCAATCCTTTCAATCAGTCATTTTGATTAACTGCAAGTAACCAAGGGAATGGGGCGCTTCTCAATTCCATGAAGTGTTTGAGGGTGTGTTTCTTCCAAACACTTAAGTGTGGTTGACAAAATTGAGTGTGGCAGAAGAAACATGAAAGTAGTAGAAGTTTGTTATTGATAAAAGTAATATACGAAGTGAGTATGGATGAAAGATTCGGAGGAGGCGACCGCGATAAAAGTACCTATCACATTTAAATGGCGGATGCATGAGGGGGTTCATTAACGTAGATTAACCGAGAACAGTGTGTCAGAATCGTAGTAGACGAAATCAGTAGTCTCTGCCTATCGCAATGTGAAAACAGGCCTGATTGCAATTTATGTCAATTTAATAAAATTACAGAATAGTTGGACACACCCACCATTCAGTGGACATATTGATAATGATGGAAAGATCTTCGCTCGCGGGTCCCAAGACATGAAGTGTGTCGGTATCCAGTATCTTGAAGCTATAAAGAAACTAAAGGAAGATGCTGTGGAATTAAAAAGAACTTTGCACGTTTGTTTTGTACCCGGTAAAATAACAAACTGACTATATTTTTATGTCGCAGTATGTACCTTTCGCAAAATGCACCCCATACGCAAATCGTACCATTCTCAAAATGTACCTTTCTCATAATGCACCTTTCTTATTATGCACATTTCTCATAATGTACCTTTCTCATAATTAACCTTTCGCAAAACGTATCTTTTTTCTACTTTAACTCTTTTACAGTGCTACATGTAATGAAAAGGCAAATGAGGGATTGATAATTGTATTTATAATCAAATCATAATTTAAAATATCACAAAGTTGAACTAATAGTAACCTTTTTTAACTGCATTACAGATAATGGAAAACCAAAAGTTATACGTCGTAATAAAAAAAATAAAAAAACTAATTCCTTTTTCCTTTTTTAATTTAATAACTTTATGAAATAGATATTTTTTCTTTTATTAGTTATCATAAGTGTTAAGTACATGTATTGCCATCTATTGATTATTTTTCCAAGCATGCAACAACTAGGTGTTAAAAAATAATTGTGGGAAGATACTTTCGAAAAAAATTGGATCAACATAAAGAGAAGTTGTGTCGAGAGTTACTACTCTACTGATGATTTAGTTCGACTTTTTGTTATTTCAATCAATCATTCCCTCATTTGCCTTTTGATTACCTGTAGCACTGTAAAAAAGTTAATGTAGCAAAAAAGTACATTTTGCGAAAGGTGCAATATGAGAACGGTGCACTATGAGAAATGTACATTTTGAGAAAGGTACGTTTTGAGAAAGGTGCTATTTGAGAATGGTACGTTTTGCGTATGGGGTGCATTTTGCAAAAGGTACATTCTGCGACTGAACCTATGATAGCAAGGTTCATATGCCAAGATGTTTACAAGATTAATTTGTTTATTTTTGTGCTTGGTTTTTTCGATAGTTCAGAAGGATATTGAATAAACTTGCAATATAGATAGATATGTTAATTATAAGATAGATTTGACTATATGCATTTTAACATATTTTAGATGAAGAAATCGGCGGTCACGATGGTATGGAAAAATTCGTACACACTCAAGATTTCAAGGAACTTAACGTAGCTTTTGCATTAGATGAAGGAATGGCAAGTCCAAATGAAGATTTTGTCTTGTTCAATGGTGAAAGAAGCATTTGGCGTAAGTAATTATAACAATATATTTTTTGAATAGCTACAAACGATCAAGTCACTTGGGATTTTACCATTCCTTGCCCACAGAAACTGTTAAGGAAATACTGATCCACTTATGCCTTATGTTCATGTCTATCACTGTTTGTTTCCAGAAATACACGTGCATTGTAGTGGACAACCTGGCCATGGTTCATTATTGCTTCCGGATACTGCAGGAGAAAAAGTACGCTATGAATATTTTTATTAAGTTTCTTTCTTACAACTATTGCTGTTGTTATTGGCGAAAATGCCTCAATGATTACTGCTTTTTTGTCGACTTAATCTTCCTATTGAAATAAGGTTTTCACTAATGACTACAGATTAATTTCATTGTTTCAAGAGAATACAACCTATACAGTAGTTTCGTAAAAAAATATCCATACACAGATGCACAAAAAGAAACGGCGCGGAACTTTGTTTGTATGTAGAGATGTAAGTTATAATTTTTTTATTTTTCAGCTGAGAATAATCATTGACAAATTTATGGATGTGAGAGCTGAACAGAAAAAAATATTGGACAGTAATCCAAAACTAACAATTGGTGACGTGACTACAATAAATTTGACTCAAGTATATGTAAGTGTTCATTAAAAGTAAGTTGTTATTGTAAATATAGCAGTGATTCCGAAATAATTCAATAATAGGGAATAATATGCATGTGATTCAAATATAGGTCAAATATTTTCATTTTGTGATGTGTAGTGCTGTATAATGACACCTATCAAATTATTATTTTTATTAATGGTGTTTTAACTTTGAAATTTAATTGATAAAAAGTGAGAAAAATGCGAAGGAAGATAAAAGCATCAAAACACCATGGTTGGAACAAAATGTGACGTCACCACAAAGACATTGTCTACAAGTATGCAGTTACTGATTTTTATTAGTGATCGAAGAGTTACTGGGTATTTTTCATGTCATATTGCTCACGCTGACGTCTGAGACAGAGCGCCAAATTGGCGGCGTTTAAAACGCTCTAAACAGATTTTTTATTTGTATATTTAATATAAAAGCATAATTATATACCCTATAGCCAATAATTTTTTCCTTAGTTTTACGAACTTTATCAAATAATATATTAAATTCAAGATAAATCTTCTAAAAGCATTAACGCATGCTTAGCGAACTCTCTCTTTTGCCATTTAATATAATAATTTTAATATATTACATTTTTATTTATTTTACTTTGGTTTGCAAGTCATCCACTAAATAAGATTTATGTGGTAAGTGGGCTATCAATTCCAACAATAGTTGATCGAAATAACAATGATCTAAAACGAAACCTTATTCTGGTGGAATCGTCAGCTGTGAAAAGTGCGTGATCGCAGCTATCACGAAGATATGACCAATGTATAAATAGGCTATTAAGACGAAAACACTTCTTTTGAGTGGGAGAGGGATATTTGGTAGCATAAATAATATATTTAATTAGATCTTATAAGATTATTATATTTTCTACAGGGTGGAGTGCAATCTAACGTAGTCCCGGAAAAGCTGACTGCTGTTTTTGATATACGATTGGCCGTTACTGTCAACCATAATGAATTTGAAGAAAAAGTTAGTCTAGTTATATTTATTGAGGTTTCAATTTAATATAAAAGCTTCGAACTAGCAGTATTTTACGAGCCACTGTACACGATGTCTTATTTGAAATGATTCACGATGTCTTTCTAAATAAATTAAAATTCAAACAAAATACCACATTCGTGACTTTCAGAATAGACATTAATTCAAATTCAAATTTTTATTCTGTAAATAGATCTTTACAAACTCTTTTACATGTCATTTTTTAATCTAGAAGGCGCCGGTATTTCCTATCTGACTACCTCGGAGAAGAAAAACCGAAACAAACTCAGAGGTCTCTGTCTCTTTTAAAGTCCAGACATCATCTTTATGGTTATGTGAGCGTAATCATGTAGGGCGTCTGGAAAGGCCTTTTGAAGAAAGAACCGTAGCAATTTTAAGTTGACCAGTCCTAACTGACGGCACACATGCATCAGTCACCGTAAAGCTCGAACCATAAATTAGGGAGCTCAACGACCTGTCGCAAGGCGATACATGGTCGGCAGGACATTTGCGTAGGCCATACAAATACTAAAAACTGGCAGACAGTTACAAATCTAAAAGAAAGGGAATATATAACCTACATGATGCTCACATTCACAAATTTCTATTATTATATTCAAAATGTAAAAATATAATAAGATTTAATTAAAATGTCAAGTTAAATTTTATTACAATGTCAAAGTAATTGTCAAAATCAGAGATAAACAATGTCAGATATAATAATAATAAGTTATTAGTATATAACATAATCAGTCCGCAACTGTCCCACTACAGGGCAAGGGCCTCTTCTCATACAGATAAGTTGACTGTATATATTAAATGTGCTTTCAGATCAATCAATGGTGCAGAGAGGCGGGTGAAGGCGTATCCTTCGAATTCGAGCAAAAAAATCCATGCGTAGAATGCACCAAACTGGACGCAACTAATTCATTCTGGATGGCATTCAAAGCTGCGGCCGATGAGTTGTAAGTAAAAACAACGACAAACTATTTATGGAGGTAGGCCTTTTTCTTAGTCCGCTGCTCTAACAACTTTTTGCCATTTAGGAAACTCAAGCTGGACTGCAGAATTTTCCCTGGTGGTACAGACAGCAGATACGTCCGCGACGTTGGTATACCAGCCTTGGGCTTCTCTCCGATGAACAACACGCCCGTTCTTCTCCACGATCATGACGAGTTCCTTAAAGCCGATATATTTTTAAGAGGCATAGATATTTACGCTAAGCTTCTTACGTCAGTTGCAAACGTTTAAAATGGTTGTGTTTATCTACACTTAGTGGCTTTTCAGTCCAAATGATTTAAAAATATTCTTATATTAATTTTCAGAACAGTCCTCTATATTGTATGTAGCAATTTACCATCTGTGCCTTTGTAAAAAAAATCTTCACGCATTTATTTGTCCGTATGTAGGTACTATTTGGTTAATCATATATATTTGAATGTTGTACTAAGTGTAGTAATGAGATGCTGTTATTAAAATGAACATAAAGATATTATCCATATCATTTTAAAATCATTAATCATTAATTGATAAGAAAAAGCCCAACATGTGTGAGTCAGACTCGCACACATAGGGTTCCGTGCCAGTTATATATTATTATTTATCATTTATTGCAGACTTTTCAATCCATAAATTTTACATGTTGTGCGTTTTATTTTATATATACAAATACAAATAAATATAAATAAAAAGCTTTAGCTATGTTTGACGGATATGGAGGGAAATCCAGTGTTGTATAATGGGACTGTCAAACCTGTCCGCTATTACTTTCACAATGTTGTTGATGCTCGTCCTGATACAGTGCATTACGGAGGCTGTTCTTTTTCTCATGATGGCTTGAAAGCCACCAGTGCGAGCCTCCATAAACATACCGGACGTACTACAATATCTTGGTAGCTCCAACAACATCCTGAATGCATCATTATATTGTATACGGAGAACATTGAGTGCCCTCTGAGTATAGCTGACCCATAGGGTGCATGTATAAAAAGACTGGCAGTATGCCTTGAACACGTCTACCTTAATTAGGTTCGTACATTGCTTAAAACTGCGACCAAGCGTAATTATTTCCCCGGAAAGTCAACGCCCCTCGTTCCCTCTCAATATCTACGTCATCATATAGATACTCCGTAACCCAGTGACCCAAGTACTTGAATTGCATAACTCTATTTAAGGGTGTGCCATACAATGTAGCAGGTGGTACGCTAGTAAGTTTATAGTTACGAGATTTAAAAATAAGCATATTCACTTTTTTCACATTATACTTGAGTCCATGGGTTAAAAGATATCATTTTACCTTATATTTGATACAGTAAAATATCATCAAACTTATTAGTCGTATATATTACTGGTTTAAAGAGACATAAGAAACTTGTAAAAAATTAATGCTTTTTGTTTTCAATTGTCTTGTATCTCTCTTTGTGGGTTTTATGTTTTTGTCATGATAGAGGTCATAATAATGCATGTAAAATTGTTATTATACTACTTATGTATTACGTTAATTAATAACGTCGAGTGGTAAAGTAATTGTTGTGATAAACAAACGCCCTCTGCAGGTTGGTGATAGTATCACGTCGGTAGCCTTTGGGTACGGAACCTTAAAATGTACTGACGATATGTATGCATTTTATTTTAATGAAATACAGTAATATTTTTTCATGTTACTTGACTAGATTTCTTTGATAAGTTATTACATTTTTATAATTTTGCTATATTAAGTTGCTGTTATACTTTATTGCAATCTTTATAATGGTTATGATATTAAATTAATAAAACTATAGGTCTATTTTTTTATTTTTTGATAACATTATATCACACCCCTATTTCTCGAAGGGGTAGGTAGGCTCACCTACCAATTGCCATCAATCGGGCACAAATCTAAACTCCGAGCTGCTACTGAACATTTCCTACCAGAAATAGACATTACCACTTTTCTTGACTTTGGAATCGAACCAAACTAGGCAATAAATATCTTCTGAAACAAAATGGCTAGTTTATAATAATAATAAACCAACTGTGCGTGGGGCACAGTAGGTTTAATATATAATTCCTAATAATTATGCTCATATATAACTTTTTAATTTTCAATATTTTTTGTCCCAAATACCTTATTGTGGTTTATGTATAAGAGATAAGCGTATCACGGATTTTTTTTAGGAGGGATTATGGAGCAATATTTCAGTAGAGTAGAAATATTTACAATCTCTAACCATTATTCCAGCGCAGTAGGTATAGAAATTCAGTAGCACTTTTTCGCATCTTCCGACTTACCTAACAAAACCTAATTTTTAAGCTGCCCTAGCTGAGAGTTATTCGCTATCATATACAAAAAAAAATCGAATCCATCAGGTAATTCCAGAGATTAGCACATTTAAACAAACAAAAAACCAATTCAGCTTTATTAAATATCAGTATAGCTAAACTCTACTCTTGGTCAGAAAAAAACCGTGATGATACTATTACCGTAAAATTATTATTTTTAACTAATTATATTTATGGCTCCTAGCAAAATATCGAATATATGTTTAATTGACTTTGAAATTACAAATATTGGTCGTCATATTTTCGAATTATAGCTATTAGATGAAAATGTTATTCAACGAATGATTTTAGATCCATTTTATCATCTGTAAAACAGCACACAGCACTATGACGTTAAAATTTATTGACACTGATTGACAGACAGACCAGTGTTGCCAGCCGGGTCTTATCAAAAGTTACCTAAAATGGCTAAAAAGTAACCTTTTAGTGCGAAAAGTAACCTTTCATATTTTTATCCCACTATTAAGGTACTTATAGTTGATGAGATATAGGTATATATATATATATATATTATTTTATAGGTATATACCTAAGTAGATGTCATTTTTTTTTCTTTTTATTAGTTTGCAAAGTAGGTAGGTACACCAATCTTCTCACTTTTGGTGTAGGTACTACCTAGTAAAGACGAGTTAGATACAGAGTTTAGTTTATAAACTCATCATCAAACCCTATACAGTAAATTGGTACCTATACCTACTTACTAATTTGTACACTTGCCTAGTTTTCTAGCTCTTCTTTCCAAGAAAATATAACACCAAACATTATTTCTTTTCTTAACATTTTAAACAAACCAAGGTCTCGAACAAGAAAGTACCCAATTTATCAAGCGAGTAGGCGAAGCTGGCCAGAACACTTTGGTCGTAGTTGTGATTAGCTGGTATATATTGGCGCGAGAGAGATAAACGTATTTTCAACAGTTGTGCTCACTACATTCCATTGAATATTGGAATCAATTATAGAAATTAATTCTTCAAAATCCAAAAAGACACCTAAATGTAACCTTTAACATCGCGTAACCAAAAAGTAACCCGACGTCGTTAAAAGTAACCTAAAAGGTTACAAAAGTAACCTAAAAGGTTACAAAAGTAACCTTCTGGCAACGCTGAGACAGACAGTCTGACCAGAAGTGTTGCTATATACATACATGGCAACACAGGTTAGCTAAGCCGATAATCAGCCCCCAGGGACATTCCTGGGGGCCAATTATCGGCTTTTCTGATTATGTGTCGGCCTTTGGCAGCCCTCGGCGTTTGAACCTATAATTGATAGTGAAGCCATTCTTAACATTTTTTTGATTGACAAATTTGAAATAATGCTATTGTCTATTATTTTACAGTCCGAGATGGATCTAAATTGTAGCAAGATAGAAAACTAAAATAAAATATACTGATATCGAACAAATCAAATAAGTAAAATTAAGTTTATTTTTCTATATCGCTCTTTTCTGCCAAATATCGGCCCTTTTCATGCTGAGGTTTCGGCTATTTTTGATTCAATGCTGGCAGCACTGCTGACCAGTCACAACTCTCAAGTTTGACAGTTATGATAAGTTATAAATGTATGATCAAACGATTGAAACGATCAAATACTTATATGAACAAGAGATTATGAGATAATCGTAAAATAGGTACAATAATACATAAAGTATGAACAAAATTTGTAGAATATGTTTAGAAGAAGGCGTACTTTCATCAGTTTTTACTAAAAACTACAATATATCATTATGTGATATGGTAGAATATTGCTGCAATATAAAGGTAAACATAGAGTTATAACTTCATATTTTTTATATATTTTTAAAGGTGTATTCAATAACGGATTGATTTAAATCATTTACTCTATATTTACACAGATTAGTAAAGACGATGGTTTACCAGAACAAATGTGTAGTAATTGTATATACAAGTTGGGTATTGCATATCATTTCAAACAAACATGCGAAAGCGCTGATATAAGACTGAGACAATATTTAGGACTACGAATTCCTAGCAAGTAAGCTATTGTAGAACATGTACTTTATTATCTTATTTTGTTTTCTATGTTGAAATGAGCTTAAGTCAAATAATATATATTTTACAGGTATAATGATGCCTGTGTAGCAACAGATCCATTTGTAAGTATTTCCCTTTCAAATTAAACATTCTATTGTATGGTTGGATGCTTTCTGTTGTTTCTGCCTACACTTTTATTATATTTATGGAGAGCCGGCCGGTCCATTGGATGAACGGAGTGGCTGCTCCAGGCACCAGCAGTCTAGAGGCGCCTTTGGCAATGCTTGCCGTAAGAAGTGAAGGTGTAGGGGATGACAAAATTTGATCTTGCTCCAACCTAAATCGTGCCTTGGACCGGCACTATGTACATATGTTAATGAAACATTTAGGTATTGGTTACTCAAAATATTGGATCTTATAGCACATCCTGGGGAGGACAGTCTTGTCATGTTCGATTTTAGTCTTCACTGAGTGCTGAGGATTGAACTTTGATATATTAACATTTCTTATTTCTTTGAAAAGCAAATATTTTTCTTAAGCCAATATAAATTTTCAGGTCCACACACAAACACATACAACAATAATAAAGAAATGGTAAGTTAAATTATTTTTAAATTTAAATTATGTTATGTATTTGGTTATTTTCAATAGTTTGTAATTGTGACCAACAATGCAAACTGTTTTATATAATTTGCAGTATTAAATGTAAACAACCCGAGTCAAAAAGAAACACTAACTATAAAAAGAAACCTGAGTCTGAGAAGCAGAAACGAGGTCCCAAACCCAAGCCCAAACCAGACCACACATGTTATCAGTGTGACAAACAGTTTAGATGTCAGGCACAACTAGAAATGCATGTTAGGTAAGCTATAATGCAGTCTATGAACTAACTAACTGATGATTAAGCATTCATTCATAACATTTAGGGTTTACCCCTTTGGGAATACAGGCATGATACTATGTAATATTTAATGTAGGAAACTTTACTTTCAATCTTATTTACAACTTTTGCCAGGACACACACTGGAGACAAACCATTTGTATGCATGTACTGTCCAAGAAAATTCACACAGAAGCACAACCTCACTATACATCTACGAATTCACACGGGGGAGAAACCATTTCAGTGTGAAGTGTGCAGGTAATTTATTGTTCATTTGGGATATTTTATATAGATTTCAAACATACTCATATTTGAAAATGGCTTTTAGTCCAAATTCTGTCTGTCCACCTTATTCGTACTAAAGAATTTAATATTTCTGATAAGTTCAGGAGAACAAAACTTGGACAGATCCTGCTAACAAATGTGTAGCCAACACTTAGTTAAAATAGGAAACGACTACAGATAAATCTTTCAAACGTGATAACGCATGCGCGGCGAACTCTAAACTTATAAATTGAGGTGAGAAATATACGGTCGTGAGTGGTATTCGAACCTGCGTCTCCCGGATAAATCCAGGCGGCCTGACCTTATTTTTCTTCCCTTCAGAGCGTATTTTTCTTACCTCAAAAATTTAAGTTTAGGAAACTACTGTCGTCATTGAGAGTTTGAGACAATTGCCGATGGCGCCCAACTGGGGCACTAAACTAAATTATAAGCTAATGATTTACATATTTTTCAGCAAAAGATTCTCTGCCCAAGGAAATCTTCATGCTCATCTTAAAATTCATACTGGGCAGAGGGATCATGTAAGTATTCATTTATAATTATTATAATAAATAATTTAAATTTGAAGCTGCAGTTTACGCAATGGACGAGAGGTCACGTGTCGCGGGTTCGATCGCCGCTGCACGAAACAAATATTTTTAAGATCTAAAAATGATGGATCCAGTTCTAAATGTCTGTAAATACACTCACGACACGATATCGGGCATCGCTTTTATTAAACAAAAAGTAAATATACTTCAATATTCTTGCAGATTATTGTTGTTCTTAGGCACAGATAACTATAACCAATATATTCTGTTATTTTGAAAGTCTTTAAGTACATAGAAAAGTTGTCTTAATGCCAAAGTAATATGTTGGTTATGGATAATGTTATGTTGGTTCAACTAAGACTTATTATGTTAGTATAATAATTATGTACCTATATTTTATTTAGTATAAATAAAACTTTGTATAATTTTGCAGGTGTGTACATTATGTAACAAGACATTTATTACTTCAAGTGAGCTAACTCGTCACATGAGTAAACATAGAGGCATTAAAAATTTCAAATGCGATTTATGTGGAGCTGCTTATGTGCACTCTAGAGATCTTGTAAGTTTTTGATTTATTTGTAACTTAACAATTCACATTCATCATCCTTATTCTAATCTCATGCATGTCGAAACTATTATTCTCATCTTATTTCTCTTGGTCACTCACTACCGACTAATAAATAATCAAGCAATCAAGTATTTATCTAAATACTGAATAAAATAATAACAGTAGAGAATATTTCTGCACAGAGCCTTTCTCCTCTTGTACAGGTCACACTGCAAATATTTAGGGTTGCTAATGCATGCTGCGTTAATGCATTTCAAAGATTTGACCTTGAACTTTATTGTTTAGCTTTATTCTTTTCCATTTAATATTGTACATTTAGGGTTGTTCCAATTTATCTGTAAAGTATAATCTGTCCCTTTTATATTTGTTGCAGAAATTACACAAACTGAAAAAGCACCAGTTAGTTACACAGAATTTGAAGCTCCAAAATGAAGCCTTTAACAACAGTGCTACTATAGATATTATAGGTATAGACGTTGGCAAGGATCCCCCAATGCCCATGAAAGATGTCAACCATCTTATACCACATCTAATCAATGAGAAACCACAGCAAAATCTACCAGCTATATCTGAAAGCAACCAATCATTGTTGCCTTTTGAACAAAAAAGTGTGAAGGAAATATTTCACCAGTATCCTAGTAAAGTCTTTGAAGTTCACAACTGTGCTATTTGTGGACAGGGCTTTGATTATGTGACTGCTTTAGCACAGCATTACCTGCATAGACATAAGGACCATGAAACCATTCAAGCAAAAGGTTATGGGTTGACACAATAAGATCTTAAGGGTCACTGCTGATAATTTCAACACTAATATTTATACATCAATTAGTAAACGAGGAATGAAAGAGGGTTTTGTATTTAACAGTGTTGCTGTTTATTGCATGACCAAAATGAACATAAAGAACTGATATTTTCCCAGTAACTCTAAATAACTGTAATAGTGTAACTGTAATAACAATGTTATTTAGGAATAAATTATTTATTCAAACAAACATGCTGTTTCATCCATATAATCTAATTAATGAACTAATTAATAATATATATTGCATTTAGCGAACTGGGATCCAGGGCTCAAAGATATCTGCGATCTTCTTCCGTTCTGAAAAATAGGAAAAGTACATTGCCATGTGTGAGCATGATTTGATTTCAATTTACATACAAGTTTGTCAGAATACATTAACCTCTGGTATGCTGCATTTACAGACCCAATTATAATTCCATTGTCTTTCACATGGATCCACATTCGGGCAGACAAGAGGTTAAGTAGCTTAAAATTTGATTAATTATTGTAACTTTAATTTGTTCCAGTAATTTGACAGTTCTACCAGTTTTCAATGTATACCCCAATACATTCTAATTAATATTGGTTAGTTATACTAACTGTTACTGTATCTAATTAAGAGTCCTACTAGTATTATAATTTGTAGGCATTCATTATTCCCGAGACTCATACATATAGATCTATACATCATATTAAAATTTCTATTGCATCTGGTGTTGGCAATGCAGGGGTTTAAATGAAATCCATTTGACCAACCTGGGGTAGGGAAATCTTCAGGGTGTAATTCAATGTAATGTCTGTACACAGCATCCTTCTCTGCATAGTAATCATCTCGTTGTTTCTGTATAAGTGATAGGCAGCCTACAAATCCAGCAGCCAAAAGGACATGTTTCTGAATACCTGAAAAAATTTACATAACAGCATCACACCTGTATTCCTGAAGAGTTAGGTGTACTGAGGTACACCCACATTCCAATACTGCAGTTATTAATGCATATTAAGTTGAGTGTATTGCCATCAACCAACCTCCAGGGCTGTTACTAAGAATTTCCCACTATAGAAACCCGATAACTATGATCAACCTGGGAAGTGAACAGTACACCACAAGGCAGTCAAGAAAATAAACTTATTCAAAACACATTTTCTCTCTTAAAAAATTATTATGGTAATAAACTTGCAATTTTCAGGGATATTGCAAGTTTATTCCCCATATGAAAATTTAATAAAAGCAAATAACAGTGCCGTTATTGTTTTTGCCGTTTGTGTTATGTAATTTAAACTCACCACTAAAAGCAGGGCGTCTGGTTTGAAAGTTGATAAAAGCCCCAATACATACTCCAAATACACTTCCTACAACTTGGGGCCAATATTGGGTTAGCACGGGCCGTGTGCGCCCTTTATCACCTATAGAAAGGAGTTCTATCGCAGATAACTGTGAAGACATTTTGCTTTCGAGGACAATCAGGCACAGTAAAGAAATACAGACAGAGATGTCAAAAAACATTATTTTTTTTTTTTTTTTTTTTTCCCTTCGCCATAATCGGGCAGGCTAAGGTCTTGGACCATACCGCCTCGTCTTCAGTGTTCTTGAATAAAAGTAAGGCCAAAGCCTCGTCTTCAGTTACATCCTTCTTGTTTAAAGTAAGTAAGGCCGAAGCCACGTCTTCAGTTTTATCTTTCTTGTCCAAAAATTAATAAGGCCACAGCCACTTCTTCAGTGTTCATTAGTCAAAATCATAATAATATGGTGTATTATCCGTGTATTCGTCATAAACTTGTTGTAAAGTAAGGTCATATCCGGGTCATATCCTTCTATTAGTCCCCCGAACGGTCAAATTGCCCATCCAGTACTGTCAATAAAATTATACAGTGCTGTATATGTAGTGTAATTTTCCAGCAAACCTTGAGTGTCGCGCGGGATGCTTGCTGGCATTTTATATATTTCTAATAATTTATCAGTTAGAAGAATTCTTTGTAAACCATATGCAGGGCATTCAAAAATTATATGATCTAGGGTCTGATCACTTCCTAAGTCACAATTTGTACAAACAGGCGATGTTATAATTTTCATTCTGAATAAATGTGCATTGAATCTTCCATGTCCAAATCTAAGACGATTTAAGGTAATATAAAATTTTCTGCTCTTAGGAAGAACAGAACTGGTGAACCAGGGCGCAGAACCAATGGTTTGATTTATTTTCGCATACCATTTTCCTTTAGTTCTCAGTGTTTCTTGCCAGTTCTCATGCCAAATAAAGGTGTTTTGTTCGTGTAATTTAGTGAGCAGATCGGATCTTGGTATGGCAACATTTTTTGTTTCTAAGATGTCAACGTCAACAATAACTCTTGCAAGATAATCTGCGTTTTCGTTTCCTGTTACTCCTATGTGGGAAGGTGTCCATATTAAACTTATTGTAAATCCTCTAGAACAAAGATCAGCGTATAAAGTCCGAATCTCATATAAAATATTTCCGATATTAGCGTCCAGTTTCGGGTTTTGTAAGGACATGAGAACACTCATGCAGTCGGTCGCTATAAGCCAAGTTGTGTGCCCAAGATTCTTTTCATGTATGTACTGCAGAGCTGATAAAATGGCTAGAGATTCTGCTGTAAATATAGACATGGCTCCAGGTAACCGAACTCCATGTCCAACAGTAAGATGAGGTAGGTATATAGCTAGCGAAACATTTCTATTGTTTTTGGATCCATCGGTAAATATATGCCTGTACCCAGGGAACTCTGCAATTAACTGATAGACATCTTCTTTACTCCGAAGGTCACGATTAATGTGAATGTCCATTGGCCAGAATTTGCTGATATAATTACCAGAATAGCATGGCCATCTGCCTTTACATTTCTCAATTTGGAATTGATCATCAATACTGATTAGGTTACAAAAGTCATGAAATATATAGGGGACATTTACGGAATTAGAGGGACTGTATAATCTATAATAAAATAATATTTTCTTTAATAAAGGATAATTTTCGAAAGATAAAAGTTTGAGAATGTATTTGGATTTTAAAAACTGAAATCTTATATTCATAGGAGGAGTGTTACACTCAATTTGAAGTGAATTAATTGGAGTTGTCTTCATTGCACCAGTTACACATCTAAGATTATGATTTTGAAGAATCTCCAATTTGTGAACCAATCTCTGATCAGACCCAAAGCATAAAAATCCATATTCAAAATGACTACGGACTAAAGATTTATATAGCATAAGCAAAATTTTAGGATCAGCTGCAATTGACAATGACTTTACAAAATTAAATGCTTTATTAGCTCTACCTAACAAGTAATCAACATACTTAGTCCATGACAGGTTGCTTGTTAAAATTATACCCAGAAACTTTACTTCATTCACTATTGGAAGAACACTATTATTGTAATAAATATGTAGGTCTGTTTCACACTCTCCAAACACTATAACTTTAGATTTTTCTGGACTAATATCCAAGTTTAGATAATGAAAATAGTTCTTTAGCCGAGTTAAAGCTGTGTTTAAAATAGTTACAACAGAACTTATATCTGAACCTGAAGTATAGATAACCAAATCATCTGCAAACTGCAAATTTGTCACTTCAAGACCAAGTACAATGTTTAGTCTGTGTAAATAAAGAAGATAAATCAATGGACTGAGAATGCCACCTTGACATACCCCTTTGTATGAAAAACGTGGCCCTATTAAATGTTTATTCACTTTCACATATACTTCTCTACTATGTAAAAAGTTAAAGATCCAAATTATAATTTTTTCAGGAATTCCAAGGGCACGAAGTTCCCCACATAAAATGTGCAGATTGATGTTATTGAAAGCACCCACTACATCAAAGAAGACACCAACAAAATGATTACCCATTTTATTAGAATTGTATATATCTAATTGCAAATGAGAAATGCTATCACGAGTGGAGAAACCGCGTCGAAAGCCAAATTGATTAGATGGTAATAGACTATTACTTTCTATATAAAATTCTAGCCTTTGTTTAATTAATTGTTCAAAGGTTTTTCCCATGCATGATGTTAATGCTACTGGCCTATATGATTCTGCTTTGTGTCTTACTTTGTTAGGTTTAAGTACTGGGATAAGACAATCTATTTTCCATTCATTTGGGATGACCATTTCCTGCCAGAGTAAATTAAAAACGCTTAGTATGTCCGAAAGTGCCCTAATTGTTACATTTTTCAACATTTTATAAGGTATTCCATCAAGGCCAAAAGCTGAATCACGTCTAGATGATATTGCAGATTTTAATTCCTGAAGAGAAAATGGATAAGTTAGATATTCATAATGTCCTGAAGTTTTTACCTCATGAGGAATTGTTTGAAATGGCCCCTCAACTGTATCTGGAGTATATTTTTTAAGAAAATCAAATACCCAAGGAGAAATATTATTACTTGGAGGTGTAAATGTTTTATTAAATCTCTTTGAAATTTGCCAAACTCTAGATAATGGAGTAGTTCTATTAAATGATTCACATAGAGAAAACCAACTTAAATATCTTTCTCTTTTTAACACTAACTTTTTAAGAGCTTGTAATTTTTTAAACTCAATATAATTTTCCAATGTGGGACTGTGCTTGAATACTTTATAGGCATTCCTAGAGTCTTCTACTGCTTTAGTGCAATTTAAATTCCACCATGGTAATGGAATGCGTTTTTTACGATTATTATTTACTGATGTTGTATCTAAAGATGTAGCAGGTCTTATAGTTGATGGTAATGACATAATAACAGCTAAATTTAATAATTTTATCAACTCATTATATGATTGTAATGGGTTATCGTAATTAATTTTAAAGTCCATTAACAAACTATCAACACTCTTCTTGTATATTTCCCAGTCAACCAGGTTAAAATTAAAATGTTTTGGCAAATTTGAAGTTTCCATATCATGTGGGATATTATAATTTTTATTAATAAGTAACCTTGTGATTACAGGTAAATGGTAACTACCTAAAGGATCATCATGAACAGACCAGTTACAAGACAATGAAATTGAAGACGATACTATAGTTAAATCAAGTGCATTTCTTTGCCACCTATCAGAGCCTACAGTAGTCATTTCTCCGTCATTCAATAAAGTCAAATTATAGGTATTAATGATTTCAAGCACCTCTCGGCCGCGGATGTTCACACTGTTACATCCCCAAGCCGAATGATGTGCATTGAAATCTCCACCCACTAAAAGAGGACCAGGAATATTGCGAATTAAATTATCAAACTGATACTTAGTAAATGAAGCATTTCCGGGACTATAAAAACTAACTAATGAAATTTCTTTATTATTACCATATTTTAAACGAATCGCTATATTTTGTATGGAATCATCATATAAAGTATCTATTTTATTAAATTGTAAACGGTTATGTATTAAAATAGCTACACCATTGTGTGTATTACCTGAGTCTAATCTTACTATATTATATCCTTTAATACTAAATCTCATGTGAGGCTTGAGCCAAGTCTCACACAATAAAGCTACATGTATATTATACTCATGTAAAAAATACATAAAAGCATGTTTGTTACTATTGATGCTCTGAGCATTCCACTGTACAATATTCAGCTGATCCATAAAATTAAGGTTTATTTATATTATTCTGAATTTTTGATAATAGAACATCTTTTATGCTTTGAGTGGAAATACTCTTTTCGTTATTTTTATTTTGAGAAATTAATGTTACTATTGTCTGTATTAAAATATTTAAAATTGGTTCTGTTTCAATTAATGATTGTAATTGTTTAGCAGGACTGGATTTTGAAAGAGATGGAAATGACTTTTCATTGAATAAATCTACATATGATTTTTTATTAATTTTGTTTTTGTTTTCTTCCACTTTTTGTTGTTTGACTGGGCACTGTGCCGAAATAGCTATATGCTTACCTTGACAGTGACAACATGTAGCCTCTGTTGATGGTATTTGACATTCTTTATAATTATGGTCCTTTGTACATATGGAACATCTTTGGGAGTTCTTGCAGAATTTGGCTATATGACCATACCTTAGACACTTCAGGCATTGTTTCACCGGCGGAATGTACGGACGTACTTCAAATCGCCAGCTATTCAGGTCTACACTATCGGGTATTGTTGCACACGAGAATGTGATGGACACTGTCTTCGTAGGCTGAAAGGACACCCCCCCTCCTTCTGAAATAGTGCGACGCATAAATCTTCTGATAGAAATAATATTCTTTGTGCTAGTTATTGCGTTATAAATGTGTTCGTTGCTCAAATCAGTTGGAACATGCATAATAACACCTGTAGTTTCCGTAGCTGTTGCAGGAATACTGGCTTTCAATTTATAACTATCCAAAAATTTACGATTCATTAACGCTGTATTGGCTAAACCAGGGCGTTCAAAAATAACACCAATTTTGTAACGATTCATGCGTAATAATTGTTTTACGCCCTTATTGTATTTTTTTATGCTGGTTGAAAGGGACATCATGTCTCTATCACCGATCGGGAGTAAATCGATACTTTCTAAAAATACAACATATTCAAAATTGCCTCCGTTTTCAGGATATGACCTAATGTAGTCAGGAATCCTGAATTCCCGATACTTATCAACTACTGCGACAGATTCCTCCGAACAGCTTGAGGCTCCACCGTCATCTTCAGAGGACACCAATGGTAGAGCAGAAGATGAACTATCTTCTTTTTTTCTTTTCTTTGGATTCCCTTTCTTCCCCATCTTGAGAAAACAAAGCAAATGAACTTTAGAATAAATAAAATAATTATTTGAAAATTTGTTTTAAAAAACGGCGCCCTATCGTTACGAATTTCCCGCGCTTTTTTTTTCTGTCAAAAAACAATATTTTATTTTCTGACTGACGTTTTCTTTTTTCTATTGACGTTTCGGATTTCGTCAAGGAAGTTTCTTCTTCCTTCATATATACTATATCTATGAAGGAAGAAGAAGCTAGACAGTATCTAATCTAGCATAGATTTCTAAGTTCTAACTGTATAATAAAAGCAGAAGCATAAATTATTTTATGATTATTTTCCATAGATTTAGTATCCTTTACTCAGATTCTTTATCAAAGTTATTTTCTCTAGTCACCGACTTGAAGGAAGAGTAGTTTTAACGGGCATACCCCTATCGCCACTATTATACGAAACCCTATCATAAGAGTTTTAAAAAAACTTTTTGAACGCCATTTTGACGTATCGCATTCTATTGTCATTACGAACGAAGCTCCCATTATATGCCTATTTGCGCAGTTTTCGGCTGTCCTAAAATATCCAATACTTCGAATTTGCAAAAGGATGGTATTTACTTTCACATGAGAGTAAAATAACGTGACTTTCAGTCAAGGTTTCTGAATTATCAAATATGTTCAAATCAAAAAATAATAATTTGGCGCCTTAATATGGAAGCCAGCAGCTGTAGAGAGACTACAAACATGACGGCGTTGTCTCTACTCTCGCTACAGCTGACACACCTCACGAGACTAGTTCATTCATAAATTTTCTTAAATAGAATGAAAGGTAGTCTCGAGGGGGAGTCCCTTAGAGATTGCAGTATGGTAGGAAATTATCTCGATATTGATGTCACTTAGGGAATTTTTAATAAGTTGAATTAATTAAAAAATCATAACAAACACTTGTTTTTGGAAATAAAGCTATAGTTAATAACCGATGTGATAACCCGATGGGAAATATTGAAATAAATAATTAAATACGTAACACACTATGAGAATACATCAATATTTCCAAATTTTACTTTTTGCGGGTTGACACACTATTGCGTATCAGCATCCAATTATAACAAAAAAAAAACGTAAACCCACAGGTAAAACATTACTTAACATAATCATTTAAATAAAGTTATACATTTTTGTGGAAAAAGAATACGGACGTGAGCAGGACTCGAACCTACGCCTCCCGGATAAATACTTCAGGATTTTCTTTTTCCAATAAATTCAATCATTATCATAAAATTTAATCAGGAGTTATGAGCGGAAAGTATTCGGAAAAATTGTTGTTTTCTACATGGAAATTATTCACTGACTCAACACTATACGTATCTGTTTCAGGTAACTTTTGATAACACACGGCTGGCAACACTAAATCAATTCTAACCTTTATATACTTTACCGTCAGTTCAGTTACCGTGGGTTGGTTATTTGTAGAGGTTATATTGTTTACATTTACAAATTTAGATTTATTAATTTTGCAGTCGAGTGCGACTACAAAAACGTATCTAGATAAAATAAACTATAGAAATAAGTCCAAGAACATGGTAAGTCTTGTTTGTTGGATAAATAATGTTTGTTGTGTTCGTTCTAATTCCATTGGTGAAAAGTTGTAAACATAACACAATAATTATTTATTTCAGGGAAAACAACGAAAGACCAGAAAAATTGTTGAGCGAAAATTTGCTAAAATGAAGAAACTGATTAGTCTCAGTGATAGTAGAATCAAATCCACTGAAAGAGCTGAGCCAAAGAAGAAAAAAATAGATCCACACGAGTTAAAAATTCGTGAAGCACCGCAAGCTAGTTCAGCGCTATTTTTTCAATACAACACACAGCTTGGCCCGCCTTACCATATCCTTATTGATACAAACTTCATAAATTTTTCTATTAAAAACAAATTGGACATTGTACAAAGCATGATGGATTGTTTATATGCAAAATGTATCCCATACATAACTGATTGTGTACTGGCTGAATTGGAAAAGCTTGGCCGGAAATACCGTGTAGCTTTAAGGATAATCAAAGATCCTCGATTTGAAAGAATTACTTGTCTACACAAAGGTACATATGCCGATGATTGTATTGTGCAAAGGGTTACACAGCACAAGTGTTATATAGTAGCTACTAATGACAAAGACTTAAAAAGAAGAATAAGGAAAATACCAGGTGTTCCAATAATGTATGTTGCTGAACATAAGTACACAATAGAGAGGATGCCAGATGCTTATGGAGCTCCCAAAGGAGCTATTTAGTATAAATACATATGTATATTTAAATAATAAAATGAGAACAGTTTAAAAATTTGCTTGTATTATTTTTAATCATTTAACACTGATTTATTTAATACAACTTAAAACTAGACCAGCTATACATTGTGAAGGGAAGTGGGAAAATAGTTCACTTTTAAATAACATATTTATGTGATAAATTTTCCTAGTCTGTTTTTATATTACTAATAATCCAGTTCCAAAGCAAATTTGTATATGTTCAAAACACTGCTTCTTGGATTAGCGGTTAGTTAAATTTATATGTTGACCCAAATTTCAGACAGTAAATAACATTACATTAGTTTGATTTCTTACATCAACTATGGAGTCTGCATAAAATTACTATAAATTAATAAATTCTAACACAACTATGAGAAAGTCAAGTTTAGAATTCCCTTGGTAGTAATGTCATCAGGAAAGTGCATGGCCATAGCCAGGGGTTTATTAGCTATGTTCATTATTTCTACATTTAAGCATTCATTATTAGAATACCAAAGCTGGCATACCATTATGTCACAGTAAAACCTAAATTAAAGATCAGCATAAGCTAAGCATAGTCTTCTATTTTTCATCTTCACAAGCAAATATAATCACTGATGCGAGACCTCATCAATTGTAGGGCATCCTCCAGTGAATACCATACAATACTAGATGGTTGTGTTGAGTGCACTAGGTGACCCCACCACATCAATGATTTCACCTACTGGCTTGGTTTCATTGTCTGCCACCATGTTGCATATTGATGGTGGAATAGTTAGGGTCTGAAATAAAATATATTAAAAAATTTGTAAAAATTACAATTGTGACCATGATTTAAACAGTGCCCCCAGATGTATACTTCACTTGCTTTGCTAACAAACTTTTCTCCACAAATTTTATACCTTAAGAGTTCACTTCCCATGTGTTAATTTGTTTAAAAATATTTTAGAACCTAAATTTGTCGTAGTCCACGGGTGGAACAGAAAATGTTGGCGAATAACTTTTGCTAAAAGTTTTTGGCCATCAACAGGCCTGATTGTAAGTGATGGTGTGGCCGGGAATATAAGTAGACCTAGAAGAAATCTATTTCCTTTAGCCTTAAATAAGCCTAGATTTCTCTAGCATTTTGGCTTTGTACAAATAAGTTGACTGTCAACAATTTCGACTACATATTTCTGTTTTTGTAACTGTATTGTAGCAGTTTTTAGCAGAATTTTATGCAATACATAAGTGCTTATTGCAATAAGTACCGTACACATACCTTTCCAGGATTAAGAGCTTCGTATTGATGTCTCAAAGCTTGCAGTTCAAACTCGCATGAAGCTAGAGCATTCTTCAAGTCCAGAGCTAATGCGAGATCAGACCGCAACTCATTGAAGTGTTTGCAAATGGCTTCAGTAGGAGTTGGAGCAATATCTGTAAATAATAGGATAGGGATTTATATAAAACGTAGTTACGAGGAGCGGTATTAGCGCCCTTTGAGTATGAAAATAGTTCGCCTATACATTTATTATATATTACACTACATGCCTGCGGTTTCACCAACTTTTTTTTTAGCTCGGCGAAGGCTCCCTCAAGAATTAGGCTATGAAATGGAAAATCATTTTTTCAAATTCAATTGATACTTAGATTAAAAGATTAGCGCATTCGAAAAAATAAACAAGTTTTATTCTCTTCAGTTTTATTATATTAATAAATTTAGAGTAATCGTGAGTTATTAAAGAAATCAACAAACCAATATTCATAAGTCTCAGCTCCTGTTCAATAGCTTTGGTCTTCCTCTGCCCGACTCCAGGGGGAAGCTTCATGCGCTGTGAACGTAACCAGACGCCAGTGCCTCGCGCTTCAGGGAACTTGATGCCTGACCATTCCACAGTCTGCAATATTATGTCATACAATGATAGTGATAGATGGAGAGTAAATAGGGAAAACATATTGTTTAAAAAAATAAAACATAAGTTGGCTAATAAAAGTTGATGTTTTGTACTCAGCAGTGTGAAATATGTTTGCTTTGGTAATAAAGTAGAGCAAATAAAAAGAAAGAAACGAAAGATAATTAATAGAGCCAACATATCAGTATTATCCTATCTTTCTATATAAGTAAACTTTTCAGTACTTACAACACTTTCTACTGCTCTCACAGGTCGCTGTTGTGCAGTAAGTTTCTTCTTGTGTAGCTTTCTATCGTGACGCCTGGCTATACTAGAAGCTGTGTTTGAAGGAGTACTAGTTCCCTCATTGTTATTGTTGACTTGGCTTATTGGCGGCAAGTTACCACTATCTGCTCTAGAAATCAATTTCTGCAGGTCTTGAGTTTTTCTTTCTCTTTCACGTTTTCTTGCTTCAATCTTTTTTAATTCTGTTAGCAGCATTTGCTCTTCATCAATCTGAAATAAGATGAAATGATAAAGAAAGAAAATTACAAGATATATTTTAGACTGGAATGTCTTTTGAAGAAAGTTATTGTTACCTGATCCTGTGTTCTATCAAACAATCTTCTGAGTTGTTCCTTTCTCTTCCTTTCATGTTCAGCATCATAATGATAAATCCTTTTCTCACCATTCACCATAGTTACAGTATTAGACCAGGGGTTTGTTTTAACCTGAGGAATGGTGCTAATTATAATAGTCTTCTAGTTAAAATGGTAAATTATAACGATGCAGTGCCATCTTTGAAATCAATTTTCATACAGTATCAGTCATAATGAATATAAAATAATACGCAATATTGACATTGCAGCATTGTCTACTAACAACACAGGAGAGTTTATATTAATCTAAAATCATCTTACTTTACTCAATGTAGCACAGATTCCATAGTATCTTTCTTTTAAGTCCTCCACACTGCGGTCTCTAAAAGCAGCTCTATCCCACCGGTCATGTATAACTATGAAACGCAGATCAAATCTTTGGCACAAATCCATCAAATGATCGGTTTCAGCTTGACTCCAATCTTCTGACTTCAAATACTGATTGTACTCTGATTCAGAGTATGAGGGTATTGCCACTTGCTGAATGGAAAAATTATATGGCTTAAGATAATACTATTATATGGCACAACTATAAAAGAGGTCTTTAATATTTATAGAAGCAGTAGGACTACAGTATTTATTAAAGAAATTATTCGTATTTGAAGAACAAAAAACAACTCTGTACAAAAATGTGATAAATAAAATTAATTTTATTAAGTATGTTTTTTTTCAATTAAATATGTATGTTACCGACAATCTGTATAATTCAGGTATTCATTACAATACCTAGCCAATGTATAGAATACCTGGGGCGTCCAGGCAATGTATGAAATATTATTGTTCATTACATACTTTACCTAGATAATTAATACTTGTAAAGAGTACCTGCTGTTGCACCAATAATGTAAAATAAATAACCTAAACCTTACTAAATAATTCACTAACGAAAATTAATAAAAGTAAAGATTACACAGAGCTTAATACAAGCTGCGCGCGTCCTCTCAACCTCGTCCCTCGCAGTGGATGAAATGCAAGGACGTAAACGAGTCGCAACACGTTTGTTGCCTGCCGCCCGTACGTTCCCTCCTTCCTTGCTCTCGTCTTTTACATACATTACCGGCTGCACATTCAGTATTGTATAGAATACCTAGGCAATGCATAAAATAAATAATATTTCATACTACATGTTTTAGGTATTCTATAAATTGTCTAGGTATTGCAGATTACCGGTAACATATATATAGAACTTGGGGGCCCGACAGACGTTGTCCTGCCCTTAACCCTATTGTAGCGCCATCTACCAGGTCCAATTGTTTTCTAATCATCCAGAATTTGTACAAACACATGTACAGAAGAATTATTTAAATTAAGATTAAGAAGAGCCATATAAGCATTTTACCTTATTGAACTGTGCAAATGGATACTCCTTAGCCTCATCAGCAGCTCGCTTCCAGTGGTGGAAGACCGCATGATCCTTACGAGCAGGATTTGTGAATGGTGCCCAAACCCACTTCCTAACTTTTCTCATGCCAAGCTTAGCTTTAGTTTGTTTGTAGGCTTTTCCTGAAGAAAAATATGAGAATTCAAGATATATCATTTAATAACTTTAAAAATATGAGATTCAATGAACTGGGATATGTTGTCATATTATGTAAATATAATTTCCCTTGTCATTGACTATAAGACAATGTTTCATTTGTAACTTGACAGACAGACACATGTAGCTGGGGAGTTTTTTGCGCTGCTTCTCTTCAGTGAAGCAGCTTCCTAGAAGCAGTAAAGGGTGGGCGTTTTTGGAGACTGTCTTATTGTAATGTATGATGGTTGAAAAGTACCATTTCAAATGGTCTTATTTGAATAAAGATATTTGTAATTTTGATTAAGACTTATAAAATATAAAAATGGTATTAAAGTTGTGAATTACTGATTTTTATCCCAGGAGTAGGATTCAAAGGTAAGTCACTCAAAGTATCTTGATATTACTAAAAACGTAAATATTATTGAAGTGCATTATCGCTCGATAGAATACATCAAATATAAGTAATATATTATGTTTTAATGGGTGTTATCACTCACCTGTGTCAGTGGGTAACAGAGGAGGCAAGTCCTTGTTATCATTATATAGTAATGCAAACACCTCTCTATGCATGCCCTCAGGCCGTTTCACTGCCTTAGCAGTCACATATTTCTTCTTCACTTTATCTCCATGTATTATGCTATCCCTACTGATCTCGGATGCAGGCTGCTCTAGTTCCAATATATCAAGAATATCAGCCATTTTTCGTAATTAAATCTTGCACTTTGCTTTGTTTCTGTAATTTGGTTTTGTCCCTTTCTTCGAAAAACAAAATTTTGGACAACTAAGTCGTTTAGAAAAATTACACTTATGAAGTTAACATATATTGTATTAAGAATGTTTGATATATATATTACTAGTAAAAAAATACGCTTAGAAACTGTAATATTTACAATTTAATTGAAAATCTCAAATTAAGGAATTTATGTTTTTATGTTTGACACTTTTGACAGCAAATCCAAGCCAAAGAGAATTATTCAAAGAGTATACCTAGTAATTTAATATAAAATTAAATGGAATTAATCCAACAAGCCATAGCTAAAAGCAGTGTTGCCAGTATTTTAATCAAAAAAGCCTACGTGGCAGATTATAGATAATTTTAAGGTCTATAAAAATTAAGTTTGTAATTATCCAAAAGAGTAATAATGACGCCACAATTGACTATTAAACTATTTTGATACTCACGCGGAGGGTGGCTGTCTGGCCGACGCTACAGTGTTCGCAACCGTACACATACGATAATTTCGTGCCTACGGACGAAGTACGATATCATTATTATCGTACGCAGATGGTATGAGAATTTTCATTAAGCTATATATTAATTATTTATAGTGATTATTTTGAAAAATAATAATTTTGCTCCATGTTTATTATCTTTAGCATACGCATACGCATACACATTGATATCACATTTAATACGATTTATTTTGCTCCGTGTACCTACGATAATTCTACGGTACTGGTACTATAGTTGACTTGCTTCAAGTTGTGAACACCGACGCCTACCCAGGGTATACAATCTTGGAACAAGTGAGTAGGAAACTGGACAATTATAAATCGACAAAATAAAGTAGGTCATTTAAATATACTATTGTCGTATGGCAATCATCCTTTTGCAATTTGGTAGGGTTATATCAATATTTTTTTGCCTTTGTAAATCAATAGATGGCGTTTAATGCTATTTTGCAACAGATATCTCAAATAAGTAAGGAAGTATTTTGTAAAAGTGAACTTGAATTTATTAAATATCAGGAATATGCTGGTCGGAACTGGTTTTGCAGTCCCAGTTACTCATTCATAAAATGCACATCTGAATTACAAGACATTTATGATGACATATTAAAAGCAAATATATCATTAAATAATTTAAAACAATTTATAAAAGTAATAATATTTGTACATATTAGTTTCGACTTCCTGCAGTGCCAAATCAATAAAGAAAACTTGATAGATTTAAGATTAATTTGTATCCCGATTTTTTATTCGCCATTATTGCAAAATTTAAATACAGACGTTTTACCTAAAATAAAACGTAAATTAAATTACTTACCTAAATTTGAAGCCTAATAAAACATGAGAGAGATGCCATCGTTCCGTCCCTTTCTCGCACTTCATCCCTTCTTTTCTCGCCTTCTATAGCTATCTCTGTCCGACCCCCACCACCACCCGCAGTAGCAATCGCTTGTTGCGTTTGCATTTTGACTCATTGAAGACGTTGTGGAACCAGGCAGAGTTAAGTTATTAGGCTTCAAATTTAGGTAAGTAATTTAATTTACGTTTTATTTTAGGTAAAACGTCTGTATTAAATAACTTGACCGTAAATTTGAAGCCTAATAAAACATGAGAGACGTGTTTGATATCGCCTGGTGGTGGTGGAGACGTCAATGTGATAGTAGATAGTATAGTAAGATCACACGACATAAAAGGAGTGTAATAATTAGCCTTTCAAATGATAAGTATTATGCTATCTGTGTAGTTATAGCAGAATTGAAATTCTTCTAGGAAAAGTTTTCCTTAACAATCTTATGCAAACCGAATTAAAAACTCTTAATAATATGTTAAACATTTATTATAAGAAAAATCATGTCGATTGATCAATCAATAACAATTTTATGAACACGCTAGTCTGTTTATTAGATAAACAATAATTATGCTGCATTGAACAGTCTAGTTATATGATTTTGAGATGTTGTTTTCATTATCTCTTTACAATAAAATCGTTTAAACGTATTGCCAGACCTCCAATTACCTTTAGAGATTATTTCGTCTAACGAACAATTCTCAAACCAACTTTTGGATGCTACAGCAGACCTAAAACTTCCAGCAGAAGCGTCGATCCCAGCCTCCCTTAATAGTTTTTTAACCCAATTTGCTATAATGCAACGAGAAGCAGGGCGAGCTTTGCTACAAGTAGTAATAAATAAATTATCACATTTAGCTTTATTCCTTCTGTCTGTACCAACTAAAATCAACTTTTTAACCCAATGTACTGGATCTAAACATTTATTTTCTTTATTAATTATTAATTTCCAGCCTGATTGGCGATAGTCTGCGGAATCAGTTTTTGATCCAAATTTTGGCCAGAAGGTGATATCTTCATCACGAATTTCGCAATTATCGGGATTTATGCTCAATAAGGTCAAATCATGTACCCGACGGCCTGAACACAAAAGCAAGAGACATGCTGTGTATTTTGATATTTCGTAAAGTTTGTCTATATCAGCATTCTGCTGAGATATAAAAGATATAACCTGGTCCACATCCCAGATTGGGGACTTAGATATTTTCGGTGCAGACAGCGCGATAGATTTTAATATACGCTTCACCAAAGGATGCCCGCTAAGTCGTTCCGTAGAATCAGGGCTACATAATGTTGAAACTACAGCTTTATGGCTTAAAATAGTATTGTAAGCGAGTTTATACTTTTGGTGTAGATCAGATAGAAATCTAGCTAGCGTGGAACCGGACGGCTCACTCACTGAAACGTTATTTTGATTGGCCCAATTCGTCCAACGAGCCCATGCTGGTTTATATGATCTTATGGTAGACGAACGCCAGCTTTTTAAAAGTAGATTCTTCTGTTGGTCTGTCCATTCACTCAGTTTTTTATCCCACCCCCACATTTCCAAATCTCTAGAGTCATCTCTCTGACCTTGTGAGGAGGTTTGTTGATCGATACGTCTATGAGGACTTCTTGCAAGTTTCGGATGGTCCAAGGGTGATCCATTGCCCGATTTTTTAGATCTGGTCTCCAAAAGACCTGGGTCCATTTCGGGGCTACTATTAGAAATACGCCTCGACATCTGTTCAGATGAAGCAGCACTTTGGGTATTAAGAATGGGGGCGGAAAAATCCATGCTAATGGGTAATTCCAAATTTGACTGAAAGCATCTTGAAATACCGCTTGATGATCGTGGTGATCCAGAGTGCAATACCTGGGGACTACGTGAGCTTGTTGGGACGCAAACAAATCTATTATTGGTACTCCCCATTTTGCAAATATCATGTTTGTTACTTGGGGGAGAAGATGCCACTCTGGTATCTTCTGTAGACGGGACAATCTGTCTGCTTCCACGTTGTAAACACCGGGGATATGATGGATTGTCAGATTCATCTGGTGAGTATCTATAATGCCTAAATTTTTTTCGGTTAGATCTAAAAGTGCTAGAGATTTTGTGCCGCCTTCGTTCCTCAGATATGACACCGCAGTTTTGTTGTCGCTCTGAATATGTAGGGTGGCTTTGTTTAAATTGTGACTGGCGTGTTTTATAGTTTTTAGGATAGCGAGCAATTCTTTTTGATTGCAGTGAAGATTCTTTTCTGCTGCTGTCCAGGTCCCGGAAACGTAAGTACTGTTTACGTAAGCGCCCCAGGCATTGTTCGACGCATCTGTTACTATGTAATGCGTTGGATGTGGCATGTGGATAGGCGACGAGGTGTTGAGATGATTTACCCACCATTTCAGATCGCTTAAGGCTGCCTCCGGAAGAGGATACATCATCGTCGGCTTTAGATGTAACGTGCTGATACATCGTCTTTGCAGATGCCGAAAATTTATCCTTCCTCGAGGAATGACAAAACTGGCAAAGTTCATCATTCCTATCACACTTTGCATTTCCTTCAGAGATGCTTTTTGTTTGCTGATCAGAAAAGTCATAAAGGCCTTCATTTTCAGACACTTTTTTGTGGGGAGTGATTTTATATTTCTCCATGAATCCCATACTATGCCCAGGTACTCTATTGTCTGCTTCGGTTGCAAGATGGACTTGTCGTAGTTTATGATCCATCCTAGATATTTTAGAGTGCTTACTGTGGTTTCGACTTGACTCACCAGTATATTGTAATCTTGATTTACTAGTAGGTAATCGTCTAGAAATACGACGACTCGTATCCCGAGCTCTCGAAGAGTCTGAGCAATCCAGTTGCTTAGGGATGCAAAGGTTTTTGGTGCGGAACTGAGACCAAAGGGTAGGCAATTCATTTGAAGTAATCGTTCGTTGTATACGAGCCGTAGAAATCTTCTGTGAGCCTCCGCAATTGGCAGATGAAAATAGGCTTGGGATAGGTCTATTTTCACCATCCAATCGTTTGGTTGGAGAAAATCTGGGATCCTGAAGATATTGATCAGCCTGAATGGCGAAGCGCCGACGTACTGGTTCAATGCCCTGAGATTGAAAATCGGTCTGAGCTTTCCGTCGGTTTTGGGTACCAGAAACATTAGGGGAAATGAAACTTTGAGAAAGAGGTACAACTGTCAGCACCTTCTCTGATATCATTTTGTGAATAATTTTGTCCATTTCTGTGGAATGTGGCGTTGACTGAGCAGAGTTCTTCAGATTGGGCATGTGAAGAGGAGGCTTTTGTATGAAGGGAATGCGGTATCCGGATATAATTTTCAAAATATAATTTGGTGCGCCCATTTCTTTCCACCGGTCGTAAAAAAGTCTTAGCTGGCCGGCGCGAAACGTACTCGTTGAGTCAGAATCGTCGTGACTTTCCTCTCCTATCCCGGTGGGATGAGGGAGAGCGTTTTCGCCCGTACGCATATGAATCATCGCTGGGTTTACGATTATTCGACTGCTTGCCGCCGCCTCGGCCCCGAAAGGGCTTGTTACTGTTAGGGAAAGGTGTACTGTTTGTTTTAGGAGCTGTATATCCCATATGTTTATAGGTTACCTTTCTTTGACTCGGAAGTAGTAACTTTCGCTGAGTCATAGATGTACTCGGATCGGTCTGCGGTGCAGGAGCGCGATCTTTTTCACGAGGCCAAAAAACTTTATTTACACCTCCTGCTTTTTCTAAGACGGAAGTTAGCTGCTCCGCGCCAAAAAGGTTCTGGCAAGAAGGTGGAATTTTTCTCATAATACTCTTGTGCACAGGATCTTTTACGGCAGCTAAAATGGTCTCCCTTCTTTGTTGAATACACTCCGCTCGATGCCCACAAACCATTTGTAAGGCGTCATTAGAAATCTTTGCATGGTCGCCATTCACAAAAATATCCGTAACCTTCCCTTTTATTGTGTCAGGGTTTAAATTGTCTGTTTGCCTAGTCCAATCCAGAAAAGAGCGAAGCTCCAATTCTAATTGTTCCTTTTGTTTAAGAAGGGCGAAACTCAAAGAAGCATAAGCTTTTTCCATGTTAGCTAGCGAACGCGGGGCATCATAACGTTTCACTTCATCATTGGCATCGAGTTCCGTAAAGCCAGGAGTATGCCTGTAGAATTTTTGAACGTCGGAGTACCTTACATTGGTCCAGTCGGAATCATCCAAGTGTTGGATAATTTTTAATTGGTCAAGGTAAGCTCTTGGCGTCTTTAGAATCTCAGGATCTTTTATTTTGGTTCCTAATGATAATGATATTTGCGGTCCTAGTCCAGGCTCCAGTCCCGGTCGTGACCCTGATCCTAGACTACCCTGATTCTCTACGAATTCGCCGTCATAATACAGCTGTCGACTTACATTGTCGTCAATACTATCCTCGTAATATGATACTCGATCAGGCTCAATATTACGGGGAGCGATATTTTTCTTAAGCTCGGCTACTTCCTCGATTAACTTCTCCAGCATACGGTTTTTATGGCTGTGTTTGTTCCTTTTACGCGAACGACGAGCACGCTTGCGGCGAGGTGAACTATTGCAGCTACTAGAACTCGAACTATTACTAGAACTTGACGACGACGAACTACTTGAATCACGAAAACTACGATTTCTTTTTCGGGTATGCACGTCGTTTTTATCTTGAACGTTCATAATTATTGTATCGGGTAAGATATTCTGATCACTCATTATTATTAATTTCACTTCTAGTATATCGGAAAAATAACGTACGATAAGATATAAATGTAATTATGATGTAGGGTATGTTTAAAAAATCTAACGAACGGTAACACCGTTATGGGTTTTAAGCACTTCGAGACAAATAAAAATATCTATCAAAAACTCGATATGCAATAACTTTGTTAAAAGTGCGGATAGATTTATTCACTTAATATTTTAAAATCTGTACCTTGTATCTGCTCTGATGTTATCGGGACAGGAACAACGACGTCAATGAGTCAAAATGCAAACGCAACAAGCGATTGCTACTGCGGGTGGTGGTGGGGGTCAGACAGAGATAGCTATAGAAGGCGAGAAAAGAAGGGATGAAGTGCGAGAAAGGGACGGAACGATGGCATCTCTCTCATGTTTTATTAGGCTTCAAATTTACGGTCAAGTTATTTAATAAAATATTATGCGGAAAGAAGGACTGCGCGGTGGTCAGCGCGGCCCGCGTTGTCCCGCGCCGTGGCATGATCCGAGCGTAGACAATGCAGTAGTGCATTCGTAAAACTATAGATGGCCTGCTTGCCCTGTTTCCTAAATTGAAAGCGAGAGAGGTCTCTATTTCCTATATTATAATGTACTCTGTGTTCGGCGTTCGTACGAGGAGGCTGTATCGCATGTTGGCTCGGCGGAGGCCTAGTTTTATTGGTCAAAGAATAGATTACACAGATAGTGCACTAGGTGCAATAATGCTGTTTTAATCTAAACATTTGCATTAGACCGTTGCTTTGAAAGGAAAGGAATAGGATATTGTTTGAGAAAGCAGAAGATCAAGGCGAAAATTATTCCCCAAAAAAAAGACTGGCTTGCCTTCTCAAATTTTTAAAGGAAAAAGGCACGTCCATACAAAATTTGAAAAATAGCAGACATTAACGATCTAAAATTTCGTGAGATTTGCAATGTTCTTGAAATAAGCTAATGCACCCAGGATAGCGAAGCAGACGAATACATAAATTACTAATGCATCCTCAAAAAAATACACTTTTGGAATATTTGTCAGAGACACTGTTGTTTGAATAAAAAATGTGAAAATAGTCTATTCAGCCAAAGAGATCCTACAAAGATACTTGTACCAAAATAAAAACAACTCTTTTTTAACAATAACAATAATAGTTGGTATTCATCTAATTGACAAATAATTGCATAAAGTGTAACTATAGTAGCCAATTAAATAATCCGCCAGCAACTTGCTCTGAAATCCCTTGTGGAGTCTGAAGTGCCATAATATTATTTCCTACCGTGTCAGTATACTTACAGTACCTATAGTTATTGAATGTAAAATGCATCACCACACTCAAAAGGTAGCAATTATTATTACCCATTACCACATAAACAATTCATTTTGTAGGTACTTTTGTCGACTGTACCTCAGAATATTTTCTTAGGGTACACGTATTTTTATTTATTTATATAGGTACTTTTCATTGTACACCTAACAAATTATATAGGAAATATTTATGTTAATATTATTCTTATCGCTTTCCGCGATCTCTTACAGGTAACCCTAGGACGGAGAAGAAAAAAAAATTGTTGGGGTAGGTTGGTCCTTTAGTAGTTGTTAAAGCTTCGTGACTGTAAATAATAGCTCGTTTCAACAGTCCTTTTTTCAGAAAAGCAAGCATATCATTAAACATCAATACATAAAATAAAAATGTAACGGATCACTGTCTGTACATGGAAGATATAATAGAAAAATATTATTGGGACCTTTATCATAGCACCCAAAACAATGATTGTTAGAATTTGTGTCTGGTTGTCTGTTTATCTGTGCGTTTGTGCACGCTTATCTCAGAAACGGCTTTCACTAATATATTGTGGTAAGCTTCACTTAACATTTTGTGTTTGTTTCATGTCAATCGGTTCATAAATAAAAACAGTATGATGACGTACAGTAGGGCGCGTAATCCTTTACAGCACCAATACGAAATGGACACTAAATTGATACCGCGTGTAACTGAGGTGCGTGACCTGGGAGTACAGATGGTATCCGAGTTGACGTTCCGTAAGCACATTGTGGAGATGTGCGGCAGATCCTTTAGGAATCTTGGTTTTATCCTAAGGCAATGTAAAGATTTTAGCAACATAGCAGTGATCAAAGTTTTATATAATGCTCTCGTTCGCAGCCATCTCTAAACGAGTGCAATAATATGGAATCCGCATGAGGCAAAATACATCCTTATGCTGGAAAAAATACAGAATAAATTTACTAGATTTTTATATCTGCTGTATGGAATCTACCCTTTTTATCCTTTGATGTACCCGAGCCTGTTTGTCATGGGCATGGTCGGGTTCAATAGGCTAGCGGTGCGAAGGGATATGGCGCTAGTAAAGTACGTGGCGAGAGTGCTACTTGGGCTAATACACCACCCGGAGATACTGGAGATGCTGCGTCTACGTGTGCCTGATGGGTACGTGGGAGCGCGTCGCCACCCCGCTCTGTTAGATGTACCGTGGGCAAAAACTAATCTGCTCAAATTTGCCCCTATTTCACGAGCCGCACGTTTAATCAATAGTATATTTTCACAAAATATAGATGTATTTGGACTTACCCTGCCGAAATTTTTGGAAGCAGCAGAAAGGTGCATTGAAAGTGATGTATACCTAATTAAAAATAGTTAGTAAGTTATAATAAGTGTTATAAGTTAATTTAGTCTTAAGGTTTATAGCATCGCTTTGGATCTTCTGTAAGATGCTATAAATGGTTTTAAATACAAATAATAAAAAAAAAAAAAAAAAACATGTCGAACATTTGTTAATTATTCTCAATTTGTGTTCATACACGACATGGTGTTACTTTACGACATCCACGCGGACTGAGTCGCGGGCGCAGCTAGTTATAATTAAACCACAGATTACTTATATAGACATTAATTTGGCTGCTCCTCGAAGTTATTTTAAAACGCGTTCTCATTTGTGTTTTGGCATTAGAATTTTGCACTAAGGTATAATAATACTGTACTTGTTTTTTTATTTCTTTACAAATACGAAAAAGAAATGTTTTGATAGGATAAATATCAAGATAAAAAATAAAACATATAAAACGTTTATTTCATTTCAAATAAAGTTTTCTTGGACACAATATCTGTATTATTCTGAATCAATGTCAATCTGCCTAGCTTTTTCCCAATTACATTGGGGTCGGCTTCCACTCAAACCGTATGCAGCATAACCCCATTGTGTCTGCAAAAACAGCCCTAAGTCTATTGTGTCTGCTAATTAGCGAGCCAACGGCTTATAATATCAGTATTTTACACGGAGCGACTGCCTATCTGACCTCCACAACCCAGTTACTGGGTAACACGATACATATTTATTTATTTCTTGTGATATGACTGATTTTCAGACTTTTAATCCTCTCACTACCCCTAACGGCTTTATTGGATCTTAATTTGACAACCGGGACTGATGTGTGTAGGTATCCAGGGTCGTCGGATATAGTTGAAGTTTTCTTAGAAACCGATGATGTCATGGATTGAAACTCAATTCAATTAATGAACTGCTCATTATCTACTTTCTAAATTAAATTACATTTCAAAACATTCAGTCGGGCAGGGCATTTAATACTATGTATTTTGTGTACAATTAATTCGAAATAAAAGAAATAGACATTTATTTATAAGAATATTCGAAACTTTTATTCAGCCCTTAATGAGGTAAAATCCTTCTTAGAACAGTATTCATCGCTACAGGGCTGTCTAGCGGTACCTGTAAATTAAAAGTAAATATCCTGTTAAATATCTGTGTGAGAAGCATAAACCTAGGCAAAATGTTTTTACGTCTATGGTGAGAAGAGGTTTAGTGACATGGTGGTTTGATTACATAATTCATTTTTGATTGATTCATTTAGATTTGTGTAAGATAAAAGAATTCGTTTAAGTTATATAAATCAAATTTTATTTTGATTTATAATGGAAAGTATCGTAGCAGGTAGCGTTCTGTAGTTTCTCCCTCCCCCTATGGGAAAAAGGCGTGAGTTTTTTATTATCTGCCTAGCCTTTTCCCAATTACATTGGGGTCGGCTTCCAGCCAAACCGGATGCAGCTTAATACCAGTGTTTTACATGGAGCGACTGCCTATCTGACCTCCACAACCCAGTTAGGGTAACACGATATCTCGTGGTATGACTGGTTGTCAGACTTTCAGGCCTCTGACTACCTGTAACGGCTGTCATGGATCTTAATTTGACAACCGGGACCGACGGCTTAACGTGCTCTCCGAGGCACGGAGAAAACGGCGTGAGTTTATGTATGTATTATAGAGGAAAATAAAGTTAAAATTTTAGTACCGATAGTCCAGCGGCGTTCATCCAATAGAATTGAAGTCTCGGTGTTTCCCGGAAGTAACCTTCGACTAATCTATTTACAACTAGTGTTTGTCTTGGCATGCTTCTGAATTCAGGTTGTCCAGACCACCGAAGATTGTCCACCCATTCTAATTGACCTGTAACAATTAGTTTGAGACCTGTATCGTATCGGAGCCTGTTGTAAAATGACTGAACCCCCTGCGCTGCTAATACCACGTACGACCATGTAGGTACCTAAAAATGTTGCTTTATATAAATAACTAGCTGTGCCCCGCGGTTTCACTCACCCCGTTAAAAACATTTCAGTACGACTTAATTAAAAAAACTTAAATGTAAACCTTAAAATTATCCAATTTGGTGCAGTTATGGCGTGACCAAGGGAAACAGGGATTATTTTTATATAGGTATGTAGATTAAAATTGTTTTTGCTTACTTTTTGAAAGTCTGAAAAAATCTACTAAGTTTAAGGAAGTTTAGGATTTGCTCTATATAAGGCCAAGTTAAATAAACATTACATAGCAAGTGCTTTAGTTCTTTTTTGCGGCTTAGTTATGTATGTTCCCATCTCTAACTTCCACTTGTAGTTTGACAGCTGTGTGATAGTGAAAGGAATTCCTAATATTAAGCCAAAGCATGCTGTTTAATTTACATTCTGGACAAACTCTCGTGGTTTGTAGATTGTAAGTCTTTAAATGTTAAGTAAGATTTTTGGTGAAAAAAATAAAATATGTAGGCCTTGAATCTCTCCATGAAAGTTAATGCTCGACTAGTATGGAAGTTATACATAGATGGAATCATTATATTTAGACAGTCGTTATCCGGATTGCTGTGAAATAAGAAAAAAAAAACTGTCGTAACTACAAGGTTACTACACACAATATATGTGACACTATGTCCAATGCCACAAACATTCTTTATTCAAATTCGGCGGCAAAAAACAAAATCAAATTTTCGTTTGATAATTGTTTGCCTTCTTCAGAGTTTGTTTAGTAAAATTTAATTAAGTTGATAGTTATTACCTGGTGTGTTAGATACCGCGTCCAAATTACCGTTATAAATCGTAACATTGAGTTCCGTGTTTTGTAAAATGTATTCAACTGAAAACAACAAAATAATAAGTAAGTGGGGTGCATTAATATCAATTTATTAAACCTGGATACGCGCCTGGATATGGATTCGGTATTTTTTTCTAGATATGAAATATGTTTCTTAAAGAGCACTGGAATTACGATCCCTGTGACATCTCCCAGAATTGTTTGTTTAATCAAAGACAATTTATTACCTATGTGAGATTGTGAATAGAGATTTTAAATATTCCCAATAAATTCCGGTAAAATCAAATTCAAATAATGTTCTTAGGTTTTTGAGATCACTTACTAATTAACTTACACTTAAACTATAAGAACTTTTAACTGCAAATAATATTATCGATTCCTGTTTTAACTTTTAAAAAATTTATTTTTTTCGCCTTTCCGGTGATGGCTAGGGATAGGTAGGTATGTAGGACTCCCATCGACTTAAACCATTACGGCAGTCAGAAAACATCTAAAGGGGGAACATACTCGGCTGAATCATACTAGTGCCCACTCAGTGCTATGCCTATAGCATGAGCTAAGCATGACCACTTTACAGCAATTCGTGGTCGCTTCGAAATGTAAGAATAAACAAATATCAGAATAGGACGCAGTTAAGCAAAGATCCGCTAAAAAGTTGTTCTAATGATTTAATTATTTTGTTTGTAGACAGACTATAATAAAAAATATTTTAATTAAATACCTTTGTCCACTGCTGGGGCCATAAAAGAGTTTCTAAAAGCGGCAATGACAGCTTCCCGTCCCGAGTCGTAAGTCACACTGGAAGGTATACCCAAAGCTGGAGCTACTAAGGTGTTCATAAAATTATAATCAGCGTTATTCAGTACGGTTTTTAAGTAAGCTCGCTGGCCAAAATAATCTGAAAATAATTGATACAGAGAAGTGAGGAAAATTGGTCAATGGTACATACGAAATTTCTCGTACTAAAAACATCTTTAATTAAATTAAGCGTTAACTCTAATTAATTATTCATTACCTCTTGACGAGCCTCTAGTTAGTTTTTCAACCATGTGGCCTAAATTAACGGCAACAGCACCAGCATTAGTGTTAACGAAGTCTCCCAGCGAAATAAAATTACTGAATGCATTTCCTAAAAGCCCATTGTTCACAAAAGCCGTCGTGTCTTCGGATAAAGTTTCTATAGCAGTGCGGCCGTTGCCATCTATGTAGCCGAGTTCCTCAAGGTAAAAGCCAAGTTTCGTCATAGCCAGGGCTGGCGATATAATACCATTGCCGAGTACCACACCACGAAGGCTGGTTTCAACTTCATCCTGAAAAAGAGATTGGGTTATGTTAACTGCCTCCGGTTGCCAGGTTTTACTATTAAAAAATTCTCGGTAATAAACGTGAGTTAGGAATTGTGTTAGATAAGTAGTACTATTATTGGATGTACTTAATTCTATTATGTTATCAGTAAAAGGAAAAAAGAAGATGGTATGTGTGGAGAGATGAGAAGTGAGGAACATAGTGATAAGAGAACTTTGACGAGTGAAAGAGGATGTAGTGACGAAGATTGAGAAAGGTAAACTAAGATGGTTTTGGGCAAGTAGAAATGATGATTAAAGGCGATTGACAAAACTAGTACCTATATTAGGCGACTGTGGATGGAAGAGTCGGGATAAGCCGACCTCGACGAACGTAGTTAATTGCGGACGTTCTCAAAAAAGGACTGGTCAGGTGCAATCTAAACCGACGAGCACGCATGAAAAGGTTACTGAACATAGATGAAACTGGATGAAACTTGCTACGATTCTGACACACCGCTGAAAGCGAAGAAGTGAAAATTGATAGTCTCTGCCACCCCCAATGGGAAAAGGCGAAAAGATTGTATGTATATAAAAGAAAGAAAATAACTTACCTGACTGAGTTTGACTGCAAGTGCTACAGCTAATTGAGCTCCATGTCCCTGACCGAAAATATATAAGGGAGCATTTCTATACGCCTCATGCGTCGTGTAAAATGATTCCAAAGTGATGGCTAAGTGTTCAGCTGTAAACACAGTACTTATGTTTAGTTTAATTATAATTTAAAATATTTATAAGTAGTTGGACTTGGAGAGGCCTATGTCCAGCAGTGAACTGCTATAGGCTGATAATGGTGATGATGATAAGTAGTTGTTCCTGTGATTTCATGGTGATAGGACAATAGCACAATGTCTCCCAGAAAACTGCTACTTTTCGGGATGGGTACCTACAAAATTTTGTGCCAAATTTTGTTGACATCTGTTCTGTAGTTGAGTTGAAGCATCAAAAATTAATAAAAAATCAAACATATGAACTTTCGGATTTGTAATATTAGTGTAGATGTTGCAGTTTACGTGCAAAAAAATTTATATAGTTACCAGTTTCGTCAATATTAGTCGGGATTCTAGTATTATCCACTGGAGTACTAAAACCTGTGCCCAAAGGTGCATCAACAAAAAGCAAATTGTAATGTTCGACCTGCAAATAAAGAAATTTGTTTGATAATACATGATGATAGGCATATTCGTTCTGTACGATATTAAGAACCTTCTTTATTGCCTTCTTTACCTTCTACGAAAGTTGCAGGTATGTTACTACTAAAAAATATTTATTATAGGACAAAGATCTGCAATCTTTTGAATACACGCCTGTTACAAAAAAATACATACGTTTAAATCGACTAGGTACCTATCTATAAAAGGTCAGTATCAGTTTCTTTACCCAGGAGTTATTTCTTGCATTGAAGTTAGTATCGTAAGGGCCGATCATTCCCAAATTGGCCAGCAAACTGGGTGGGACGCCTGTCACACCGTCTAACCACAGTATTAGAGGCCGGTTCTGGCTAACTGCGACCGTAGGGTAAAACCACCAGAACATGTTTCCAACATCACGTATTCTAGTAAACGCTGCGGTGTAATCTAAATCACCGATGCCATCGCCTTCCAGGCCTGAAAATAACAAAAAAATAGAAAATATAATTAAACTAGCTGTGCCCCGCAAAAGTTGTTCTGCCATATAATAATTTTTCTGGATAGGGCCACCCTTTTCACGTAGGGGTATGAAAATTTGCCTACGACCCATTTTCAGACCTATAAAATACACATAAAATTTCATAAAAATCGGTTAAGCCGTTTCCGAGGAGTTCGATAATAAACACTGTGGCACGAGATTTTTATTTAAGTATTAGATAGATTTAAGGTTCATAATAATATTTTTTGTGCATAGAAATCCATAAAATAAAAAAAACTTTGTATGCTATGCGTTTTAGAAAAAGACCAGTAGGTACAATATATAATTTTAAACGGAATGACGACCATATTATGTTCACAAACAAACCTTTACAAATGTTATTACAAAAGTAAAAAAAAACATTGTAATAAGACTTAATACAAATAATACATAAAGATGTGTGTAGCAAATAAATGGCGAGATAATTCTACCTATTTTTATAATGGTAATGATGCGGATGGCGGTTACTAATGACTTAACAACGTCAACATTGAAACATTAACACAGGGAGAATTAACAAGTATTTTTTTTATATAATATTTACTTAATATAGCATTATTTGGTGACATAGTATATTTTATACTTACTGGACTGTAATTTTAATTATGTTTTTATTATTTTCTTTGTTATATTAAATAATAAGTACCTACATATATTTAACATAGCCCAATACTTGTGTTAAATACTAACTTTTATGTATTCTACAGTATTGTATGTTTCAGATGCGAGCAGTACCTATATTAAAGTTACTAGACTAAAAATCCGTGAGTTCCTTTCCTTAAAAATACTAAATTTAAGCTTTTCTGATTAATAATAGATAGGAAATTATTAATAGATAGTTTTACTCACTTTATTCTATGAAGACAATTAGAAAAAGCGTTAAAATGTATTAATTATATCAGTTATGTAAATAATACCACTTACGATCAACAGTGACGTCATCGCTTGCGTCTCTAGTTACCAGCCACCATATAAGTACTCCTAAACCTGCAGCAAGAGCTACTACTCCTACCACAGATACCGTTATAATTACTGATCTCTTCACCATTTTCACTTACAAGGCATGTACGGTAGTACAAACCAGTTTAGCTTAAGTATGCCAACTAAAATATTTTATTTATCAATATTATCCACATTCTGATAAGCCAGTAGGTAAGTATTCCTATTTAATAAAGATTATAATGATTTGCATCATTATAAGCTATTTTGTTGATAGGGAAATCCTATAATGATAGCGTATTTATCTACTTAATCCACTTGAAAAGTAACCGAATATTAATTCATTTTAGGTAAAAAAATTGTATCGGAATGGAAACTACTGAGGACATTATTCCATCGTCTAAAATTATTTCATTTAAATCGTAATAATATCTTTGTTGATATTGTTATAACATAAAACATTTGCTTTTGTCTGAATATGACCAATATTTTAGTATAAGTAATTAAAAACCAAAATTATAGGTATAATTATTTGAGTAAATAATCAAACAAGCGTGTGATAGGAACTAGGCGATAAGTAAGTATTTAAGATATACTTATGGAAATTAGATATTTAGTAAAAAATTAAATTCTAAGGTAATCCCAAAAAGTATGTATACTGTAGTGATGACGAAGATTAACTGAAAATCTTAAAAAAGTACTTATTCCCTAATATGCAAGTATTATTATTAGCTTCTAAATTACGAAATGATTTTTGAATACCAAGAAGTTTGGTACCTACGTAAATCCGAGCTAGGAAATATAGAACAATCTTACACCATGAAAAAGTAATTCAGTGGAAATTTGGAGAACAAAAAAGTATTGTTAAATCTTTTTTAATTATAGTCCTTTCCCTGTCCCATGTATCACATAATGATGCACGGCAATTGTTTAATCGTGGCCAGGGAACCTGTTAAAACGCGAGAAACATGTAAATCTTTTCATGTGTAAAGATTTCGAAAATTTGAATTCAGACGTGATAAACAAACTTTATTTACAATTGCTCATCCATTGGTAGTTCAATAAAAATAAGTTTACTTTTACTAGTAAATACATATATCAACTTAAGTAGGCAGAAACTATAGAACACCACCTGCTACCATTCTTACATTTTCCATTTGCCTCTTCCTTGTTCATACACGTGCGCCGGTTGTGAGTACTATGCACCTGACATTTGGAGGACTTCACCAATAAGGTCCGTGTATATCCTTCTATGGCGTCCCCTCCTCCTATTTCTACTTACATCTGCCTTGTACCTTTTGTTATTCGACTTCGCATATGGTTTGCCGACCACACGCAAAGCTACTTTTTAGTACTTTTTACTTTCATATTGCGAACCTTTTCGCCATATGAAAAGATACGGTTAGAGGCTTGCACCAGTTATCGTACACGACCAAATCTCGAACAGATATTAATGATCCGGCACAACAGGCTACCATCCCATCACCGCCCATCAGCATTTCAGCAAAAACTATTATGCCCTACAGATTTCTCGATATATAATTTCGCTATTATAATTTCATCCATTTCTATCTCACTTTCTTCATTTTGAATTCCTTTTCTAGTAGTCTAGGAGAATTATTGCATTAAAAATAATGGCAAGCAGTAGGGACAATAGAAATCTTTATCACATACTTATAGGTACTTGTATTTGTACACAACAACTTCTTTGTTGTTAACCAGATTTGAGTTTTCCAGACAAACCCCGGCTGTTCTATTTTTATTAGTTAAATCTTCCAAATAATTATTTAAATGAAACAAACATTATTTTAATAGATTTTATTATTATAATTTATTTATATTACAATATTACCTACTCATCCAAACGAAGTCATGTCGCGAAGGAATGCATTGGTTCCAGCTGGGTTGTCTCTTGGTACCTTTAAATAAAATTAATTCACGACCATAGTTGATTGAAGATACGTGTAACTTTTTATAACAAATTAATTCTCTACGTTGGTTGTTAACGGACTCTGTCAAAACCTGTGATCTACTTACGACCATCCTGTATAGTCGTAAGTAGTTCACAGGTTCACAGGACTTTTTGAACAATTTCTGGGAATCGCACCGATACTAATGCAAAAGTAATACGAATACGGTCAATCATAAAAGTAACACCTCTCTAACAGATATGGTATCTTAATCAAAAGAAGATCATAAAATCTAAAAATAGCAACAAAGTAGTGTCAATTAGCTAAACTCGGTAGACCGTTGAGTAAAAGGGCTTCGTGTTATACCATTGAATTTATAAGTTATATAGGTTAGTTTATATAAACAGATAGTAACTTACACTATGACCAGCAACATTTATCCAGAAAAACCTGAAGTTTCCGTAAGCCTTGTAGTACCCTTCTAATCTATCGTTTTCCCAAATAGGTTGCCTTGGTGAGTTTCTGTAGGCTTCAGCGCCGGGCCATTTTAACTGATCCACCCATAGTATTTGTCCTGAAATTATTTAATTGATAACTCATTCGGACACTATAATTTTAACGTCGCTTGCAGTGACCTCGCATGAGAAACTAGAATTCCAATACTTTTAATAACTTTTCATCGGATAATCGTTGATATAACTTGGTTTAAGATTATATTTCAGAAGTGAGCACTAATACTACTTATTATATTATTCAAAAAGTATTTATCTATAGGTATTAGGTATTCAGTGAAACTTTTGTATTTTTATTAAAGTAATGAAATATTTCACCTGGAGTATCACAAATCAAGTCAAGATTTCCATTATATTTCGTCACGATAATATCCGTTTCGTTCAGCAACTTTTCAACTGAAATTTTATTAGGAACTTTTAATTAAAAACAAATCTGGATGAGTTTTAACTTCAAATACTTGGTGAGAAAGCCTGAAAAAGATCTAAAAAAGTTAACAAAAATTTTTATCGAAAAATTATGAAACTATTTTATACTAACTGCCGTCAGTAACAGGTTTCATGAAGTCTTCTGACAAATAGCTAAACACCGGGCTAGATTGTCCACCCCACGTGACATTAGCAGGTATTCTGAGAGCTTCTTTCACTAAAGTGTTCATCAATTCGTTCAGATTGTACTCTCCTTGTCTTGTAGGCGAAGATTCGTATATACCATTACGGATCATCATGTCCCTTGAAAATTCTGAAAGCATTCATTTTATTGTGACTTCACTGGGAAAATCTGATTGTCTATGATATTTTTCTGATGACTTTACATACCATAAGCGCCCTCAAAAGTATCTGGTACCGAAACCGGAACTGTCATTTTTGTGAGGATATTATAAAAATCTACACGTGTTGTTCCTCTGAATACCGCTTGTTGGGTCCATGACCACTGTGTAGTAGACTGAGTATAAAGGCCTGCGTTAAATAGACGTTCAGCTTCCCTGGCATTAGCCTGAATGTCTTCATATCCTGCTTGGTCTACAAGTCCAGCTGCCAGCAGCAGCGGGCCCCATGTGAGAGTGGCATATACTGGATGTATCCATGCATTACCCATGGCGATTCCTCTCAGGTTAGAACCAATTGTACCGGCTTGCTCCGCCTTCGTAAAAAAATAACATTACAATTAAGTTTTGTATATTAGAACTTGCTGAACGAACATGGCTAAACTTACTTACCTCATGCATACGTATGCCCATGTCGACCGCCATTTTTCCTCCATATGATTGTCCGTAAATATAAAGTGGTACTCCCTGGAATTCTGGATGCGCATTGTAAAATCCGCGCATGAGCTGAACGAAGTCAAGAGCTGTAAGAAATATTTTCTTTTAGAATTATACGTTAAACGAAGTAGGTGTGTTAGTTTCCTAACGATTTGTTACTGAAAAACACGACAAAGGTTAAAGCGATAGTACGATACGACCTAAAATTAAAGGAAGACTGTTAAAATTCATGGTCTTGCTTTAATTTGGCTGTTATTAATGCATTAGTGTCGGTTCGATAAATGGGTGTGGTAATCGTATTTTGAAAATTCATTGAACGCAGTCGTTTGTCAAGAAAGCATTCAGTCGTACTAACGGTCGAACTGTCGCCCTAAAATGTTTCGTGTATTTGTTCGTCGCAACTATGATATTTTCCTACACTGTTTTGAGGAAGTCTAATTGATTTCTAATATAAACATGATTGCGAAAAGTCAGTGTTACGTGCCCTAGGTGCGAACCTGCGAGAAAACCTGTTTAGAGTCCAGTTGCCATACATGAAATGGAATATGTTAATAATTTAATATACGTATTAGAGGAGTTCATTGATGTCACTTACCAATTTGATCATTTGTGGTGGTCAAGAATCTTAATTCATCAACGTAACTGTATCCAGTGCCAACAGGGTTATCTACGAAGAGAACGTTGAAGTTGTTCACCTACAAAAATATTAAATTTTAATTAGTAATTGGTAGGTTTAATATTAGCTACTTTCTTCTGGCGTACGGTTTTTTTATTGATTCACGCCTGTTTTCTATTGTGTTCGGTAGAGGCTATTGATTTCCACCTGCTACGATTCAAACACACCTCACAAACTATTCAGCAGACTTACCCAAGTGTAGTTTCTGTGTTGCAAGGACAAATCCAAAGGTCCCAAAATCTCGAAGTTCCCGATTCCCGTAGAGGAGCCACCCGGACCACCCTGCAGCCAAACGACTAAGGGTCTTTCCGTGTAATTAGCTACATTAGCAGTTGTGTAAAATAACCAGTAGAACATATGAGCCCCCTCTCGTACGGTCACATATCCGAAGTCTTGTTCATACGGCCCGAATTGACCTACAACAATGATTACCAGATTATTGGCATATTTGTTTTTCTTATTATTTAGTGTGTGAACATAACCCTGCTAATAAAATCCCGTGACAATTCGTGTCCTTATTAACATTTGTGTCAATGCCATGCGAAATCACGAGGTGATGCACGATGGAGTACCTAAGCAAATAATTTTCCATTTTGGTGTCCGTGAAGTTGTTTATTTTAACTTTTAAGAAAATTGTATTAGTTTCTTTAGGATTATCTGCATTTTTTGCGAAGAGACTCATTTTTAACTTCATGAATGATTTTTAATGGAACAACAATTGCCCGACGTTATTCAATACGAGGGATCCATGAAACTTTGGTCTCGTGACGGTTATTCAAATCGTATCTTATACAACTACATTGTTTACACACTTCTGAACTATTTACATATTTATATACATGAAAATATAAAAATAAGACTTACCTACTACATATTGACTTGATAACGTTAAAATTAAAATTGAGTAAAACCACATCTTCATGTTGAAGTTTATAATGTACTAAAAGTGGATCAATATATTATCGATTAGCGATATAGCTT